>CM046880.1:336202416-337402416 GCA_025667525.1 Glebionis coronaria | reverse complement strand
ATAGGAATAAACAGTAACAATTATATGTATAAAATAGGTGGTGCAATGATTTTTTTACTCTTTGGTCATCATTTTTTTGTCCACTTATCACTTGACTTAGATTAGTAAGAAGAATAAGCCCCACAAGCTTTACTCATCCAAATCTGATAAGCCACAAATCCTTGATATATAACAATATATCAGTTAAACATGGTCCTTATCAAACTCAAATGATTAAAGTTATTTGACTTTGAGCTCCTTTAATCTCAGTGCCAAAAAAAAATAACAGGTTTCTATAATCTTGTAAATGCTATCACCAACAACAAATAACTTGAAAGAAAAACGATTTTTTAGAAGCTTTAATTACTTAAAAACAGGTAAACAGAACTTGACTTTCAATACTGATACAACTCAAGTAACTTTGCTAAAATTTCCACACCAAAACCAAACCTTTACTTTCTTTCATAGAAAACTGAAAACCTTTTAAAATAAAACAACACCAAGACTCAATGAAACTTCAAACAAGAAAGTAAACTGGCACTTTGCTTCTCATCAACAAACTCTTAACCATTTTTCATTCATAAAAACGGATTCACAAGGTTGTGACAATAGGATAAAAAAACAAAGAACAACCTCACTGCTAGGTCCTATCACCCTTTATATAGGTATTACAAGATGGTTCTAGAAAAAAAGAAAAATGCTAACCCTAATTGATGATTTTCCTTTGTTGCCCTTGTAAGATTCGTATCAAAATCAGAATATGCTGATTTTTGAAATATGCCATGTGATGATCTTGGCTTGTAGCTGAGATGCCAGCTTGATTGAGATGATCTTGGCCATCAGTGAAGACTTTGGGAACAAGTAGCTATCCTTGGTCGTTGATCTTCTGTCACCCCTTTGTTTTCTTGTGTTCTTGAGACAGGGGACCACTGTGTTGGTCACATGGGTGAGTGTGAGAGGTGTTTAGGGGTTGGATTAGGTTTAGGATTAGGTAAATCGAATTTCTGGAGATGATGGTGGTTAATTATCAAAAATTGGATGCAAACCCAAATTAGGGTTCATGCGTGTGATGAAGGATGAACATGTTTAGGTTTTGGGTTTTTAATGAACAAGTGCAAGTTTGCCTCTTTGTAAATTAATCAAAACGTAATTAAAACTTTAACTTAATAAATTAAGTTGAGGTGAGTGGGAATCAGACGTGGGTGGAATAGGTGATGTGGCACATGGTGATTGGTGGGTATAGTTTGCATGTTTGATAGTAATTCCCCCTCCTCTTCTAAAAGTGTTCACAGAATTCACAAGCCATTCTCATTCCATTTTCTTTGTAAATAACTTTGGCCATTTGACGATTTTGGCAAAAATACTTTCAAAGTTTTTCACAAGGACTTGATTTGCATTTTAATGATTCTTCAAGGGCTGGTTATGACATCTCTTATTTCTTCAAGGTCTTGACTTGTTTGTTGACTTCTTGGAGGACTAATATTGACAATTTAGTTTTGTTGAGGGACTAAATTTGCCAATTCTTCAAAGTTAAGGGTCCTTTTTGTAAATTTTACAAACTTTAGGGACCAATCTTGTAATTATGAATATAGAAGGGTTTAACGTATCAATTCTTCAATATTGGAGGACCCTTCTTCATAAATCTTCAAATCTTCAAGGGTTTTCTTTGGAAAATCTTCATTAGGGCTTGGTTAAATGTGCGGCTTCGTTTCCCGTGTTCGTTTTTTATATGATTCTTGTGATCTTTTGTCATTTTCTCAATATCCGTACCTAAAATACACAAGCAACAAACACAAGCATATATTTGGCCATTTTCATGATATTTTATGCATTTAAAGCCCTTTTTGGACGATGAGACTATGTATAAAAGCAGTCTCATCACTCCCCCATGCTAAACCATTACCGTGCCCTCACGCAATGCTAGAATAAAGTATCGTAGCACCTCCAAAATTCATTTTTATTCACTTTATTAAATGATAAATTAGCTACACTACTGCTATTACTTCTACTACTTGCGTTTTAGACATAATGTATGATTTTCATCACAAAATGGGACGTTTAGGTCCATAGAACAAGAACACGTGAATGCTTCGTTAGAAATAATTTCATCATCCTCGATTTTCACCCCAATTCCATGCTAAGCGTGCAACAAGATCATTGTCATTATAAGTTAGTAATGCTAACACTACTAATATGTCCTAATCACGTACTTATCCTCCTAATTTCCTAAGTTGTATCTCTTATATTTTATTATGTCTTGAATGTTTCACGAGGATACATTGTTTGACTTATGCGATAATAGAGATTTAGGTCTAAAAATAGAGTCCTAACGGTGTAACCAAGATCATCAAATCAATAACCCCTCCTAATAGACAACGATGTCAAAAAATTAAGTCTACAAGAAGGATCGATAAACACAGTTTTATAACGGTTTTGAACATGAGACTTATTACCAAGACTTTTATACGCCCCCTAACGGAAGGGCCTTATTATCTTTGGTTTACCTCCATCTTTTATTCAATTTCGCCATGAAGCTTTTATTATGACTTCGGTCTTGGCTTGCCTTTTATTATGCACCTCATCGGTGGTTTTATTAGCCAAAGACGTATATCCTCACGCTAAGGCGAATTTTGGATCTTTAAAGCTTCAAAGATTAAGGCTTGATTCACTTTCAATTTTGCATAGATTTTTCGGCCTTGTGAGCTTCAAATTGTTTGCTTGATTTAGGTGAGCACTTGAAGTCTTATTATTGGGTGAAGCTTTCGATTATTCGGTTGCCAATACTTCAAAACCATGACGCTGGCGATACCTTAATGTCTTCCCAATTTAATTACACAGAAGCTACTAGAAAAGACTAGAAACCCAACAATCAAGACTAAACCGCTAAGTCAATATTTATTAAGCAAAAAATATTTACAAGCGAAAGGAGAATAAGCAAACAACGAGAACACATGAGTTTTTGTAAGAATACGAGTACTCTACGTTTAGCATAGTAACTTATAGTTAACTCTATCATTTCTCGTCCTCATTTAAGAGACTTAGCCTAATGTGAAGTTAAGGAATCAAAGCTAAGTGCTCAACACACACGGTCGAGTCAAAAATTACTCTTATTCTCGCCATCGGAAAACCTACATTCGTGTCTTCAAACACTTATAAAACATGAGTAAAATTTTAAAATTTGGCCATTTTTAGCCTTACTTTGCAACAAAACGATAAACAAAAAGATAAACTTTGGAAAGCGTGAAGGTTTGGCAAGGCAAGTATCTATTCACCCCCCCATACTAAAGTTAAACATTGTCCTCAATGTTTCGAGTCTAGGGGTGCAAATACCCCCATACTAGAGACGTAGTCGAATGCCTAATCTAGCATGGAAAGGGTGTAACCGTTAAATTTAAAGCCATTTATAAAGTGTGCTATAAACCTAAGGTTAGAACATCAAATGATATATCATGGATATTGAGAAAGTATTCAAAGCAAACGATCGAGTGCTCCCATAAAACGAACACGAGAGGCTCCAATCGTAAAGATAATGATCATCTAAAATTCACAATTCACAAACAACCACAGAACAAAGGTTGGAAGGGCACAAATCGCCACACGTTACTACATTAGAAAGCGATAATATATACATAGGATAAGCATGGGACTCCCCCACGAGGCACCTCGTTTTTGATTACCGAGTCATGAGCTCGACTCGATCCCCTCAATACTAATTATCATTGGGTAAGGTGATTTGGTCGAGGTAGTTCAAGGATGGAACTTCCCCGCCAAAGTAGTGCTTCAACCTATGTCCATTCACCTTGAAATTGGGGCCATCATTTTGAGCTAGCTTGATGGTCCCATATGGAAAAACTTGAGTCACGGTGAATGGACCGGACCAACGGGATTTCAACTTACCGGAAAAGATTTTCAAACGAGAATTAAAAAGAAAAACTTGATCCCCAATGTTAAAAACCCGGTTTTTAATTTTTGAATCATGCAACTTTTTAGTCTTTTCTTTATAAATCAATGAATTTTCATAAGCAATATCCCTTAATTCATCCAATTCATTTAATTGCATTTTCTGGTGTTTTCCCACGGTCTCCATATCATCATTACAATGCTTTAGGGCACAATAAGCCTTGTGTTCCAATTCAATTGGCAAGTGACAATTTTTCCCATACATAAGCTTATAAGGTGTGCACCCAATGGGCGTCTTATGAGCGGTCCTAAAGGCCCATAAAGCATCGTCCAACTTATCCGACCAAGATTGTCGGTTTTCCCCAATCGATCTCTCCAAGAACCTCTTCAACGCTCGGTTTGAAACCTCGACTTGCCCACTTGTTTGTGGGTGATAAGCCGTAGAAAGTCGATGTGTAACCCCATATTTCCTTAGGACCCTTTCGAATTGGTCGTTACAAAAATAGGTTCCACGATCGCTTATGATCGCACAAGGGGTTCCAAACCGAGAAAACAATTGCTTCAAAAACTTGACTACCACACGAGCATCATTGGTGGGCAAAGCCTTAGCTTCCACCCACTTAGATAGGTAGTCAACCGCGACAAGGATGTACTTATTACCATGAGATGATGGGAACGGCCCCATAAAGTCGATGCCCCAAACGTCAAAGATCTCACACACTTGG
This sequence comes from Glebionis coronaria, assembly GCA_025667525.1. NCBI lineage: Eukaryota > Viridiplantae > Streptophyta > Magnoliopsida > Asterales > Asteraceae > Glebionis > Glebionis coronaria. The sequence goes on along the minus strand of CM046880.1, from coordinate 337,397,812 downwards.
ATGATATTTTGTGGCATTTCATCTTTTTGTGAGGTTTTTCCTTGTCGTTGGCATGAGTCACACGACCTCACAAGTTCATGTGCATCTCGGTAAATAGTAGGCCAAAAGAAACCGGCATCAAAGACCTTTTTAGCCGTGAGATTAGCACCGTGGTGACCACCCGTGGGTCCCTCGTGACAAGCTCTAAGGATGTTAGAAGCTTCGGTGCCAAATACACAAAGTCGGATGATTTGATCCGCACAAGTTCGAAACAAGTAAGGGTCGTTCCAAAAATAGAACTTGACGTCACAAAAGAATTTTCGTTTTTCTTGAGTCGTCATACCCTTAATGATGAAGTTACCCGCATGGTAATTCGCGATGTCCGCAAACCATGGGGTGGAATAATCAAGCTTAGAATTCACTACACCAAGTGTCTCGAGCGGAAATGTTTCGGTGATTTCCTTGGGCTCGTAAACACTTTGGTGAGGATCTTCCAAACGAGAAAGATGATCGGCCGCTAGATTCTCGGCTCCTTTTTTGTCAACGATTTTGTGATCAAATTCTTGAAGGAGGAGAATCCAACGAAGTAATCTCGGCTTTGCATCTTGTTTAGCCATAAGATACTTGATAGCCGAATGATCCGTATACACTATGCATTTCGTCAAGACGAGATAAGGTCGAAATTTCTCAAATGCATACACCACGGCAAGGAATTCCTTCTCCGTTGTAGTGTATTTAAGTTGAGCCTCGGTCATCGTCTGGCTAGCATAGTGAATATTCAAGAAGTGCTTTTCATGACGTTGCCCTAATACGGCCCCAATAGCGTAGTCACTAGCATCACACATGAGCTCAAAGGGAGGTTCCAATTGGGAGCAACAAGAATGGGAGCTTCGGTAAGTTTCCTCTTAAGGATTTCAAAGGCTCGTACACAATCTTCGTCAAAGACAAAATGTGCATCTTTTTCAAGGATATGTGTAATAGGTCGAGAGATATTTGAAAAATCCTTGATGAATTGACGATAAAAGCCCGCGTGTCCTAGGAAACTCCTAACTCCCTTAACGGTTTTGGGATGAGGTAATTTGGCGATGACGTTTACCTTAGCTTGATCTACCTCAATCCCCGCTTTCGAAACCTTGTGCCCTAAGACGATTCCACTTTTAACCATAAAATGACACTTTTCCCAATTAAGCACAAGGTTGGTTTCCTCACAACGTTTTAATATTCTCTCAAGATTCGATAAACACGAAGTGAACGAACTTCCAAACATGGAAAAGTCATCCATGAAAACTTCCATCGTCTTCTCGATCATATCATGAAAAATAGCCATCATGCACCTTTGACAGGTTCCCGGTGTATTGCAAAGTCCAAATGGCATTCTAAGATAGGCAAACGTTCCATATGGACACGTAAACGTAGTTTTTTCTTGATCACGAGGATAGATGGGGATTTGGAAGTAACCGGAAAAACCATCTAAAAAGCAATAGAAATCGTTTCCCGCAAGACGCTCCAACATTTGGTCCATGAAGGGCAAGGGAAAATGGTTTTTTCGAGTGGCGTCATTCAACTTACGATAGTCAATGCACACTCTCCATCCGGTCACGAGTCTAGTGGGAATTAACTCATTGGCATCGTTTGGCACAACGGTCATTCCTCCCTTCTTAGGGACACAATGAATAGGACTCACCCAAGGGCTATCAGAAATAGGGTAAATCATTCCCGCGTCAAGGAGTTTTAGGACTTCCTTTTTGATGACGTCGTGAATTTTGGGGGTTCACCCTTCTTTGAAATTGGATTGCGGGCTTGTAATCCTCCTCCATTAAGATTTTGTGGGTACAAATTTTGGGATCGATCCCCTTAATGTCGGATAACTTCCACGCAATTGCCTCTTTGTGATCCTTTAGAACATCGACAAGTGCGGTTGTTTCATCATCCGAAAGTTCTTTCACAATAATAACCGGTAACTTGTCGCCCTCCTCCAAATAGACATATTCGAGATGAGGAGGTAAATCTTTCAACTCGAGGATAGGTGGTTCCTCAATTGAAGATTTGGGCTCGATACTCATAACCTCCTCGGGTGGAGGAAATGGGAAATCGTTAAGAAAATCCTTGATAATCGAGAAGTCCTCATCGTTGTCGAGGTCTTTGTTACAAGTACGTGGAACATCGAATTCTTCTAACATAAAACCACCACCTTCAAATAGAGTGAAGGTTGGTGTCGAGTTATCAAGAATGGGATCCAACATAGTGGGATTGCCACTATTTTCAACATCACCAAAACCTAGAACTTCTTGTGAAAATTCCTCGCAAACAACGTTGATCATATCAACGAGGTTTATGGTAGCAACGGAATAAACATGTTAAAGTTGAGAATTTTGAGTTGCGTTTATAACAAGTTCCTCGTCGTTGAAACGTAAGGTGATCTTTCTAGCATGCACATCAATTAAAGCCATAGACGTATCTAAAAACGAACGACCTAAAATGAGAGGAACTTGAGGATCCGTGGTAATATCGACAACGATAAAGTCTACCGGAAAATAGAACTTTCCCACTTTCACAAAAACGTCTTCCGCCAATCCACATGCGGGAATCGTGGAATGGTCGGCCATCTCGATAGACATTAGTGAAGGAGTAAGATTAGGAAGATTGAGCGACTTGAAGATTGTAAGTTGCATCAAGTTAATGCTAGCACCAAGATCGGCCAAGGTATAGCATTCTTCCATATCTTGAATTGCAGAAGGAATCAAGAATTTACCGGGATCACCGATATTTTGAGGTATGCGGTTAAGATAAACCGATGAGCAACTAGACAATTGATGCAATTTCTCCTTGTTGTTTAACTTACTCTTAAAGTTAGCGGAAAATCGAGGCATCATGACCAAAGCATCGACGAAACTCACATTAAAGTGCAAATCTCGAAACATTTTCATAAAAAGCTCAAATTGATAATTATCGCGCTCTTGACGTTTCTCCTTCCTAAGTCTCGATGGATATGGTAAAGGTGGTGTGGGTTGAGGCATAGGCATAGCCTTTGGACTCTCGGGTTCCAATGTTGGTAATGGGTCAACCGTAGGTGTGGCATGAGCGGTACTTCGTGGGATTTGGACATGCTCCTTTTCGACCACAACCTCGGGTTCTTCCTCAATTTCCTCCACCGTTGGAGTAATTGATTGAGGAGTCGGTTCCTTAAGTGTCTTACCACTTCGTGTGGTAATCACTTTCATCTCTCCCTTCGGGTTTGATATGGTGTTGCTAGGTAGACTACCTGAAGTAGAGGCTTTGTTCCCCATGACCGCTTCCAAAATAGCATTAAGCTTAACATCTTGACTAGCGGCTTTTTGGTCTATCCTTTGTTCAAGCCTAGAATGACTTTGCTCAATTTTATTGTTTTGTCCTCTAATTTGATTAGCAAAATCATTTTTCAACTCATTTTTTATGTTGGTATTTTCCTTGGCTAAATTAGCTAACTCCTTTGCGTTTTTAGCCGTTTCCCTAGCTTGACTAGCCAATTGCTCTTGAATGTTTTCCAAAATCTTATCATTTTCCGTGGCGTAATTCAAAAAGTCAATTGGAAGCTCTTTAGTGTAAACATTTTGAAGACCTTGACTTGGGTTTTGAAAATTACGGTTTTGGTTTTGATTTTGCAATTGGCTACTACTCCCTTGATTCCCATAGTTGTTATTACCCTTGTAATTGTTTCTTTTATTGTTTTGGTAACCAACTTGATTGTTTCAATAATTCTTAGCATTTTGATTTGGTGGAAAACCCGGTGGAGTCAATTGATTAGTGAGAGCAACTTGACCGTTATGGTTATAACTTCCCGCGGCCTCCTAGGCACTCGAAGTGTTACCACCGTTGGTAATGCACTCGGAGTAATCGTGAGCTCCACCACAATACACACAAGAAACCTCAACCGCTTTAGCCGTAGCGGGAGTGGGTTGTTCACCAACTTTAAACTCAATTAACAATCCTTTAAGCTTATCAAAAATCTTGTTTTCCAAATTAGCCTCGATTTGGAAAGCATCAATGGTATGTGACAATGAAGGCGAAGGTGAAGACGAAGTCTTATGAACACTCGATGTGCTACGAGGACCATAAACCTTAGACCTATTCTCAATGATTAACAATGCTTCCTCGACCGTTTTACACAAAAAATTACCACCCGCGGCGGCATTAAGATAATCACGCTCATGATCGTTCAAACCATTGTAAAATGTGTCAATTTGATGCAAGTCGGAAAAACCATAATGAGGACATTCGTGCAACATTTCCTTAAACCTATTCCAAGCCGTTGAAAAACTTTCATTACACTCTTGTGAAAACTTTGAAATCTCGTTTTTCAAATGCGTAGTCTTAGAGGGCGGAAAAATTGGTTCTCGAACTTTGAAACGATATCCTTCCACGTCAATATAGAATTGGGTGGCTCTTTCTCTAACCAAATTTTTGCGGGCCCCGCTAAGGAATGTGGAAAAAGCATCATCTTAATCGAGTCGTTAGAGACGTCCTTAAACTTGCAAGTGGCGGTAAGACGATTGAATTCGCGAATGTGGTTATGAGGGTTGTCCTTTTCGTCACCACGAAACTTGTTGTTTTGAATCATGGACAACAAACCCGTCTTAACCTCAAAATTCTCCGCAAGGATAGCGGGAATCACAATCGCTTCTCCATAACCCTCGGTGGGTGCTTGAAGCAACTCCATCATAGTACGATTAGCCATGGGAGCTTCTTGTTCAACAATGGGTTCGTCAATAGGAGACTCTTCACTAGAAGGTGTTTGGTTTCCTTCCCTTTGACAACGTTTACGTGCATGTTTTTGCTTTGGAGCGAGTTTGCATAAACGTAACGTACAACGTGGGGGAGAGCAAAGAAGATTCTTTTTGGTGTTTTTACTTTTTCAATTTTTTTGTGGTTTTTGATTGTTTTTACTTTTTTTGAATTTTTGTGATTGTATTAAGTAGACAAAAATCTACAAATCTCCTCCTTAATCAAATCTCTTGATTAAAGAAGCCTCAAGGAATGAAAACGATCACGTGAAGTGAACGCCTTCGATGACTTTAGAACGTTGGTGGAACACCAAAACGTTCAAGAGGGTTTAATCAAATGAAACAAAGAAAGTATATATGATACTTAATAATACTTTGGGCGGCAAAACCCTCGATTAGCTTTCAATCTCAAAATACTCACAAGCAAGCGGGGGAAACGAGGCGGCGCGAAGCACTTAAGAACCTTTTTCCTTAGGGTATATTTTATGATACCCGCCTTATAATTTATATTTTTAAAAATCGAGCTTCAACAAAGTATTTATCTATTTTTGCCTTTTTCTTTCTTGTTTGAGATTCGAATACAATGATTGGGTAATGACCTCCCAAGTCAAGGTTGTGTTTTCACACTTTTGGAGTACTTGTGAATTTATTGTTCTACGTATACAATATAGTAATAGTATTCACACAAAAAACGAAAAACCGATAATACGTATTAGTAGAGTGCTACTAATACAATTAGCTATTATGGCTATATAAAAACAACAATTGTTCAAATCAAAACACAACACGCCTCCCCGGCAGCGGCGCCAAAATGATGGTTGTAAATTCACACTCGTTTAGGAAAACGAGGCAAAAGCGGTAAGTATTAAGTGTTCGCTTAGGAAAACGAAAGCGCTTATGACCCTTTGTGTGGGATCGTTCTCAAGGAGGCTTGGTGTGTGTGTTAAGAGATGATTAATTTGTGATTATATTGATGAGAAAAGAGAAAGAAAAAGACGAATTACGCTAAAAATTACCCTACGACGTAAAAAACGTAAAATCGTAAAATTTGACGAAAAATGAAAGTATTCTAAAATTACTTAAAATAAAGAAAAATGCAAATATCTCAATTTTGAAAACCAAATTTCCAAAACCCTATTTAATAATTTTAAAATAATTTTTAAAGTTAAAGAAAAACCTTAAAATTAAATAAAATTAAAAATTAAATAAAATGAAAATTTAATTGATTGTAAACCTCAAGTTAACTAAATAAAACCTAAAAACTATTTTTGAAATTTTTTAAAACTAAATATACTATTTTTAAACTAATTTATAAGATACGGATAATAAAATAATTGTAAAAAATGATTGGAAAACGTGAAAAATAATTTTCTTGAACTAAAAAAAAATCCTAAATTCTATAAGTAACAAAAGAAAACTAGAAACAAGTCTAAAACCTAACTAAATAAGCTGAAAACAGCTTAATTATAAGCTGAATGATTTAAAAAGCCAAGAAAATTTAGTCCTTAAATAATTAACAAAAGCACCTTGGTCAGTAAAAGACCCAAGGGCGGAGTTGGTTAACGTGTTGTGTTGTTGAGCGAGTGGTCACGGGTTCGAGGCTGGTGTAACCCCAAATTTTTTAAACACTTTTTTTAATTTTTCTTTCTACCACTTGTGTTCACAGCATGATACAAACTCCCAAACACCAACACAAACGAATTACACTCAGCTCAAAGCTCAAATTCGATTCTCAAAACCCAGATTTCAACTTTCTTTTTTTTTCTCTTTTTGTTTCCTGTTGACTGAAGTATTATGGAACAAGGGGGCACCTCACTTGCGTTTTGCAAGTGAGGAGTCAAACTGGTAAACAAACACGCAGCACAACAACAATCTTAAACAAACGAACAAAAAACAGAGTGCACAATAAAGGTATGTCAGCAGATAGATGAATCTTGCAATCCTACTCAAACAGAAGCTACAGGCACACGAAAATATCTTAACACGCAGGCATTATAATTTCTGGTTATATTGGTTTTTATGTCGTTTGCTGTAAGTTAACAAAACATTGAATGGCTGTGTTTCTTTGATTTCTAGGTGAACACAGGCAATAATCCCAACAATCAACACACCACAATCTAAATTTGTGTGCTCACAGTTAAGTGAACACCAACAACCAATCACGCTTTACTAGGCTTACTGGTTTTATGTGTTTGGTTTGCTGTTACGATAAGGCACAATGATACAAAATACAAGAAAGAATCACAAAACACACGCCACAGATTACGATACAGAAACCAAAAACAAACGGGCCCAACACGCAGCAGTTACTTGATTCAGATGGGTACGTTAAACCAGCAGGCACATGGTCTAAACCTCCATTATCAGAAACTATCGAGCATCTACTATTAAACTTATATCACTTAATTATGAGCACGAATAACAACTAATAATCAAATATCAATGTAAATCCTAAGATCACCACCGAGAATTCAGTTATGATCTAAAAGGCACTAAACAAGCTGAGAAAGCAATCTAATGAGCAAACCTATTTTCTGAAAAACAAGAGTGTTCAACAGATTTAGAACTACACTAATTTTCACCACTTGCTGCTACAATTACACGCCACAAAACTTGACAACTGAACCACGGGGTCAGAACAATCAGCAGACAATAACACTACTTATACTACTATAATACCAAAAAAAGTCTTGAACTAGATATGCAAATCTATTAAAACAAGAATCATGCAAAATAGACTAACAAATCACAAAGCACTTAACACAGGTTAACACTGAGTCAAACCGAGTCACTCAAACATCATTTAACATGGCAGATTAAGAAAATAAAAAAGGGAAAGAGAACGTACGGCAAGAACGTACATCCACGCTCTCGACTGTTTGAGCTTATGTACTCAACGAAAACGAGTACAAGCTTCCTTTTCCTGAAAATGGTTAGCAAATGACGAACAAGCAGTAATAACAATGATAATTTCCTAGTACAAGCTTTCCAAACAACCCTGCTAAGAAATAGGAATAAACAGTAACAATTATATGTATAAAATAGGTGGTGCACTGATTTTTTTACTCTGGTCATCATTTATTTTTGTCCACTTATCACTTGACTTAGATTAGTAAGAAGAATAAGCCCCACAAGCTTTACTCATCCAAATCTGATAATCCACAAATCCTTGATATATAACAATATATCAGTTAAACATGGTCCTTATCAAACTCAAATGATTAAAGTTATTTGACTTTGAGCTCCTTTAATCTCAGTGCCAAAAAAAACAAAAGGTTTCTATAATCTTGTAAATGCTATCACCAACTACAAATAACTTGAAAGAAAAACGATTTTTTAGAAGCTTTAATTACTTAAAAACAGATAAACAGAACTTGACTTTCAATACTGATAGTCTGATACTGAAAGTCCCTAATCAATGCGAGAAACCCTAATCTTAACTTAATCAACACAAGGTATTACTTTTCAAACGTAATCTTATTATTGTATAATAAAGAATTACAAGTGTTATGGATAACACCGTTTGATGACAATGTGTTGTGCACACTTTGAACAACAATAACCTTAACTTATGAATACAGTCGTAGCTGTTTGATTCACTAAGTTACACGCACTAATGATCTTAATATTGCAAAGTGTTAAAACTTAATGCTAGGTTACACATCCTATTTATAGTGTTACGAGTTTGACTTGAACAGTACTTGATGTCGACTACACAACTTTTACAAGTTCCCACATCAGTCACATGATGTCCTTCTATTCTTGGTAGTCTTCCATTATGCTTTAAGGAACAGTTGTCCAAAACAGTTTCCTTATTCTTCATATTCTCGAACACACAAATGGCATGTCCAAAGTGTGCAGAGAGTTATCAGGGTATTGCCACCCCTGTTAACTCTCAACCCCTCAGAGTCCCTAATACATCTTGGCTGTTATCCATCACAGCCAAGGAGTATGTCTTCAGGTAATCTTCGACTTCCCTGACAATGTCTCTGACATGGACTCCTCTGAGGTTGCTCACAGAGATTCGGATCTCTGTGAGTCTTATGAAACTTGCCTGCCTCCTAGGCACAGGCAAGGGACTATCTATCAGCCTAATTATGTTTAAATCAATGAACAGGGAATCTAACAAGTTTAGATTCCCAACAATCTCCCCCTATTTAAACATAAATAGTGCTAGATCTAACTAAGTTAAGGTAAGTGAGTTTAACAGCTTCTTCTTACACATAACAGATCTAAACAAACATACCTCATGATTTTATTAAGACTTAAAGAAAAATTACAAGTTCATTACATAAGTTAAATAAAAGATGAAGGTAAAAGGGCTGATACTTTCTTCAATAGTCATCATTTTTGATTCTTTCTTCAGCTTCGGCCACATCTAATCTGTTATCAATTTCATCCTGCAAAGTCTTTGCAAACTTCTTGGAATACTCAGAGTTGATCTTGAGACACTTCTTGTGACAGAGCAGCTGAATAGTTGAAGCCAGGCATAGCTCATCTTCCCTCTGAAAAGCATATTGGCAGGCTTTGTTCATAAACGCCATTCCTCTTTCAGGCACTGAGTAAGTCTGACCATCAACAGGGCCAACTATACCATTAGGAAGGATCAGATCCCTGTGCATGCCATCCACACGAACATCTTCAGTAACAAAAGTTTCATCAATGATTTGGGAAATTCTTCTTCTTTTGTTGCCTGTCTTTGGGGGTCCTTGTTCGAAAAGCTGTGGTGGGGGATCAATCTTTAGTTTGGCAGCTGTTTCCTTGATCCAGTTAAACTTAGCCTTAAGAGTTTTAAGCAGAAGGAAATTCGCCTGTCCAGTCTTTTTGGCAGCTAAGGCTTCGAGTTCAAACCATTCTGATAACCCAAGTGTTTTTAACCTGAAGTCGTCAAACACATCCATATTCCCTGTTTGATTATCCCTCCATAAGATCATCTGTGGAGTATTTGTGGACTTGCGAATGGTGTATCTAAACTTGGTTATCTTGCCAGCAGCATACCTGTTGTTTACGCAGGCATCATAGTCAGTTTTGACTTTCTTTAGGGCCTCAGCGCGTTTAAGTTCCATTTCCCTCAACCTTTGTTTTTGTTTTTCTTTTTCAGGAGGTGACATCTTCCTCAGAGTGGCTTCATTTAGTTCTTTGGCTGCCTTGAGCTCACTCAGTCTTTTGAATTCTTCAGCCTGTTGCTCTATTTCTTCAGGCGTTAGAGGTCTCTCATCAGAAGGTGTAAAGGTTGAAAATTGGGAAAGGTCTGTTGTGGATCCTCCTGTCTCTAGCATCGCAGCTATCTTCTTAAGTTTAGTGTCAGTATCAACTAACACTATCTCTTTACCTTTCTTTGAGACAGAGGACTCCACACTTATGTTTTTCAAATCATCAGCTCTTTTGAGGAACGCTGTCTGAGCCTGATTTTGAATAGATTTTGGTAGGGAGCTCACAGTGAATTTAAGCTTCTTGGCTGCTGGTTCATCCTCATCCTCAGGTTTGCTGATGTTAACTAGGATCATGGATTTAGATGAGTCAGCGCCATCTTGTGCTTGTTGCTCCCCCTGAGTCTGATCCTCATCATCAGGTATTATAACTGGTTCGATGACTTGAAGAGGAACAGGTGTTGTTGAAGGATTGGCTGAAGATGAGGCTTGTTCAGCAGATGCAAGACTGAGTTTAGTATTCTTCTCCCCCTCACGTTCATCCTTACTTCCCTTATGCTTGGATGAACGTGCCTGAAATCTTCTTGCAATCTGCTCCACAGAGGCAGCCATGGCACGCTGTCTTTTTCTGGATGCCCTGGCAATCTTCAGCAATAAGTTGGCATTAGCATTGGTATTTGCCTGAACTCTCCTGACAATAAAACCAGCATGGTTGTATTGCCTGTTGCGCACTGCATTGAAGTGCCTGTTAATGACGGTTTCTTGTTCTTGGAACAATGCAGGGACAACGGAGTCAATGGCATTCTTGATTCTTGTCGAGAGATGACTTAGTCCTTGAGCCACACCTTTTCTTGTACCCTCCTGAATAGGCTCAGTGACAGCCTCAGTCACAGCCTTCTTTATTATACCTGGAAAGGTGACAGTAAAATTGTGCATCTCTGACTTGATTACATCCAACTTTCTTGACAAGCGCTCAATATCAGACTGATGGTGTACAGGCTGAAGATTCTTGATATTGAGGCTTTGTTGAGCAAAATCATCCTCCCTTGGAAATAAGTCGAAGTTAGTCTGGGTAGGATGATCAAACAAAAGGAATTCAGCTGTTGGATCATATATGGGTCTTTGGAAGACTGTGGTTGCAGATGTAGCAGAGTTTTGTGTGTCAACAGCTTCCTTAAGAGGAGAAGTCTTGTCATCTTCTTTAGGAGGAGAGACTGACAGCTGGTCATCCTCATCTTCTTCCTCTTCCTCATCAAACATTCCCTCAGGGAATTCATCCTCAGGCATGGGTGTAAATTCAGCGACATAATCTTCAACAGAAAGCATTTCTTCATCAGCATTGAGCACAAGTTCTTCTTCAATCTGAATGTCCTGAGTAATTGTTTCAGCCTCCTTTTCATGTACCTGAGGATCTTTGACTGGCTGTACAATTTCAGCCTGCAAGGTTGTTGAAATTAGTAACAGGGAAAATATTAAGTGAATGGTCGCCATTTCGCTGTCCCAGAGAGGCTGAGGGTGATTACTCAGCCACTCCAAAGGATAAATCCTTGGGATTCTTTTAAGTGTGAATGAAGTGTGGTTAATGGTCGCCATTCGCTGCCCCTAGGAAAGCTGAGTGTGATTATTCAGCCCCCCCAAAAGGTAAAAACCTTTGGGACTCTTTTGATTGTGAAACATATGTTGTTTAATGATCGCCATTTCGCTGCCCCTAGGAAAGCTGAGTGTGATTATTCAGCCCCCCCAAAAGGTAAAACCTTTGGGACTCTTTTAAGAGTGAAACATATGTTGTTGTTGGTCGCCTGTTACGCTGCCCCTAGGAAAGCTGAGGGTGATGATTCAGCTCCCCCTGAAAGGATAAATCCTTTGGGACTCTTTTAATGAGGGAACCAAGAGGCTGTGTGAAGTACAGCCATCAAGGTTGAGACATTCATGTATTCAGGTTGTTGTTAGCCTGAATACTGTCTAGAGGGTTCAGGGTCATCGGGGTGCTTTATAAACACAAATGAATCACTCCCTGGTGCAAAGACAGAGTGTACAGAGGTCTTAAGGAATTCTATGTGAAATGACAGACTTCTATGGGTCGAGGATTACCCTAACTTCACCACTCTCTCCTACAGATAAATGAGAGTGGTTGCTTGTGAGCCTCTAAAAATGTACACTGATTACCTGTGAGATATCAGCTTGGTTTGGCTGGTTTCCTGTAGTCTCTGCTGACCTAGAGACACTAGACGCCTGTTGTTTGTCAGCCAAAGATTCTGTATCCACAAGAGTATCTGGACCAGAGGCGGTTTCAATCTTCTTTTCCTTGGCCTTGCTAACAGCTTTAGGTTGAGAAGAAGAGGGGATTTTCTTCTTCTTTGGCTGTTGGCCAGAAGAAGCCTTGGACTTGGTAGTGTGCTGCCCAGAGGTCAAAGACGTAGACTTGCCAGCGACACTAGAAGTATTCACCTTCTCAGAGGAAGGGAGCAAGGGCTTCTCAGCGTTGGGTACCTGATTAGCAACGTTCAGCATGTGAGCGGTCACAGGGAAATCCTCAGCTCCTATCTCCTTGTAAATGGCGCCTGTAATGCGATAGGGCTTCAGGGTTGTCAAGGCCTTGTTATGGTAGTTTTCTCCCAGCAAACTCTCAAAGATCAGGGACAAATAACGCACATAGCAGATGTTCTTTTCCCTGACCTGATTCCTTCCTTTAAGTTGTTCTACTAGGTTAGAGAAAAGAAGGCTTCCAACGTCAACATCAGCTCCCCATATTAATCCATAAGCAATAGTCTGATGTTTGAACGACATTTGATCTTGTGATCCCTGCATGCCTCCCAGGGACTTCACAATGTGGGTGAAGAGGACACGCCACATAGGAGAGAAATACTTGATCTTCAGAGGTGCTTTAGCAAGGATATCAGCTGGTGTGATGGCAGGGTTAATGTCATGATAGGGTTTGAGTGTGGCCAATGCTTCCTTGACAGCCTTTTTGTCAACTGTCTTCAAGCACTCATCTCCATGTTTAAGTCCGGCAACACTGGCAAAATCAGCAAGGGAAAAGGCAAAAGGATGTTCATTGCAAGAAAGGCTAAAGGTAATGGTGTCTTCTTCAACTTCGGCGGAATACCAGAATTCCCTAAGGTATTCTTGGTAAAAGGTGGAAGGAGATTTGGTGAAGGCTTCGTTTAGGTCACAGTTCTGCATGAAATTTACCAGATCCGAGTAGGTGTTGTTGGGTGCCTTGATCCATCCAATAGCGTTATTTGAGGCGATGATGCTCTCGTTGATCTCAAAGTTCACATTGGAGGCTTTAGGTACGGGAAACGCCATTGATATGAGGTTGAAGGTGAATGAAAATGGCGGATGGTTGAGAGATGAGAGATTTAGAGAGAGAAAAAGATTTTGAGAATGGTGGTGGGTGAGAGTAGAAAGAAGACAATATATATAATCAAACTTGAGTGAACAGTTATTCAACCGTATTAAATGCAAAAAGCGAAAATGACTGCTCAAGTGGGTCCCATTGACCTTTCAAAAAATTTGTCTCCTCGTTATCCGAAACTTAAATGATTAAAAAATGTGAGAATGTTTTTCGCATTTACTTGGAATGCAACTACCTAGTTACATGTGAAAAACATTTAATAAAACATTTAATATAGAATCAATCATTTAATGAACACATTTAATATCAAGCCACAGGCTTTGAAATATTGAGCATCCCTAGCTCAGCAACTAGCCTGTTGAACGTAGGTTCAGCCAAAGGCTTTGTAAAAATATCAGCTAGTTGCAGCTCTGTGGGAACAAAATGCAGCTCAATATCTCCCTTCATAATATGATCCCTGATAAAATGATACCTGATATCAATGTGTTTGGTACGAGAGTGAAGAACAGGGTTGTTGGATATGGCAATGGCGCTGGTGTTGTCACAAAAGATTGGCACTTTGTCATACAAGATTTCATAGTCAGCCAATTGACTTTTCATCCAGAGCACCTGAGCACAACAGCTGGCTGCAGCGATATATTCAGCTTCAGCTGAAGACATAGCCACAGAGTTTTGCTTCTTAGCACTCCATCCAACCAATTTTCCTCCTAGGATTTGACAGCTGCCTGAAGTACTTTTCCTGTCAATACAGCATCCAGCATAATCTGAATCTGAATAGGCCTTGAGATCAAAGCCTGATTCCTTTGGATACCATAGTCCTAGGGATGGTGTTCCTTTGAGATACCTGAAAATTCTCTTAACTGCCACTAGATGGGATTCTTTTGGGTTAGCTTGGTACCTTGCACAGAGACATGTGGAGAATTGGATATCTGGACGACTGGCTGTTAAATACATCAGTGACCCAATCATGCCTCTATATAAAGTCTCATTGACAGAGACCCCTGACTCATCAGGGCCCAAGTTGTTGGGTGGAAGCATGGGGCATTTCACTGAAGCACAATCAGCCAAGTCATATTTTTTAAGTAAATCCTTAACATACTTTTCTTGACAAATAGAAATTCCCTTAGGACATTGTTTAATTTGAAAACCCAAAAAGTAAGTTAATTCACCCATCATACTCATCTCATATTTCTTGGTCATTAATTTAGCAAAACGTTTACTAAGACTGACATTTGTTGACCCAAAGATAATATCATCCACATAAATCTGCACAATGATGAAATCACTCTTGTCCTTGAAGGTAAAGAGTGTTTTATCAATAGAACCCCTGACAAATTTGTTTTCAGATAAGAAATTTGAAAGAGTTTCATACCATGCTCTTGGAGCTTGTTTCAGACCATACATTGCTTTGTGAAGTCTGTACACATGGTTGGGAAACTCGCTGCTCTCAAATCCTTCAGGTTGAGCAACATAGACTTCCTCAGCCAAATCACCATTGAGGAAGGCACTCTTTACATCCATCTGATAGACAGTGATGTTCATATAGGCAGCATAAGCAAGAAAGATTCTGATGGCTTCAAGTCTAGCAACAGGTGCGAAAGTTTCATCATAATCAATTCCTTCAGTCTGAGAGTATCCCTGTGCTACCAATCTTGCCTTGTTCCTGATGATGTTCCCAATTTCATCCATCTTGTTTCTATAGATCCATCTAGTGCCTGTGATATTCTTTCCAGGTGGAGCTGGCACTAGTGTCCAAACCTTGTTTCTTTTGAACTGATTGATTTCTTCTTGCATAGCAGCTACCCATCCATCTTCTGTCAGAGCCTCAGCAACTCTTTTAGGTTCAATTTGAGAAAGGAATTCAGCAAATAGACATTCATTGGCTGAGGCTGACTCAGAGTCTTGGATTCGCTGTCTGGTTGTGACCCCTGCATTTGGTTCCCCAATAATGTTGAC
The DNA here is from genome assembly GCA_025667525.1 of Glebionis coronaria. Taxonomy (NCBI): domain Eukaryota; kingdom Viridiplantae; phylum Streptophyta; class Magnoliopsida; order Asterales; family Asteraceae; genus Glebionis; species Glebionis coronaria. The sequence continues at coordinate 337,382,609 of CM046880.1, read as the reverse complement.
AAGAAGAATGTGTTGATCTCTTGACCACTTATTTTGAGGAGCTGGAGATTCAAGAACAGGGGTACTTGAAGGCACAGCTGGAACAATTTGAATCTCATCCTGCTGAATAGGAGGGCTTTCTTCAAAAACTACTTCAGTGTCTGATTCTTCTTCAGCCACATCAAGGGAAGCAATTTCATTATCAGCAGGAGCAACTTCAGAGTTTTGAAGAATTGGTGAGTCATTAATATCATGAGAAGGACCATCAGAGATTTGAGGTTCTTCTTCATCAAGTTCCTGAGAGGTAGGAACTTCTATGTTGTGAGTAGACAGAGGATCAAAAGCAGGAACATAAGGAGTGAGAGTGTTGGAGTGGTGATGACTGGTAGGTCTGGGTTCAGTGAACTCATCACTTGGGAAAGAAATATTTTCATTAAAATCTACTTCATCACCCTCTGTTCCTGTTCTCTGTATGACTTCATCATCTTCATTAAATCTGACATGGAAAGTTTCTTCTACTTCTTGTCTTCTGATGTTGAATACTCTGAAGGCTTTGGCTGTTGGAGAGTATCCCAAAAAGAATCCATCATCAGCCTTTTCATCAAACTTTCCAAGTTTATCCCTGTAGTTATAAATAAACACAGGGCATCCAAACACATGAAAATAGCTGACGTCTGGAGATCTTTTTCTGAAAACTTCATAGGAGGTTTTGCCATGTCTTTTGACAATGATTGATCTGTTTTGAGTATAGCAGGCAGTGTGTACAGCTTCTCCCCAAAATTGCTTTGGTAAGGCTGCACCATTTAACATAGTTCTTGCAGCTTCAATCAGAGTCCTGTTTCTTCTTTCAGCCACACCATTTTGTTCAGGAGTGCCAGCTGAAGAGAAGTTCTGTGAAATCCCTTTTTCATCACAAAATGATTCAAGTTGATGATTCTTGAATTCTGTACCATTATCACTTCTTAGAGCTTTGACTCTAACATCATTCATATTTTCCACCTGTCTGATGAAGGACATGATGGCATCAGCTGCATCACTTTTCCTTCTGAGGAAGAACACCCATGTATATCTTGAAAATTCATCAACTATGACCAAAGTGTATTTGTTGTGATTAATGGTTTGAGGTTTGACAGGTCCAAACAAGTCCATGTGAAGGAGATGTAAGCACTTGTCAATAGAGAATGATTGCCTAGTCTTGAATGAAGACCTGTGATGTTTTCCTTTGACACAGGCAGAACAAGTTTTGTCTTTGGAAAACATTACTGAAGGTAGACCGGCAACCAAGTTTTGAGTGGCTATCTTATTGATGTTCTTGAAGTTGAGATGAGACAGTCTTTTGTGCCACAGCCAGTTGACACTTTCAGAGGCTTTGGCAAGAAAACAATTTGAGCTGTCTTCAGAGCACACAGCCATGTTGATGACATAAACATCTCTCCTTCTAGGTGCAACCAGCACAACATCATTATTTTTGTTGAATATGGTTCTCTGAGTCTTAGTAAACAAAACCTTATAATCAGCATCACATAACTGGCTGATGCTAATAAGATTGTGCTTAAGACCATTCACATATGCAACCCTGGTAAATGTGATCCCATTGCAATTCACTGAGCCATATCCTTCTGTGTCACCTGAAGAGTTATCTCCAAACACCACTTTGGGACCTGGCTCCTTTGAGTATCTGTGCAGGTATTGTTGAATCCCTGTCATGTGTCTAGAACAGCCACTATCTAGATACCATACCGATTCCTTGAGATATTTCTGCACAGATACATAGAAACAGATTAGTTCCTATGGTGAACCCACTTTCCAGTGGGTTCCCTGAATTGCTTGTTAGCAACTCTTGTGTTCCTGAAAAACTTTTGGCGTTGGGATGGACAGTTCATAGTTTCATGGTTATAACTCCCACAGATATCACACCCAGGGAAGTCACCACACTCGTCTGAGTGATGGTCGGTGAACCCACAGAATTTACAGGGAGGATAAGAATTGTAATTTCCCTGTTGTCTTTTGGAACTCTGTGGTCTGTCCCTAGAGGGTGTCTTAGCTCTTTTAGCTGCCATGTGTCTGTCATGATCTAAGGTCGAGTGGTGAGAATTTTTACAAACATTGCAATAAGGTTTGATTAATCTTTCCCCTTTGGGTTCACCTAGGACTGACTTAGGTTCATGAGAAGTAGAGCATTCAGCGGAAGGCTTAATGTGTTGTTTCAAGAGTTCTACTTCTTTCATAAGAGACAACAGGCGATCTTCAGTGGTGGAGTCAACCTTATTCACAGCCTTAGTAGAAACAGGCTTAAAGGCTACTTGTTTACCAGTTGGTTTAGCAGGCACACGAAAAACTTTAGCTGGAGGATTCTCAATATCTATCTTAAGTTCATCCTTAGCAGATCTAGAAGAACTGCTAGGTTCAACTCCAGAGAGTTTCGGCAAGGGTGGAAGCTCAGCCACATCTTCAGAGACAGGGTCATTAGTCAAAGAGGTGTCTGACATATGAATAGTCTCTGTAGATTTAAAGACAATGTCTTTGGGTTTGGTGATAATCCTCAGCTTTTTATGTTTAGCAGTTATATCCCTGTTTAAGTCAGCAGGCACTTCATCCCTAAGCAATTCATCTATAGTAAACCTAGCACACAGCCATTTTTCAATAACTTTGTTTAATTCAGTGACTTGGTCATTCAAAGCTATGTTTTTCAAGGTTAATCTAGCTACTTCATTTTGCAGGGATATTTTCTCTAAGTTAACCCGCCTGAGAGTATCACATTCAGCCTTAGCATTAATCATTTCAGTTTTAACAGAGTGAAACTTGTCAAGAAGGTTCTTCCTTTGTTCCTCAACAAAGTGCAAGTCAACAATGGTGTAATCAAGAACATGCTTACGTTCATCACAATCAGACATAGAAAGAAGCCTGTGTACCTTTTTCATTGTGATGTCGACCCATTGTCCTGATCTTGCATCACCTTTTCCAACAGCTGGTTCATCATCAGCTATTGCCATAAAAGCCCTGACTCTTGTGGTATCTTCTTCATCTGAAGTCAATGGTTCATCATTCCAATCATAGGTTTCAGCAACCAACCCTTTCTCAGCCTTTTTCTCACCACCTTTCTTTTTGGACATAGCTTCAATCTTCAAGTTCATCTGTTCTAACTCAGCCTTAAGTGCCTTGTACTTATTTTTGTAATCTTTCTTCTCAGTGTCTGAAGAATTGGATTGTGGTGAGTTGTTATGTTGTTTGAACTTGTAGGGTTTGGATGAAGATGATGGATAAGAGGGTGAGGATGTTTTGGTGGAGGGACATTCTTTTTGAAAATGTCCAAGCTTTCCACAGGCAAAACATGTTTCTTTTGACCTGTCAGTTGGTTTGCTGGCTGATCCTACTCTTCCAGATCTTTTGTAGTATCTTCTTTGGTTGGCTAGCAATGCTCTTTCATGAAATTCTGCATTGAGGTCTGACATGAACTCTTGGCTGCTACGAGTATCTTCTTCCATATCAGAATCGCTGTCAATAGGATGTGTTGCAGAGATCAAAGCTTTGGAAGATGCTCCTTGGACAACAAATCTTTCAGTCTCTGATTTGTAGATAGTATCGATCAGCCCTTCTTCATAATTGTACTTTCCATAGAGCTGAGCAAGGGTATCATTTTTGATTGAGTTGTTAGCTCTCTGAGTCTGATTCATGCTCAGCCACTTTCTTGGAAGGCTGTTGACAAAGGTGGCATTGATCTCAGCTTGACCAATAGTAACATCATTCATAGCAAGGTCATTTAGAAGAATCTTCAGCCTAGTATAGGTTTGCTGAACTTTTTCACCTTCAAGAGACTTAAAGGCATTAAACTGAAGTCTGAGTGCCTGAATCTTTGTCTCTCTTGTTTCACAGGGTCCTTCATGGCCAAGAATAAGGTCTGTCCACATCTGTTTAGCTGTGGGACATTGAATAACAGACTTCATGATATGCTTTGGAAGACAGGAAATTATGATGCTTTTGAGACGTTTATCTTGGTTTGCTAATTTCCTATCAGCAGCGGTCCATTGTTTGACAGGCTTGGGAAGAGGGTTTTCTTCAGTAGAAGTGAGTGCCATGGGGATATATGGACCATTTTCTAAAATTTCTAAGAGAAAAGGTTCAAGACCATCAAGGTATACAAGAAACTGACTCTTCCAACTGGCAAAGTCTTCTTCATCAAAGACTGGTACACTGGTTACGTGTGATCCACCTCTTGAGTCAAGAAGTTGGGGTAGATCATCGTCATTTGGTGGGGCGGTAAGTCTTGGTGAAGATGGGTTTCTGGAAGGTGAGTGTGGGCTAGAGGTTTCCGGCATGGTGGATCTTGATTATAAAACGGAGAACGATGTTTCTTGAAGGTTTTAAAATCAAACACCGCTCTGATACCAATTGAAAGTCCCTAATCAATGCGAGAAACCCTAATCTTAACTTAATCAACACAAGGTATTACTTTTCAAACGTAATCTTATTATTGTATAATAAAGAATTACAAGTGTTATGGATAACACCGTTTGATGACAATGTGTTGTGCACACTTTGAACAACAATAACCTTAACTTATGAATACAGTCGTAGCTGTTTGATTCACTAAGTTACACGCACTAATGATCTTAATATTGCAAAGTGTTAAAACTTAATGCTAGGTACACATCCTATTTATAGTGTTACGAGTTTGACTTGAACAGTACTTGATGTCGACTACACAACTTTTACAAGTTCCCACATCAGTCACATGATGTCCTTCTATTCTTGGTAGTCTTCCATTATGCTTTAAGGAACAGTTGTCCAAAACAGTTTCCTTATTCTTCATATTCTCGAACACACAAATGGCATGTCCAAAGTGTGCAGAGAGTTATCAGGGTATTGCCACCCCTGTTAACTCTCAACCCCTCAGAGTCCCTAATACATCTTGGCTGTTATCCATCACAGCCAAGGAGTATGTCTTCAGGTAATCTTCGACTTCCCTGACAATGTCTCTGACATGGACTCCTCTGAGGTTGCTCACAGAGATTCGGATCTCTGTGAGTCTTGTGAAACTTGCCTGCCTCCTAGGCACAGGCAAGGGACTATCTATCAGCCTAATTATGTTTAAATCAATGAACAGGGAATCTAACAAGTTTAGATTCCCAACAGATACAACTCAAGTAACTTTGCTAAAATTTCCACACCAAAACCAAACCTTTACTTTCTTTCACAGAAAACTGAAAACCTTTTAAAATAAAACAACACCAAGACTCAATGAAACTTCAAACAAGAAAGTAAACTGGCACTTTGCTTCTCATCAACAAACTCTTAACCATTTTTCATTCATAAAAGCGGATTTACAAGGTTGTGACAACAGGAGAAAAAAAACAAAGAACAACCTCACTGCTAGGTCCTATCACCCTTTATATAGGGATTACAAGATGGTTCTAGAAAAAATGAAAAATGCTAACCCTAATTGATGATTTTCCTTTGTTGCCCTTGTAAGATTCGTATCAAAATCAGAATATGCTGATTTTTGAAATATGCCATGTGATGATCTTGGCTTGTAGCTAAGATGCCAGCTTGATTGAGATGATCTTGGCCATCAGTGAAGACTTTGGGAACAAGTAGCTATCCTTGGTCGTTGATCTTCTGTCACCCCTTTGTTTTCTTGTTTTCTTGAGACAGGGGACCACTGTGTTGGTCACATGGGTGAGTGTGAGAGGTGTTGATTAGGTTTAGGATTAGGTAAATCGAATTTCTGGAGATGATGGTGGTTAATTATCAAAAATTGGATGCAAACCCAAATTAGGTTTCATGCGTGTGATGAAGGATGAACAGGTTTAGGTTTTGGGTTTTTAATGAACACAGTGCAAGTTTCCCTCCTTGTAAATGAATCAAAACATAACTAAAACTTTAACTTAATAAATTAAGTTGAGGTGAGTGGGAATCAGACGTGGGTGGAATAGGTGATGTGGCACATGGTGATTGGTGGGTATAGTTTGCATGTTTGATAGTAATTCCCCCTCCTCTTCTAAAAAGTGTTCACAGAATTCACAAGCCATTCTCATTCCATTTTCTTTGTAAATAACTTTGGCCATTTGACGATTTTGGCATAAATACTTTCAAAGTTTTTCACAAGGACTTGATTTGCATTTTAATGATTCTTCAAGGGCTGGTTATGACATGTATTCTTTCTTCAAGGTCTTGACTTGTTTGTTGACTTCTTGGAGGACTAATATTGACAATTTATTTTTGTTGAGGGACTAAATTTGCCAATTCTTCAAAGTTAAGGGTCCTTTTTGTAAATTTGACAAACTTTAGGGACCAATCATGTAATTATGAATATACACGGGTTTAAAGTGTCAATTCTTCAATATTGGAGGACCCTTCTTCATAAATCTTCAAATATTCAAGGGTTTTCTTTGGAAAATCTTCATTAGGGCTTGGTTCAATGTACGGCTTCGTTTCCCATGTTCGTTTTTTATATGATTCTTGTGATCTTTTGTCATTTTCTCAATATCCGTACCTAAAATACACAAGCAACAAACACAAGCATATATTTGGCCATTTTTATGATATTTTAGGCATTTAAAGCCCTTTTTGGACGATGAGACTATGTATAAAAGCAGTCTCATCAGTTACCTCACATGTATAGCAGGTAATCTCAAATTGATTGATCTTACATGCCCCTATGCAATGAAGCTGGGTTATGTGAAAGTCGTAGTACCGAAGCAGATCTACTAAGAACCTAGATAGGGGGATGCGGTAGTTAGCCGAGTCAAATAGACGCGTATACACGCCTATCTTTCCTTTAGGAGCATCCGTAATAGCTTCACCGTCACCTGGATAGGTCAGATGTACGCTTTCGGGAATATAATACTTAGACAAAAAGTCTATGTATTTCTCCGCGGGCATCACGTTGAGGACATCCGTAATGACAGGGTTATCTTTCACCATGTTTTATAAATAGGATTAGAAAGGCGTGATGATCTAACCTGCGGTGGTGGAAATCCGTGAAAAAAGAAGAGAAGGAGTGAAGAATTGAGCACAAGTATAACAATGGCGAAAGAGGGAGTATGAACAGTGTGTTTACATAGTTATGCTACGAGTTCTTTTATAGGGTTGCCTCGAGTTACGAGGTGTCATGGATGTTTGCCACGTGTAAACCACTACGCCCATCTAACAGATGGGATTTCTGACACTTCTGGAACGTCAGAAGGGACCCACGAGTCACTTCTTGACAGTTTTATGTGGCTAAAGGGTGGGCCTTTCTGGTGCACTTTTGCAGACATGCGTCCGACTAATGACTACCATTAATGCATTCATTAAAGTTGTCCCGGTTGGCTTATTCTAGAGTACGGACGTATTTGCAACAGCAAGGTCTACAGGACATTGATTAGTCTAGAGGTTAAGCCTACGACTGTAACAACTAGACTGGGGGACATGATGACGTATAGTCCCCTGTTGGGAATAAAATGTAGCCAGTACACTTGAACGCTGACAAGAAGAAAACAAGCGTTGATAAGAAGAAAACAAGCGTTGACAGATCAAGCGTTGACAAGAAGAAGTCAAGCGTTGATATGTTGAAGTCAAGCACTAATAGAAAGATATGGTCTATGCGTATTATGTTTCTAGTTTGTTTCTAGTAAAGATAGGATCAACAATGTATTTTCTATAATTATCTTTACCTAGAATAGCTGATATGTAGACTCTTGTACAAGGCTTCTTATGTCTATAAAAGAAGACCTTTAGGTTTTGTTTCATATAAGTTTTCATATGTTTAACACTTTCATTGTAAGCAAGTTTGTTCTAATCAATCAAGTGAAAGTTTGTTTTACAATTGTTTGTGTGTTCTTGTTTGAGTATTAATTCCGCATAATACTTAAATTGTTTTATACACAACAAAGTTTCTCTACGTGTTTAACTTGATTTAATCTCGTTTACACAAGCTAAATCGATCTAAGTTTGGGATCAACAAGTGGTATCAAAGCTTGTTGAGAAACTTTGATCTAAAGAACAAAAGAACCCTAAGTTTACCAAAAACCCTAATTTTCACAAAACCCTAAAAACATCATGTCTACCCCAGAAGTAAACTCATCCTCCTCCTCAAACCACAACATCAAGATTCCCATGCTAGACCCAGACAATTTTGAGCTGTGGAAGTTTAACTTTGAGCAATATCTACAAATCCATGACTAAACTCTATGGGAAATTATTGAATATGGAAACACATTCAATAAGGCTCAAAAGATTGCAGCTGGCATTGCTGCAAGAACAGCTATTCAAGGTTCTACTGAAGAGGAACGAAGAGAAAAACCTGAAGATGGTAGAGCTGTCTCAACTGAGGATATAGCAAAGAGAAGGGTTGATATGAAAACCCTAAGCATTCTGAAACTCTCTCTGGGACAAGAAAATCAGCACAAATACATAAGCTATGAGTCTGCAAAAGATCTTTGGGCAGCCCTTGAAGTTGCTTATGGTGGTAATGCTGATACTGTGCAAGAGAAAAAGAAACAAATCTCGCATGAGTATGCTGTTTTTAAAGCTCAACCTAGTGAGAAGCTAAGTAGTGTGAGAAGCAGACTTCTAGACATCACAAGCAAGCTGTCCTTCATGGGAACAGTGCTTGGTGATGTTGATATTATCTCCACTTTCCTTAAAAGCCTTGGTGATACATGGAAGATTGAAGCAAGGTCTATAATTGCTAATAACACTCACAAAAGTTCTACTTTTGATGATGTTTACAATAAACAGAGGCTGATAGAGAATGAAACTCTTTTGGATCATGGAAGAAAGTCTACCAATGGAAACATGGCCTTCTTCTCACATAGTGAAGGTCAATTTGATCAGAAGGAGTCATACATGCATCCAGTTACTGGATCAACCTGTGTCAACGCTGGATCATATCCTGTCAACGCCTCACATTCAGACGTTGACACATACACAATTGACTCACCAAGAGTTAAGCCTGTTAGCATTGATCTGGATACTGTGTGTGCATACATTGCTTCATTGCCCATTGGTTTAGTGATTACATATGAGGACCTTGAGCAAATTAGTGATGAGCATTAAGAGGAGATGGACATAAAGTGGAATATGGCTCTTGCAAGTATAAGAGCAAACAAATGGAATAGAAGATTCAAGAAGAAGATGACTTTTAATGCTAAGGACACTGCTGGATTTGATAAATCCAAGGTTGAGTGTTATAATTGTCATCGTATGGGACACTTTATGAGAGAATGCAGATCTCCAAGAAGATCTGATGTGATCGTGATAGTATAGTGATAATTAGATACGTTATAGGGTAAATTAGAAAATTACCTTTAGGAAAAAGTAATAGTCTAAAATTACCAAAGACGGATTCAATTAAACACGTTTGTGAACCAAGTTCGTTAGACACGAAGATCTTATGAATTTGAGACGTTTAGCTTTGATTTGGACAATTGATTCGAATTGGTTGTTGGTTTTTTTTAACTAAAATTAAAATCTACAAATTAAAATCTATTGAATTTTATCCTAAAGTGCATGAATCGTAAACCCCTAATTATTTTAAACTAAAAACAATTAATTAACACAACGTAAAAAATTCAAACTATTTAGTAATACTATTTAAATAAAACTAATTTAATTAGAATAATTCTACACTATTTAAAAATCTACTTAAATTCTACTTTACTTTTTATTAAAGAAAATCTATTTTTAAAACTATTTAAATTTAAATCTAAAATAATAAAAACCTAAATATTTAAAAACTAATTAAACTTTTTAAAATTAATAAAAACATTTTTATTTTTATTTTTATTTAACTTATTATTAAAACTGAAATTTTATAAAAGTAATAAAACTATTAATCTTTATAATGAAATTAAAAATTAAGGTTATTTAACTAAAAATCTGACAACCTAATTTAAAAACTATATTAATGACTAAAGCAGAAACTAAACACAAAAGAGCATGAAGCTCAGTTGGTAAACACACTATGCGTATACCCTTGAGGTCAAGGGTTCGAGTCCCTCAAGGGACCTTTTTGTGATGATTATTTTTGGTCAGCAAAAATTGAAGAATAAAGTCACAGGAATGACTTGTGCTGAATTTTGTATAGTAAAGCTACACAGATCAAATGGATCTGCTAACCCATTGATGCAAAACGTTTAAAATTATACAAATACGAATTCAAAAATAGCAACATAACTATTAAAGCAATGAAACACCAAATTACAACAAGGATAAAACAGTTAAAGCTAGTAGCTAGTAACAAACTAACACAGGTAAATAAACTCAGCAATTTGTGAACAACTAAAAACTTATTACAAATCTAAACTGATGTATTAACCCAGATTAAAACCACAAATTCAGCAGGCTATAGAACTAATTAAGCTATAGCAGACATCAATCAACTTTTATGAACATCCTCACAACAATCAGATTACGCATCAACATACACCACCAGATTCACGAATCCCAAAAATCAGGTCTCTAAACATGATTCCCAGCTCAAAAGCAGTACTAAAACAAGACTTTAGCACATCCAGAACAGTCAAATGACCACAGACGAGACCATGACAACAGCCATATATCAGTAATTGAAACCAAAACAGTAACTGGCATTTCATAATTTCTATATCAGCTAGCATAAACGAAGATATCACAGATCAGACACAATACCTACGCAATACCTACGCATAAATCGTAACCTTAAACAAAGCAGACACAGTTCCTACGCATCTAAAACAAATTAATCAGTAGGCTGATAGAAGCAACAATATACAATAACAGATTTTTGAAATATAACACTTAACCAAAATAGTCAACTCATTACTCTCAATTTAACACCAGATTAAAAACATTCAGCATCAACATAATAAGTAAAACATGAATCTAAATCATATTAAAATTCAGATTAATCATAAATCTAAAACATGTTATCACTAAATCACTCAAGCATTCAGAAATCAATTAAACGAAAAAATAAACACGAAAATAAGTAAAAGATTTAAAACCTTTTGAAGATTCCTTTAAGACGAAGTGAGGCGCTGAGCCTACTTAAAACCTAAATGAACCACCGTGCTCCAAAACGTCACCATCTCGAACCAGTTGAACAACTCGAACCATTTAAAACAAATCAAACTAGTAGGGTTTGATTTCCAATCCAACTCTCACTTTTATTATCTAAATTAAGCTATTAATAAAGCTTAACCAAATAATATGTTTTATACTATTACGTCACTTTTAGCTTAGTATTAACACGACACCCGTTTCATCAAAGATAAGAACACACTATATCAAAGTTATAAAAGGCTGAAAATTAATTTTAATAATAACAGAGACGAAGGTAAAAGCAAAGAGTTGGAACTGAAATTCGTTTATTATTAAAATCAGAATAATACAATACTTGGAAAAAGGAAATTACAAATTTCTAACTAAAAATTAACATAATAACACTAAGAAAGAAAAGGATGATTACAATGATAATTATGAAGGGTATTTATAGCTAAACCGCAAGGTGTTGGGGATGAGTTTGTTGAGAAGAATCTTCTTTCTCAGCCCTTGATTTCTCTCATCTTCTCTCTCATCTGTGATCTACGGTTGATATAAGCCTACTAGCACACTGATTGCGAACGTGGCAATCCCTTGTGCTAGTTGTGCTTCTTGGATGCTGATTTGTCTCTCTTCTATTGGAGGAAAGGAAGGAATGCGCTGTCATGTCCAATTAATCGTTGCCACGTACCCTAGCCTCTCCATCTTCTGCCTTCCGAAAACATGGGGGATTTAATTCCCCCATGTGTGAATCACTCGTGTGAGTGAAAGCCCCAATTTTATTTGATGATTTATTGATTAGGATTTAGGATGAATAGTGGCTAGGGTAAAATTATGTTACTGGTTATTTTGTGGAGGAAGGAGAAACATAGAATGTAACGAAGGGTTTTTTTTTATTGTGTGTGTGTGAAAAAGTGTGTGAGTGGGTAGAAGTAAGAAAAACGTGTGTTTTGAAGTCTGACCAAAAGGCTTGACCAAAGATTAAATAACTCACTCGTTTCTTTGTTTTACCTAATGGGTTTTAAAACTCATTTACACGTCCCAAAATTAACTGTAAGTGAAAAGTTATGGGCTTGTAACCCATAAATCTGTCCTTTGTTAAATCGTATTTTGGGCCTGGAATAAAATTGGACCCAACACATGACCATATTTTATCCGTTCCTTATTTAAATTGGGCTTTGACCCAATTTTAACCACAACAACTTAATAATTTCCATAAATGGGATTAAAGGCCCATTAAGCCATTGTGGGACCCACTTGGCCCATTTTATATTAAATCCACTAAATACGGACTTGTTTTGGCTTCCTCGATCTTTTCATCAAACTTGTGTCGGTTTTGCCGGTTTTCGCGATCTTGGTACCTACACACATCAAACAACAAAACAAGTGTTCATCCCAAACTTAGATCGATTAGCTTTGTGTATACGAGATTAGATCAAGTATAACACGTAGAGAAACCTTTGTTGTATGCTTTGTGAATCTAAGTATTATGCGGAATTTAATACTTAAACAAGAACACAAGATGTAAACAAAACTTTTACTTTGATTATCAATGTCGAACTTGCTTACAATGAAAGATGTTTACGAATGAAAACTTAATGTAACTGATGATTAACATTAACCTAAAAGATCTTCTTTTATAGATTAAGAAGTCTTGTACAAAAAGCTACGAATCAACTATTCTAGGTAAAGATAATAATGGAAAATATAATGTCGAGTTTATCTTTACCATATACAAATAAAGAAACAAAAGATTCGTATAAGATAACTTCCATCAGTGCTTGTCTTCCAGGCTATCAGCGTTGACTTTCCTAACTGTCAACGCTTGGCTGTCAGCGTCCAATGTCTTCTTATCAGTGCTTGAACTCTTCTTATCAGCGTCTAGTGAACTGACCCATAATTTATTCCCAACAATCCTCCCCTAAACTTGATATCCACTCTAATGATCAAGTTTCTGAATAAATACAAAAGGCTAGGAGGAATCTTACAAAAACTTCTTATGTTGGTGATAAACATATCTAATTAAGTCTTTGGCCACGTCACTAGTATAATCAATCTCCAAGGGTGTCTCCTTCATCTTCTCCAATATTTCTTTGGACAAGAAATAGTCAGCATCCACAAGTAGATACTCTGAAAACTTTGTAAAGCTCAAATGAAACACACCACAAGTAGAATAAAGCCTCCAATGAAGACCACTGAGGTCATCTTCAAGATCCTTCCATATAGCAGGATCTGCTTCCCTTGGACCACACAAAGTCAAAAATGTGTGCCATAGTCTTATTCCATTTGCTGAAGTAGGTGCTTCAGCCGTATACTTGGCCTCTATCAATCTCCATAGATGCACCAAGTCTTCTCTGTCTATGCTTGCAAAGATAGAAATAATTGAAGTAAAAATGTGTACCTCCTTCCCAAATCTGCCAATCTTCCAAAATCCACACTCATCTTCATCAAAACTTATGATTGGATTTCTGGCATCTAGAGATACTACATTAACCAAATCTGAAGCTTCCAATGGAGAAAGCTTGAGATGCTTCCTTATAACAGTTTCATTTGGATAATACACATCCATATCTTTGGGAAATTGGAGAGGATCTCCTTTCTTCACTGGTCTTTGAGCAATCCTCATCTCCTTTTGAATCTGCATTTCTTCAGCAAGCTCTTGTTTCCTTTCTTCTGAAAGAAACTGTAAGACATTATTTTCTTGCACATGCCTCCAAATAGGATGTGCCCTGTATTCTAGCTCCTCAAAAGATAAAGCCAGCAACTTCTTGTATGTCCATCCAGGTTGATGGCATCTAAGCAACTTGTAATACAATTGCCTTCTATCTCTTTTAAGCCAAGTCTTGACCTCTTGTGCATTATACCTCAAAATCACCTTTATATCATCTTGTACCCTGAGAAGAATTTCCAACCCCCAAATATGATCTGACAAACTCATCCCTGGGTTGTCCATTACTTTATCTTCCCAAGCATGGTACATTCTGGTGATTTCTGGAAGGTCAAAATCAACCTGCATCTTCAAATCACTCAATCTTTCTTTTGCCAACTCATCTCCATATTCAAGTTTTTCTGGATCTTCAATGATTTGTATACTTGAATCTGAACTAGCTCCTTCTCTTTCATCATCACTCTCTTCCTCGCTCTCAGAAGTGGCAACAAATGGTGATATCCCACTTCTCTTCAAATCTTGCTCCAAAAGTTGTGCAGCCAACTGTTCATCAAATGCAATTTGTGCTGCATCTTTCTTTGGAACATCTTCTTCAACCATAATTCCTTTACCTTTGTCTTTTGAATCAATGATAGGTAAAGTAGATGAAGATACCTGTGTAGACACATCTTTGATGATTGTTGATGACTGGAATACATCAACACCACCTGCAACTTTGTCAGCGTTCAAGTTACCTTTATCAGCGCCCCGATTACCTTTGTCAGCGCTGGATGTGTCAGCGTTCAAACCTGTATCAGCGCCCATTGTTGCTGTGAAAGATCCTTCCAAGTTTAATGGAGATACCTTGGATGTATCAATGACAGGATGCTTCTTCAGGCTTGTAAGAGCTTCAGCAATATCTAAGGATCCACCATCATGTGAACTCCTTTCACTTGCAGTATGTATAAGCTCATCCACTTCATCCTCCCCTTTGGAAGATTCCTCCATCCTACTCCTGCTACTAGGATTCTCCAAAACAGTTACCCGCTCCCTCAATGCTTGGAGTTCACGGCCCTGATTATTGACAATTTGTACAAGGCTGACATTTTGCTTTTGCAAGCTAATGACAGCAGCCGTCAATTCATTCAATGTCATAGGTTCCAATCTGCCCTCAGCTAGAATGGGGATTTGACCTCCCAAAATAGAATCATGGGGCATGGATGAGGTCTTAAGGATGTTGGGACTGTCTTGACCAGCATCTAAGCCTGTGTTAATAGCCCCAGCCTCATCCATTTCACCAGCCACACTTGTGGAGGTGGTTCTCTCTGCTACAAGGCTAGGACCACTAGAGGAGAACACTCCAGTAGTCCTTTGGCGTTTATTCAACCTAGATTGTAAGGGGGTGGAAGATGATGTAGAGTGTGTGGGTGTTGGTTGGATAAGGGGTGTTTGGGATTGTTCAGGGATGTCATCAGCGTTGGGATTGGCTGTGTCAGCGCCAAAATTTTTAGTGTCAGCGTTAACATTGGCTTGATCAACGTCCATGTTTTCAGGTGAAGGTAATGGTTCAAGGATAGGCTCAAGTTGAGGTGCAGGATCTGGTTGTGGTTGGGCAGCCTGAATTACTTCAAGCATGGCTTGGGTGAGAGGGATAGATCTGTTTATGGAGGTCATTTTGTCAAAAATGGTTTTCTTTTGCTTAGGGATCTCATAAAAATGGTCATGATCCCTAGTACAATATTCTTGTAAATCAAACACCATTTGCAAAAATCTTGGGTAAGCCAAAGTCATTTTACTTCCCTTATTTTTACACATCCCTTCAAAAATCATTTTTGAAAAATTATACCTAAGCCCACGTGACATACAAACCAAAGCACTTGCAATGGACCTGTTTATTTCATTAAAAGCAGTACATTTTGGACTTAAGCATTGAAGAAGGACATGTATCAAATATTTCCAATCTGAGGGAAATTCCTGCTTATGATATTTATTTAAAGTTTTACCAGCAGGAATAGGATAACCCAATTCCATAAGACCTTGTTCTATTGTTGCAATGGCAAGGGTAGTCACACCATCAGCGTCATTAAGACGCAAAGCTTGGCGAACCAAAGCTTCAGTGACCACCCATGTTCTTCCATGAACAGTAGATGTTAATGTAGTCACTCCATTAGCTGTTGTGGAACTTACATTATTCCAAAACTGTCTAATGTGTGCGACAGGGACTAGTGGTTCATGAGAAAGTGCATACCTTATAGAGGATGCATTTGAAAATGCCACCATTTGTGAATACTGAGGGAACAAATCATTATCAGCATCCAAGTAAGCTACCATATTATGTTAGCTCTTGAACTCCAATGTCAGATTGTTTGAGTTGAACTTTGGTGCCATGTTGAAAGCTGTTTAGGTTATGTGATATGGGAAAAATCTAGGAGAAAAATATTAGACAAGAAAATATGAATACCCAGAATGAAAAGTTAGCAAAATTTATAGGAGAGATGCATGATTTTGATTGGTCAAAAATGAGGCAGTTATATTCAAAGAGTAATGATGAAAATATTGAATCAAATATAACTTATCTCATGCATTAATTAAAACTAACAACTCCCAAAAATTACGGCCAAAGATTAGTCAAAAATAACAACTGGGTAGGGCCCACTAGGTGTCAACGGTCAAAAATAGGCCATCAACGCCCAACGGCTATATTTTCTTGTCAGCGTTTGCCTAAAGCCTTGTCAGCGTCACGATTGGTCGTAACAGCGTTTGGAGAAAAACTTGTCAGCGTCTAAAAATAAAAATATTTAAAAAGAAAAAGACCTTAACAAAATAATTTATCCTAACGGAAATATCTTGCAAGTTGATAATAATTACTGGGTGGCAAGCACTGTCCACTTATGCACACTTGCTTAAGCAAGATAGACACAAATGTCCTCAAGTGTCCCTTGCTAACCAAAATACTTACCAACAAAGTTATTTCATAAAATCCTTTGTAACTCCCAGGGAAAACCCATAACAAAAATATTCCCAAGTCTCCCAACAGACCACAACCAATTCTAGGTCACAAATGTCTTGGCAGCATGCATAGTTTGTCAACTTTGCATGCTACAGTGCCTCATGGTTTAGTAAAACTAACCCATACTCACCTGTGGACACAATCTAGAATTGTGATAAGAGTATTATAAGAATACCCAAGAGTCCTAAAGGTTCCTTAAACCTCCCCTTAAACTATGATACATGAGTTTCTCAAAATATATATGAACATTAAAAATTTATGTCAAGATAGGAATATAAATATTCCAACCATCATCCATAAACAAAAACATGTCCAAATAGCTCTTCAAGGATCCATAAGCAACTCTGTATCCAATGGCATAAAGCTAACACCACCTACACATTTAGATTGAAAACCACAAAACTAACATTGTTGCTAACAGCGCCCGACAACACTTATCAGCGTTGAAGGAACACTTGTCAGCGTTAGACAATAATATCTTTAACAACGGCAAAATAACACTTGTCAGCGTTACATTTACCTTTGTCAGTGTTAGAAAAATAAAGTGGAAAAATCTAAATCATCACAAAGACCAATAACAATGCATTATCCTGTACATCTTTACAAAAAGGTTCCAAAACACATATTAAATGAGATTAACCATTCCAATATTTGTTACCAAATATTGAAATCTTCCAGTATCAAAAGGTTTAGTTAATAAATCAGCCACATTATCTTCTGTGTCTACCCTATCTGGTTGTATTAAACCTTTCTCAAAGCAATCTCTTATAAAATGATGCCTAATTTCTATGTGTTTGGTTTTAGAATGATGTACAGGATTTTTAATAATGCATAAAGTACTGTTATTGTCTACAAAAATCTTGGTATGCATGAAATTATACCCATAATCCAACAGCTGGTTCTGAATCCATAAAACTTGTCCACAACAAGCAGCTGCAGCTACATATTCTGCTTTAGTTGTAGAGTTTGCCACCACTGTTTGTTTCTTGCATTGCCAATATATCAATCTACTCCCAAGAAATTGACATCCACCAGTTGTGGATTTTCTATCAAACTTGTCACCACCATAGTCACTGTCTGAATATGCAATAAGCTCCAATGGAGAATCTTTTGGGTACCAGAAGCCAAGATCTGGATAACATCTTAGATACCTAAAGATTCTTTTCACAGCAAAAAGGTGACATTCTTTGGGATTCACCTGATGGCGTGCACAAGCACACACAACAAACATGATGTCAGGTCTTGAGGCTGTAAGATACATTAATGAGCCAATCATTGATCTATAGTGCCTAACATCCACATCTTTTCCAGCTCCAATTTTTCCCCAAGGGTGTTCCCTATCCATAGGAGTGGAAGCACTCTTTTCATGTGGAGAAAAACCAAATTTCTTCAAGATTTCAGCTACATATTTGTCTTGGGAGATGAAGATACCATCTTCTTTCTGCTAAACTTGTAAACCAAGAAAGAAGTTCATCTCCCCCATAGCACTCATCTTGAATTTGTCTGTCATGAGCTTGGAGAAATCCTCACTCATCTTTGGATCAGTAGACCCAAAAATGATATCATCAACATAGACCTGCACAAGCAACACATCTTTGCCTTTCTTCTTTGTAAATAGTGTCTGATCTATGGTGCCCCTCTTGAATCCATTGTCCACCAAATAGGTAGACAAAGTACCATACCATGCTCTAGGGGCTTGATGAAGGCCATACATAGCCTTTTTGACTCTATACACTTTGTCTGGATGCTCAGGATCCTCAAAACCAGGAGGTTGCATGACATAAACTTCTTCAACAATGGTGCCATACAAGAATGCACTTTTTACATCCATTTGATAGACTGTAAAACCCATGCAAGATGCATAGGCTAGAAAAATCCTAATAGCTTCAATCCTTGCAACGGGTGCAAAGACTTCTTCATAGTCTATCCCCTCCTCTTGTGTATAACCTTGAGCCACTAACCTTGCCTTGTTTCTGACCACAATACCTCTTTCATCTCTTTTGTTCCTGAGAACCCATCTTGTCCCAATTGGTCTGACATATCTAGGACAATCAACCAGCTCCCAAACATCCTGAATAGCAAATTGGTGAAGCTCATCCTGCATTGCTTCCACCCAACTTGGTTCTTTGAGAGCATCAAATATCTTCTTGGGTTCTTCTTGTGACAGAAAACATGCAAACAAACATGCTTGTACAAGAGGGGTATCAACCTTCTTGTGTATATTGGCAATAAATCCACCAAGACTTTGATGGGATCTTCTTGTCTGAACTGGAGTCATAACATCACCAATGATCTGAGATGGGGGGGTGATTCTTCATTGTGGAAGTGAGAACTCCTCCTTCAAAAAGTCTGGTGTCCTCAACTTCACGCTCCATGTTGCCAATATCTTTTTCATCAGACTCTCTTTGAGCAACAGGAATCTCTTCATGGACATAGGAAGGTCCACCTTGTTCAAAATTGGAAGAGAAAAGATGCCCAAAAGTGTTGTCAACGTTTGAATCTTGGTTGTCAGCGTCAGGGCTGACAGCGCCTGAAATGTTGTTGTCAACGTCTGAATTGGTCTTGTCAGCGCTGGATTTTCCTTTGTCAGCGCCTGAAGAACCATGCATGTTTGTATCTGGTGGTATTTGGAAACCACCATTATCTTGTCCAGCAGCAGCAGCAGCAGCAAAAGCATCAGTCCAAATGGGAATTGTGACATATTCAAATGTAGGAGATGCCTTTTCTGCTTGTGATCCAACCCTTTCATCAACCTGTGTACCTGAAACATGAACAACTTGTTCCTCCACAACATTTGAAGTTACCTTCACAATGTATGGATTAGTGACAGGCATATAATTTAAAGTTCTAGATAAGGGTTCCAAATCAAACAACCAATTAGGACCACTTTCAGGATCACTAGGTTTATTCTCTAAGAACCTAACATGTACTCTTTCAACAATACGTTTGTCCTCCTTAAGATAAACCCTATAACCCTTGCTCTGCACAGAATACCCCATGAAGTAACCTTCATCACCTTTTGCACTAAATTTCCCTAAGGCATCACTAGTGTCTAAGACTACTACATGACATCCAAAAGGTCTGAGAAAACCAATATTAGGTTTTCTTCCCCAAAGTAATTCATAAGGTGTTTTGTTCTGAATTTTGTTAACCAATGCTCTATTTTGCACATAGCATGCTGTGTTAACAGCTTCAGCCCAAAAGGCTATGGGAAAGTGAGCATCAGCCAACATTGTTCTGGCAGCTTCAATTAGGGTTCTATTCTTCCTTTCAGCAACCCCATTTTGTTGTGGGGTTCTGGCAATACTAAACTGCCTAGTAATTCCCTTCCTGGCACAAAAATCATCTAGCTTCTTGTTCCTAAATTCTCCACCATTATCACTCCTAAGCATCTTAACCTCATTGCCAGACCTTTTCTCAATTTGAGTGATAAATTCAATAAGAACATCAGCTGTGTCACTCTTCATAGCTAGAAAGAATGTCCAAGTAAACCTAGAAAAGTCATCAGTGACAACAAAACAATATGACTTGCCATTCAAACTTTCTATATTAGTTGGACCAAAGAGGTCCATGTGTAGCATATGAAGAGGTCTGGAACTAGTATGCACCTGCTTGGACTTGAATGAGACCTTGTGCTGCTTGCCTTTAAGACATGCAACACAAGAGTGGTCATTGTGGAAGGCCTTCTCAGGCAAACCATCAACTAAACCAAGCCTCACAAGTCTATTTATATTTTTAAAATTTATGTGCCCTAGTCTCCTGTGCCACAAATTACTTTCATCTACTGAGGCCTTAGCATAAAAACAAGACATATTTGCATTCACTTTAATCCCATTTAAATTCACATTGTATATGTCCTTATGCCTAGGTGTTCTATACTCAATATACTTCTCATCAGGGATCTTAAAATCCTTGCTTAACACCAAACACTCAGTATCAGTGAAAAGAACCTTATTTTTGTTATCACACACTTGTGATACACTAAACAAATTATAATCCAGTTCTTTTACCAGGAAGACATTCTCAAAACGTAGATTATTGGTGATAAGGGTTCCTTTTCCTGTGATGGTGCCATAGCCCCCTCCAAAGTATACCTTATCACCATCTTGAATAGGAGTGAAGTTCGTCAGATAGTCTTCCTTTCCTGTCATGTGCCTTGAGCATCCACTATCCCAATATCCATAATCATTGATCTTCTTTTGAATGCCCTGCACATAAAGAAAACAAATTAGTTTTCTTTGGGAACCCAAGTCTCAGAAGACTTGGATTCATCTGGTTGTTCAATAAGAACAGACTTAGTTCTCACAACAACCCCATTCTCATCCCTTTTAGGATGAAATACCCAGTTAACCCCAATTGGTTTTGTAATGACTTTTGAAATATAGTTAAACCTGTTGCAAGTCATTGAAATTCCATTATTATTAGGGTTTTGATCTTTCTTGGGTCTCCATGTTAAGCTTGAAGAAGCTTTAGACCCCTTACCTTGTGGCTGCAAACACTTAGGTCTGGTCACGTTTCTGTCAGCGTTGGATTTTGTCCTGTCAACGCTGAATTTACCCTTATCAGCGTTGAACCTAGGGTTTGCTACAGGAACCCATTGCCTATTTGACCAGGTATTTGCCTTTTGAAAAGGTCTTTGTCCGTGAGTGTTAGACCTTCTAGTAAAGAATGGGGCTGGTCTAATCACTTGTGGACTTTGCTGCACACAAGGTCTGGGTCTGACAACGTTTGATTTCCTAACAACGTTGACTTTCTTCCTATCAGCGCTGAAATTGTTCCTATCAGCGCTGGCTTTGGGAGCGTTGACACATTTGTATGCCAAATGTGAAAAGCTACCACAAGTATAACAGGCTTTCTTAGACACATACTTAGGTCTAAAAGCAAAGAAACCTGTTCCATGATTGTTAACTTGGCTCTTGGGTGACCTATTATTTCTATACATCTCTGCATATTTAATGGTAGGTCTTCTAACAGTGTTGGAGCCTAGGTCAACAGCTTCACCAGTAGCTGGGTGAGTAACCTTAATGGGTGGGGATTCAATGGGACTTTCACACAGCAACCCTCCCTTAACAAATAAAGTAGGGTTAGCTTTCTTCCACTCATTTAGGTCAGTCAGTTTTTGTTGATACTCTTCTACTGGGGTGACAACTCTTGGTGGAGGAATGAATTCCTCTTCTCGGCATTCTGGTATACCAGTCCAAGATAAATCCTTTCTAAGGACACCATAGAAGTCACCAGCTGGTAGTGGAACCAGAGAGTAATCATTCTCATTCATCCCAAGCCCAGTCATATCCTTAGGATCTCTTTGTTTAGCTACACAGTCTCCTAGGGCTTGGGTGGCTCTATCAAATCTTTGAATCTTGAGGTCAACATTATCTTTATTCTTAATGGCCTCATCTAACTTAGCTTGTAGGTCTTTATTGACCTTTGACATGATATTTCTAATATCCATACTACCCTCTAGCTCATGTTTTAAGATATTTATCTTATCTTTTAAATCAAATTCCATTTTCTTGTATTCAGAAACGGTTTTCTCAGTTTCAGTAAGAGCTAGTTGGTAATTGGATAATTTACACCTTTCAGTGCTCATATCCTCTTTTAGTTTTAACACTTCTTTGTTAAGTCTGTCAGTGTTTAACCTACAACCTTTGCTACAAAAAGCATCATCATATACCTCATTATCAGATGAAGAGGAGGAGTGTGCCATGAGAGCATATTCAACATGCTCTTCTTCTTCAATATCAGCAATCAAAGCTTTGTCCTCTTCAACATCCTTAGCTAGATAGCTCCAATCCCATCCAGTGCCATCAATTCCTTGAACTGCAACCATGGCTTTGGAGTCTTGAGTTTTAACAACCTGACTTGAGGGTTTACCAGCATCAGATCTTCTAGGAGATCTGCATTCCCTCATGAAGTGCCCCATGCGATGACAGTTGTAGCACTCAACTTTGGATTTATCAAATCCAGCAGTGTCTTTAGCATTGAAGGTCATCTTCTTCTTGAACATTCTATTCCACCTATTTGCTCTTATACTAGCAAGAGCCATGTTCCACTTGATGTCCATCTCTTCCAAGTGTTCATCACTTATCTGCTCAAGGTCCTCATATGTAATCACTGAACCATTGGGCAAAGAAGCAATGTAAGCACAAACAGTATCCAAATCCAAACCAACAGGTTTAACTCTTGGTGAGTCATTCATGAATGTGTCAGCGTCTGAAAAGGAGACGTTGACAGGACTTGTCCCAGCGCTGACAAATGATTATCCAGTAACTGGATGCATAAAAGAGTCCTTCTGATTGAATTGACCTTCACTATGAGAGAAGAAGGCCATGTTGCTGGTGCTAGCTTTTCTTGAAAGAGTTTCATCTTCCAACAGTCTTAGTTTGTTGTAGATGTCATCAAACGAAGAGCTCTTGTGAGTATTATTGGCAAGAATAGATCTTGCCTCAATCTTCCATGTCTCACCAAGACTTTTCAGAAAAGTAGCATTGATGTCAATATCACCAACTTGTGTCCCCATGAAGGACAATTTGCTTGTGATGTCAAGCAATCTGCTTCTCACACTGCTCAGTTTCTCATTGGGCTGAGCTTTGAAGACAGCATAATCATTCAGAAGTTGCTTTTTCTTTTCTTCCTTAGTTTCTGCATTACCACCATATGCAACTTCAATTGCTTCCCAAAGATCCTTAGCAGATTCATAGCTTCTATATTTGTGCTGATTTTCTTGTCCCAAAGACACTTTCAGAATATTTAGGGCTTTCATGTCAGCCCTTTTCTTTGCAATATCTTCAGCACTTACAGCTCTACCATCTCCAGGTTTTTCTTTCTTATCTTCATCAGGACATCCTTCAACAGCTGTTCTTGTCGCAATGGCATTCAGAATCTTTTGAGCTTTATTGAATGAGTTTCCATATTCAATAATGTCCCAGAGTGTGTAGTCAAAGATCCCCAGATATTGTTCAAAGTTGAACCTCCATAAGTCAAAGTTGGTTGCATCAAGCATGGGAATCTTGATGTTTGGTAAGGATGAGGATGAGGAGGTTATTGCTTCAGACATGATGTTTTTAGGGTTTTGAGAAAATTAGGGTTTTGGTGTTCGTATATCGTTCTGGTGTTCTTCAGAGATCAAAAGTTTCTCAACAAGCTCTGATACCACTTGTTGATCCCAAACTTAGATCGATTAGCTTTGTGTATACGAGATTAGATCAAGTATAACACGTAGAGAAACCTTTGTTGTATGCTTTGTGAATCTAAGTATTATGCGGAATTTAATACTTAAACAAGAACACAAGATGTAAACAAAACTTTCACTTTGATTATCAATGTCGAACTTGCTTACAATGAAAGATGTTTACGAATGAAAACTTAATGTAACTGATGATTAACATTAACCTAAAAGATCTTCTTTTATAGATTAAGAAGTCTTGTACAAAAAGCTACGAATCAACTATTCTAGGTAAAGATAATAATGGAAAATACAATGTCGAGTTTATCTTTACCATATACAAATAAAGAAACAAAAGATTCGTATAAGATAACTTCCATCAGTGCTTGTCTTCCAGGCTATCAGCGTTGACTTTCCTAACTGTCAACGCTTGGCTGTCAGCGTCCAATGTCTTCTTATCAGTGCTTGAACTCTTCTTATCAGCGTCTAGTGAACTGACCCATAATTTATTCCCAACAACAAGCAAATACAAGGCATTTTTCATTGATAATATGCATTTATTGATTGTTTATTGCTACGAATGATATGAGTAAAATCACTCATATCAAACTCCCCCTTGCTAAGCAATTGCCGTGTCCTCATGCAATGATAAAATAAAACACTAACTACACCATTATTCAACTTTTGACAATTTATTTTGCAAAGACATAATGTATTGCTTTCATTATTAAAAAATAACTTTAAGGATTATAAAACTCAAATAGATTCATCGTCCCCGACTTTTCACTTTTCCATGCCAAGTGCAAAAACAAGATCATTGTCAATCATAAGCCCCAAAATTAAACCAACTCATACAAGTAATTTGTGTTAAACTCAATCTCCTATTATTCCTAATTGTATCTCTAGATTTTATTTGTCATTCACCCAAAGGCTGATTTGACTTTATTTTGATATTTATTAATCCAAAAATGAAGGCAAGAATGGTGTAAACTCAATACTCAAAACCTAACCTCGACTTTAAAAATCGTCGTCACTAAAGAAAGCCCACATCAAGGATAACTTAACACGATTTGAAGGATAAATCCTGGACCCGAAATTTGGCTAATATGGCTACTTAAAAGCAAAAATAAAACCTCCAAAGTCAATTATGACCTTATATGGAGTTAACAACAACTACATCATAACACCTTTTGGCTCTTTAAGATGCAATTGTGCTCCTTATTTAAAATCTACACCCGAAGGCTCCTTGGACAAAAATAAGGGAATTGACATCACCATCCCACCTTATGGCTCATGATGGTGAAGCAATTTTTATTCAACACGTCCCCTTGACATACACCCTAAGGCTCTAATGACAAGGTTAGTGCTACATGACTCCCACCTGAAGGCTCCTAGAGAACATGTTTTTATTTATTCTTCTTTATTAATATGATATTTATAGTAAGCCAAATTTCCGCAATCCCATGATCAAAAGTCCATGATGCTGACACCCTTAATGTGTTCTCACTTTAATTATAAGGGAAGAAAAAGAAGGAGTTACGAGTTAAGATATCAAGCCTAAGCCGCTAAAAACTTCATTTATTAAGCAATTATTATTCAAGCGTGGAAAGTAAATACGAGGAGATTAAATCAAACACAAAAATACTTGCACAAAGAAGAATTAATCTTAGAAACTTATGATTGAACTCTATCATCTCTTGTTCTCCATATTGTAAAATTTCAAAAATGTGAAATCAATGGATACTTAGCCTATTAAATCAAAGTTTTGGGTTTTCAAGTCATTTATAGGATCTTGTATCTTCTTATACTTTTTCAAGTTTTAGAATTTGCGTTTTAAAGTTCCCTTGATAAACGACTTTCTAGGATCAATTATAGGAACTTGCGAAAAGTTCTTGTTCTTAATTCGTATGAATTAAGACTTTCGCGTTTTAAAGCTCCCTATATAAAAGCCTAGCAAAACTTAATTCAAATACGTTAAGGAAAAGCTAAGGTAAAAACCAAGTTGAGTCAAAAACTATTTTTATTTTCACCAACGGAAAGCCTACATTTGTGTCAAAAGCACTTATTTTATTTATTAAAACTTAAAAATAACACGAAAAATTTAAAAATTTTATTGAAAAATGAGAAAAACAATTACGTTTGAACACGACAAAAGAAATAGCAAGCGATTATATCGATTGACTCCCCCATGCTAAAACCAACCATTGTCCTCAATGTTTCTTAGCTCAAGAGTAACACCCCCTTGCTAAAATACGAAGAGTCTAATGCAAAATCCTAACATGGAAAGAGCACGCAAATCTATAAGCTGTTTATTAATTATGCCTCAAATAAAACGTTAGTCGATAAAAATCAAGGGTTAGAGTGTGCCCTTTTTTGGCATTCAAAGAATGGAAAATCAAATGGACCGACAAAAACCGAACACGAGAGTCTTAAAAAATAAGGGTCATACCTAAGATTCACAACACAACAAAACACGAGCACGAGCTTGAAAGATCAAGCCTTATTAGTGTTAGAAAATAGAAAGAAGATAGAATGTATGGGACTCCCCCACAAGGCACCTCGTTTTTGTTCACCGAGTCATGAGCTCGACTCGATCCCCGCATTCATTGGTCCTTAGGTAAAAAGGTGAAAACCGACATAATGGAATAAAATCCATAATAAAGCACGATGCCGGGGTCAAAGATCTCATCCTCGTTGTCGGATGACAAACGAAAGGATAAAACTCTAACACAAATCTCTAACAAGAGATGGTAGTCACAAATCACTATATGGATAAAGCATGCTCCCCGAGATAAACTCGCACCAAGATGATTAAAAAGTCTTTCAATTATTTTATCGGTGAAAGGCCGACGTTTCCCTAATCAAAGATTCCGGGGTCGAATACCTCGTCCTCGGTGGAGAAAGGAATAGACAACACGGTGTCGTACCCCCATGCTAATCCTAAATCATATGAAGCACATGGTAATGGTGCGATAAAAGTCTCAACCATAGTGGTATCAACTTGCATGACTTTGTTGACCTTATCACTCTTAGGAATGTGAATAAAGGGGTCATGATACTCAAAATGAGTCGCATGAAAAACCCGCACATTAAGATCAAAGCGAGTGGGAAGGATAATTGGAGCAAAATTAATTTCTCCCTCTGGGTCAACATTATCATCATCATAAATCGGGTGATCAAACCAAGAATCTTCATCACCGTCATTAGACTCTTCCTCAAATTCCGAAGGAGTGTCTATGGAAAGTAACTTATCAAACTCCTTAATGAAGAGCTCATCATCACAAAGGTTGTGAGATGTAGGAAGTATGATGCTCTCAAAATCCTCTTGAAACAATGGATTATTGTTCATTGAAGCTTCAAAGAGAGGATTTGAGTAGGTCACAAAAGTATCATCAATCTTGTCATCACAAGAAATATCTGACAAAGTATCAAGTGTGTCACACTCGGATACAAGATCATCATTCTCATTAGAAGGAAATTCATCGGCGAATTCCTCGAGAATGGTAGGTAAAACATGATAATCACGCTCGATCTCGAGATCAGAAACGTCTTCACTTCCCCGTGGAAGTGGATCAATGATAGCAAAAAGTTCATCGATGAACTTATCACATGAATAGTCACTAACCTCACTCGGTGTGAAGTTAGGAATCAATGGCTCTTCAACGGAAGATTGTGCCTTAGGAATATCAATTTGATCCTTAGAAGAGAGTGAAAATGAGTCCATTTTCAAAGATTGTTCAATTAAAGCAATATCACTCTCGGGATCAAAATTCTCACTATTAAACTCACTAGCATCAAATGGCTCACTTAGGTATTCATCAATTTGTTTTTCAATCTTAGAACTATCATCCTCGTGTGGAGTGAATGGAGATGAGGAAAGATTACAACTTGATTCAACAAACCAAGCTTCTTCATTTGAATTTAACTTTTCATTTTCACAAAATGGAGTTTCCAAAATTGGAAAAACACCTTTATCAAAAAGAGCTTTCTTATTACTTTCCAAAGTCTCAACAAGTTTAACACTTTCAACTTTCTTAGAAGCAAATCTTGGAATCTTTTCCGGTTTGAAAACAATGCTTTTATCTCCATAAAACAATTTAATTTCGTCTTTCCTCATATCAACTTGAACTTGAGCCGTGCAAAAAAATGGACGTCCTAAAATTATAGGCACACGAGGATTGGTCTCATAATCAACTATAGCAAAATCGGCTAAGTACAAAAACTTTCCCACTTTAACAATGACATTTTCCGCTATACCAACCGGTCGAGTGGTGGTACCATTAGCAAGCTCAATGATCATTCGAGTGGTACTAAGTGGTGCATAGTCAATAGTTTTCCAAATGGCTAGGGGCATTAAGTTAATGCTAGCTCCTAGATCGGCTAGGCCTTTGCAAACCCCAAGCTCATTGAAAACACAAGGTATCAAGAATTGACCCGGATCTTTATATTTCTCAGGAAAGAAATCAAATAAAACCGAGGTACTAATCACATTCAAAGTAGCCTTGGTGACATCTAGAAAAGTTTCCTTAGGTGGAGGATTAAACTCAATCACTTCAACTTCTTCTAAATTATCACAATCATCATAAACGGTTATGGCCTTAAGCTCTCCCTTCGGGTTTGGAATGGTGTTACTAGGTAAGCAACCCGAAGAAGATGATGGTTTAGACATAAATCCCTCAAACATTGAAAGCAATTTATTTTGACCTTGTTCCAAACTTTGTTGCATACAATTTTGACTTTGCTCTAATCTTTGCTCAAAACGGTTTTGGTTTTGTTCAAGTCTTTGTTGATTAAGCTCAATCTTGTTATTTTGCCCTTTAATCGTATTTTGAAACTCATTTTTCAAAGTTGCCATTTGTCCTTGAATGTTATTTTAAAAAGCTTTCAAATTTGCCTCATTCGTTTTAATGTAGCTTGACAAATCATTTTGGTTATTGCTTTGAAAACATTGATTGTTTTGATTAGCATTAAACCTATTTCCTTGATTGAAATTCCCTTGGTTACCACGGTTAAAATTATTCCCATTGTTTCCATTGTTGTACCTATTTTGAACCGGTGGAAAACCCGGTGGAGCAACATGATTTTGACGAGGAACTTGACCGTTGGAGCCATAAGTCCCCGTCGCGGCAAAAGCACTAGCTTGATCAAACCCCGTGGTTAAACAAGCATGATTAGGATGTGCTCCACCACATGATACACAAACATTCTCAACCATATTAATCGATCCATGAGGATTCTTCCTAATCTCATTCAACAATGTCGCAAATCCATTATCAATCTTAGAGTCCAATCTAGCAATCTCGATATTAGATGAATTCACATTGGAAGCACTCGGTGTGTTTCGTGAATATTGTGCTCTAGACTTATTCTCAATTATACACCACGCGTCTCTCGGAGTTTTTCTTAAAAGATTACCACCCGCGGCGGCATTTAACGAATCTTGTTCAATCATATTAAGCCCATTATAAAAAGTATTGATTTGATGCAATTCTGAGAAACCGTGGTGTGGACATTGTCTCAACAAATCTTTAAATCTTTCCCAAGCAACCCCAAACGATTCATGAACTTTTTGTTCAAATCTAGTGATCTCGTTCTTAAAGTGTGTTGTTTTGGACGGTGGAAAGAAATAATTCATGAACTTAGACACTAAATCATCCCATGTTAAGATCGAACCCGGTGGTTCTTTCTCATACCAAATCTTAGCATTACCCTCGAGCGAGTACGGAAAAAGCATGAGCTTAATCGCGTCATTCGGCACATTTCTAAACTTGAGAGTCGAGGTAATTCGAAGAAAATTCCGAATGTGAGAATGCGGGTTATCGGTCTCATTGCAACGAAATAGGTCGGCACGAATGAGCGATAAAAGACCCGTCTTAATCTCATAATGATCCGCCAAAATAGCCGGCACAACGATTGCTTCAGCAATTCCTCCATTGTTCGGTTATCGGCCATCTCTACAACAATAGGTGGAATCTCGGGTTCCACTATTCGTTGTTGACGATTTCTATTTCTACGAGGAATATTTTCAAGCCTATTAAAATCAATCACAAGTCGAGAAGAACGTAACTGCATACACTACAAAGACGAGAATTTAGAGTATTGAAGAAAATAAATTAGAGAAGAAGAAGATTATTTTTGGTATTTTATTTGGTATTGCTCAATCAAAAATGATCGATAAAAAACAAGGAATAAGGATAACTACTATGGAAGTAAATTACCCTCGGTCGACTTTGAAACGATAGGTGAAAACCTAAACGTCTTGAGGTTCAATAAGTAAACTACAAAAATAAGATTTATTACTACTTGAGTCGGAAACCAATAATAGGTTGTCCCTCTCAATATACGCACAAGCAAGCGGGGAAACGAGGTGGCACAAAGCACTTAAAAACCTTTTTCCTTAGACGGCCTTTTATAGCACGTCGCCTTATACCCACCTTATAGTTTGTATAAATCAAGTTCAAACTTCTTATTAGTATTTATCTATTTGTCCTTTTATTTTTGTTTTGGATTCGACTGCAATAGCTAGGTGATGAAATCCCAACTAAGGCCTTATTTGTAAAGTATGTAAAATTATTGTTCTACGTAATACAATATATTAATCACAAAAAACGAGAAAAACGATACATACTATATAATAGAAAATAACAAAACTTTTCGAGGACGGAAAGGGTCTTCAAATCAACGATCAACAAATCTCAACGAAAACGAATCGTACACAAGATCCCCGTCAGCGGCGCCAAAATTTTTGATGTGATCGTGATAGTATAGTGATAATTAGATACGTTATAGGGTAAATTAGAAAATTACCTTTAGGAAAAAGTAATAGTCTAAAATTACCAAAGACGGATTCAATTAAACACGTTTGTGAACCAAGTTCGTCGTACACGAAGATCTTATGAATTTGAGACGTTTCGCTTTGATTTGGACAATTGATTCGAATTGGTTGTTGGTTTTTTAAACTAAAATTAAAATCTACAAATTTTAAGCTATTGAATTTTATCCTAAAGTGCATGAATCGTAAACCCCGAATTATTTTAAACTAAAAACAATTAATTAACACAACGTAAAAAATTCAAACTATTTAGTAATACTATTTAAATAAAACTAATTTAATTAAAATATTTCTACACTATTTAAAAATCTATTTAAATTCTACTTTACTTTTTATTAAACAAAATCTATTTTTAAAACTATTTAAATTTAAATCTAAAATAATAAAAACCTAAAGATCTAAAAACTAATTAAACTGTTTAAAATTAATAAAAACATTTTTATTTTTATTTTTATTTAACTTATTATTAAAACTGAAATTTTATAAAAGTAATAAAACTATTAATCTTTATAATGAAATTAAAAATTAAGGTTATTTAACTAAAAATCTGACAACCTAATTTAAAAACTATATTAATGACTAAAGCAGAAACTAAACACAAAAGAGCATGAAGCTCAGTTGGTAAACACACTATGCGTATACCCTTGAGGTCAAGGGTTCGAGTCCCTCAAGGGACCTTTTTGTGATGATTATTTTTGGTCAGCAAAAATTGAAGAATAAAGTCACAGGAATGACTTGTGCTGAATTTTGTATAGTAAAGCTACACAGATCAAATGGATCTGCTAACCCATTGATGCAAAACGTTTAAAATTATACAAATACGAATTCAAAAATAGCAACATAACTATTAAAGCAATGAAAAACCAAATTACAGCAAGGATAAAACAGTTAAAGCTAGTAGCTAGTAACAAACTAACACAGGTAAATAAACTCAGCAATTTGTGAACAACTAAAAACTCATTACAAATCTAAACTGATATATTAACCCAGATTAAAACCACAAATTCAGCAGGCTATAGAACTAATTAAGCTATAGCAGACATCAATCAACTTTTATGAACATCCTCACAACAATCAGATTACGCATCAACATACACCACCAGATTCACAAATCCCTAAAATCAGGTTTCTAAACACGATTCCCAGCTCAAAAGAAGTACTAAAACAAGACTTTAGCACATCCAGAACAGTCAAATGACCACAGACGAGACCATGACAACAGCCATATATCAGTAATTGAAACCAAAACAGTAACTAGCATTTCACAATTTCTATATCAGCTAGCATAAACGAACATATCACAGATCAGACACAATACCTACGCAATACCTACGCATAAATCGTAACCTTAGACAAAGCAGACACCGTTCCTACGCATCTAAAACAAATTAAGCAGTACGCTGATAGAAGCAACAAAATACAATAAAATTTTTTGAAATATAACACTTAACCAAAATAGTCAACTCATTACTCTCAATTTAACACCAGATTAAAAACATTCATCATCAACATAATAAGTAAAACATGAATCTAAATCATATTAAAATTCAGATTAATCATAAATCTAAAACATGTTATCACTAAATCACTCAAGCATTCATAAATCAATTAAACGAAAAAATAAACACGAAAATAAGTAAAGGATTTAAAACCTTTTGAAAATTCCTTTGAGACGAAGTGAGGCGCTGAGCCTACTTAAAACCTAAATGAACCACCGTGCTCCAAAACGTCACCATCTCGAACCGGTTGAACAACTCGAACCATCTAAACAAATCAAACCAGTAAGGTTTGATTTCCAATCCAACTCTCACTTTTATTATCTAAATTAAGCTATTAATAAAGCTTAACCAAATAATATGTTTTATATTATTACGTCACTTTTAGCTTAGTATTAACACGACACCCGTTTCATCAAAGATAAGAACACACTATATCAAAGTTATAAAAGGCTGAAAGTTAATTTTAACAATAACAGAGACGAAGGTAAAAGCAAAGAGTTGGAACTGAAATTCGTTTATTATTAAAATCAGAATAATACAATACTTTGAAAAAAGAAATTACAAATTTCTAACTAAAAATTAACATAATAACACTAAGAAAGAAAAAGATGATTACAATGATAATTATGAAGGGTATTTATAGCTAAACCGCAAGGTGTTGGGGATGAGTTTGTTGAGAAGAATCTTCTTTCTCAGCCCTTGATTTCTCTCATCTTCTCTCTCATCTGTGATCTACGGTTGATATAAGCCTACTAGCACACACATTGCCAACGTGGCAATCCCTTGTGCTAGTTGTGCTTCTTGGATGCTGATTTGTCTCTCTTCTATTGGAGGAAAGGAAGGAATGCGCTGTCATGTCCAATTAATCGCTGCCACGTACCCTAGCCTCTCCATCTTCTGCCTTCCGAAAACATGGGGGATTTAATTCCCCCATGTGTGAATCACTCGTGTGAGTGAAAGCCCCAATTTTAATTGATGATTTATTGATTAGGGTTTAGGATGAATAGTGGCTAGGGTAAAATTATGTTACTGGTTATTTTGTGGAGGAAGGAGAAACATAGAATGTAACGAAGGTTTTTTTTATTGTAGGTGTGAAAAAGTGTGTGAGTGGGTAAAAGTAAGAAAAACGTGTGTTTTGAAGTCTGACCAAAGATTAAATAACTCACTCGTTTGTTTGTTTTACCTAATGGGTTTTAAAACTCATTTACACGTCCCAAAATTAACTGTAAGTGAAAAGTTATGGGCTTGTAACCCATAAATCTGTCCTTTGTTAAATCGTATTTTGGGCCTGGAATAAAATTGGACCCAACACATGACCATATTTTATCCGTTCCTTATTTAAATTGGGCTTTGACCCAATTGTAACCACAACAACTAAATAATTTCCATAAATGGGCTTAAAGGCCCATTAAGCCATTGTGGGACCCACTTGGCTCATTTTATATTAAATCCACTAAATACGGACTTGTTTTGGCTTCCTCGATCTTTTCATCAAACTTGTGTGGGTTTTCCCGATTTTCGCGATCTTGGTACCTACACACATCAAACAACAAAACAAGCAAATACAAGGCATTTTTCATTGATAATATGCATTTATTGATTGTTTATTGCTACGAATGATATGAGTAAAATCACTCATATCAAGATCTGATGCTGGAAAACCCTCAAACCAAATTGTTAAGACTCAGGATCCCAAGGCCATGGTTGCAATGCAAGAATATGATGGTGTTGGATGGGATTGGAGCTATTTGGCTAAGGATGAGGAAGAGAATAAAGTTTTGGTTGCTGAGATGGAAGAAGAAGAGCATGTTCACTATGCTCTCATGACACACTCCTCATCTTCATCAGACAATGAGGTATATGATGATGCTTTTTGTAGTAAGTGTTGTCGTTTAAATACTGAAAGACTTAACAAAGAGGTTTTAAGATTGTCAACATATGTGAGTAATGAGAGATGCAAGTTGTCTAACTATCAACTTGCTCTTACTCAAACTGAAAAGACTGTAACTGAGTATAAGAATTTGGAGCTTGACCTAAAAGATAAAATCAATATCTTAAAACATGATTTAAATGCTAGTACTGATATTAGAAACATCATGGAGAGGGTCAATGCTGAACTACAGGCTAAGTTAGATAAGGCTATCAAGAATAAGGATAATATAGATCTTAAAATTCAGAGATTTGATAAAGCCTCACAAACCCTAGGAGAATGTGTTATTAAACAAAGGGATTCTAGGGATATGACTGGGATTGGGATGAAAGAGTATGCTGGTGTTCCACCACCAGCTGGGGACTTCTATGGTGTCCAAAGAAAGGACTTATCTTGGACTGGTTTACCAGAACTCCAAGAAGAGGAATTTATTCCTCCACCAAGATTCCTTACCTTAGTAGAAGAATATAGGCAGAAGTTGACTGATTTGGACCAATGGAAGAAAGCCAACCCTACCTTGTTTGTTAAGGGTGGCATGCTTAGTGATTGTCCTAATGAGTCTACCCCTATCAAAGTAACAAACCCAATTACTGGGCAAGACTATTGACCTTGGCTCAAACGTTGTTAGAAAACCTAGCATTAAATATGCAGAAATGTATAGAAAAACTAGGTCACCAAAAAGCCAAATTAGTGATAATGGAACAGGTTTCTTTTCTTCTAGACCTAGAGTTATGTCTAGAAACACCTGTTATACTTGTGTTAGCTTTTCACATTTAGCTTATATGTGTGTCAACGCTTCCAAGGTCAACGCTGACAAAAAGTCAAACACTGTCAAACCCAAAACTTTTGTTCAGCAAAGTTCACAAGTTGTTAGACCAGCCCCATTCTTTTCAAAAGGGTCTAATACTTATGGACAAAGACCTTTTCAGAAGACCAATACATGGTCAAATAGACAATGGGTTCCTGTAGCAAACCCTAGGTTCAACGCTGACAAGGGTAATTTCAGCGTTGACAAGACCAAATCAAACGCTGACAGAAACGTTGCCAGACCAAATAATGGTAAATATTTGCAACCACAGGGAAAGGGGTCTAAAGCTTCTTCTAGCTTGACATGGAGACCTAAGCAAGATCAAAACCCAAATTCTAATGGGATTTATATGACCTGTAACAGATTTAATTATATTTCAAAGGTCATCACAAAACCTATAGAAATGTAAATCTTGCTTATGTTTTAGAGAGAGAAAGAGATAGAGAGATGGTGGATTACACACAATTCTAGAGAGAGAAACTTATGTTTATTATGTGAAAAAATGAATAACTACACACCCTCTCCATTTAAGGAGAGGGTTTATATACCAAGCCCACAAGATGGGCTTGGGCTTACTATTGGGCCGGCCATACATGCATGGACCGGGCTTTTCCTTGTTTGATATATAAAGATAAGTAACTAAACTATGAGCTATCACATGGACTATCGTTGGAGTGACCGATCCTTCTTAATACGTAAAACGAATTTCCAACAATCTCCCCCTAAGGGAGGTCACTCCAAACAAGGGCGTTACCCAAGTTACAATAAGAAAATAAACCTAGCATACTATGCTTGTCTTAAGCTCGTAGTCTTCGTCTTTCTTTTCTTCTTCTTTTCAGGTGAACATGCTGATGTGATCTTTGATATCAATCTTAAGAATTAATCTCTTGCCTTGACTTGTGCATCCATCACTTGTGATCTTCGCCTCTTCGTGACCTCACGTCCCACATACTTACACCTTTGTAATTCTTGAAAGCTTAAGAGTTCGATACAACGGAAGACTTAACTTTTAGGCTTTCTTGAATTAGATGAGGTATTAAGTACATAAAGTATAAGCATACGGGGACGACTTCTTCTTGGATCCCGCAACGCCACCGTCTTCAAATGCAGCAACATAAGTAGACACGAACGAAATGGCTTTGAACATTTCATTCTAATTCGGTAGCATTTTACCTCCGGTCGGTGAAGACCGTTGGACGATATAAAATATCGTACTTGTGGCGGGTAGATTTAATTAAAAATCTCCTTGACAAGATTTCGCGGGTAAACCCGTTCTCTTTACTCGACCGTCCAAAGCTGACTGCGAACGTAAAGAGTGAATCATTTGGATAAAATTATCCGCATGATTGAAGCCGTCAATTCTGATTCCTGGAACAAGTTTGATTCATTAAAGAATCGCACCATCGTTGCTTTCCAGTTGTCACGAGCTTGATTCATATTGAATCTTGCAAGTTACCTACCAAGTGCTGTTTGATGTTAACACTAGAAGTATTTCCACTCATCACTGTGAACACTAAGGTATCACTCTGAGTGTTCCGGTAAGATCACTGAGATTTTGCGTAGAGGCATGGAACGTGTTTAAATTCAGTTAAGAATTAAACCACTGTTGCTTTCCAGTTATCACAAGCTTGATTCATAAAGAATCGCACAAGTCACCTACCATGAGCTTTTTGATATTCGCTCAAGAAGGATTTCCATCTTCATTGTAAATACTTTTGTATTACTCGGATGTTCAGGCAAGATCATGAAGATTTTGCGTAGGACTCTTAAGATTTTTCTTACTTTTCACAGTGTGTGAAGAAGCAATGAAATATTAGAGTGTGTCCTAATGAGATATTTGATGATCTCAAATGGCTCTATACTCGATCGTGCACTTTGGATTTTAGTGATCGGAGGCTGGAGAGGAGTGCCACCTTTTCAATACCAATTTATTCGGAGTGAATAAATCAATAGATAATGTGTTGTCTCCGTGTGATTAAAACAAATACCTTTTGAGAGATATCTGAGTTAGCTGGGATGGGTTGTGCATTGCATCACTGGGTCCATGATGTCTGTCTTCAATATCGAGAATCATTAAAATGATCTCAATAGCATATGTGTTGACCCGGTTTCTGCCTAAAGTTGTAAGGAGGGCTTCTTTCTTTACACCCTTTATCTTTACAATTATTTTTCATTCTTCAACCCCTTCAATGCTTACCAATACGACATAACTAACACCTTGTTGTGATTGTTCCAGTGCTAACTTAAGTACTTGGTCGGCATTCAGCTACATTCACAATCTTTCTCCATCTTTCCTAAGGACTACTATTTCTAGCTATTGAATGTCCTTGGGAAGATTCCTCCGGTTTAAGAAGAATCATTGGACTTAACCTATCCTACCATCCTTATGTCACCACAATCTTCATCGTCGTAAAATAAATGGGTTGTGGGTAAGTATAAATCACCATGAAAATCCATTTTGATATGCAAATCCGTTTTGCTCCCCCTTAACATATGCCACGATATTCGAAAACATTTCGCATATGTCAGGATGAGCCAGCACATTAAGTCAAACCATTTTGTAGAAACTAGAAGGGGGGTTGAATAGTTTCTAGTTAGTTTTCAAAACATTCCGGCTTAATCCACTGTGTGCGGTTCCTTATGTGTACCCGCGGTTCTTTATCAATAAAGAACCGCCGGTCCATTTAGGGAACCGCCGACAGTGAACCTAACCTTTTGTTACATGTTAAAAGTTGACAATCCTTTGTATCAAATTCTCGATCAAGCTTTACTAGATATGAGATGTGTTTGATTGAAAGATAAATACTACAAGTAAGTAAACACACAAATCAAGAGTACATCAAGCAATAGTCTAAACACTAAGCACACACGTACTAAGCATAAGCTTTTCTGCAACTAGGATGTTTAGACTAAGTGATGTACACTTGACCATAATCTAAACACGAAGCACACACGTACTAAGCCTTAGCTTTTCTGCAACTTAGATGTTTAGATTATGAGATGCACACAACACACAACATATAAATACATCTATAATAATAAAGACATAAATGTAAAGTAAAGTACCGACACGATGATTTATAGTGGTTCGGTCACGAAGCTCCTCTTCGCCCTACTCCACTCCTCGAGTACACCTTACTCGAGAGTTACTTCACTAGTCAACAAAACTCCTTTCAAGGCGGAGAAAACCATACACGTCGCTTACACATTTCCGACACTAAGCTAGATGTCGAGTCCTAATCTTAGGTAGGACCAATCTACACAACGTTGCCCACTTCACCATTTAACGACACAAGGCTAGATGTCGAGTTCTAATCGAAAGCTAGAACCAATCTTCACGACTCTTCACTTTGAAGCTAAATGAGAACTTCACACAACACAACTACTAATCACTTTAAAGTTTAGTGAGAACTCACAAGACACATCCACATCACTTTATAGTTTAGTGAGAACTACCTAGACACAACCACATCACTTTAGAGTTTAGTGAGAACTACCAAGACACAACCTAATCTACCCACTAGTTATGTTTTATGGCCCAACATAACAAACCTTGTGTTTTATAGCCTAAACATATAAACCATATAGATCTAAGCACACAACACTTAGATCTATAACTCTAACACTATATCCAAGTACTAACAAGACTTGGATCTACACAACTAACACCAAATCCAAGGATACCCATCACTTGGATATTCTACCCTTACAAACACATCCAAGTGTACCCACAACTTGGATCTTCTACATATACATAGTAGGAAGACTATAATCATGACTTGATCTAAAGAGATCTTCATCATGCTATGACTCTAGACACTAACACTTCACAAGGGTGAAAGTGTTCTTCTCATTGCTCTTGAGGAGGATGAGGAATGGGATATTGGAAGGTTTTTGTGTGTTTTTGTGCAAGTAAAA
This sequence comes from Glebionis coronaria, assembly GCA_025667525.1. Lineage (NCBI taxonomy): Eukaryota > Viridiplantae > Streptophyta > Magnoliopsida > Asterales > Asteraceae > Glebionis > Glebionis coronaria. The sequence goes on along the minus strand of CM046880.1, from coordinate 337,343,817 downwards.
TGGAAGAGAATAGTCTTCTATATATAGCCAACTCTTGCCTTGGAGAGCACCTTTTTACCCAATGGATAAAAGAGTGGACTACCCATTGGATAAAAGAGTGGACTACCCATTGGATAAAAGGATGCACCTTATATTCTTGGAGCCTAAATTCAAAATTTGAATTTTGAATTTATTAGTTTCCCTCCATCTTCTAGAAGCTTCCAGAAATCTTGAGTAAGCCTAAACCGGCTTGACTGCCCGCGGTTCCATATCTTCCCGCGGTTCGATATCACTAAGGAACCGCGTGTTCTATAAGAGAACCGCGCGTCCTTCTTGTCTTTCATGACGAATGTAATCTTCAAGGTGTCAAGAGAAGTATACATAAGTATGCTTGAGTGATTACGAGTACCTTACACATTTTACATTATGTATTGCGAGTTATACGTTTGTCATCACCAAAACATGAAGAGATCATCTTGATTAAACATCGTAATGTTTGCACTAACAATCTCCCCCTTTTTGATGATGACAAACAAGTAAACCGTAACGCATAGTAAAATGTGAAACATACTCGTTTACACTTCCTTCTCCCCCTTTTGTCGAATCAAAAAGGTAGTCGTCATTTGAGGAAGAGTAGAATCCATATCATTTGAGGAAGATCACGCATCCAAAGGTAGTCGTCGTTTGTAGAAGAGAAGGATCAACTTTGAGATAGCTTGCATCCAAAAGATATTTGGTTGAGAGGCGAGAATCCGAACCGTAATCCCATCATCCAAAGATATTGAGCTTGCGTCATCCTAGTGAAGTCTTCAATCACCATAGGTTAACCACCTCCATGTCTTCGAGATCCCATAATTCATTACTTGCAAGATGTTCAATGAATGCAATTTAAGTGAGTGAACGATCGCAAATGTAATGAGTTGAACTCTTGAAAATGCTCCCCCTTGATATGAGCTCCCCCTTGCTTGAGGCACCAACAAAGCAAGAATAGTGACGAGCTACAAAAATGGGTTAGAAGTGTCCTACAAAACAAGGTTAGTAGACAAGAGCATATATAAAAAGAGATGTCACCTAAACGGGGATGATAAGCAAGTCGTTTGCACAAACAATGACAAACAAAGAAGTGTGCATTCGATGCTATCAATCCAAAAACAAATCAAAGGAGAGGATCTTGACAAGATCAATTAACAATTGTTGGAATCACCCAATTGTAATGATAATATGTCAAAGGGTAAAAAGCTTAGAATTTTTGGAATCACCCAAGAAAATTCAAGATTTAACCCTCAACTCTCAAAAAACAAGGAGAGGATTTTGAGGAAATCAATTCAAAATTGTTGGAGTAGAGGTAGAAAAGAAACATCCAAGAATTTGAAGATATCATCTCAAGGGGTTAAAAACTTAGAATTGATGGAATCACCCATACAAACTGTAAATTTTAACCGCAATCAACTCTCAAAAAGAGGGACAAAAATATCTCAACCTAGAGACATTTTTTACCAAATAAAAGAAAACCAAAAGTGGATAAATCGACGCTTTAAGAAAAAATCGGGATATAGGACATTATAGGCAAAGATGCGTATGAATGTCGACACCAAATGGTGCTTAGCATACGATAAACTACATGATCAAAGTTTCGTAGCTCTTCTCAATCATTATGGATGTTCAAAGAACAATTACATGATGAGGAAAGGGTAAGGCTCGACTAGACTTAGTTTAGAAAGACTAGAAGAAAGAGACTCGACTTAGAAGAGCATGATTAAAATGAATTGAGAGAGACTCAACAAAGAAGTTAAGGATAACTTCACAAATTGATTCATGAATACTATACCTTAGAAGGTGATAGTGAAATCTCGAAAGAAAATGAGAGAAGAAACTCAAAAGAAGCTCAAGAAGACATGAAGAGTTAGTACAAAATCTAACACATAATCAAGTAAGCACATAAGATAATTCATGCAATGCTTAATGAAGTCTACAATAAATCAATGTAGAGAAGGTGCGCAATTAACACATATGGCATGCAAGAACCATGATTACTTAAAAAGAGAAGACTAAGTAAAACATGTTAGCACGTAGCATTTAAGGACATGCATGAGTTAGACACATCTAAGAGATATTATATCAGAATTGATTGACAAAGACAAAACCTTTATAATAAGCATGCATTCATTAACTAATCAATTAAGCATATAGCATACGGATAAGCAAGAAGATATATAAGCAAGTAGCATACAAGCAAGTCATCTATCTAGATATCACAAATCAAGCTACAAGAAATGTAAATCTCCAAGAAGATTCCTAATTCTTATTAGTTTAAGAAAAGGACTCAAAATAAGAGAAAAGAAAGAGACATAATAGCAACAAGATCCAAGACTCAAAGAAAAATCATGTTGAAAAACATGAAAGGAAATACAAGAGAATAAAGATCATACAAAGATGTAAAAAAAACAAGCCTAAAACTTAAGCATAATTTTAATCTTAGTTACACTAGAATCCTAAGATTTGCTTAAATTAGATGTCTTAGCAATAAGCAATCCACATGCTTAAATGAAAGACAAGGGTGGTGGCTGAATTTGGTGGGGTGAAAGGTGAAGTCACCAAGGGTTCAACAAAGTCATTCACAATGAGAATGCTTTGGATGGGTAATGTGGGTGAGTTTGAAGGGGTAAAAGGTGAAGTCACCAAGGTATCAACAAAGTCATTCACAATGGGAATGCTTTGGATGGGTTGAGGTTGGGTAGTCACATCCAAGAGAGTACTTGGAGTGAAGGGTGAGGTTAGCTCATTCATTCTAGATTGGAATGAAGAGGAGGTAGAACCATGTGAATGGTTGGTACCATGGGTTGAGGTAGTCTTGCATGGAGCAAGAGGTGGTGAGGGTGATGAAGAGATGAGAATTGGAACAATCTCATTCTTGGGTGTGGCAAAAGGTGAAGAGTTAAGTTTTGGTAACTTAATCTTAAATTTTAGGTGCCTCTTTGAAGAGGAGGTTTTGGATGAATTGGAGGTTCTTGTAGAAACCATGGTAGTAATGGGTGGTTCAAGGGGTAAGGATGAATGGTTTGAGGTGTGAAGACCATGGCTAACAAGGTGGGTTTAAAAGGGTGAGGGGATGATCCAAACAAGTAATGTGTTAAAAAGGGAAAGCCCAAGATATTTTGTGAGTGATCAAAGGTTTGAGACAAAGATTCCAAAGGGTGTTGGAACAATTGGGAAGTTTCAGAAAACCCGAATTTGAGAGCTTCTGCCCGCGGTTCTTTATCTCCACCGGCGGTTCCATATTGATATGGAGCCGCGGTCTATTTAAAGAACCGCCTACATAGGCTAGGTTTAGGTGGTGAAGGAGGATTTTCCAATTCAGCAAATCCTAATTTTCTAGTCTAACTTATCATAAAGTCATCCTTAAGAGCAATAAAAACTAGAACACAAACAAAGGAAAGACACATAGGTTCAATTAGCACGTTAGAGGAAAGCTAAGAAAAACCTAATGGCTACAAAAGAAAAAGACTCCTAATGACATACAAAGTTCATCAAAGTAAACTATCATTAGTCATATATAGGAAGAGCCATTTAGCCAATTTTAGAGAATGAGTATGAGACTATCACTAGAGGTGCTAAATTAAGGCTAAACACGACCATTTTTACGAGTTATACACCAACTCAACTTCCCACATGAAAGTAATTCAACCGTTAGGTCAAATTAAGATCCTAGTGCATAAATTCTCTAGTAGTCATTCTCAAGTTAGGCAAAATATAATTCCAACATTTGCCTAATAAAGTTTAGCAAGGATGAAACTTGCATGGCGACACAATGCATGACCTAATGAGGGTTAAGAATGCACCATTGCATATCTTGTCAAACAAGTCTACTTAAGGTTATTTACCTTAATAGAACTTGAGGCCAATAACTTTGAAGTGTATGAACAAGGTTTACACAAACCAAAGGAACACTCTTGATTGGTCTTTTGGAAATGACACATTTATAAATTGCATAGCAATGTAAATTACTTGAGTATTTCGGATGAAACATCCAAGTTATCAAACCGACTCTATTGTGCATTATAAGTAATTATTAAACAAAATATGTCTAACAATTTGAACAAGTAGATTCAATATAACACCATCAACACAAGTGTGAGTTATGATCCGATGTATATTATTAATAAACCACATTCATGTTTACACTAAAAAACATGTCAATTAGATTCGATAATGATACCAATCATAGTTTGAATAATGCATTGATATTTAATCGAAATCTTTCTTGATTCCCACAAACACTCTTTTAAGAGAAAATATCTAAGATTTTCAAAGGGTGTTTCATGTTTTATAGTGAGACATTTATCTACTTGAACTAATAACACAATGATCGAGTAAGACGACCCAAATCAATAGATTTGACAAGCTCCCAAAGCTTTCAAACCTAAAAGTGTTAAAGAACATGCCGAGGTGTACAAGATGTTTATGTAACATTTGTAAACCAAGAGATGTTAATCCTATATGCAATGCTTACATAATGTTGCAACTAAAATGCAAGAAATCTAGCATACATCCTAATTAGGAAAAACTAGATACTAACAAATACCAAGCAAGGCACAAGAGACTAGACATATAAGCAATACTACTACAAATAGCAAGGAACACTTAATAGTATCTACATATAATAATAACACACAAGGAAACATACACAAACAATTAGCTTAACACATAAAAGCATTCGTACATGTTTTGAGTGTTAGATACAACAAAGTATTCATAGCTTGATTTTATTTGAAAATAGTCTTTGACTCATTCAAAATTTAATTAAGTTTAACACTTTGTAAATATATCAATTTTCAAAGATATATCACCAAGAGATGTCCAACTTAATAGAAAAGAGTAAAACACAAGTTTTACGACAAACCGAGACTCAATACTTTGGACAAAGTATATAACTTATAAAACATTTAAATTTTAAAGTTTGAATAAAGGTTTGGAAGCATTTTTAATTGATAGAAAATTCAATTACGTTCGAAATGACTGGTGGCACGACTTCTACGGACTTACGGTTGATTTTATATGATTTTTCAAAGTTTGCAAAAATCTGAGTCAGACTGACTGCGGTTCCTTATTGATAAGGATCCGCGGGGAACAATAAAGAACCGCGGTCAGAGGACAAAAAATGAGTTTTTGGCCAAAATCATTTGGTAACTTTTTGGAAGGACTTAGGACCCTAAAAAATCATTTTAGACACATAGAACTCGTATTTTAGAGTTAATTATGACACAAAAGATTTTTATACTTCCAAACATGAAAAGATTTAATTCAAGCTATTATACAAAGTTTATTTAACACCAAAACTTGTACGAATGAAACAACAAAACACATTTCATAAGTAATCACTCTTCATGAACAATTTGATACAAAGATCGTCTCTATTTTTAAAACCGTTTTCATTTTTAAAACCATTTGTTTTGAAAAAGAGAGCAAAGATCGATCCAAGCTTTAAAGTACAATATACTTCAAAGATCTTGAATAACCTCGCTCTGATACCAATTGTAGAAACTAGAAGGAGGGTTGAATAGTTTCTAGTTAGTTTTCAAAACATTCCGGCTTAATCCACTGTGTGCGGTTCCTTATGTGTACCCGCGGTTCTTTATCAATAAAGAACCGCCGGTCCATTTAGGGAACCGCCGATAGTGAACCTAACCTTTTGTTACATGTTAAAATTTGACAATCCTTTGTATCAAATTCTCGATCAAGCTTGACTAGATATGAGATGTGTTTGATTGAAAGATAAATACTACAAGTAAGTAAACACACAAACACATCAAATCAAGAGTACATCAAGCAATAGTCTAAACACTAAGCACACACGTACTAAGCATAAGCTTTTCCGCAACTAGGATGTTTAGACTAAGTGATGTACACTTGACCATAATCTAAACACGAAGCACACCCGTACTAAGCCTTAGCTTTTCCGCAACTTAAATGTTTAGATTATGAGATGCACACAACACACAACATATAAATACATCTATAATAATAGACATAAATGTAAAGGAAAGTACCGACACGATGATTTATAGTGGTTCGGTCACGAATCTCCTCTTCGCCCTACTCCACTCCTCGAGTACACCTTACTCGAGAGTTACTTCACTAGTCAACAAAACTCCTTTCAAGGCGGAGAAAACCATACACGTCACTTACACATTTCCGACACTAAGCTAGATGTCGAGTCCTAATCTTAGGTAGGACCAATCTACACAACGTTGCCCACTTCACCATTTAACGACACAAGGCTAGATGTCGAGTTCTAATCGAAAGCTAGAACCAATCTTCACGACTCTTCACTTTGAAGCTAAGTGAGAACTTCACACAACACAACTACTAATCACTTTAAAGTTTAGTGAGAACTCACAAGACACAACCACATCACTTTATAGTTTAGTGAGAACTACCTAGACACAACCACATCACTTTAGAGTTTAGTGAGAACTACCAAGACACAACCTAATCTACCCACTAGTTATGTTTTATGGCCCAACATAACAAACCTTGTGTTTTATAGCCTAAACACATAAACCATATAGATCTAAGCACACAACACTTAGATCTATAACTCTAACACTATGTCCAAGTACTAACAAGACTTGGATCTACACAACTAACACCTAATCCAAGGATACCCATCACTTGGATATTCTACCCTTACAAACACATCCAAGTGTACCCATAACTTGGATCTTCTACATATACATAGTAGGAATACTATAATCATGACTTGATCTAAAATGATCTTCATCATTCTATGACTCTAGACACTAACACTTCACAAGGGTGAAAGTGTTCTTCTCATTGCTCTTGAGGAGGATGAGGAATGGGATATTGGAAGGTTTTTGTGTGTTTTTGTGCAAGTAAAATGGAAGAGAATAGTCTTCTATTTATAGCCAACTCTTGCCTTGGAGAGCACCTTTTTACCCAATGGATAAAAGAGTGGACTACCCATTAGATAAAAGAGTGGACTACCAATTGGATAAAAGGATGCACCTTATATTCTTGGAGCCTAAATTCAAAATTTGAATTTTGAATTTATTAGTTTCTCTCCATCTTCTAGAAGCTTCCAGAAATCTTGAGTAAGCCTAAACCGGCTTGACTGCCCGCGGTTCCATATCTTCCCGCGATTCGATATCAGTAAGGAACCGCGTGTTCTATAAGAGAACCACGCGTCCTTCTTGTCTTTCATGACGAATGTAATCTTCAAGGTGTCAAGAGAAGTATACATAAGTATGCTTGAGTGATTACGAGTACCTTACACATTTTACATTATGTATTGTGAGTTATACGTTTGTCATCACCAAAACATGAAGGGATCATCTTGATTAAACATCGTAATGTTTGCACTAACACATTTGTGATAATATCCCATATTAAATCACATTTTCTCCCCCATATTAAAAATATTAACCCAATCGATGTTTTTAATATCAATTGATTTAATGAAGTTTTAACAAAGGTTTTGGGAAGAAAAATGCAAGTCCATTTTATCTTCATGATATCAAACGTATGAGATATGATACCGATTTGTAACATGATCACATATTCACCATATTAGAAAAGAATTGACAAGGTTGGACCTGATAGATGAGAACATCATATGATAAGATCAAATGGTTCTTGTCAGCATATGTTGGTCGCCTCGTCACGTCTGAAGTCATCTCTTAACACCACGTTTACGATTGGTATTGTTGTCTTGACACCAGTTAGTGAGCTTGGTACGTTCGGCATCGAAGATTCTGAATGTTGGACAATTGCTCCCCCTCAATTGTTGACCCGTGTTCTATTGAAAGAGTTGTATTCGTCGGTTGAGTAGTCGCATCGTCGAGTATGTAGATACCAATTGTAGATTGCTATGGTTGTAGAGATGATAGCTTCATAAAAACAAGACTTCTCTTGTTTTGACAAATAAATGCACTGAGGCGTACATATATTTGTGTTAGACCAAGTTATAAAGTAAACTTGATCCCTTACAAGGTTTTAAAGTAAACCTTGCCTGAGAAACTTAATTCCCGTTGTGAGCCAAAGCTTTCATAAGAAATACTTGACTTTAATATGAAAACCGGGTTGCAGTCTGAAATAACTACAAGCCATAAGGGCATGTTTTATGAAATATTTACAACTTTTGTACGAACTCTATTTATGGCGCCGTGTCAATATTAATCAACATTTCTAAGGCCGTAAATATTATCGTACCAAAAGACATGCCTTTGAAAAATAAAGTAAAAATATTTTTGGATTTTTCTGAATTTTTCAATTTTTTATGGTTTTTATATGGTTTTATATTTTTGTATTTTGCTTTTGTGGATAAAAATATAAACAATATATACAGATGATCACCAAGGATACGGAGAATAGTTTTACCAAGACTATTCTTTCGCTTCATCTTCTAGTTCCTTTAGAGTCTTAGGCGAGAAGGTTCTCATTCCTAGCTTGTCGGCCAAAAATTCAATTCGAGCGCGATCTAAAGCCTTCGTGAAAATATCCGCCAATTGATACTCAGATCGGAAAAAGTAAAGCTCGATTACTCCATTTTCCACTTGCTCCTTGATGAAATGGTAGCGAATGTCAATATGCTTTGACCGGGAGAATTGAACGTTGTTGCAGCATAAGGCAATTGCACTCTTGTTGTCGCAGTACATCGGAATTTTGTTGAAACCTAGACCATAGTCAGTCAATTGTGATCTCATCCAAAGAATTTGAGCACAGCAACCGGACATAACTATGTATTCTGCTTCCATACTTGAAATTGCAGCGCTTTTCTTCCTTTTCGATGCCCAACTGATTAGTCGATCTCCTAGTAGTTGCAAAGTTCCACTCGTGCTACGCCTTGTATCTTGACAACCGACGTGATCCGCATTTGCATATGCCATAAGTGCAATCGAAGAGTCCTTCGAATACCAAAGTCCCCGTTTAATGGTTTCTTTAAGATATCAAAAGATCCGTTTCATAGTGGCCAAGTGTAACTCAGTAGGTCGAGTTTGATACCGAGCACACATACATATAGCAAACTGAAGATCAGGTCGACTACCTGTGATATACAGAAGAGTACCGACTATTCCACGATACAATGTTGGATCAACGGCAACTCCATGTGGATCTGCATCAAGCTTAGTTCGTTCCACCATTGGAGTATCCACGGGATCACAAGATTCCATCTTATATTTCTTAAGCGATTCAAGAGCATACTTGGATTGATTGATAAAGATGCCTCTGGGACTCTGAGATATCTGAAGACCTAAGAAGAATGATACCTTGCCCATCATTGACATCTTAAACTTGGAAGACATGAGTGTCCCAAATTCGTCGGATAAGGTTTGGGTCGAGGCTGCAAATATAATATCATCAATATATATTTGTACCATAATCATATCTTTACCTCGTTTCTGAATGAATAGCGTGGGATCCACCTTGCCTTTAGCGAAGCCTTGCGTAATGAGGAATTGTGACAATAGATCATACCATGCGCGTGGAGCTTGCTTCAACCCATAGAGAGCCTTCTTAAGCTTGTATACATGATTAGGATAATTAGGATTCACAAAACCATCCGGCTGTTGAACATAGACTTCTTCCTTGATTTCACCATTAAGAAATGCCGTCTTCACATCCATATGATAGACGATCATATTCACATGGGCTGCATAATCGAGGAATAGTCTAATAGCTTCCAAACGGGCAACAGGTGCAAAGGATTCCATAAAGTCGATGCCCAATAATTGCTTGTATCCGAGCTACTAGTCGAGCTTTGTTCTTCAATATTCCGCCTAACTCATCTAGTTTCACCTTGTAAACCCATTTCAAAGTGAGTAACTGCAATTGATCCGTGCATGGGACAAGTTCCCAAAATTCAAGACGTATGAATTCGTTAAGTTCTTCTTGCATAGCTTCTATCCAACATGATTAAGTAAAAGCTTGTTGCCATGTCTTAGGTTCAACTTCAGTGAGAAAAGCATCAAAATGACAAAACATTGCATGTTCTTGTAATTGACTTCGTGTGGATACCGGACGATTAGGGTCACCAATAATAGAATCTATAGGATGATCCTTTGTCCACTTGCTGTCATGTTCACGAATCCGTGGATTGGAGTAAACCATACTAGGAGCTTCCTCTGAGGTGGACGACCCGGCTTGATTAGGGTCAGGAATAGGTACACCAAAGAATGAAAGTTCACGCATTTGAGCGAATTCCAAATCGTGATCATCATCATCCACTTCATCATCAGTAGGCATGACATGGGTAGTTGATTCGGGTGTTGGTTGAGAATTACTTGTTGATGGTATAGCTAGACCAATTGTAGGTGCAGACGTATCTGATTGTGCAACAGTTGTTGGAGCGACAACTTCGGTTACCGGAGCTATTACCTCAGGTTCTGGAGAAACAATACTTGGAGGAGTAAAGAATTCATCAAAGAACGGTTGAAACAACGTATCTCATTCAGTCCTAGAAGGTGGTTTAAATGATGATGAAGTGGGGTTATTTGGGACAAGACCAGAACTAATGTTACTGGGTCCCATTTCATGAAGTGCGGGTTCAGAGCTGCTTTGCTCAGAAGTCATTGCTGTCAGCTCATCAAAATCAACATTCATAGTTTCGAGGATCTTATGAGACTTACGATTGTAGATTCAGTATGCCTTCTTTGCGGGTGCGTAACCAATGAAAATACCAATATCAGCCTTTGGTTGAAGTTTTCCCAAATTGTCGCCATCATTATTTGGATAGCATAGAGAACCAAATACATGAAGATATGATAAATCTGGTACTTTTCCATGGAGAAGCTCATAAGGTGTTTTACCATGGCGTTTACGAATTAGTAACCGGTTTTGGGTGTACACTGCTGTAGATACTGCTTCTGTCCATAAAAACAATGGAGCCTTTGTGTAAATTAACATCGTTCGAGCAGCTTCCATAAGTGTGCGATTTCGCCTTTCAACGACACCGTTTTGTTGTGGAGTGCGTGCAACGGATGTTTCATGAGATATGTCAACTTCTTCATAATAATCACGCAAGATTTGATTCACAAATTCGGTTCCATTATCTGTACGAATGCGTCGGACAGTAGTGTTGAGACGCACTTGAATCATCTTGAGAAATACGATGGTGAATTTCGGTGCCTCATTTTTTGTTTTAAGAAATTTCACCCATGTAAACCGAGAGTAATCATCCACAATAACGAGGATGTACCTTTTACCACTAAGACTTTCAACACGCATTGGCCCACAAAGATCCATATGCAACAGATAAAGTTTCTCTTGGCTGGTGTCTTCCGTCTTGGGTTTGTAAGATTTCTTAGTGCTTTTCCTCATTGTACACGCGGAACACAAATTATCCTTGTGAAATGAAAGTTTAGGAAGACCACGAACAAGTTCGTTTTCGGCCAAATGATTAATAGCGTCAAAGTTAAGATGAGATAACCGTCGATGCCATAACCAAGACTTAGTCTTTGATGCTTTGGAGAGAAGACATACGGGAGAAGCGGCCATCATGTCTTGTAGAGACAAAGTATACAAATTATTCCCTCGAGTACCTTTCAATAAATCAACCCCTTCCAAATTACGAATGAAGCAGGTATGCTCTCGAAAAGCAACTTCTAGGTTTGCATCACAAAATTGTCCCACAGAAAATAAGTTGTGACCAAGACCCTCCAAATAATACACTCTTGAAATAATAACATTCCCAATATGATATTCACCATAACCCATTATCTTTGCAATATGATCATTTCCAAATCGAACCGTACCAAGAAACTTGCTGACGAAATTTCTGAGCTGAGAGCGATCTCCGGTCATATGCTTGGAGCAACCAGAGTCCAAATACCAGAGAACAATTTGGACCACCTGTTTTCAATAACAACAGTAGACAATGCATTGGAAACTATTGGTTCCGGAGTGTTAGTAGATACAGATATAGAATTATCAGAATTGCTAACATTTTTGAGACCTTTAGATTTCCTGCGTTTTCTAATGTGAGTTTTAGCACTAACATGTTTTACTGTTCCAACTTTCTTAGGTTTTGGATTATTCGCGGGCACTACAGTGGGAGTAGACCTATTTAAAGGGAACTTAGTTCCTACGGTAGTGTTGGTGTTCCTAGTTAAAGGACACGCTTGTGTTTTGGTAGCCTTGGTACTCCTAGTTAAAGGGCACACTTTCTTCGCTGTAGTAGGAGTGATCCTAGTTAAAGGGCACGCATTTCCTACTATAGTGAAAGTTCTACCAGTGGGGCGCCACAACCAACCAACTTGGGTTAACACTTTTCAAGTCGGTTTCCATTCTAATCCATTTTTGCGGGCATACATCTCACTCACATGGTCAATAAGGCAAGAATCATGACGACTAGAAAACATACATTCATTGCAATTCCAACATTTCAAATTAGAATTCACACTAGGCTTAGAACGCTGCACAACTGCAGAGCCTTTAGGTTTAGCTACATGATTCTTTTTATTCAAAACAGAAATAACATTCCTAGGATGGGCTTCTACTTTGTTCTTCACTTGACTACTAGATGGGGGCAAGATCCTATCATTCTTCTTGTTTCTTTTAAGCTTAGATCTTTGAGCCTTAGTAGTGGTGCTTACTTCTGTAGAAGGAAACACAGGAATATTAGACGCTAGTTTTGATTCCGCCTCAGCTTTAGTGACCAAAGTTTGAGATGGTTTACTCCTAGGGCCCTTATTAAATGGTGTGACGGCTATAAGGTTCCTTTTGATTGCACTAGAGGACGATGCTGAGACAGTGGCTGCGTTATCCACAACATTCTTACCTTTTAGAGTACGAAGTGTTTCCTTTTAACTCAGCCAAGACCAGATTTTTATCACAAATTTGTTCCATCAAATCAGATATTTTCACCGACTTTCGATTCAATTGTTCAATCAATGATTGATTCTGTGCAGTGTTATCAACACATGCGGGCTTTACTGAATCGAAGAGTCGTGTATCTTTTTGTTTTAAGTTATCAACTTTGGACAAGATCTTGGAAACTCGATTATCTAGATCAAGTTTAAAATTCTCAGCGGCCTCAAGTACGTTCACACAGTTAAGCTCCTTAGATTTCTCTATTTCTATCGACAAAGATTTAGCAACTTTGTCACTTGGCTGACGCTGTTTTGATTGTAAATTGAATCGAAAATTCTTTTCAAAGTTTGCATCATCGATATTAACACCTTCGAATGACGTTTCAAAGATTTCTTGAATAAATTGTTGCTTGCATTCAAGCGAAATACAATGTGTTTGAATCTCATCAAAACGTTTTGAAAGCAAAGAATATGAATCTTGAAGCTTTAAAAATTCAGCGCCAGATTCGTGACAGTTACTATCTACCACATTATTCACAGATTCAACATTATGCACAATAGAATGATTATCAACACTTTTATTCACACAGACGGAAACTATATCATGAGACATCACTTGCTTCAGAAGCTGATCATTTTGGCGTGAAACCCATTCTATTTCAAGTAAACTGTTTTCATAAGCATCATCCATTTCGTTGAAAACACGTCTAACTTCTTCTATTTCCAAAAGCAAATCTTGATCAAGAGTACTAAGACAAGCTTTAACATTGTTTACAAACGGAACAATTTCTTCTCGAAACGCAACTCTAGTATGCTCAAAGTTCCATTCACCTTCCGTTATGGCCGAAGCCGTCGTACGTTCCAAAATGACCTTGTCAAAATCGGCTAAGTGTTGGTGTACCGCATTTAAGTTAACGGACGCCTTACTTACCGGTGGAATTAACTTCGTTAAATCCGTTTTGACAAGTGTAGGAGACGTACTAGGAAGGTTTTCATTTGACAAACTTTGGGGCACAAGAACTGTCAATTCAGCTAATTCCTTTTGTAAGAGAATGCGGGTATTTTTAGACAATTGATCTTTGTTATACTTATCATAATCAATCGTATGGAATTTTGAAAGCATTTTAGAATGAGTTTCATCCGCAAGTGACTGTGTCTCTTCAGTACTACGAACAAAAGGTGCTTCTTTCGATTTGCCAATTAGGGTCATATCATAAAGACACGAAATATATTCTTGAGCTTGTTTTGCATAACCGGGATTAGGTGGTAAATCTTGAAGACGCTTAAGTTCGAGTTCTTTAAATGATTTAGTTAAAAGATGAACCTTTTCTGTGGAAGCGTATTGTTTTAAAAGTTGTTGTTCTTTGAATTTGGTAGCATTAATTTCCGATTCAAACTTTTTAGACTCGAGAATTTCGAAATCCATTTTAAGTTTCTGAAAATCATTGACAACCGACTCTTTTGCTTTTAATTCATTGGAAAGATTAGCTTTTAATGATTCTATTTGTTTCAAGTGTTCAATCTTTTCAAAACGAGATTGGTCAAATTCAGAACATGTTATTTTCTCTGCTTGATGGACCATTTCAAAAGTTTTGACCTTTTCTTTATGCAACGCAAGCTCATCAGTTAGGATGGAATTGGTATCTACGGATTGTCTGAGGGCCATATGCATTTGATCAATAATATGTTTAGGTACCATGACCAAATCATGTTGAGCATAAGATTCCATACCCGTCGTAGCATTTGGTTGAGGTTCACTCAAATGTGTAGGATTGGTACCACATCATTTGAGTTACTAGTTCCCGAATTTTGTTCGAGGTTGTCATTTTCATGTCTAACTTGATGTTGGTTATCATCATTACCAAGATTGGTTGTGGTGGGTACCTCACTGACGACTTCAGAACCGTAGTGAGAGAGATTAACAACGAGAGCAGCTTGGGCAGAATGAATGTCATCACAATCTGAATCATATGCATCAAGATCATCTGCTTGATAAGCTGCATTAGAAGTGGAAACGACTGCAATGCCTTCAGTATCTGCTGCCCCTGGGTCTGCAAGAAATGCTAACTCCTCTGAATCCAAAATCTTCCCCTTAGACTGAGCATCGACCAAATACATCTTTTCACGAAACCATGCATCATCCCTTCTCCTTTTTGGCTGAGTGCATTGCCTAGCCATATGACATTGTCCTCGGAAATTGTAGCAACTCACAAGCTTTTGAGGACCAATAGGACTTCCATTTCCATTAGCTTGTGAATTCACAGCTTGAGCATTCACTGTCTTTGTAGGAGGTCCATATGAATGTTGCCTTCCCTGAATAGGTTGCACAGTTACTTGACCATCTTGAACAATAGCTTGTTGCCGAGGATTTGAAGAGGTGCGGAGCTGATTGTTTGTTGGTGGAAATCCTCTAGTTGCAACAAGTTTTGACAGGTAGGCAGTGAGATGGTTTAGTACATCAGCTGGCGTATCATTTGGAGTAAAGACCGGTGCTTGGATTGGTGGAAGTTCATTAGAGTAGAAAGCTTGTGCTGGTTGTGCTTCTATAGGAAAATATCCTTGCTGAGGAGTATAGCCCATTGGAGAAGTGTTGGCTTGTGATGGTGATGTCTGATATGGTGGTTGCTGTGGAAAAGATTGTTGATGAACACTTTGTTGATATGCTTGCTGTGGCATCATAGGTGGTTGATAAGATGGTTGTTGTGGTTGCTGATAGGTGTGTGGTGGTGGCTGCTCCAAGTATGATGGTTGTTGATAAGTATAACCCATGTTTTGTTGAGAAGCATACATGGCAAGTGGATCATGAACTTGAGGTTTAGACAACCGAGCCTCAATGACATGGCATTCGTGTTGTTGAAGAAAAGCTTGAAGTTGATCCACATTGGTGTTATGCAAGTCATTAGCCAATTTAACATCCGTCACGTATTTTTTCCATTCTGAAGGAAGAGTGTTCAAATACTTGGTGTTCAATTGAAAGGTAGGAATTGCCATGCCATAGATATTTAGCTCATTCAACAATAGGGTAAATCTCAAATAGTAGTCATTGAGAGTCTCCCCTGGCACATAGGCAAACTTATCAAAAGTATCATAAAGCTTACACTCTCGTTCTTGTTTAGTTAACGAGGTGCCTTGCATTAGAACCCGAATTCTATCCCATAACTCTTTGGCAAATTTATGTTTGCTGACGAGTTTGTAGACATCTGGAGGAAGGGCTTGGAGAATGATGTTTGTAGCATACTTATCACATTTGTCTTGAATCTTCATATCTCCAGTCAACTCACCCGTTGTGCGAGGACGAATAGTCGTACCTTCCGTCACTGTACCATAATCTAATGGTCCATTGAGCACCGATGCCCAAAAGAGATGTCCATTCTCTTTGTTCAACATGTAAAGTTCCATTCGGGAAGTCCAATCCTCGTACATAGACTTCTCCAACATTGGTGGACGATTATCCGTACCCGAGAGGATGGACTTACCCGTAAGAGATGTGTACTCCATTTCAATAAGTTAAGATTTACAAAGTTGATCGAACAATGAAATAAGGTTAATTGTTTTTGTGTTGTGGTGTGTTAAAGTAGAGAAACAATGTTAAAATCCCCTAAAATATGTTCTCGATAAACCAAAAATTCCAAGTCAAAATTACACACGATTCGAAATTTTTTAAGGAATAATTTTTTGGATTGCCGGAATGTTGATTTCTGTCGGAATACACTTTTATGTCGGAATGTTGCTGGTATCAGAATGTCTAGATCGGAAAGCCCAGATCGGAATGTCACTATCGGAAAGTCCAAATCGGAATGTCACACTATTTGAATGTCCTGATCGGAATGTCACTATCAGAATGTCCAGATCAGAATGTCACTATCGAAAAGTCCAGATCGGAATGCCACTATCGGAATATCCAGATCGGAATGTTGCTAAAATAAAATGGACAGAGTGACGACACAAGAATCCTTAAAGCCGTCGGAATCCCAGATCGCAATGCCAGATCGGAATGTCACGTTAGAATAAGGTGTTTAAATCCAATGATCGCAAGGTGGAACCAATAGGTTATTGCGATCAAACAACCCTCACGTTGGATTTTTCGATGGAAACCTTGCAAGAATTTCAGAATGTTTGAAAAACAAGAAATTTCCCAACTTTTGATCCAAAATACTTGTGTTTTAATCAAAACCAATATACCAAAATCACTACGACATGATTAAAGAATGTATTCGACTTTAGAACACAAACAAACACGAAATTTTTTTGATGATTCGGTAAAAAAACTCAAAAACCTACGATATGCTTAAGAAAGCATACACAACACAAAAATCAACCTATATTTCATCCCAAGATCTTGATACCATTTGTAGAACTGTAAATCTTGCTTATGTTTTAGAGAGAGAAAGAGATAGAGAGATGGTGGATTACACACAATTCTAGAGAGAGAAACTTATGTTTATTATTTGAAAAAATGAATAACCACACACCCTCTCCATCTAAGGAGAGGGTTTATATACCAAGCCCACAAGATGGGCTTGGGCTTACTATTGGGCCGGCCATACATGCATGGACCGGGCTTTTCCTTGTTTTATATATAAAGATAAGTAACTAAACTACGAGCTATCACATGGATTATCGTTAGAGTGACTGATCCTTCTTAATACGTAAAACGTATTTCCAACAAAACCAATTGGGGTTAACTAGGTGTTTAATCCAAAGAGGGATGAACAAGGGGTTGCTATGAGGACTAAGTCTATTCTTGTTGAAAAACCAAATGAATCCAAGTCTGCTCAGGCTTGGGTTCCAAAAGAAAACTAATTTGTTTTCTTTATGTATAGGGCATTCAAAAATAGGTTAATGATTATGGCTATTGGGATAGTGGATGCTCTAGGCACATGACTGGGAAGGAAGATTATCTTACAAACTTCACTCCCATTAAGGATGGTGATAAAATTTACTTTGGAGGCGGATATGGAACTATCACAGGCAAAGGAACTCTTCTCACCAACAATTTGCGTTTTGAAAACGTGTTTCTGGTAAAAGAACTTGACTATAATCTTTTTAGTGTATCACAAGTTTGTGATAACAAAAATAAGGTTCTTTTCACTGATACTGAATGCTTGGTGTTGAGCAAGGATTTTAAAATACCAAATGATAAATTCATTGATTATAGAACACCTAGGCATAAGGACATTTATAATGTGAATCTTAATGGGATTAGGATGAATAATAACTTGTCATGTCTTTATGCTAAGGCTTCAGTTGATGAGAGTAATCTATGGCACAGGAGACTAGGGCACATTAACTTTAAAAATATAAACAGACTTGTGAGACATGGCTTGGTTGATGGTTTGCCTGAAAAGGCTTTCCACAATGACAACTCTTGTGTTGCATGCCTTAAAGGCAAACATCACAAGGTCTCATTTAAGTCTAAACAGGTGCACTCTAGTTCTAAACCACTTCACTTGCTGCATATGGACCTGTTTGGTCCAACTAATATAGAAAGCTTGAATGGTAAATCTTACTGCTTTGTCATTACTGATGATTTTTCTAGGTTTACTTGGACTTTCTTTTTAGCTTTGAAAAGTGACAATGCTGATACTTTAATTAACTTTATTAACCAAATTGAGAAGACTGGTAATGAAGTTAAGATGCTTAGAAGTGACAATGGTGGTGAGTTTAGAAATAAGATATTGGATGATCTTTGTGCCAAGAAAGGGATTACTAGACAATTTAGTGTAGCCAGAACTCCACAGCAAAATGGAGTTGCTGAGAGAAAGAATAGAACCCTCATAGAAGCAGCCAGGACTATGTTGGCTGATGCTCACTTTCCCATTGCTTTTTGGGCTGAGGCAATGAATACAGCTTGTTATGTTCAGAATAGAGCATTAGTCAACAAGATACATAACAAAACACCTTATGAGTTACTTTGGGGAAGAAAACCTAATACTGGTTTTCTTAAACCTTTTGGTTGTCATGTAGTTATGTTGGATACTAGTGATGCCTTAGGTAAATTTAGTGCTAAATGTGATGAAGGCTACTTCATGGGTTATTCAGTGCAGAGTAAAGGATATAAGGTTTACATTAAGAAGGAAAAACGTATACTTGAAAAGGTACATGTTAGGTTTCTAGAAAGTAAACCTAGTGATCCTGAAAGTGGTCCAAATTGGTTATTTGACTTGGAACCTCTATCTAGGACTTTGATTTATATGCCTGTTACTAATCCAAACATTATGAAGGTAACTTCAAATGTTGTGGAAGAACCATTTGTTGATGTTTCAGGTACACAGGTTAATGAAGAGGTTGGATCATATACAGACAAATCATCACCCATACTTGAGTATGTCACTATTCCCATATGGACAGATGCTTTTGCTGCTGCTGGAAAGGAAAATGGTGGTCCCCAAGTATCACCAGTTAACAACATGCATGGTCTTTCAGGCGCTGACAAAGGAAAATCTGGCGCTGACAAGACAAATTCAGGCGTTGATGGCTCAAACGTTGACAACTCTATTTCAGGCGTTGATGGCTCAAACGCTAACAACCTTGGTTCAGGCGTTGATAACTCTTTTGACCATATTTTCTCTTCTAATTTTGAACAAGGTGAACCTTCAAGCAGAATTCGAGAGGTTCATACAGATATTGATGGAAGAGAGTCTGAAGAAGATATTGGTAACATGGAAGATGAGATTGAAGACAACAAACTTTTTAAGGGAGGAGTTCTTACTTCTACAATGAAGGATCACCCCTCTTCTCTAATTATTGGTGATGTGATGTCTCCTTTTCAAACTAGAAGATCTCATCAGAATCTTGGAGGATTTATTGCCAATATACACAAGAAGGTTGATACCCCTCTTGTTTAAGCATGTTTGTTTGCCTGTTTTCTGTCCCAACAGGAACCCAAGAAGATTTTTGATGCTCTCAAAGAACCAAGTTGGGTAGAAGCAATGCAGGATGAGCTTCACTAATTTTCTATACAGGATGTTTGGGAGTTGGTTGATTGTCCCAGACATGTCAGACCTATTGGGACAAGATGGGTTCTTAGAAACAAGAAATATGAAAGAGGCATTGTGGTCAGAAACAAGGCACGTTTAGTGGCTCAAGGATATACACAAGAGGAAGGGATAGACTATAAGGAGGTCTTTGCACCAGTTGCAAGGATTGAGGCTATAAGGATATTTCTAGCCTATGCTTCCTGCATGGGCTTTACTATCTATCAAATGGATGTGAAGAGTGCTTTTCTTTATGGCACATTTGTAGAGGAGGTTTATGTAATGCAGCCTCCTGGTTTTGAAGATTCAGAGCATCCAAACAAGGTATATAGAGTCAAGAAAGCTATGTATGGACTTCATCAAGCCCCAAGAGCATGGTATGGCACATTGTCCACCTATCTGGTGGAAAATGGATTCAAAAGGGGCACCATAGACCGGACCTTATTTACAAAGAAGACTGGTAAGGATGTCTTACTTGTTCAGGTTTATGTGGATGATATCATCTTTGGCTCATCAAACCCAAAGATGAGTGAAGACTTTTCCAAGCTTATGACAGACAAGTTCAAGATGAGTGCAATGGGGGAGATGAACTTATTTCTAAGGTTACAAGTTCAGCAGAAAGAGGATGGTATCTTCATCTCTCAAGATAAGTATGTAGCATAAATCTTGAAGAAGTTTGACTTTTCTCCACATGAGAAAAGGGCTAGTACTCCTATGGATAGAGAACACCCTTGGGGAAAAGTTGGAGATGGAAAAGATGTAGATGTCAGGCACTATAGATCAATGATTGGTTCATTGATGTATCTCACAGCTTTAAGACCTGACATTATGTTTGCTGTGTGTGCATGTGCACGCCATCAAGTGACTCCCAAAGAGTGTCATCTTCATGCTGTCAAGAGAATCTTTAGATACCTTAGATGTTATCCAGACTTGGGATTATGGTATCCAAAAGATTCACCATTGGAGCTTATTGCATATTCAGACAGTGATTATGGTGGTGACAAATTTGATAGAAAATCCACAACTGGTGGATGTCAGTTTCTTGGGAGTAGGTTGATATCTTGGCAATGCAAGAAACAAACGGTGGTGGCAAATTCTACAACTGAAGCAGAGTATGTTGCAGCAGCTGCTTGTTGTGGACAACTCTTATGGATTCAGAACCAGCTGTTGGATTATGGGTATAATTTCATGCATACCAAGATTTTTGTAGACAATAACAATACTTTATGCATTATTAAAAATCCTGTACATCACTCTAAAACAAAACACATAGAAATTAGACATCATTTTATAAGAGATTGTTTTGAAAAGGGTTTAATACAACCAGATAGGGTTGACACAGAAGAAAATGTGTCTGATTTATTAACTAAACCTTTTGATACTGGAAGGTTTCAATACTTGGTAACAAGTATTGGAATGATCAATTAATAAGTGTGAAAACACTTATCCTTTTACCACTTATTTCCAATAATAACAAGACCAAAACATGTATTTTATGTTGTAAAAGTCGGAATTATGCGTGGTTTGTGTTTTTATTGTGTTTTAGGACCAAAAGATGAAAAAGGAAGAAAACACGGGCTTTCACGGGCTTTTATCGAAGAAAACGAGAAAAGACGAAGTCAAAAGATCAAGAGTGCAAAAAGAACGGAAGTCCAAGGCCTATTCTGAAGATTTATCGAAGAAAAAGTCTAAAGACGGAAGTTTAATGAAGTCTAAGAACTCAAGTCTAAATAAGTGAATAATATATAAGACGAGTTTAATTAATCCCGAGACGACGTCGAGAAAAGTCGAAGAACTTAAAAGACGAAGAGCCGAGAAGAAAGAAAGAGGAGGCAACACATGCACCTCCCCATTTCCCTATAAATACCCTCCTAAACACATTAGGAGGGGAGTTAGCTAGTTTAATTTTCTTTCTTTAGTTTTATCTTTAGAGAGAGAAAGTGTTTAACTTTCTCTCACTAGAACTTCATCTTTTCTTTCTTTTTATGTTTAAGCTTTGATTTGATCTTGTATTTTGGAATCATTAATCTATAAGTTCAAGTTAAGCTTTTTGTTCATTAATCTCTTTCTACCTTTCTTGATTTTGGTTTACTTTTGTTCCGAATTATTCATGATCCGTGGTTGATTTTCATGTTTATGTGAATAAATAGTTCATCTTTTTATTCATCTCTAAGTTTTTATACGGATTAAGCTTTGAGCTTATTATGCTTATTGGCTTAGTTTGTATTTAGCTTATTTACTTTTCATCTTTCTTTAAAGTTTCATCTTTTTAAAGTTGATTTAAAAGTTTGCTTATTTAAAGTTTTGAAAAGTTATTATTCGTGCTTATTTGGTCTCTTTCATTATAGATTCGACCAAGTTTTGGATTTGGCTTATTGAAAATAGCTTAATACTTAGCTTATTTTCGTGTACATACCATCGAAAAGGGTAAACCCATTTCCGATTGGACATTCCGATTTGCTCCCCTTGTATTCCGATCTCTAATCGGAAAAGGGTTTGTAGTATTCCGATCTGCTTGCTTATATTCCGATCACTCTGATCGGATTAGGGTTTTACTTTCCAATTAAGGCGATTTGTATTCCGATTGCATTCATTTAGTATATTCCGATTGCTACTTCTTTACACATTCCGATCTGGAGTGTTATTATTGATATTCCGATTGCAAGGTTTTAGATATATTCCGATTGGAGTAGTTTTGTATATTCCGGCGTGGATTCCTTTTACACATTCCTTTTTGGCCTATTCCGACAATATTCTGATCAGTAGTATTACGATTGGATTAATTTCTTGTTTTTCTAAAGTTTTCAAGTTTTAGATTCATTAAGTTTTCAAGTATTTTTCTAATCTTGTCTTTAAGTTTTAAATCATTTATTTTTAACTCGTCATTTTAGTTTATATTTTAAAGTTTTAATTTTACTCAACGACATTTTCATATTTGCTATTAGTTTAAAATAGATAATCAACCAAACCATTTATTTTTCCACCAAGAACGACTGAGTCACACTTTCTACTAGTAATCAATTCGAAAATACTTGGAACGAAATTATTTTATACTTGGCTAAAAATCCTTGTATTAAATGGCGCCGCTGCCGGCTCTTTTCGTTAAGATTAACGGTTTTACGTGAGAGACGCGTTGGATTTTGGGATCCGTTCATTTTTGAACGTTATTTTCCTTGCTTTAATATTTTCAAAAATCCATAAAAATTAAATTTTTTTTTTCAAAAATCCAAAAAAATAGAAAAACATATAAAAACCAAAAATATTTCTTGTCTATCTTTATTTTCTTTTGTAGGTGTGCATGCATACTCATGCTCGTAAGAAGAAAGCAGCTCAAGCCGAAGTCATTACTCAACCTATTGTCACCATGGACAATCAACCAATGATCGAGCTTTTGCAATCGCACGTAGAAGGCAACACCGATGCAATTGTCATACCCGAGATTGGAGCCAACAATTTTGAACTCAAATCCGGCTTCATTCAAATGGTCTCTGCTCAACCTTTCTTGGGACGTTCGCTTGATGATCCTCATGACCATATAAAAAGGTCCCTTCAACTCACTAATACGGTCAAGTATAATGGGGTTTCACAAGAAGTGATTCTCTTACAACTTTTTCCTTTCTCCTTAGAGGGACAAGCCCAGAATTGGCTTGATAAGGAACCGCCACAAAGTATTCTTACGTGGACGGATTTAGAGACTAAATTCATCAACTATTTTTTCCCACCCTCACGTACTACCGCTTTGCGGAATGAAATCATTACCTTTGAACAAAAGTACGGCGAGACATTTAGTGAATCTTGGGACCGTTTTAAGGAACTTTTAAGAAAGTGTCCACAACATGGTTTCACAAAATTAATACTTTTTATAATGGGTTAAGCATGAATGACCAAGATTCACTACATAGTGCCTCGGGGGGGGGGGGGGGGGGGGTAATATTTTGGTTAAATCTTCTAATGCCGCTTGGGATATTATTGAGAATAAGTATAGAGTACAAACCAAGAGTGTTCGGACTAATGTGGCTAGTGCTAGCACTAATGAGAGAGATAAGAGAATTGATAAGCTTACTTCGCTTGTTGAATCACTTGCTCTCCAAACCGCCAACAATACCGAAGCTATCAATGCCCAAGTTAATGTTTTGAGTCAATCATGTGAAATATGCGGGGGATCTCACTCATACTCCGATTGTCCTTCGACTCATGACAATCCGGAAAATGTGTATGTCGCCAACGGTAACTTTGCTACGGGAGGCTATCAAGCACGTCCTCAAGGTGACCGCAATTTGCTCAGCTATCGCTCAAACAACTTTCTTTCACCACCCGGTTTTCCCCCACAAAACCCAAACAACCTCAATCGAAACAATCAAAACCAACCTCGTGCTCGAAATCAATATCAAACCCAAAGAACCCCATATCCACCTCAAAGAAACAACCAAGTTTACCAACAACCCGCTTATCAACCACCTGCCTACCATACTCCTCCTCCCAACCAACCCACCGTATTTAATCACGAGGTTGAAACTTATATGAGGACTAATGATGCGATAGTGCAGAATCTTCAGCGGGAAATGGCCAACATGAAAGCAGATATGGTAAAACAAGGGAATGATCTTCGAGCTGATATGCGAAACACTTTGGCTAGTCAAACGAATGATTTAAGGAACATGATGGCTAGTTTCTTCCCAAGTAATCAACCCTCTATCTCTCCTATATATCTGGCTCCTATTTTTTTTAAACAGGGTACTATCATATTCTTGTCTAACACTTTTTCTCCTATAATTCATCTTTCATCAATTTTTCACAAACAGCTTTCTTCAACAATGGCATCAAAGTTTAAACCAAGTGACTTGGTATTGGGATTCAGGAGTCAGCACAATATGATTGCTTATTTGGAGGCTGATGATACTTTGTTTCCACAATACACTCAGATGGTGGCGTATTTGAATGCATCTCCTCTTAGGTATGCACTTTCTCATGCTCCTCTCATCCCTGTCACTCATATTAAACAGTTTTGGAACACTGTCAGTTCCTCAACGCTTAATAATGTGACTACATTAACAGCTATTGTTCATGGGCGTACTTGGGTGGTTACTGAAGCCTTGGTTTGCCAGGCTTTGCATCTTAATGATGCAGATGGTATAACTACTCTCCCCATTAATGAAATAGAACAAGGACTTCGGGCTTTGGGGTATCCTTTCCCTGATGAGGGTACTTTAAATAAATATCATAAACAAGAATTTCCCCTAGCCTAGAAGTACCTCATACATGTCATTCTTTAATGTTTGAGTCCCAAATGTACTGCACATAATGAAATTAATAGATCTATTGCTAGTGAAATTGTGTGCATTACAAATGGGTAAAAGTATAATTTTTCAAAACTAATTTTTGATGGCATGTGTAAAAACAAGAGGAATAAGATGACTTTGGCTTATCCCAGATTTTTACAAATGATTTTTGATGACCAAGAGTATTGTACAAGGGATCATGATGATTTTTATGAAATCCCTATGCAAAAGAAAGCTATTTTTAGTAAGATGAACTCACCCCCTCACCGTGAATTACCCCTCACCCAAGCTATGCTTGCTGTTATTGCAGCAACACAACCTCAACCAGACCCACAACCACAAATTAAGCCAATACAAGAACCTTTGCCTTCACCTCAACACATGGAAATTGATAAAGAATCCTTCAACGCTGACACATTAAATGTTGGCGTTGACACTAGTAATCTAAACGTTGACACCTTTCCTTCACAGACCCAAACACCCCTTAACCTTCAATCTACCACCCGATCCACATCATCTTCTACACCCCCTGAATATAGGTTGCAAAAACGCCCAAGGACTACTAGAGTGTTCTCCTCTAGTGGTCCTAGCCATGTTGCAGAGAGAACCACCACCACAAGTGTGGTTGGGGCTATGGATGAGGCTGGGACTATTGGTACTAGCCTAGATGCAGGCCAAGCCAGTCCTAACATCTTTAAGACCTCATCCATGCCCCATGACTCTACTTTAGGAGGTCAAATACCCATTCTAGAGGAGGGCAGATTGGAACCATACACAATGATGGAATTGACGGCTGTCTACATTAGCTTGCAAAAGCAAAATGCAGACCTGGTACAAACAGTCAGTACACAAGGCCTTGAACTCAAGCAATTGAGGGAGAGGATTGTTATTTTGGAGGATGCTAGCACTAGGCGTGGTATGGAGGAATCTTCCAAAGGGGAGGATGAGAAGATCCATGTGAGTGACAAAGGCTCACATGATGGAGAATCTTTGGGTGTTGCTGAAGCCCTCACTGAATTGAAGAAGCAACCAGGTTTTGATGTTGGGAATAAATTAAGGCAAGATCACTTGAACGCTGACAAGAACAACTCAAGCGTTGACAAGAGCAAAGTGAGCGCTGACAGCATAAGCGTTGACAAGTTAAAGTTAAGCGTTGATAGATTGAAGACAAGCACTGATGGAAGATGTGAGCTACACGTTTATTATATTCTAGAATACTTCTAGTAAGGATAGAAACGACAATGTATTTTCTATGTTTATCTTTACCTAGAATAGTTGATACGTAGCTTATTGTACAAGGCTTCTTAGTCTATAAAAGAAGGCCTTTAGGTTAATGTTTAGTATCAAGTTTTCATTAAGTTTTTCATTCGTAAACATCTTTCATTGTAAGCAAGTTCGACATTGATAATCAAAGTGAAAGTATTGTTTACATCTTGTGTTCTTGTTTAAGTATTAAATTCCGCATAATACTTAGATTCACAAAGCATACAACAAAGGTTTCTCTACGTGTTATACTTGATCTAATCTCGTATACACAAAGCTAATCGATCTAAGTTTGGGATCAACAAGTGGTATCAGAGCTTGTTGAGGAACTTTTGATCTTTGAAGAACACCAGAACGATATACAAACACCAAAACCCTAATTTTCTCAAAACCCTAAAAACATCATGTCTGAAGAAAACATCATGTCCTCCTCTTCATCCTTACCAAACATCAAGATTCCCATGCTTGATGCAACCAACTTTGACTTATGGAGATTCAACTTTGAACAATATCTAGGGATCTTTGACTACACACTCTGGGACATTATTGAATATGGAAACTCATTCAATAAAGCTCAAAAGATTCTGAATGCCATTGCGACAAGAACAGCTGTTGAAGGATGTCCTGATGAAGATAAGAAAGAAAAACCTGGAGATGGTAGAGCTGTAAGTGCTGAAGATATTGCAAAGAAAAGGGCTGACATGAAAGCCCTAAATATTCTGAAAGTGTCTCTGGGACAAGAAAATCAGCACAAATATAGAAGCTATGAATCTGCTAAGGATCTTTGGGAAGCAATTGAAGTTGCATATGGTGGTAATGCAGAAACTAAGGAAGAAAAGAAAAAGCAACTTCTGCATGATTATGCTGTCTTCAAAGCTCAGCCCAATGAGAAACTGAGCAGTGTGAGAAGCAGATTGCTTGACATCACAAGCAAATTGTCCTTCATGGGGACACAAGTTGGTGATATTGACATCAATGCTACTTTTCTGAAAAGTCTTGGTGAGACATGGAAGATTGAGGCAAGATCTATTCTTGCCAATAATACTCACAAGAGCTCTTCGTCTGATGACATCTACAACAAACTAAGACTGTTGGAAGATGAAAATCTTTCAAGCAAAGCTAGCACCAGCAACATGGCCTTATTCTCTCATAGTGAAGGTCAATTCAATCAGCAGGACTCTTTCATGCATCCAGTTACTGGATCACCATTTGTCAGCGCTGGAACAAGTCCTGTCAACGTCTCCTTTTCAGACGCTGACACATTCATGAATGACTCACCAAGAGTTAAACCTGCTGGTTTGGATTTGGATACTGTTTGTGCTTACATTGCTTCTTTGCCCAATGGTTTAGTGATTACATATGAGGACCTTGAGCAGATAAGTGATGAACATTTGGAAGAGATGGACATCAAGTGGAACATGGCTCTTGCTAGTATAAGAGCAAATAGGTGGAATAGGAGGTTCAAGAAGAAGATGACCTTCAATGCTAAAGACACTGCTGGATTTGATAAATCCAAAGTTGAGTGCTACAACTGTCATCGCATGGGGCACTTCATGAGGGAATGCAGATCTCCTAGAAGATCTGATGCTGGCAAACCCTCAAGTCAGGTTGTTAAAGCTCAAGACTCCAAAGCCATGGTTGCAGTTCAAGGAATTGATGGTACTGGATGGGATTGGAGCTATCTGGCCAAGGATGCTGAAGAGGACAAAGCTTTGATTGCTGACATTAAAGAAGAAGAGCATGTTGAATATGCTCTTATGGCACACTCCTCCTCTTCATCTGATAATGAGGTATATGATGATGCTTTTTGTAGCAAAGGTTGTAGGTTAAACACTGACAGACTTAACAAAGAAGTGTTAAAACTAAAAGAGGATATGAGCACTGAAAGGTGTAAATTATCCAATTACCAACTAGCTCTTACTGAAACTGAGAAAACCGTTTCTGAATACAAGAAAATGGAATTTGATTTAAAAGACAAGATAAATATCTTAAAACATGAGCTAGAGGGTAGTATGGATGTTAGAAATATCATGTCAAAAGTCAATAAAGACCTACAAGCTAAGTTAGATGAGGCCATTAAGAATAAAGATAATGTTGACCTCAAGATTCAAAGATTTGATAGAGCCACCCAAGCCCTAGGAGACTGTGTAGCTAAACAAAGAGATCCTAAGGATATGACTGGGCTTGGGATGAATGAAAATGATTACTCTCTGGTTCCACCACCAGCTGGTGACTTCTATGGTGTCCTTAGAAAGGATTTATCTTGGACTGGTATACCAGAATGCCAAGAAGAGGAATTTATTCCTCCACCAAGAGTTGTCACCCCAGTAGAAGAGTATCAACAAAAACTGACTGACCTAAATGAGTGGAAGAAAGCTAACCCTACTTTATTTGTTAAGGGAGGTTTGCTGTGTGAAAGTCCCATTGAATCCCCACCCATTAAGGTTACTCACCCAGTTACTGGTAAAACTGTTGACCTAGGCTCAAACACTGTTAGAAGACCTACCATTAAATATGCAGAGATGTATAGAAATAATAGGTCACCCAAGAGCCAAGTTAACAATCATGGAACAGGTTTCTTTGCTTCTAGACCTAAGAATGTGTCTAAGAAAGCCTGTTATACTTGTGGTAGCTTTTCACATTTGGCATACAAGTGTGTCAACGCTCCCAAAGCCAGCGCTGATAGGAACAATTTCAGCGCTGATAGGAAGAAAGTCAACGTTGTTAGGAAGTCAAACGTTGTCAGACCCAGACCTTATGTGCAGCAAAGTCCACAAGTGATTAGACCAGCCCCATTCTTTACTAGAAGGTCTAACACTCATGGACAAAGACCTTTTCAAAAGACAAATACCTGGTCTAATAGGCAATGGGTTCCTGTAGCAAACCCTAGGATCAACGCTGATAAGGGTAAATTCAGCGTTGACAGGACAAAATCCAACGCTGACAGAAACGTGATCAGACCTAAGTATTTGCAGCCACAAGGTAAGGGGTCTAAAGCTTCTTCAAGCTTAACATGGAGACCCAAGAAAGATCAAAACCCTAATAATAATGGAATTTCAATGACTTGCAACAGGTTTAACTATATTTCAAAAGTCATTACAAAACCAATTGGGGTTAACTGGGTATTTCATCCTAAAAGGGATGAGAATAGGGTTGTTGTGAGAACTAAGTCTGTTCTTATTGAACAACCAGATGAATCCAAGTCTTCTGAGACTTGGGTTCCCAAAGAAAACTAATTTGTTTTCTTTATGTGCAGGGCATTCAAAAGCAGATCAATGACTATGGATATTGGGATAGTGGATGCTCAAGGCACATGACAGGAAAGGAAGACTATCTGACAAACTTCACTCCTATTCAAGATGGTGATAAGGTATACTTTGGAGGGGGCTACGGCACCATCACAGGCAAAGGAACCCTTCTCACCAATAATCTACGTTTTGAGAATGTCTTCCTGGTAAAAGAACTGGATTATAATTTGTTTAGTGTATCACAAGTGTGTGATAACAAAAATAAGGTTCTTTTCACTGATACTGAGTGTTTGGTGTTAAGCAAGGACTTTAAGATCCCTGATGAGAAGTATATTGAGTATCGAACACCTAGGCATAAGGACATATACAATGTCAATTTAAATGGGATTAAAGTGAATACAAATATGTCTTGTTTTTATGCTAAGGCCTCAGTAGATGAAAGTAATTTGTGGCACATGAGACTAGGGCACATAAACTTTAAAAATATAAATAGACTTGTGAGGCTTGGTTTAGTTGATGGTTTGCCTGAGAAGGCCTTCCACAATGACCACTCTTGTGTTGCATGTCTTAAAGGCAAGCAGCACAAGGTCTCATTCAAGTCCAAGCAGGTGCATACTAGTTCCAAACCTCTTCATATGCTTCACATGGACCTCTTTGGTCCAACTAATATAGAAAGTTTGAATGGCAAGTCATATTGTTTTGTTGTCACTGATGAATTTTCTAGGTTTACTTGGACATTCTTTCTAGCTATGAAGAGTGACACAGCTGATGTTCTTATTGAATTTATCACTCAAATTGAGAAAAGGTCTGGCAATGAGGTTAAGATGCTTAGGAGTGATAATGGTGGAGAATTTAGGAACAAGAAGCTAGATGATTTTTGTGCCAGGAAGGGAATTACTAGGCAGTTTAGTATTGCTAGAACCCCACAACAAAATGGGGTTGCTGAAAGGAAGAATAGAACCCTAATTGAAGCAGCCAGAACAATGTTGGCTGATGCTCACTTTCCCATAGCCTTTTGGGCTGAGGCTGTTAATACAGCATGTTATGTGCAAAATAGAGCATTGGTTAACAAAATTCAGAACAAGACACCTTATGAGTTACTTTGGGGAAGAAAACCTAACATTGGTTTTCTCAGACCTTTTGGATGTCATGTAGTAGTCTTAGACACTAGTGATGCCTTAGGGAAATTTAGTGCAAAAGGTGATGAAGGTTACTTCATGGGGTATTCAGTGCAGAGCAAGGGTTATAGGGTTTATCTTAAGGAGGACAAACGTATTGTTGAAAGAGTACATGTTAGGTTCTTAGAAAACAAACCTAGTGATCCTGAAAGTGGTCCTAATTGGTTGTTTGATTTGGAACCCTTATCTAGAACTTTAAATTATATGCCTGTCACTAATCCAGACATTATGAAGGTAACTTCAAATGTTGTGGAGGAACAAGTTGTTCATGTTTCAGGTACACAGGTTGATGAAAGGGTTGGATCACAAGCAGAAAAGGCATCCCCTACATTTGAATATGTCACAATTCCCATTTGGACTGATGCTTTTGCTGCTGCTGCTGCTGCTGGACAAGATAATGGTGGTTTCCAAATACCACCAGATACAAACATGCATTGTTCTTCAGGCGCTGACAAAGGCAAATCCAGCACTGACAAGAGCAATTCAGACGTTGATGGCTCAGACGTTGACAACAACAGTTCAAGCGTTGTTAGCCCAAGCGCTGACAAACAAGGTTCAGACGTTGACAACACCTTTGCACATCTTTTCTCTTCAAATTTTGAACAAGGTGGACCTTCCAATGTCCATGGAGAGATCCCAGTTGATCAAAGAGAGTCTGATGAAGAAGATATTGGCAACATGGAGCGTGAAGTTGAGGACACCAGACTTTTTGAAGGAGGAGTTCTCACTTCCACAATGAAGAATCACCCCTCATCTCAGATCATTGGTGATGTTATGACTCCAGTTCAGACAAAAAGATCCCATCAAAGTCTTGGTGGATTTATTGCCAATATACGCAAGAAGGTAGATACCCCTCTTGTTCAAGCATGTTTGTTTGCTTGTTTTCTGTCACAAGAAGAACCCAAGAAGATATTTGATGCTCTCAAAGAACCAAGTTGGGTGGAAGCAATGCAGGATGAGCTTCACCAATTTGCCATTCAGGATGTTTGGGAGCTGGTTGATTGTCCTAGATATGTCAGACCAATTGGGACAAGATGGGTTCTCAGGAACAAAAGAGATGAAAGAGGTATTGTGGTCAGAAACAAGGCAAGGTTAGTGGCTCAAGGTTATACACAAGAGGAGGGGATAGACTATGAAGAAGTCTTTGCACCAGTTGCAAGGATTGAAGCTATTAGGATTTTTCTAGCCTATGCATCTTGTATGGGCTTTACAGTCTATCAAATGGATGTAAAGAGTGCATTCTTGTATGGCACCATTGTTGAAGAAGTTTATGTCATGCAACCTCCTGGTTTTGAGGATCCTGAGCATCTAGACAAAGTGTATAGAGTCAAAAAGGCTATGTATGGCCTTCATCAAGCCCCTAGAGCATGGTATGGTACTTTGTCTACCTATTTGGTGGACAATGGATTTAAGAGGGGCACCATAGATCAGACACTATTTACAAAGAAGAAAGGCAAAGATGTGTTGCTTGTACAGGTCTATGTTGATGATATCATTTTTGGGTCTACTGATCCAAAGATGAGTGAGGATTTCTCCAATCTCATGACAGACAAATTCAAGATGAGTGCTATGGGGGAGATGAACTTCTTTCTTGGTTTACAAGTTCAGCAGAAAGAAGATGGTATCTTCATCTCCCAAGACAAATATGTTGCTGAAATCTTGAAGAAGTTTGGCTTTTCTCCATATGAAAAGAGGGCTTCTACTCCTATGGATAGAGAACACCCTTGGGGAAAGATTGGAGATGGGAAAGATGTTGATGTCAGGCATTATAGATCCATGATTGGATCCTTGATGTATCTTACTACTTCCAGACCTGATATCATGTTTGCTGTGTGTGCATGTGCACGCCATCAAGTGACTCCCAAAGAATGTCACCTTTATGCTGTGAAGAGGATCTTTAGGTACCTGAGATGTTTTCCTACTCTTGGTTTGTGGTACCCAAAGGATTCACCATTGGAGCTGATTGCATATTCAGATAGTGATTATGGTGGTGACAAGTTTGATAGGAAATCTACAACTGGTGGATGTCAATTTCTTGGGAGCAGATTAATATCTTGGCAATGCAAGAAACAAACAGTGGTGGGTAACTCTACAACTGAAGCAGAATATGTGGCTGCAGCAGCATGTTGTGGTCAAGTGTTGTGGATTTAGAACCAGCTGTTGGATTATGGGTATAACTTCATGCATACTAAGATATTTGTTGACAATAATAGTACTTTATGCATCATTAAGAATCCTGTGCATCATTCTAAAACTAAACACATAGAAATTAGACACCATTTTATAAGAGATTGCTTTGAGAAAGGTTTAATACATCCAGATAGGGTTGACACTGAGGAAAATGTGTCAGATTTATTAACTAAACCTTTTGATACTGGAAGATTTCAGTACTTGGTAACAAGTATTGGAATGGTTAATCTTACTTAAGTATGTGTTTTGGATTCTTTTTGTAAAAGTATGTACAAGATGATGCATTAGTATTATTGGTCTTATTGACAATTTAGATTTTCCACTATATTTTTCTAACACTGACAAAGGTTGTTTGAACACTGATAAGTGTTTTTGCAACGTTGTCAGCAATATAATTGTCTAATGCTGACAAAGCTTCCTTCAACGCTGTTATGTGTTATCGGGGCGTTGTCAGAAACAATGTTAGTTTTGTGGTTTTCAATCTAAATGTGCAGATGGTGTTAGCAGTATACCATTGGATACGGAGTTGCTTATGGATCAAAGGAGAAGCATTTGGACATGTTTTTGTTTATGGATGATGGTTGGAATGTTTCATTCCTATCTTGACATAAATTTTTTTTTATGTTCATGCATATTTTTGGCAAACTCTTTGTATCTTTGTTTAAGGGGAGGTTTTAGGAACCTTTAGGATTTTTGGGTATCCATATGATACTCTTATCACAATTCTAGATTGTGTCCACAGGTGAGTATGGGTTAGTTTTACTAAACCATGAGGCACTGTAGCATGTATAGTATATCAACTTTGCATGCTGCCAATACATTTTTGGCCTAGAATTGGCTGTGGTCTGTTGGGAGACTTGGGAATCATTTTGATATGGGATTTACCTGGGAGTAACAAGGATTTTACAAGGTAACTTGGTTGTTAAGAATTTTGGTTAGCAAGGGACACTAGAGGACTGTTATGTCTATCTTGCTTATGCAAGTGTGCATAACTGGACAGTGCTTGCCGCCCTATAATAATTATCAGCTTTTGGTTATTTTCTCTAGGATAAATTACTTGTTAAGGTCATTTTTCACTTTTTAAAACAATTTTATTTTTGGACGCTGACAAGATTTTTCCAAGCGTTGTTGTGACCAAATTGGACGCTGACATGGCTTTAGGCGAACGTTGACAAGATTATAGCCGTTGGGCGTTGATGGGTTATTTTTGACCGTTGACAATCAATGGGACCTACCCAGTTGTTACTTTTTGACATATTTTCAAGCCGTAATTTTAGGAGTTGTTACTTTCATTAAATGCATGAGATAACTTATAACTTTTTCAATATTTTCATGATTAGTTTTTGAAAATCTTTGCCTATTTTTGGGCCAATCACATGCATTCATCCACTACTATAAATTTGGCTCCTATTTTTAAACAGGGTATCTATAATTCTTGTCTAACACTTTTTCTCTTATCAACCTTCATCTTCTATACTTCAATTTAACAGCTTTCATCAATGGCACCAAGATTTAACTCAGCAGAATTGGATTTGGGGTTCAAGTCTCAACACAACATGATTGCTTATCTTGTTGCTGATAATACTTTGTTCCCTCAATACACACAAATGGTGGCGTATTTGAACGCATCCCCATTAAGGTATGCTCTTTCTCATGCACCACTCATTCCAGTCACACACATTAAACAGTTTTGGAACACTGTAAGTTCCTCAACAGTTAATGGAGTGACCACATTAACTTCTATTGTTTATGGGAGATCTTGGGTGGTTACTGAGGCCTTGGTACGCCAGGCCTTGCATCTTGATGATGCTGATGGTATAACCATTCTTCCCATAACTGAAATAGAACAAGGGCTTAGGGCTTTGGGATACCCTATTCCTGATGAAGGTACTCTTAATAAGTACCATAAGCAGGAATTTCCCCCAACCTGGAAGTACCTCATTCACATTCTCCTTCAATGTTTGAGTCCCAAGTGTACTGCACACAATGAGATCAATAGATCCATTGCAACTGCTATTGTGTGTATTGCAACAGGGCAAAAATATAACTGGTCTAAAATGATTTTTGAAGGAATGTGTAAAAACAAGGGGACAAAAATGACTTTAGCTTATCCCCGTTTTCTGCAAATGATTTTTGATGCTCAAAGATATTGTTCAAGGGATCACAATGATTTTTATAAAATCCCTGAACAAAAGAAAGATATTTTTACCAAGATGAATTCACCACCTCATAGGGATTTACCTTTAACCCCAGCCATGCTTGCTGTTATTGCAGCAGCACAACCCCAACCAGACCCCCAACCTCATATTGACCCTCACCCACAACTTGAACCTATCCCTGAACCTTTACTCTCACCTGACCAAATGCAAATAGACCAAGAACCCTTTGACGCTGACACATCTAATGTGGGCGTTGATGTGCCTATTTCCAACGCTGACACCCAACCATCACAATCCCAAACACCCTTTAACCAACCAACATCTACACCTTCTTCCACACCATCTTCCACACCACCTGAATATAGGTTGTTTAAACGCCAAAGGACTGCTGGAGTGTTCTCCTATGGTGGTCCTAGCCATGGAGCAGAGAGAACCACCACCACAAGTGTGGCTGGTGACCTGGATGAGGCTGGGACTATTGGTTCTGGCTTAGAGGCTGGCCAAGGCAGTCCCACCATAATTAAGTCCTCATCCATGCCCAATGAACCTGACTTGGGAGGTCAAATCCCCATTTCAGAAGAGGGCAGACTGGAACCAATGACTCTTTTGGAATTGACGGCTGTCTGCATTAGCTTGCAAAAGCAGAATGCAGACTTGGTACAAATTGTCAGTAACCAAGGCCTTGAACTCAAGGAATTGAGAGAGAGGATTGTTGTTTTGGAGAGTGCTCATGCAAAGGGAGGTATGGAGGAGTCTTCCAAAGGGGAGGAAGATCAAAGAAATCTGAGTGATAAGAGCAGTCAAGATGGTCAATCATTGGATGTTGCTGAAGCTCTTACTACTTTGAAGGAACAAACAGGTTTTGATACGTCCTTGATCTCTCCAACCAATTTAAATTTATCATTTACAGATATGTTGAGAGAGGTTACACAAGGCGCTGAGGGAAAATATTTGAGCGTTGACAAGACAAGTTTGGACGCTGATAGAAGTATTTTGGGCGCTGATAGAGGAAATTTGGGCGTTGACAAATCTGCATATGGAGGTGATGTATTCCAGTCATCATCTATCATCAAGGATGTTCCTACTCAGGTATTACCATCTACCTTACCAATCATTGCACCATCAGATAAGTGTAAGGGTAAGTTGGTAGAAGAAATTGTTCCAAAGAATGCAGCTCAGGTTGAATTTGATAGAAGATTGGCTGAGCAAATGATGGAACAAGGTGAAAAGGAAAAGTCACCATTTGTTGTGACTTCTGAAGAAGAAAGTGATGGAGCTAGCTCAGATTCAAGTGTGATGATTGTTGAACCAGAAAGACTTGAGTATGGTGATGAGCTTGCTAGGGAAAAGCTGAGAGATTTAAAGTTGCAGATTGATTTTGATATGCCAGAGGTGGTTCAGATGTATAATTCTTGGGAAGAAAGCTGTATGGATAATCCAGACTTGACCATTTCAGATCAGATATGGGGTTTGGAGATTCTTCTTAGAGTTCAGAAGGATTGTAAGGTGATTTTGAAGCACAAGGCAAGCAACATTATTTCAGAGTTGAAAAGGGATAGAAGGAAGCTCTACTTTATGTTGCTCAAATGTCATGGAGTTGGATGGACACATCAGAAGCTGAAGGCTTTGACATTTGATGAGTTGGAACATAGGGCTTATCCCATTTGGGTGAAAGTGCAGGAAGAAAACACTTTCAGACTTTATTCAGATGAAAGAAAGGAGCAACTTGCAGAAGAGATGGAAATCAAGAAAGCTATGATAGTTCCCAGACCAGTGAAGAAGGGATTTACACTTGAGTTTCCAAAAGATATGAATCAACTATATCCAAGTGAAGCAGTTATTAGAAAGAGCCTCAAGCTCTCCCCATTAGAAGCTTCAGATATGGTGCATGTGTTACCACTAGATTCCAGGAATCCAATTGTGAGTTATGATGAAGATGAATGTGGATTCTGGAAGATTGAAAGATATGGCAAGGAGGTACACACTTTTACCACTCTCATATCTTTATTTGCAAGTTGTGATAGAGAAGACTTGGTGGACCTTTGGAGGTTGCTAGAGACCAAGTATGGGGCTGAAGCACCAACTTCAGCTAATGGAATAAAACTTTGGACCACATTCAAAAGAATGTGTGGGACAAAAGAAGAAGATCCTGAAATATGGAAGGATCTTGAAGATGATCTCAGTGGTCTTCAATGGAGGTTATATTCAGCTGCTGGTGTATACCATTTGAGTTCTACAAAGTTTGCTGAGTATTTACTTGTAGATGCTCAGTATTTCATATCCAAGGCTGTTTTGGAAAAGATGAAGGACACCCAGTTGGAGATAGATTACACAAGTGACGTAGCAAAGAATTTGATCAGATTTATTTATTACCAATATGATAAGGTTTGTCAGACTCCTCCAAGTTCTTAATGTTTATTCAGAAACTTGATCATAAGAGTGGATATCAAGTTTAGGGGAGGATTGTTGGGAATAAATTAAGGCCAGATCACTTGAACGCTGACAAGAACAACTCAAGCGTTGACAAGAGCAAAGTGAGCGCTGACAGCATAAGCGTTGACAAGTTAAAGTTAAGCGTTGATAGATTGAAGACAAGCACTGATGGAAGATGTGAGCTACACGTTTATTATATTCTAGAATACTTCTAGTAAGGATAGAAACGACAATGTATTTTCTATGTTTATCTTTACCTAGAATAGTTGATACGTAGCTTATTGTACAAGGC
This sequence comes from Glebionis coronaria, assembly GCA_025667525.1. NCBI lineage: Eukaryota > Viridiplantae > Streptophyta > Magnoliopsida > Asterales > Asteraceae > Glebionis > Glebionis coronaria. The sequence continues at coordinate 337,305,992 of CM046880.1, read as the reverse complement.
TTCTTAGTCTATAAAAGAAGGCCTTTAGGTTAATGTTTAGTATCAAGTTTTCATTAAGTTTTTCATTCGTAAACATCTTTCATTGTAAGCAAGTTCGACATTGATAATCAAAGTGAAAGTATTGTTTACATCTTGTGTTCTTGTTTAAGTATTAAATTCCGCATAATACTTAGATTCACAAAGCATACAACAAAGGTTTCTCTACGTGTTATACTTGATCTAATCTCGTATACACAAAGCTAATCGATCTAAGTTTGGGATCAACATTTGATACTTCTTTGGTTACTCCTACAAACTTGAACTTGTCTTTTACAGCAATGATGGAGCAGTTCACAAGAGGCGCTGAGACAAGTAAGGTGAGCGTTGACAAGGAAATTTTGGACGCTGACACACCAAGCGCTGACATGAGTAAGTTGGGCGCTGACACACAGAATTTGAGCGTTGACAGACCTACAGATATGGTTGATGTATTCCAGTCATCAGCTATCATCAAAGAAGTGTCTTCACAGATACCATCATCATCTTTACCCATCATTTATCCATTAGATAAGGGTAAAGGAATTATGGTAGAAGTAGAAGTTCCAAAGGATGCAGCACAAGTAGATTTTGATTCAAGGTTGGCTGCAGAACTTGTGGAACAAGAAATGAAGAAGGTTGGTGAATCACCATTTGTTGTTACTTCTGAGGAACAAGAAGGAAGTGACGAAGGGAGTTCAGATTCAAGTGGTTTGATAATTGAACAACCAGAAAGACTTGAATATGATGATGACTTGGCAAGGGAGAAGATTAGAGAGTTAAAATTGCAAGTAGATTATGATATGCCAGAAGTTGCTCAGATGTATCATGCTTGGGAGAATAGGATTATGGAGAATCCAGATTTGACAATTCCAGACCAAATTTGGGGATTGGAGATTCTTCTAAGAGTTCAAAGAGACTGCAAGGTAATTCTGAAGCATAAAGCTAGCAATGTTTTCTCACTGCTGAAGAGGGATAGAAGGGAGCTTTACTACATGTTACTCAGATGTCATGGAACTGGATGGACCTTCAAGAAATTGTAGGGATTATCCTTTGAAGAATTGGAGTATAAGGCTTATCCCATTTGGGCAAGAGTGCAAGAGATGAACACTATCAGACTTCTTTCAGATGAAAGGAAAGAAGAACTTGCAGAAGAGATGGAGATTCAGAAGGCTATGATTGTACCAAGGCCTTTGAAGAAGGGAGTTCCACTTGAGTTTCCTAAAGATTTAAATAAAGTGGTTCCCAGTGAAGCTATTCTTAGAATGAGCATTACGCTCTCACCCATGGAAGCTTCAGATATGGTACAAGTGTTACCTCTTGATGCCAGAAACCCTATCATTAGCTATGAAGAAGATTCAAGTAGGTTTTGGATGATTGGCAGATATGGGAAAGATGTACACACATTTACTACTCTTATGTCTCTCTTTGCAAGTATGGATAGGGAAGACTTGGCAGACCTTTGGAGGTTGTTGATGGCCAAGTATGAGACTGAAGCACCTACTTTATTCAATGGAATAAAGCTTTGGTCAACATTCAAGAGAATGTGTGCACCAGAAGAAGAAGATCATGTTCGGAAGGATCTTGAGGATGATATCAGTGGACTTCAATGGCGTTTATATTCAGCTGCTGGTGTGTATTATTTGAGTTCTACAAAGTTTTCTGAGTATCTTCTTGTAGATGCTGAGTATCCCATGTCCAAAGAAGTTTCAGAAAAGATGAAGACAACACAGCTGGAGATTGACTATTCAAGTGGCGTGGCCAAAGATTTGATTAGGCATGTTTATTACCAATATGATAAGATTTGTAAAATTCCTCCTAGTTCTTAAATTTTATTCAGAAACTTGATTGATAGAGTAGATATCAAGTTTAGGGGAGGATTGTTGGGAATAAAATGTAGCCAATACACTTGAACGCTGACAAGAAGAAAACAAGCGTTGATAAGAAGAAAACAAGCGTTGACAGATCAAGCGTTGACAGGAAGAAGTCAAGCGTTGATAGGTTGAAGTCAAGCACTGATAGAAAGATATGGTCTACGCGTATTATGTTTCTAGTTTGTTTCTAGTAAAGATAGGATCAACAATGTATTTTCTATAATTATCTTTACCTAGAATAGCTGATATGTAGACTCTTGTACAAGGCTTCTTATGTCTATAAAAGAAGACCTTTAGGTTTTGTTTCATATAAGTTTTCATATGTTTAACACTTTCATTGTAAGCAAGTTTGTTCTAATCAATCAAGTGAAAGTTTGTTTTACAATTGTTTGTGTGTTCTTGTTTGAGTATTAATTCCGCATAATACTTAAATTGTTTTATACACAACAAAGTTTCTCTACGTGTTTAACTTGATTTAATCTCGTTTACACAAGCTAAATCGATCTAAGTTTGGGATCAACATCCCCAACCGGGTCATGAACCCGGCTCACGGGTACTACCCGAATTCGGCCCGTTACTAATGGGTTGGACTAATATCATTTGAGTATATGGGCTTAGAATGAACAGTGACCGCATACATGCATGCGGCCCACGGCCCGGCACGGCCGGTGCAGGGTTAGACAGAATCATAATCTTATTATGATTAGGATTTACCCCAAAGTAGAGGATATACACTCAGCATAATTAGAAGATAACAATCAAACTAATTATGGCACTTATCCTTTGCTTGGGTCCAAAGCATCGGTGGTAGTCCATTAGGGTTTCACCGCCTATATAAGGAACCCCCAAGGGTTCCACAAAGGTATTACATTCTACATACTCTCAACTCCCATCCGATTCTTAAACCCTAACCGATTACTTACTCTCACGCCAAAGCCTAATCGTGGGATACATTCCCACGGTAAGCCTAACACGTGTTTCTTTAGTGTGCATGATCTCAGTAAGACAATTCACTTGGTGCAAGAGCCGGAGCCCAACCAACCCGAATTAAGCCTAATTCGGGTCTAGCAAGGATCATCCAACTTTTGTATCAACATCGATGATCCAAAACAACAAATTCCATGGTGATGAAAAGGACAACCCTCACAACCATATCCGCCAATTCAATCATCTTACCGCCACTTGTAAGTTTAAGGACGTCTCTAATGACTCGATTAAGATGATGCTTTTTTCGTATTCCTTAGCAGGGCCTACTAAAATTTGGTTAGAGAAAGAGCCACCCAACTATATATTGACGTGGAAGGATCTGGTTTCGAAGTTCGTGAACCAATTTTTTCCGCCCTCTAAGACTACACATTTGAAAAACGAGATTTCAAAATTTTCACAAGAGTATAATGAGAGTTTTTCTACGGCTTGGAATCGGTTTAAGGAAATGTTCCATGAGTGTCCTCATCATGGTTTTTCTGACTTGCATCAAATTGACACGTTTTAAAATGGATTGAACGATCATGAGAGAGATTATCTTAATGCCGCCGCGGGTGGTATTTATTTGTGTAAAACGGTCGAGGAAGCATTGTTGATTATTGAGAATAGGTCTAAGGTCTATAGTCCTCGTAGCACATCAAGTGTTCATAAGACTTCGTCTTTGGCTTCGCCTTCATTATCTCATACCATCGATGCTTGCCAAATTGAGGCAAATTTGGAGAACAAAATCTTTGATAAGCTTAAGGGACTTTTGATTGAGTTTAAAGTTGGTGAACAATCTACTCTCGCTACGGCTAAAGTGGTTGAGGTTTCTTGCATGCATTGTGGTGGAGGTCATGATTTCTCCAAGTGCATTGCCAATGGTGGTAACACTTCGAGTGCCTATGCGGCCACAGGAACTTATAACCAAAACGGTCAAGTTACCCGCTCTAATCAATTGACTCCACCGGGTTTTGCACCAAATCAAAATGCTAATAATTATCGTAACAATCAAGTTGGCTACAAGAACAATTACAAGGGTAACAACTATGGGAATCAAGGGGCTAATAATCAAGTTCAAAACAAAAATCAAAACAATGATTTTCAAAACAACAACAAGAGTTTGCAATACTTGAAAGATCTTCCAAATGAATTTGTTGAATATGCGAATGGAAACGATGCCAGGTTTGATAATATACAAAGGGAGATCATTAGCCTAAGATCCGAGTTTAAGAATGACTTGAAAAAGGAGTTGAAAAACGAGTTAGAAAATGAGCTTAAGATTCATACCAACAAAATGGAGGGTAATGTGACTAGGTTACAACAAAACCAACCAAGGATGGAACAAGGGCAACATGAGATAAAACAAGAGATGCTTAAGGCCGATAAGAGGCAATCAATGTTTGAGGATAAAATTTCATCCATGTTTGAGGTATAATGTGTAAACCGTCTTCGAGTAGTCTTCCTAGTAACACCATATCAAACCCTAAGGGAGAAATGAAAGTGATTACCACACAAAGTGGTAAGACACTTAAAGAACCGACTCCTCAACCAGTTACTCTAACGGTGGAGGAAATTTAGGAAGAATCCGAGGTGGTGGTCGAAGAGGAGCATATCCCAATCCCACGAAGTACCTCTCAAACCACACCTATGGTTGACCCATTACCATCATTGGAACCCGAGATTCCAAAGGCTATGCCTATGCCTCAACCCACACCACCTTTGCCCTACCCATCGAGACTTCGTAAGGAGAAATGGCAAGAGCGCGAGAATTACCAATTTGAGCTTTTTATGAAAATATTTCGTGATTTTCATTTCAATATAAGTTTTGCCGACGCTTTGGTCATGATGCCTCGATTTACCGCTAACTTTAAGAGTATGTTGAACAACAAGGAGAAATTGCAACAATTGTCTAGTTGTTCATCGGTTTAGCTTAACCGCATACCTCAAAAAGTCGGTGATCTCGGTAAATTCTTGATTCCATGTTCAATTAAAGATATGGAAGAATGCTATGCCTTGGCCGATCTTGGTGCTAGTATTAACTTGATGCCACTTGCAATCTTCAAGTCGCTCAATCTTCCTAATCTTACTCCTTCACTAATGTCTATCGAATTGGCCGATCATTCCACGATTCCCGTATGTGGATTAGCCGAAGACGTTTTTGTGAAAGTGGGAAAGTTCTATTATCCGGTAGACTTTATTGTTGTCGATATTCCCACAGATCCTCAAGTTCCTCTTATTTTAGGTCGTTCGTTATTTGATACGTCAATGGCGTTGATTGATGTGCATGCTAGAAAAATCACCTTACGTTTCAACGACGAGGAACTTGTTATAAACGCGACATAAAACTCTCAACTTTCTCATGTTTATTCCGTCGTGACCATAAACCTCGTTGATACGATCGACGTCGTTTACGAGGAATTCTCCCAAGAATTTTTAGGTTTTGGTGATGATGAAAATAGTGGCAATCCCACTATGCTCGATCCTATTCTTGATAATTCGACACCATCCTTCACTCCATTTGAAGGTGGTGGTTTTACGTTGGAAGAATTTGATGTTCCTCGTACTTGCAACGAAGACCTCGACAATGATGAGGACTTCTCGATTATCAAGGATTTTCTTAACGATTTCCCATTTCCTCCGCCCGTGGAGGTTATGAGTATCGAGCCCAAATCTTCAATTGAGGAACCACCAATCCTCGAGTTTAAAGATTTACCTTATCATCTTGAATACGTATTCTTGGAAGGAGATGATAAGTTGCCGGTGATTATTGCGAAAGATCTTTCGAATGATGAAAAACCGCACTTATCGATGTTCTAAAGGACCACAAAGGGGAAATTGCGTGGAAATTATCCGACATTAAGGGGATCGATCCCAAATTTTGTACCCACAAAATCTTAATGGAGGAGGACTACAAACCCGCAATCCAATGTCAAAGGAGGGTAAACCCCAAAATTCACGACGTCATCGAAAAGGAAGTCCTTAAACTCCTTGACGCGGGAATGATTTACCCTATTTCCGATAGCCCTTGGGTGAGTCCTATTCATTGTGTCCCTAAGAAGGGAGGAATGACCGTTGTACCAAATGATGCAACGAGTTAATTCCAACTCGAATCGTAACCGGTTGGAGGGTGTGTATCGACTATCGTAAGTTGAATGACGCCACTCGTAAAGACCATTTTCCATTGCCCTTCATGGACCAAATGTTGGAGCGTCTTGCGGGAAACGATTTCTATTGCTTTTTAGATGGTTTTTCCGGTTACTTCCAAATCCCCATCGATCCTCGTGATCAAGAAAAAACTACGTTTACATGTCCATATGGAACGTTTTCCTATCGTAGAATGCCATTCGGACTTTGCAATGCACCAGGAACCATTCAAAGGTGTATGATGGCTATTTTTCTAACATGATCAAGAAGACGATGGAAGTCTTTATGGATGATTTTTCCGTGTTTGGTTGTTCGTTCACTTCGTGTTTGTCAAATCTTGAGAGAATTTTAAAACGTTGTGAGGAAACCAACCTTGTGCTCAATTGGGAAAAATGTCATTTTATGGTTAAGGAAGGAATCGTATTAGGTCACAAGGTCTCGAAAGCGGGGATTGAGGTAGACAAAGCTAAAATTAACGTCATCGCCAAATTACCTCATCCCAAAACCGTCAAGGGAGTTAGGAGTTTCCTAGGAAACGTGAGTTGTTAATCCCACATCAATCCATAACACAAGATTTAGAAGAGATATTTAGAGAGAGAAAAAGAAGAAAAGTAGAGAAAGAAACTAGAGAGATTTTGGAAGGTTAAACTATTACTAGTGAGAGAAAGTAAATGTAACCAACACCCTCTTCCACACATGTAAGAGGGTATATATACCCACGAACCACATGGGCTTTCCATGGGTCGTGGGTTTGTTTCCATGGGTCGTGCTTGGCTTTTCTTAGGCTTAGAGCCCCTAACTTATACAATATTAGCTTAAAGTCCAAGCTCAGTTTTCCCGACTAACCTATTAAAATACAAGACCATTTACGACTAAGATGACCTATTACATTCTTGTTCGACTATATAAAATATAGGGCTAACAATCTCCCCCAATGTATCGGTCATCTTTAAAATGCATAAGATGATTGAGTGAATATATTCTTGTGGAGGTGTTCTTCCTTCTTAGGTCTTGTATCTTGGTCTTGATCTTGTTTGTAACGGTTTTGTTCCTTCACGCCTTTGGGATCTTTATCTTGAGCCTTTCTCATTTGACTTTGAGTGCTTGAGATCTTCAATCTATCTTTGATATTCGCCATCTTGTGCTCTTGTGACTTCTGAATCGACATCGGTTACACAGCTACGCCACCTTCTTGATATGCATCAACATATACAGACACGGACAAAATAGCTTTGAACATTTCACCCTAACTCGGTAGCGTTTTACCTCCGGTTGGTGAATACTGTTAGACGGTATAAGATACCGTACCTGTGATCGGGTAGATTCGATCAAGAACCTCCTTGACAAGGTTTCCCGGCGGTAGTAGCCAGTTCTCTTTACTCGACCGTCTCAAAGCAGACTGCGAACGTAAAGAGTGAATCATAAGGATAAATTATCCGTCTGATTAGAGTCGTCAATTCAGATTTCCTAGAACAAGTTTGATTCTAAAAGAATCGTACCATTGTTGCTTTCCAGTTTGTCACAAGCTTGATTCATAGAGAATCTTGCGAGTCACCTACCGCAGTGCTGTTTGATGTTGACACTGGAAGGATTTCCATTCGACACTGTGAGCACTAAGGAGTGTCACTCTGAATGTTCTGGCAAGATCACACGGATTTTGTGAAGAAACCTGGAATTAAGTTTGAATCAATTAAGAATCCGAACTTAGTTGCATTCCAGTTCTCATAAGTTCAATTCGTGTTGAATCGCACAAGTTACCTACCATGAGCTTGTTTGATGCTGGCTCAAGTAGGATTTCCATCTTCATTGTGAATCGTATCACTCAGATGTTTTGGCAATATCACAAGGATAATACGTAGGACTCGATTGTGCCCTAATGAGATGATAGATAGATCTCGTTTGGCTCTAGACTCAATAAGTACATTTTGGTAATTGGAGGCTGGAGCAGACTGACACCTTTTCAACATTAACTAACTCGGAGTGAGAAAGTCAATAGATACATGTTGATCTCCGTGAGAATGAGACAAATTTCTTTTAAGAGAAACTCGAATGGTTGGGGAAGGGTTGTGCATCGCATCATTGGGTCCATGACACTTGTCTTCGATAGATGTGTTAACCCAGTTTCTGCCTAAGTTTCATAGAATATTCAACTCCTTCAATGCTTCCCAATACGTCATCACTAGCACCTTGTTGTGATTGTTCTAGTGCTAACTTAAGTAATTGGTCCGCATTCAGCTTCATTCAACTCCATCTTTCCTAAGGACAACTATTTCTAGCTATAGAATGTCCTTGGTGTTAGGACCATTGTAATAGGTATATGTAATAGGTAGACTAGGAGGTATGTAGTTCCTCCTGGTCCTAGTCGTAGTAGGAGCAAGTCCTGCTCCTGGTCCTAGTCGAAGTCAAACTTTATTATTTACTTAATTTTCTGTTAGGATATGCATGAGATATGTTAGGAAAGGATATGCATATCAGTTTTACACGTTTTCTTTAATGATGTATTAGGGTTTCCTTGTAGTATAAAAGGAACCTTAGGCAGAAGGGTTAGACACACCTTCACAAAACATAGTTCTAGTCATTATCAATATTAGAAATCCTTAGAAAGGATCAAGTCTTTATAGTTATTCTGTTCTTCTTAATTATATTTATATTCTACATTCATATTGTGTATAGAGTCTCTTTGTGATTTGACTTGTGATTAAAGAAGTCATTCACCGGTCCTGACAGGCTGCAAGATCTACATCTAGTAGACCTAACAAGTGGTATCAGAGTCTGGAAGGGTCTCTATACAAGAAGAATCAAGTTCTCTTATTACTCACAATCTGTTTATCATGTCTGCCTCAACTTCTACTCAAACAGGAGAAGAAAGCACTCCTAAAATTGTGCAACCTCAGCAGATCCTGGCTACAGTCTCCAACACGAATAGAAAATTCCCTCTTCTGAAGAAGGATGAATATGATAACTGGGCAATGAAGATGGAATGGTGGATCACCAACACTAATCAAGATCTTTGGAAGATCATTCTGAATGGAAACAGCAGGAAGCTTACTGGACGAGACAAGAACGGTAATATTACTCTTCTTGACCCTAAATCTCATGAGGAAATCATAGCTATTCAGAAGGAGGTAAAAGCAAAAACAATTTTGCTTCAATCTCTTCCTGAAGATCACATGGGTGACTTCTACCATTTGGATGATGCCAGAGAGATCTGGAATGGCATAAAAGCAAGGTTCGGCGGGAATGAGGAGTCAAAGAAAATGCGAAGGTCCATGCTGAGAGATGAATTTACCGAATTCAAAATCTCAGAAACTGAAGGTCTAAATCAAGGGTATGATAGGTTCCAGAAGATCTTGAGCCAATTGAATCAACTTCGGTCAAAACCTGATGATGGTGACATTAATGCAAGGTTTCTTAAAGCCTTACCCTACTCATGGAACCAGGTGGTGATCTCTCTCAAAGCCAAAGGTGGGCTTGACTATCTCACCTTTGATGATCTGCTTCATAGGCTCAGAACATTCGAACCTCATGTGAGAGGATATCCTAGTGACTCTTTTCCCACCCCTGCTAATTCAGCCTTTGTGAGTTCTATGGCATCTAGTCCCATGTCATATGCAAGTAGCCCAAGCAATACTGTCTCCTCTCAGCATACTATTCAGCATACTTCTGCTCCTGATCCTGCTGCCAAGTCTGGTAGTATGGTAGAAGCTGTTCTTCATTCTTTTGTGGCTGATGTTAATGCTGAACAACAACTTGCTTTTGATGACTTCAAACAGGTCGATAAACTTGACCTGGATGAGATGGATCTTAAATGGCAGATGGCCATGCTTACTCTTAGGGTTCACAAGTTTGAGAAGAAAGCAGGAAGGAAATTTAATTACAACCCTCGGGAGCCAGCAAGATTCGATAGAAGCAAGGTACGATGCTATAACTGCCAGCAACAGGGTCACTTTGCAAGGGAGTGCCCTAGCAAGAATGATCAGGAGAAGAGCAGGTACTCCGCTTTCAAGGTTCAGGAGGTTAAAGATGACAGGAAGGCATTGGTATCTGTTGACTCTATGGTCAACTGGAATGATCATCAGGCTTCTACTCTGGAATCAGCTGAATCCTCGACTGACGTGTTAGCAATGATAGCTGGGAATCTCTCTGATGCAGAAGAAGCAGACGAGTTTGCTCTTATGGGCATCTCACCTCAGGTACAACATTGTCCTCTTGGTTGTCATGATAAATACACAGATCTGTTGTCCCAATTTAATGAAGTAAATGATCAAAATGATAAGTATTTTTTAGAGGTACAAGCCTATAAGGCTTCATTAAACACATTGGAACAACAAAAGAGGTGGTTACAAGATACACAACGTGCGTATGAGGATAAAATCAGGATACTAAGCATTGATTTAGAAAACACTACAAATATGCTTAAATATACAGAAACTGAAAGAGATGCTAGTATCAAAGAAAAAGAGGAGATGCAAGCTAAATTAGATGCTACAATGTTAAGATTTGACAAATGGCAAAAGGCACCTAAAAATCTTTCAAAATTAATTGATAGTAGCATGTCTGGCAGAACTAAAAGAGGCTTAGGATTTGAAAAATATATTGATTCAGAAGATGTATTTGATTTATCTTTCTCAAGTGTCTTTGATGCTGACAAAAAGGATGAGGGCAAACCTAGTTACAATAGGTTTAAACCAGCAGCAGAAATGCATGCTGTCCCTCCTACTCTTACTGGAACTTTTATGCCCACCTCATGGCATAATGACTCGGATGGATCACAGATGCTTGAGTCCCCAACAAGTTCTACTAATACTAATGACTTTGTCTCATGTACTTTCAGTGACAAAGCCGGTGACTCTGCATCTAATGGTTCAAGTGAAGAGTCAAGACCTACAAGTTCCAAGTCGAATGAACATGCTGCTACTGGTGCTAGGAAGTGTGAAGAAAAAGTTGCTGTCAAGTCAAGTGTGTCTGGTCCTTGTTTATTGAGTCCTAGGAAGAATGTTTTTCCTAGAAATGTGTGTAATAAAGTAGGCAGTATGAAACAATCTCATTCTAATAAAAGGTCTTTCAAAACATGTTTTGTTTGTGGCAGTTCCTTTCATTTAATTAAAGATTGTGATTATTATGACACACATGCAACTGTTAATCATGCTTTTCCTGCTCCTGGTTCACCAGGAGCTGCTTCATATGATTCTAGAAGACTTAATCCTAGTGCTCCAATGTTTAATACTTCTAGAGTATCCTCTCCTTTCACGTCTGATTATTGGAGAGATAGTGGATTCCAAACAACCAGTAATTATTTTCAAAATTTTAATCCAATATATCCGCATCATTTAGACCACACGTATTTTGGTTTGGGAAATTTGGGAACTGCTGTTAAGCCCTCAGCAGGTTGTTCTTGGTCAAATAGTAATACCCATATGATGCATAGGCAACCAAGGAACAATGGTGGATCTCATAAATCTTCTTGGCATTCTTCTAATGATCCACAAGGCAAGCTTAAACCTGAAAAGGTTTGGGTCCCCTTAAGACACTAACTTTTGCATTTTTATTATCTTGTTGTTGTAGGTTACTCCATACCAGGATCCTAGTCTAGGCATTGTTGATAGTGGTTGCTCCAGGAGAATGACTGGCAATAAAAGTCTTCTCTCTAACTTTGTACCATTTCATGGAGGCAAGGTCTATTTTGGTGGAGGTGAAGGCAGAATCACTGGCAAAGGAACGATAAAGACTCCAAATCTAAATTTTGAGCAGGTCTACTATGTGGAAGCACTTCAACACTTCAACTTGATATTGGTCTCTCAGATTTGTGACAAGAAGCAGTTTGTACTCTTCACCGATACTGATGCACTTGTGCTTTCCAAAGATTTTCAGCTTCCGGATGACTCACAAGTTTTACTCAGAATCCCTAGAAGACACAATCTATATAGCATCAAGTTGAATGAAGTCAACCCTACTGGTCAACTAGCATGTCTGGTTGCAAAAGCCTCAGAAGATGAAGCCACTAAATGGCACCGAAGGATGGGACATGTGAACTTCAAGACCATTCACAAACTTGCCAATCTGAATCTGGTCTCTGGTTTACCTCCCAAGACGTTTAGAAATGATATAAATTGTATTGCCTGCAGCAAAGGCAAACAACACAAAGCATCCTTCAAGGCCATTACTGCTTTAAGTCTTATTACTGAACCATTGCAGCTTCTACACATGGACTTATTTGGTCCTACTTCCATCAGAAGCATTGACCACAAGCAATTCTGTTTGGTGGTGACTGATGGTTATAGCAGGTTTACGTGGGTGTTCTTCATGGCTGCCAAAAGTGAGACCTACTCAATTCTTCGAGATTTTCTTACCTTGATAGAGAATCAGTTGTCCAAGAAAGTTAAAGGTATACGTTGCGACAATGGAACCGAGTTTAAAAATAGAGACCTCATCGAACTTTGCAATGCTAAGGGCATCAAAAGAGATTATAGTGCTGCTAGGACTCCTCAACAGAATGGTGTGGCAGAAAGAAAGAACAGGACACTAATAGAAGCTGCAAGAACTATGCTTGCCGATTCCAAACTTCCGACCATGTTCTGGACAGAAGCTGTTAATACTGCAAGTTATGTTTTGAATAGGGTTTCTATTACCAATCCTCATAAGAAGACTCCTTATGAGCTGCTCACGGGCAAAGTTCCAAATATTGCTCATTTGAAGCCTTTTGGGTGTCCAGTCACCATTCTGAATACTAGTGACTATTTGGGGAAGTTTGATGGCAAGCCAGATGAAGGATACATTGTGGGATATTCAGCTCATTCTCGGGCGTATCGTGTCTACAATCTTCAAGCCAAACGGATAATTGAAACTATTAATCTCAGGTATTTTGAGGAGAAGTCAAACATCCAAGGCAAAGGTCCAGAATGGTATTTTGATCTTGATTATCTTAGTGATTCGTTAGGATATTTTCGTTTCAAAACTAACCATGATGCAGGACCACAAGTGTTTGCAACTTCTAGTACTGGTGTTCCTTCTAGTCTTTCTGATTCAGATGATGAGGATGACATTTTTGTGGTTCCATCATATTCCACCACGGTTTCTCCTACTCCTCCTAGTGATGCAACTCCATTGGATGTACAGGATTCCCAAGCAGCTCTTGACACTCTTCTCAAGCAACAACAAGAAGCTACTAAAGCAGCTGCTCAAGGTAGTTTTGAGTTTCCCTTGGTTGAGCCTACTGACAAAGTTGCTCCTGGTACTCCAGCTTCTGTTTCTAGTGCTAGCTTATCAACTACTGGTACTCCGGCTAGTGAGTTTGCTTCCAATACACGTTTCTCCAGTCCTTCTGATTTGGGGAACCATGAAAAGAAGTCTTCTACCAAGCTGGATGATATACATAAACAACCGGTAGATGGGATTTTCCAAAATGCTTCATATGATGTTGACTTTGTTGGTGATCTCAATAACTTGGCACCAGAAGTGGAGGTTTCTTCCAGTCCAGTCTTGTAATCACATAAAGATCATCCTACCACTCAAATTATTGGAGATCCTGGTTCTACCGTCAAGACACGCAGAATGCAGCAGAAGGCCTCGTCTGATCATCATGCTCTTGTGGGCTATATTGAGGATCAAAAGCGTAATAATCATACGGACTTTCAACACTGTTTGTTTGCTTGTTTTCTTTCACAGGTGGAACCTAGGTCTGTTTCTCATGCACTTGAGGATCAAAGTTGGGTGGAGGCTATGCAGGAGGAAATGCAGCAATTCTTGTTTCAGAATGTTTGGGTTCTGGTTGACTTACCAGATGGAAAGACAGCTATCAATACCAAATGGATTCTCAAAAACAAGAAGGATGCACGGGGAATTGTTGTCAGGAATAAAGCTAGGCTTGTCGCACAAGGACACACTCAAATTGAGGGCATTGACTATACTGAAGTCTTTGCGCCGGTTGCCAGGATCGAGGCCGTTCGTCTGTTTTTGGCCTTTGCTTCATATGTTGGCTTTACGGTGTTCCAGATGGATGTCAAGAGTGCATTTCTCTATGGAAAAATTGACGAGGAAGTGTATGTTACTCAACCTAAGGGGTTTGTAGATCCACTTCATCCCAAGAAAGTCTACAAGGTGGTCAAGGCTCTTTATAGGTTACATCAGGCTCCTAGAGCTTGGTATGAGCGTCTTTCCACTTTCTTGTTAAAGAATGGCTATAGAAGAGGTACTATTGACAAAACACTATTTCTTCGGCGGAATTCCAAGGATATTATCCTTGTTCAGGTTTATGTGGACGACATTATCTTTGGTTCTACAAGGAAGGAGTGGTGTGATGAGTTTGAACACTTGATGAAAGGCGAATTTCAGATGAGTGCCATGGGAGAACTGTCATTCTTCCTTGGTCTTCAGGTCAAGCAACAATCAGATGGGATTTTCATCAGTCAAGATAAATATGTCCATGAGATTCTTCAGAAGTTTGACATGGATCCTCTTAGACCAGCAGCAACTCCTTATGAAGTTGCTAAAATCAAACTTAAGAATGAGCCAGACCCCCCGGTAAATGTTCACATGTACCGGTCAATGATTGGCTCCCTCATGTATTTGACTGCATCACGTCCGGACATTATGTTTGCAGTAAGTGCTTGTTCTAGACACCAGGTGACTCCAACGGTTTCGAACTTAAATGCAGTGAAGAAGATTTTCAAGTATATCAAGGCTCAACCTAAATTGGGTCTATGGTATCCTAGAGAATCTCCTTTTGTTCTGGAAGCCTATAGTGATAGTGACTATGCTGGTGCTAATAATGATAGGAAGTCTACTACTGGTGGTTGTCAATTTTTGGGTCGTCGGCTTATTTCATGGCAATGTAAGAAACAGACAATCGTCGCTACTTCTTCAACAGAAGCTGAATACGTTGCTGCTGCTAGTTGTTGTGGACAGGTTTTATGGATCCAAAATCAGATGTTGGATTATGGTTTCAATTTTATGAATACCAAAATTTTTATTGACAATCAAAGCACTATTTGCATTGTGAAGAATCCTGTTTTTCATCAGCGGACAAAGCATATTGAGATTCGGCATCATTTTATACGGGATGCCAATGAGAAGAAGCTGATACAGGTTCTTAAAGTTCATACGGATGACAATGTTGCTGATTTGCTGACTAAAGCTTTTGATGGTCCTCGGTTTAACCACTTGGTGGTTCATATTGGGATGGTCAATCCTTGAGGTCTAGGATTGAGGGGAGGCAAAGCCTAAGGGGAGGCTTTGTGTAAATATTAGGTCAGACTAACGTATTCATAGTATTTAACAACATAGTTTTTTTTTGGTTATGTTGGTGTGTGGTGCTTATGATGGGGATTTTTGCTCTCTTCTGGTGGATTTGGCCTTACATGACTGGCTTCTGGTCCTCTTTGGTCAGCTTCTGGTTATGCTTGGTTGCCTTCTGGTGGTTTAAAATCCTTCCATGTCACGTGGTGTTTGGCTCCTGGTACTGGTCTGGCATACTGTTCATTCCTTTTGTCCTTTGTTAATCACGTTTTGCTCCTGGTTTGACCATTGTGTGCTTTGACTTTTGGTCAACGCTCCCAATGCTGGTATTTACAAGTTTGAATTAAGCAAGTTAATTGGGAGTTGGTTATTATGTTAAAAAGGGCAAGTGGTTATTATGCACTTATGGTTTAATTTGAAAGGGCAACCCCCCATTAATAGGGGTCAATGAACAGTTACTACTTTCTTTATATATGGTCAACATACACCCTTGACTCACTCATTGCAATTAACACACACACAAAACCGCTTCTACTCTCTACACCCCAATCCCATTCCTTCTTCCATCAAATCATCAAGATCCATGGCTGCTCTTGCTTACCAACCTGCTCACAACCGTGTTGCTTATCTGGGTGATGGTCCAAATCGTGAACATTTTGCTGACATCTTGGATTTCATTGAAGCTTCTAACTTAAGGTTTGCATTTACTGTGTGTCCCACCATATATGATAGTGTGATCCGTCAATTTTGGGCGTCTGCTCAACTTGTGAATGTGGCTGGACGTCCACGTGCACTCCATGCTACCATAGATGGACGTGCATATGTGGTGACTGAAGCGTCTATTCGCTCTTCTCTTCATCTTCAGGATGAGGGGGGTGTTGAATCAATCCCCAATTCGGAAGTATTGGAGGGAATGGCTGCCATAGGTTATGAACATGGGGGAAGTTTAACTTCCAGAAGAATAGGTTTTCCCCCCAATGGAAGCTTCTGGTTCACTTTTTAATCCATTGTATGAGTCCCAAGTCTGAGAGTTGGGATGCTTTCCCTACTCCTTTGGCTACTGGTCTTATTTGTTTAGCCCAAGGTAGAGTGTTTATTTTTTCTCATTATCTATTTGAGGGGATGACTAGTAATTTGTCTACTGCTGGTTCGAGGAAGAAATTTCTTATGTACCCTAGGTTTCTTCAACAAATCCTTGTTTGCATTACACGTGATAGGACTGAGCATGTGCCATCTAAACTTACAGCTAAAGTGTATTACAATATGATGAATGGGTTTACTGGAGATTGGAGGCCCCTGACTGAAGCCATGTTAGGGTTGGCTCAGGGTCCTATGGGTGAGGAGGAGGAGGCTCCTGAGTTTGTTGTGATAGATGATAACCCCATGGAGGAGGAGGCTCCTAATGTTGGTGCCACTCCTGTGGTAGAGGAGGAGCTAGTTGAGGAAGTGGTGGTTGAAAAACCATCTCCTACCAAGGCTGGTCCTTCCTCAGTTCCACAAAGGTCTCCATTTGTGGAGACTCCACCTCCTAGTCCTGCCCCACATTCGACTGATATCCCGTTTGATGCTAGTTCTCCACAAGTTGACCCACATGTTGCTTCGGGCTCCCGTGATGCTTTCCCTGATCCAAGTTCTCTTGGTGGGCAGGCGGAGGAGCCTACTATACTGATATCTTTGCTCGATCTTATGCACAGGT
This sequence comes from Glebionis coronaria, assembly GCA_025667525.1. Classification (NCBI taxonomy): domain Eukaryota; kingdom Viridiplantae; phylum Streptophyta; class Magnoliopsida; order Asterales; family Asteraceae; genus Glebionis; species Glebionis coronaria. Next base: position 337,289,063 of record CM046880.1, on the reverse strand, counting down.
ACCATGAGAGGATGATTTGTTTGGAAGCTGACTTAAACCAACATCGGAAGCTTACAAGGGAATTTGTTCTTCCTCTGGCTGATCGCATTAAGGCGTTGGAGACTCAACAACGTCGTCGCAAGAAGCATGTGGTTCATTCAGAGTCTGAGGATGAGGGTGCGGAGAATGTTGAGGATGGCTTGACGTTGTTGGCAAAGGCTGCCTTTGCTGATAAAGTTTATGATGATTTGCCGGTTCCTCCAACGTCCTCCAATGTTCCTTCTCCTGGTGCTATTCCCCCTTCTATGGGTGGTGATTCTGATCCTGCTGATGGTTCTCATGCTGGTCCCTCTCATGATCCAAAGGGAAAAGCCCAAATGACTGATGCTCCATCTCCATCTCGCAAGCGTACTCGTCGACAGATTGAAGAAGAAAGGCTTGGTGAAGAGGCTGCTCGTCGGGTTCAGGCTGAGATTGATAAGGCGGATAGGGCTGCTGAGGAAGAGCTTCGAGAGCGCAGGCGTGCACAAATTCAGCATGATGCCATGCATTAGAGTGATAGTGAATGGATGCAAGTATTGACTGTTCTCACTCGGGATTATGCTCAGTTTAAGGATCTTTTGGGTGACGATGTTGATGAACACAATTGTATACCGAAGGCTATGGTATTGATGCGTAAGTATCAGTTGGCTCTTGCTACAGAACTTAAGAAGCAGAGAAGGAACAGACCTTTATCTCGGGCTGAGGAGCGCCAGCAGATGCAACGTTATGTGAAATATCAATCTGCTGCTCATTTCAATGCTCCGTGGACTTGGGCTCGGGTGAGGGCTTTGACTTTTGATGAGCTTAAGGCCCTTTATGAAAAGATGGTGAAGCTTCAGAGTCAACCTATTCCGGAAAGATTTATTTACCATCCTCGTGGTGTGACTGCTTCTATGCCTGCTGATTCTACTGGTCCTTCGTCTGCACCCACTCCTGGTTCTGATGGTAGTCCGTCTGGTTCTGTTGCTACTTCTGTTGGTCCTTCTACTACACCCTTGGTTGCTCCTATGGGTTCTACTGTTGGTCCTACTACTACCATTTTTGTTACAACCACCACCACTCATGCTTCCACCACCACACTTGTTACTTCCACCACCACACATGTTCCTGCAAGCACCTTTGTTGATACCACCACACCTACTGCTACTACATCTGATGTGCCATCTCCATCACCACCAGTTCTTGCAACACAACCTAATCCTACTTCTGATGCAGCTCCTAGTGGTCCATTGGGTGGACATGTTCATGAGTCTACTTCTACTGCTTTCCCTGCTGTTGCTGAAGTTAAGGTAAAGGTTGAATCAACACCTTCTGCTCCCAAACCTCGACGTTCCATTCGCCAGAAACTAGCTCGTCGTGTTCGCCGTGGTAAAACAGTTCCTTTTGAGAAGCGTGATCCTGAGAATTTAATTGATGCAACTTCTGACAGCGATTCTGACTTACCCTTGGGCAATCGAAGCATTACGGGTTATATGGTTGAGCGTTCTACCACACTTCCTGGTGGCGTATCCCATCGGATTACTTTGAGTGATGGGTCTGTGCGATTGGCAACGGGTTTGCAGGGTGTGTTATCTTGGGCTGACCGTATGGATCTTATGGCGTTGTTTGGACTTGTTGATTCTAGTATGCCGTTTGACCCCATGGCTGTGTCTTCATGGCCTGGTATGCGAATCTGGGCTGATCTCAAGCTGATGTTGGATCCTCCTTCAAATGCTCCTGTTTCGGGCGTATGGAAGGATCAAATGCAATGGGAGATTCTGCGATGGAAGCTATATGCTGGATGTGGAGTTCATATGTTGGAATTAGAATATGGTCATATGGTGTTTATGCTGACGGATGTGGAGTATCCTTTGACTATTTCTTCCATGGAGGCGATGTTGGCAAGTCACTTGCAAATTTCTACTGCTCCTTCTGGGAATGAGTCGAGTATGGCCACGGCTTTGGTAGAGGGTATTCAGGCACGGTTGCTAGCGGATAAGAAGGCAGTTTCTGGTATGTAAGGTGATTGGGTTGTAAGTGTTTATGCTTTGTATTTTTGTTCATTTGTTTTTCTTTTTATTCTTTTCACCAATATGTACAATGATTGGTGAATTTCATTCTTTATAGTTAACAAAAAAAAAAATAATAAAAAAAAAAAATAAAAAAAAATATATATATATATATACTTTTTATATAATATCTGCTTATACTTTAAACACAGTTTAGCTTTTATACTTGTACATAATATCCCTTGGCTGTTTCACAATGTGGTTCCTGGTTTGAGCTTGTCCTGGTACTTGGTTTCACTTGGTGTTGGACGTGGTCCACACAACAAATGGTTCTCAACTTACCATGTCTAATGACAAGAAAAAGTTGATTCACCTTGAGGGTACGGCTCCTGGTGCGATTCTCAAATCCGTTGATGGTTGCCAGGTTACCCAAAACTGGATGGTTTTCACTTGCCATAGTCTTAGACTGCAAAGTGGCTAATCCAAGGGGGTACGGCTCTTGGTAAAGATCTTATCAAATCCGTTGATAGCTGTAATAGCTTGCTTAAAGCTATAGGGTGTTCAACTCACCGATGCTTCATTGCTAAGAGTTGGCGAGTCCAGAGGGGTACGGCTTCTCGTAAAGACGCATCAAATCCGTTGACGGCTGTGATGGTTTGCCTAAAATCATCAGGGTACTCCCACTCACCATTGATTCACGTTCTAAGAGTTGGGCTGGGTTCTAGTCTCCCAGGGTGATGCTTATTCCACCAGAATGACTAGCTAGCCCAAGAGCGAGCAGCTACTTGGTAAAGGCTCATCAAATCTGCTCATGTTGCTGAAAAGATTCAACACGATGCTGATTTGTTACAAGCTTTGGAGAAGCTTCTAGTGTTTCATGTTGCAGCTGTTACTCTGATTCTTATCTTGTTGATGCTACCATTTGTTTTGCTGATACAATCCTCGGGTTTTCTTTTCACGTTTTCCGAGAAACTTGAACTCAACAGGTCAAATTCAAGTTTAGGGGAGGATTGTTAGGACCATTGTAATAGGTATATGTAATAGGTAGACTAGGAGGTATGTAATTCCTCCTGGTCCTAGTCGTAGTAGGAGCAAGTCCTGCTCCTGGTCCTAGTCGAAGTCAAACTTTATTATTTACTTAATATTCTGTTAGGATATGAATGAGATATGTTAGGAAAGGATATGCATATCAGTTTTACACGTTTTCTTTAATGATGTGTTAGGGTTTCCTTGTAGTATAAAAGGAACCTTAGGCAGAAGGGTTAGACATACCTTCACAAAACGTAGTTCTAGTCATTATCAATATTAGAAATCCTTAGAAAGGATCAAGTCTTTATAGTTATTCTATTCTTCTTAATTATATTTATATTCTACATTCATATTGTGTATAGAGTATCTTTGTGATTTGACTTGTGATTACAGAAGTCATTCACCGGTCCTGACAGGCTGCAAGATCTACATCTAGTAGACCCAACACTTGGGTAGATCCCTCCGGTTCTGGTCGGATCATAGGACTTAGTTTCCTATCCTAAACCACCTTTTGACTCCATCGTTCCGTGGTGGATAGTAGGTTGTTTGTGTAAAGATCGTAACCATAAAACCATTGAAAACCATTCGAAGTGCTTGATAAAAATCAAAACTTTTAACACTTGAAAGTTTTACTTTTCCCGAAAAGCTCCCCCCACACATGCATCGATATACGAAATGGTTTAGCATGTGAAGGAAAGAGTTGCACTTGAGTCTTTAAGATCACATGTTGCAATATATTACATTTTAATCACATTTTCTCCCCTATCTCTAATATAAAAACATCATATTAGAGGTACCAATTGATTAAAATATGACAATTTCTGAAAACCGATTTGGAGAGAAACATGTGTGCACACATGAATATGGAACTTTTTCCAGTCGGGATGCTCCCCCTCAACAATATATGTGTGTCTTGAAACAAAAGTTTGACAAAATTTTGGAAAAAACGACACCACAAAATATGTTGAGGTACGGAGATGAGATGCCTTTTCCAAGATAAAGTAATTCATATGACATTTTAAATCATTTTCGGAATGTGTTGGATACATAAAATATGAAAATATCTGAGATGTACCCAACAATATTAAAGGCTTGATTTTAAAACGCTCCCCCTCAAACATTGATCAAAATAACATATGACATTTTTGAGATATAAAAACCATATTACGAGGAAGGGAGTGTTAAACACACAATTTTGAAAGATTTTGAAAAACCTTTTGAGAAATTCTTGAAAAATTATGTTCAACGATTTTAAAATAATCATGATAGAAGACTTCTCTTCTATTGCTTAAGGAAAGCGCACTGAAACGTACACTTCCCTTTCGGGTCCGTTTTTCATGAGCTCAAAACGTTGATTGTTTTGTGACTAGCTCATGACCGAGAAAAATAAATTTCCCGTTGTGAAGGATAAGTTATCATTCGTGATAAACTTTCCTTAAGTTGAAGTTCGAGTTCTAAGCTGACGTTTACTTAGAAATCGTTTTTTCATGAACTTAAAAAACTTTGAATGTTTTTAAGAATAGCTCATGACCGAGAAATATGAATTTCTCGTTAAGAATGATAAGTTATCGTCCTTGATAAAATTTCCTTATTTTAAGGTCCGAGTCCTAAGCTGTAATGCGCTTAGAAGTCATTTACACGAGCTTAAAACTTTTGAATAGTTTTACGGTAAGCTCGTATCCGAGAAAATCTAATTTCTCGTTATGAGGATAAGTCATACTCAGGATGAACTTTCCTTTGTTTTGAGATCGAGTTACAGTCTGTAATGTGACCGTAAGTCATTTAAAGTTTTACTTGTGAAACCCCTGAGACACGTATTTCTCTAATATCTGCTTCTTGAGCAACCAAACTCTAAGAGTGTCCTTTGTTGAACGGTATGAATATGGGAAACCTTTGTGTTCTTGTTGAACCTTTACTTTATTACCTGCACTTTCATCAGTAGTTTGTATGCTTGCATGTGGGTTAGTGATATCTTTGTGAGAACCATGTGGGGGTACACCTTGAACCATTGTCAAGCTAGAGGGAAATATCTTTCCAGTAGGAACCCACCTAATACCAATTGTTTTAAAGTTTCTACCCGTTGGTATCCACCTAAGACAGGGTCTAGGAGTCATAGTTTTCTCATGCACAGCGGAAGACTTAGTTGGAGAAAACCTATTTCCTTTAGGGTTCTGTCTTGGAGGTGCTCTCGCTTTTTGGTTCACCTTGTTCAGGACTTTCGTTATACAATCATCATGAATGGCGTTAAACAAGCATTTGTTACATTTCGTGCAAACAAAGTGCTTAGCATCTGAGAAGGCTCTAGAGTTCCAAAGGTTGGCGGGTTTGTGCACATCATAGAAGGGTCTAGAATTTCTAGATGTGTGAATATCGCTCCTAGGTTGTGGTTTGGTCCTATCTCTTTCTTGTGTCTTGTTCTTAGCATCCTCTAGATAGCTTTTATGACCCGTGTCATTTGAACTACACCTAGGCATGTTCTTGGAGCTAGATCTAGATTTGCTTGAAGCATTCATGTGATCGGGTTTTGCAGAAGCAGAATTTCTTAGGGAGGGTCTAGTTTGTGGAGTGACTGGTTTTGATAAATTTCTACGCATGTCAGCTTGGGAGGCAAACCTCGGGTTCGACGTTTTAGGTCGTTCAGATTTAAACGCATTCGATTGTCTAGCAACTGAGCGGTTTCTGAATGGTTGAGAAGGAGGTTTCCCCAAGACTGACTGTTTTGCTATCTTAGTATCCACACTATTTCCTTTTAGCTTCCTTAATTCATTTTTCACCGCTGTTAGTGCAAAAACCTTTTCCTGAATCTGAGCCTTTGATTGCTCATTTTGTAGAAGTAATTGAGCGACACGTTCTTCTAACTTAATGTTCATATTATCAAATATGTCATTATCAGCATTCGCGTCATTACTGTCTATAGTGTCGATAGGTTGCATAGATAATTCACATAATGAGGCAGGCGGAGGACTTGGATTTTGAGAAGCCATCTTTGATTCTAACAAATTTATTTGTTTCACAAAATGTTCTTTTTCCGCGTTGAAATCTTGAATCTTACGATCTAATTTTTGTTCAAGAAAAACATTTGCTTTTTCCAGTTTTTCAAAATAAGCCTCAAATTTGTTATTTTTCTTTGAAAAATCGAGTTTGGCATCCTCAAAATCTTTTGTCTTCTGAGCTAACAGAATTTCAAGCTCGTGAATCTTAGAATCAGTATTTAATTGTACCTCAGCCATTTGCTCATCGTCACATGTGGGTCCGATAGCTGTATCAGCGGCTTCTGTATCATTCCCTGAGCTTGTGCTGGTATGATGAATTTCTGATTCTGACCTGCTGCTTTCTGTATCAACCGAAAAAGCATCCAATGCTTGACCCTTATCGACGTTGCTATCTTTCATCTGCATCAGTCTTTGATTCACCCTTCATTCTAATTGCCTTTATGGCGTATTCTTTCAGCAATTGACTTCTTTAGATTACTCAAATGTTGAAGAAGTGTCTATTTGAACGCTTGAGGATCTACGAGAGTATATTTGGTAAAGTATGTACTTGCGAACTCTCGATCGTTGTTGGATAAGCCACTTGAGTCAACGAATTGCTAGAACTGAATGTTGAGAGATAGAAGGATGTCTATTGACAGAGTCTCGTGAAGATCATCTTCGTTAAGTTCGAGTTGAAGATGGTCCACATTAAATAGCATCGTTCTGATGAATGTCTCAACATCTTGACTAAATAGTAGAACGAATACCCGTCTGAATCAAATTTCAAAACGAGTGCCTTTTAGGTCTTCTCTTGAAAGAACCTAAAGGTGTGACTGAAGCAACTTTAAGTGTTCCACGCATCTTTCTTTTGCTTTCGACATCTTGTATTTGAGTGCATGAACGGTTTTGGTTGTAGAATCCTTGTTAGCAGGTTTACTAATTGGAGTCTTAGTATTTTTCTGAATCTCTGGATTCTGCATCTTCTCTTTATTCATCTCAGTCATGGACGTTGTTGATGTTGAATCCGCGAAGATGTCCAATGAATGGATGTCACTGAAGAGGATATGACGTGTATGGATTATGGATCTTAGTGGATGTGTTGTGATTTGGTTGTGGTTGAAATTTCGAAAATTCCGATCTTTTCTCAGTCCGACAATAAATTCCCCAGTCCAACAAAACGGTAAGCCGAAAAATTTTGAATCGCCAAATTTTGAAATCGAGTTAGAAATAGCCAATAACTAGTAGGGAAAAATTTTGAAAAATGAAAATTTTAATGAAAAATAAAACCTAAAAATTTGAAATTTGGCCTAAAAATTTGGATTTTGGTCCGAAAATTTGAATTTTTGGTCCAAAATTTTTTCGCATCGCCAAAATTTGAAATCAAAGCTTAAATGGCCTAAAAATAGTCTAGGAATTTTTTTTATGGATTTCCCTCCAAAAACTCTTTTTTTTTAAATATTAGTGTAAACTATGTTCCGTGACTAGTCTAGATAGTGGCTAAGTCTGAAAAGTACTCGAACAAAATTTCCGTCGAAATGTCCATCGGAATACCTGTCGGAATGTACTATCGGAATACCTGTCGGAATGTACTATCGGAATACCTGTCAAAATGTACTATCGGAGTACATGTCGGAATGTACTATCGGAATACCTGTCGGAATGTACTATTGGAATAACTGTCAGAATGTTCTGTCATAAAAGCTGTCGGAAAAACTATCGGAATAACCGTCGGAATATAGAAACCCTTTTCCGATGGAAGATATCGGAATATCTATCGGAAAGTAAAACCCTTTTCCGATGAAACCTGTCAGAATGGTACCAAATTCCCGCTTTTCTCGGACAAAGCCCAACCAATTCGAGATTTTAAGCCAAAAAATGATCAAAACACACAAAATTTTTGTGTTTTTAGCCAAAGTGAATATACCAAATCTCTACCACAACTATGTAGAAGATTTGTATCAAGAAAAAAACATAAAAAAAAGGTAATTTTTTTTGGTTCGAATGATATGGATCAAAATAAGCACGAAAATCAAGAACATAAACATGAATCTTCAATCACCTATCCACTATAGGCTCTTGATACCAAATGTTAATCCCACATCAATCCATAACACAAGATTTAGAAGAGATATTTAGAGAGAGAAAGAGAAGAAAAGTAGAGAGAGAAACTAGAGAGATTTTGGAAGGTTAAACTATTACTAGTGAGAGAAAGTAAATGTAACCAACACCCTCTTTCACACATGGAAGATGGTATATATACCCAGGAACCACATGGGCTTTCCATGGGCAGTGGGTTTGTTTCCATGGGTCGGGCTTGGCTTGTCTTGGGATTAGAGCCCCTAACTTATACAATATTAGCTTCAATTCCAAGCCCGGTTTTCCCGACTAACCTATTACAATACAAGACCATTTACGACTAAGATGACCTATTACATTCTTGTTCGACTATATAAAATATAGGGCTAACACGGGCTTTTATCGTTAATTCATCAAGGATTTTTTAAAGATCTCTCGGCCTATTACACATCTCCTCGAAAAACATGCTCCTTTTGTCTTTAACGAAGATTGTGTACGAGCCTTTGAAATCCTTAAGAGGAAACTTACCGAAGCTCCCATTCTTGTTGCTCCCAGTTAGAACCTTCCCTTTGAGCTTATGTATGATGCAAGTGATTACGCCATAGGGGCCGTTTTGGGGCAACGTCATGAAAAGCACTTCTTGCCTATTCACTATGCTAGCAAGACGATGACCGAGGCTCAACTTAAGTACACTACAACGGAAAAGTAATTCCTTACCGTGGTGTATGCTTTTGAGAAATTCCGACCTTATCTCGTCTTGACCCGATGCATAGTGTATACGGATCACTCGGCAATCAAGTATCTCATGGCTAAACAAGATGCAAAGCCGAGATTGCTTCGTTGGATTCTCCTCCTACAAGAATTTGATGTCGAAATCCTTGACAAAAAAGGAGCCGAGAATCTAGCGGCCGATTATCTTTCTCGCTTGGAAGATCCTCACCAAAGTGTTTATGAGAACAAGGAAATCACCGAAATGTTTCCTCTCGAGACACTTGGTGTAGTGAATTCTAAGCTTGACTCATCCACCTCATGGTTTGCGGACATCGCAAATTACCATGTGGGGAACTTCATCATCAAGGGTATGACGACTCAACAAAAACGAAAATTCTTTCGTGACGTCAAGTTCTACTTGAACGATCCTTACCTATTTCGGACTTGCGCGGATCAAATCATTCGTCGTTGTGTTTTTGGCACCGAAGCTTCTAATATCCTTAGAGCTTGTCACGAGGGACCCACGGGTGGTCACCATGGTGCTAATCTCACGAAAAATAAGGTCTTTGATGCTGGTTTCTTTTGTCCTACTATTTACCGAGATGCACATGCACTTGTCAAGTCATGTGACTCATGCCAACGACAAGGAAAAGCCTCACAAAACGATGAAATGCCACAAAACATCATCCAAGTGTGTGAGATGTTTGACGTTTGGGGAATTGATTTTATGGGGCCGTTCCTATCATCTCGTGGTAATAAGTACATCCTTGTCGCCGTTGACTACCTATCCAAGTGGGTGGAAGCTAAGGCTTTGCCCACGAACGATGCTCATGTGGTAGTCAAATTTTCGAAACAATTGTTTTCTCGGTTTGGAACCCCTCGTGCGATCATAAGCGATCGTGGAACCCATTTTTGCAATGACCAATTCGAAAGGGTTCTATGGAAATATGGGGTTACACATCGGCTTTCTACGGCTTATCACCCACAAACAGTGGGCAAGTCAAGGTTTCAAATCGAGCGTTGAAGAGGATCTTGGAGAGATCGATAGGAGAGAACCGATAATTGTGGTCGGATAAGTTAGACGATGCTTTATGGGCCTTTCGTACCGCTCATAAGACGCCCATCGGGTGCACTCCTTACAAGCTTGTGTATGGGAAGAATTGTCACTTGCCAATTGAACTCGAACACTGATAGGTGTGAAAACACCCATCCTTTTTACCACTTAACTACAATAATAACCAAGCCAAAACGTGTATTTTATGTCATAAATATCGGAATTATGCGTGGTTTGTGTTTTTGTTGTGATTTAGGATCAAAATGTGAAAAGGGAGGAAAACACGGGCTTTCACGGGCTTTTATCAAAGAAAAAGACAAAAGACGAAGTCGAAAGATCAAGAGTGCTAAAAGAACGGAAGTCCATGGCAAATTCTGAAGATTTATCGAAGAAAGTCTAAAGACGGAAGTTTAATAAAATCCGAAGAACTCAAGTCTAAATTAATGAAAAAATTACAAGAAGAGTTTATTAATCCCGAGACAAAGTCGAGAAAGTCGAAGAATTAAGAAGATGAAAATACGTGAAGAAGAAGAATAACCCACACATGCTTAGTCTTTCCTAAATCCCCTATAAATACCCTCCTAATGCCACCATTAGGAGGTGTTGGCTAATTTGACACATTAGTTCTTCCATCTTTAATTACTTGCACCTTTAATTAATTGCACCTTTAATTACTTGTCTCGCACCTTAAATTTGTAAGCTTTTAATTATTGTCTTTACTTTAATTGTTGAATCTTAATCTTAATCAAGTTTTTATTTTAATCTCTCATTCTACCTTTCTTGTTTTGCTTAATCTTTGTGCTTATTATCTTATTGTCATGCTTATTTGATTACTTGTTATGATTTTATGTTTTTGATCATGTTAGTTTATTGATTTTATAGCTTATTGTGTTTTTCTTAAATTTAATCAAGTGCTTATTAGTTAATTTTTATAAAAAGTTGTTTTTAAATATTTTTATTGTTTAGTGTTTTTAAAAGTTTTAAAATTTTGGCTTAATAGCTTTTTCTTAAAAGTGTTTTGGTAAAAGTTTTGGTTAAGTGCTTATTTGTGTTTAGCTTAATTGTAGTTTATAGCTTATTTGATTCTAGTTTTATTCCGGGTTTCGGTAAACCCCTCTTATTCCGACTAAGGGATTTTAGCCTTTTCCGGATAAGGCCACAAAGACCCCATATTGCGGATAAGACTTTGATAACATATTCCGGATAAGTGTATCACAAGGTTTTCCGGATAAGGTTTCTAAAACCTTTATTCCGGATAAGAAGTTTAGGTGTTTTCCGGATAAGGATCGAAGCACGGATTCCGGATAAGGAAAACAAGAGTTTTCCGGATAAGAGTTGTTGGGTTTTTCCGGATAAGGGTGTTGTTGCATTTTGCGGATAAGGAAGGGGAACGAATTCCAGATAAGAACTTGAAGAATTATTCCAGATAAGTGGTTTGCCAATTATTCCGGATAAGTCACCTCTGGGTATTACGGATAAGGACAATTTCGTTATTCCGGATATCAGCAAGGTTCGTTATTTCGGATAGTGACCCAAAGTCACATTCCAGATAAAACTTGGTCTTATTTATTCCGGATAAGGAGCCGAGTTACGTATTCCAGATAGTGGATAGAACAGTATTCCGGATAAGGAACAAGTTGATTATTCCAGATAAGAGTGACAGTTTTATTCCGGATAAGCAGCAGGTTTGACTATCCAGGATAAGAGTAAGATTGATTCCGGATAGTGACAGTATTACGGGATCCAACTCAGGTTCTGTTTACTTCCTTTTTATTTTCAAGCATTTAATTTTCTCGCCAATTTTCTTTAAGTATTGTTTTAACTGTTTAGTTTTATTTTAATTTTCAAGCTTACATTTTTATTACATCGTCAATTTAATTTTAATCTCGCTTTAATTTTCTGTCATTTTATTAATTTTCTTTTAAAAGTTTTAATATTGCACCACTTAAGTTTAAATTAGTTTTAGATTTAATTAACCGTCAATTTACTTTAAAGTCTCTCACATTTTACTTTAAAACGACCAGAAATATTGTTTCCACCAAAAGACGACTGAGTCGCACATTATTCCCTTTCTCAATTCGAAAAGATCGGACGATAATATTTTCTTACTAGGCAAAAGTATTAAATGGCGTCGCTGCCGGCTCTTTTCGTAAAGATTAACGGTTTTCTGTGAGAGACGCGTTGCTTTTTGGGATCCGTTCATTCGTGAGCGTTATTTTTCTTGCTTAAAAATTTCTAAAAATCTATAAAAATTAAAAATTTTCAAAAAAAAATCCAAAAAGATTTTATTTTTATTTTCATACTGTATATATATTGTCTATTGCTTTGGTATCTTTTTCTTTTGCTTTCACAGGTGTATGCGTACTAGATCTTCAACTTATCCAGAGCCCGAGACTCGTGAAGATTTAGCTATGGCAGGTGTGAACAACAACAATAATCCACCGCACCTCAACAATAACAACAACAATGTTCTTCCACAGCCCGATCTTCGGACAATGGAGGAGCTTTGTCAACCTACAATGTTTGGACGAGGAGGACCGATTGCGCCGATTCAAATCACGGCTCCGGAGTTTTCATTGAAGCATCATATGATCCAACAAGTGCAAACTAATCCATTTCGCGGATTGCCTGATGATGATGCCAACGAGCACCTCGATAAATTCATTACTATTACTCAAAGCATGAAGTTGCCCGGTGCTACTATGGATGTTCTTCGCCTTCAACTCTTTCCACATACTTTATCCCACCACGCCGAAAAATGTTTTGATCGTCTCCCGAAGAAGTCCATTCATACTTGGTACGACATGACTCAACGATTTTTGTCGCGCTACTTTCCACCATCCATGGTCACGAGCCTTCGAAATCAAATCAGCGGTTTCATGCAAGAACCCGATGAATCTCTTTTCGATGCTTGGGAAAGATATAATGTTTTGATCGATCGATGTCCAAACCACAACATGCTCCCCGTTACCTTAATTGATACTTTCTACAACGGTTTGACTTTTCGTGATCGTGATACGGTTAATGCAGCCGCCGGTGGCACATTTATGAAAAGAAGACCCGAGGAGTGTAGAGAGCTTATTGAGAACATGACTACTCATCACAAAAATTCGGATTCCTCCGCTTCTTCAAGGACCAACCCGAGAGTCAATGTTCTTCTACTTCAGCAAACCCCGATATGACCGAATTCACCCGCATGATGGCCGAAATGAACAAAAATATCTTGCTCATCGCTACAAACCAACAACAACAAGTTCAAGCTGTAGCAATTTCTTGTGAGACATGCGGCGGTCCTCACTCATACACTGATTTTCCTTCTACTCAAGGCAATCCGGAAAACGTGTATGCAGCTTATGGTAACTATTCACCGGAAAATTACCAAGCCCGACCTCAAGGGGATCGAAATTTGCTAAGTTACCGGTCGAACAACTATCTTTCACCCGGTTTTTCTCCTCAAAACCACAACCCCAACAACAATTACAATAGAAGCAACCAAATCCCACCTCGAGCTTCTAATCCGTATCACCCACTCGCTCAACATGCCCCACCCATTAATCAAGATGTTGAAGCTTGAATGAGAACCCAAGGAGAGCCAATTAAGAATCTACAAAGCCAAATTATCAATTTGAAAGGGGATATCACTAAGCAAGGGAATGACATTAGATCCGAGCTTCGACATGATATACAAAACTCCTTCAGCACTCAAACGACTGATTTGAAGAATATGCTGGCTAGTTTCTTACCAACCACTCAACCCTCTACTTCGGGCTCTCTACCTTCAAACACCGTCACCAAACCGAGAGCGAATGTGAGTGCTATTACTACCCGTAGTGGAGCTACTTTAGTAGGACCATCTATCCCACCCCTAGTTACACCATCTACACCTCCTCCACCACCATTTATCCCTACTACTCCCACACCTAGTATTAGTTCACCATTACCGTCTCCGCCTTGTCATGAAGAAGTACCCAAGAAGAACCCTTCACCAACCCCACCTTCCACCTATAAACCTAGCATTCCTTACCCTTCTCGACTCGACAAAGCTAGAATTTTGACTAAGAATGACGTTCAAGTATCTAACTTTTTGGACAAGATTGTCGGCCTGACTGTCACCTTTACCCTTGTTGAAGCTCTTGCCCAAATGCCACAATTTGTTAATACTCGCTTGAATGAAAATTGCTCTGCAATCCTTCTTAAAGAACTTCCGGAAAAACTTGGAGATCCCGGTCGTTTTGTGCTTCCATGTACTTTTAACCAAACCGACGAATTTACTGCCTTAGCCGATCTCAGGGAAAGTATTAATTTGATGCCTTTAAGTGTTTGGAAAAAGTTATCATTACCCGACCTTACACCAACAAAGATGACTCTTGAGCTTGCAAATCGCACTCTCGCTTACCCCGTTGGTATTGCCGAAGATGTGTTCATTAAAGTTGGCACCTTCACTTTTCCGGTCGACTTTGTTGTTGTTGATTATGAAATGGACCCTCGTATTCCTTTAATACTTGGTCGGCCATTCTTGAGAACCGGAAAAGCTCTTGTCGATGTTGCCGAAGGTAAGTTAATCTTAAGGTTCGGGAATGATGCACAAGTGTTCGAAATGGGGAAGATCACAAACAAATCCTATGGAAGAGAATCAGCGAATATGATTAATGTGCTTGATGATTTTGTCGTCTACAACAATCCTCTATTCGATTCTTGCAATGATAATCCACTGTTTCAAGATGATGTGGATGATTCTCTCTCCAATTTGGAACCTCCACCACACATGATTCTCCACCGATCGTTGATGCTTATGATGATGATTCTAGTTCCGATGGAGATGATTATGATGATTTTACTTCTGAGTATCCAGACATGCCCACTTATGATGATTTTGATGAGGCCGATACTCTTTCGAGTGATTCTTCACATGATGAAGATCCTCCGCCATCCATGCTTGATCCTACTTTGGATGACTACTCATTTGAGTAAGACTTTTCTACTTTTCTCAATACATACTTCCCTCATGAGAGTGATGCCTCTCCTTTAGACTTTGATGATTATGGTCTTTATCCTACTTTGGATATGAAGAAATCTGCTTCAAAGGAGAAGAAGCCGGCCGACACCGATATCTGCAGCACTTTTGTCTTAACTCCTCTCTATCCACCTTCTGAGGATGAAATTGCGAGATTTATGATCGGATCTTCTTCAAGATCTGCTGAGCCTAAATGTTATTTTCCCCTAAAGGAAAAGGTGTTCGACCCCGGTATTGCAATTGTTAAGCCATCTCAGTATCCATCTGATGAAATAAAAGGAAAAATCTTTGGAACTTTTGGAGATATGCTTGCACCTCTTCACCCTTGCTCCCACCATGCTCCATCTTTGCTTAAGGGAACCTTGCCTACTCTTCTTTGGCTTGCCTTGTTCGCCTTAAGCTTGTGCTATTTGATGGACGAAAACTATGTATTTGATCCCGGTGGATGTTTTTCAAGTTTCTTTCTATGCTAATCAAGGTCGAGTCAGGCTCACGACTCGGTTAACAAAAATCAAGCGCTTCTTGGGAGGAAACCCAAGTATCTATCCATTTTCTCTTATTTTTATAATAAGTGTAGGGGGAGACCCTAGTATGTTGTTTGTTGTCTTCTTTCTAATCATATGCAGGGATTCGAGCATTCAATGATCCATTCTTGATGATTTTTGACGACCCGTGATTCCGTGTTTCCGTCTTCCCGGTTCTATCCTAAACTCTTTTCGATTCACTATTTTATATTTCTCAATATTAAAATAGGAATCTCTTTAGTTGTCTCTTTCTTAGCAAGATTTAAACAACGTGCACAATGTCCTACGTGTAGGAGAGTTTACTTCCACATGCTTAAACATTGAGGACAATGTTTATATCAAGTGTATGGGGGACTTCTATCGAAGTTAAGTGGCCTTTTCCTTGTATTTGTCCTCATTTTAACCGGAAAATCAATTTTTCGACATTTTTCAAAATTTTTTATCTATTTTGGCCTATTAGTTTTTCCCTTGTTATAGTTATTTTCTTTCTTTGCTAGAATAAATTTTAATAAAGTGGTTTTATTTTTTAAACGTTGTGAATCTTTTAACTCAACCCGAGTTTACTTATCTAAGTTTACTCTAGCTAGTATCCTTAACGTGTTTAAGTCAAGTTTTGCTAGGCTTTTATATAAGGAGCTTTAAAACGCGAAAGTCTTAACTCTTACGGGTTAAGAACAAAAACTTTTCGCAAGTTCCTATAATTGATCCTAGAGATTCGTTTATCAAGGGAACTTTAAAATGCGATTTCTAAACTTGAAAAAGTCTAAGAATTTGCAAGATCCTATAGATGACTCGAAAACCTAAAACTTTGATTTAATTGGCTAAGCATCCACGAGTATCATTCCATGAGATTTTAAATTGTGGAGAACGAGAGATGATAGAGTCAATTATAAGTTTGGTATTCTTTCGTGAATTTATGTGAGTTGATTATAAGCCTATTCTCCCATCGCTTGCTAATAAATTTAATTGCAATAAATAAGGTCGTACGATTTGAAAAGTTACTTAGCTTCTAGCCCAAGATCGTTTAAAAGTTGCTCGGTATTAATTAGAGTTCATAGCCAAGGCATAACTTATTGAAGCGGGATGCGTAGATTGGAGAGTCCGAAAAGGCCCTAACTGTAACACCCTCAAATCGGGTCATATTAGCGAAAGGGTCCTTGAGTGTTACTTACATGATACAATCACACAATTATAGAAAACAGCTCAAAACGAGTCGTTTTTACAAAAACATCCATTCATTCATTCAAAAGATAATACTCCATACACGGTCCCAGATAATTTTAAAATATTTACAGTACACATCAAAAGATAAAAATTGTTTTGAATGGATATAATATATAAAAGCGGGCCAGAGTCACCAAAATTTAGCAAGCTTCATGAAACCACCTTCCTTGAGTACCTTCTTTATGGACCTGAGATAAAACATGCTATAAAATCAACAAAAATTGTTGAGTGAATCCATAGAGTTTAAAATATATAAATCAAACATAACTATCTGGATAAACCTTCATCGAAAGGCAATTATGTTGTACGGACATAATTATCGATGTTATTACATAAGCCTCATGACATTGAACGTTAACATATATTATTTCAGCCCAACACACCTAGCCAAGTGTGTATATTTCTCTTATACGTATGCATCCGATGTTTCATTACTAGTGTTTCACTACACCACGCGATAGCTAGTCGCGACCGGACTGGGCGTCACCCCGATAGATCTATCCATAGTATTAGCGTTCTTTCGATTAACAATTCACGATTCAATGGGTCTTTTAAGGCTAAATCTAACTTATGTAATAACTTTCATCTAAGCATATATTTGGGTCCCTTGTGTTCTATTTTAAAACAATAAGGGTTTACCACAACTTCTGGTTGCACCCATTCACGGGTTTACAGCAACTCTTGTTGTACCCTTCATTTACAATAAATACTTTTCAAGTAAATAGAGCTTCCACAACTACTAGTTGCACCATTCAATTGGTTTACCGCAACTTATAGTTGTACTCTTTATTTTTAATAAAACAAGCATGTTATCCCCTCGCGGGTTTTATAAAATAAGTAAATCAATAAAAGCGAGGCTATGAACTCACCTGTAAATGAAGGTAAAGATTTCTATAAAGTCGGGTACTCTCGTCATGCGGGAGTAATCGGCGAACCGCAACCTATAAATAATTTACAGGTTTTAGGTTTTAGTCGGTAATTAAGCATAATTATAAAACCTTTATAATTATTATATGTACATATATACACAGTATTATGTATGTGTTAAGACACGATGTGAATACAGCCCTTAAGTATAAATAAGGTTTTATACATTTGCTAACACATTTTTATTATAGAAAATCTCAATTTTACCAAAAAGTCTTTTGAACACTAGTGGGTCACTTTTGAATTTAATACTGATTTTTCATGTTCACCATTTTTGATGTCATTTTCAAACCGTAAACAATTGGTAAACTATCCAACTGATTTAGAAACTAGATAACGTAAACTATCTTCCATAGTTTTAGGTTTTTGGATGAATCCACAGTCTATTGTACGAAATTTACCGATTAACATAGCATGTTCCAGATTGACATGTTTTAATATTTTAATCATAAATAAATCATTTTTGAGAGTTAATGAAGGGGTCAACTCTACAAACGTTTATAAAACATAGGACTACATGCATAGTAAATAATATACCAGGTCATACTTCAAGAAACATTCCAAAAATTACGTTTTCCTACTGACCAAAATTACAAGTTCATAAATCATGTTTTAGGGCTTCTTTATGCTAGATCTTTATAAATCTTTACATGTAATCATGTCTAAAACTCACACATATCTCAATACATATGTATATATATATATATATATATATATTTACAAAGGTTAACATAATAACCAAATTAATAAAATAAAAGATTTGTAAAGTAAATAGGTAGCAAAACCTTTAATTTAAGCTGAAAACAAAGAGACAGGTACTCCAAGATGATCAACCTTATTAAACTCTTCCAAATTTATGTCAAGATTTCTAAATAATAATTTTGTGATGATGATATTATTGATGTTGGTTTGATAGGCAATAATAGGAAGAAAAAAAACGATAAGAGTGATAAGAATGTACGTTTGTTTAACAACAAAATGATAAGAGTGATATTTGGTTTGAGATAACCATTCAACTTGTAACTACACGTGTCTTGCTATGTCAAATACTTGATTTGAGATACTGAACTAAAAATGGGACGTGTACAAAGTATAAGTGGGATGAGATTAATATTAAATCTTATCCCACAATTTACTAAAGTGGGTATTATCGAAACCCAATATTTTAAAAGTTACGCGATTTAAAAGTTACATGTAAAACACGAAAAATAAACGCTTATTATAAAATAAAAACGTTGACATTCGGGGGACATTTATATTTTGATAATTAAATGACTTAAAATAGTTAATATGTCGAATGAACGAATGACACATAAAGGGTTAACCTAAATTACGAAAAATACTTTTAAGAGAGAATAAAATAAAATTAAATTAAGTTAAATAAAACTTAAACGATAACAATATAAAATATTTCTATGTCATAACGAGAATAAAAATATCGATACGTAACGTATTCCTTGTTGGTTATAACCTAAATTGCATTCTTACGCTAAGTTTCAAGCCTTAACCTTCTCAGTTAGTCGATAATTTAAATTTATCAATAAAGTAAATACACAATACATAATAGTCGAGATTAGAAAAACGACCTGAAATTGACGGATTGTCACATCATCCCCAAAAAATTGGGATCTTCGTCCCGAAGATGAACTTGCGTTCTTCCTCGATCGCTCATTGAAATCAAAGAGATAATTGTATTTTGGTGCTCGTCTTGAGTTCCATCAGACTTGACAATAGGAATTCGACTTTGCTTTAGTTGCTTAACTTCTTATTGATAATATCAACAAGTTCTTTGATGAAATGCAACTTATCATTGATTCATACTTCATCAAGAGGGATAATAAGATCTTTTTCTGAAAGAAATTTCTTTAGGTTCGACATATGAAAAAGTATTGTGAATTCCTTGTAGTTCTCGATGTAATTTAAGTTTTCATGCCACCGGACTCACTTTCGATATCATCTCGAAGGGTCCAAACTAACGGGGACTTAACTTCCCACGTGTTCTAAAATATATAGCACCTTTTCCATGGTGATAACCTTGGCATAACTTTTTCACCTACCTCAAATTCTAAAGGATTTCGCTTCACATCATCAAAACTTTCATGTCTACTGCGAGCAGTTAACAAACGATTCTTAGTTAGCGCGATCGATTTATTTATCGGAATAGAATGAGCAGAGTCAATCAATCAACATTGACACAAATTGAATCATATTCAGACTGATTTTTCAAGATCTTAACAATGAATCCATAGTAATTTTCTCTTACTTCCCAGATGATAACGATTAACACAATCGTACTCACTTAAAGTCTTATTTACCTCTTTTTTTTCTATAATACATTGTAGGCTCTTACTATCGGTGGATACCGTACACTTAGTGCCATACAATTAATGTCTCCATAGACAAAGAGTAAAAAAAATCACCGCACCCAATTACAAGTCATGGGTTGAGTGTCTCCTCATTCTTTCTAAGTTTGCTAGAAGCATACACAAATCAAAATAGTTCTAAATCCTTTAAGAGATGTATCACGATAAACAACAAAATCTTTACTTCTTTTGAGTAATGATAAGATCAGCGTGCTGCAGAGTTTTCTTTTCATGGTTGGAAAAGCTTTCTCTTCGTCATCGCCCCACACATACGGTTCCTTATTTTAAGTAAGCTTGGTTAATGGTTTTGATATCAAAGAAAATCCTTTAATAAACCTTCGGTAATAACCAGCCAAACCTAGAAATTGTCGTACTTCAGTTGGAGTAGTTGGAGCATTATAATTTTCGATGGCTTTGATTTTTGCAAGATCAACATGTATCCCACTTTTGTCAATCACATGTCGGAGAAATCGTACGGAACTAAGCCAAAGATCACACTTTGAGAATTTCGCATACAACTTTTCGTTCTTTAAGAAGTTCAAGATAGCGTTTAAGTGTTTGACATGTTTTTCCTCGCTCTTAGAGTAGATTAGAATATCATCAATGAAAACGATCACGAATTTATCAAGATAAGGCTTACACATACAATTCATTAAGTCCATGAATACAACATGTGCATTGGTCAATCCAAAAGACATAACACGAAACTCATAATGACCATCACGAGTTCTAACTGCCGTAATAGGGATATCTTCCTCGCGTATGCGAAGTTGATGGTAACCAAGACGAAGATCAATATTGTAGAAATCACAAGAATCTTGAAGTTGATCAAATAGATCATCAATTCTTAGAAGCGGGTAACGATTCTTGATCGTTAGCTTATTCATCTCTCGGTAATCGATACACATAAGGAACAACCTATTTTTCTTCTTAACGAGTAAAACAGGAGCTCCCCAAGGTGACAAGATCGGTCGAATAAATCCTTTATCAGATAGTTATTGCAACTGCATAGATAATTCCTTCAGCTTGGAT
The DNA here is from genome assembly GCA_025667525.1 of Glebionis coronaria. Lineage (NCBI taxonomy): Eukaryota > Viridiplantae > Streptophyta > Magnoliopsida > Asterales > Asteraceae > Glebionis > Glebionis coronaria. Next base: position 337,268,128 of record CM046880.1, on the reverse strand, counting down.
GGTGATAATCAATATGGCGCATGTGCCACAATTGTAAAACCAGGAATTTGATCAATTAAGGATTCTATTTGCCTTAGAGGCGGAAGCCCTGGCAAATCTTCCAGAAACACTTCAGGAAAGTCATGAATGACTGGAACATTCTCTACTCACTTCTCTTACGATTTATTCGCTGATACTTGAGCTAGGAATAACTCACAAGCTTTTTCGATATACTTACGAGCTCTAATGCACACAACGATTTTCAATTTGGAATTATTTTTCTCACTCAGTGACCTCATCAGCCCTGTCTTGAATTATGTGTCCCATAAGCTAATTAGCCATGTAGACATCTTCACAACTAATAAATGGCTTATAAGAAGTCCCATTACCACGTATATTCTTGGTCAGCCCGTGAATATACTGCTTGACCTTCACAGTTTAGGTTCCACAATTCATATTGGCCATGAATTCAGTTAAAGATACAACAACTTATTCACTAACAACTTGGCGCATTCGTGCTTCAGTCATAGCTTTCATTGACTGCATGATTCTTGTGCAAAGCAAATATAATCATAATGAGTATTCATTCAATGGTTGCATTATACTACAGGAATTAAAAAGAGAAAAGCAAAGAAAGATAATAATTGAACGATGTAGAATTTAAAATCAAAAGATAGTCATCCCATTGATCACAAACTAGTACAAGTTGTATTGTTAAGCATTATATATTGTCATCGTCTAATACTATACAACTTAAAAGACTAGTCATACTAACTGATGTCACAATTTAGTTAGTGATTTATGAAAAGATACTACAATTGATAAACTAATCCACAAGAGATACTAGGTAATTCACATGGCTAAGAAGGCTCCTCAGTCCCACTAGAAGAAGATTTCTACAGTTTCTTTTAGAGACGCTTGATATCCTCCTCAATTGGTGGTTTTGGAACAACCCAAATACAACCATCCCATGATTATAGAACTAAAGGAACAAAATCAAAGAATGAATTGAGAAAATGAATTACGAGTCAATAAGAGTTTAATCACGCAGATGCTATATGTTTAAGCCCACACATTTATATATCATTATTTCTATGAATTGATCAAATCCATCCAAATAAGATATAAAAATCAGTGGTTCAACAATTTATAATTTCCTTGTTCAAATAAATGGTCAATTTATTTCAACAAGATGATTATAAATCACCTTATTTAAGCATCACCAGCTCAACGCAGAAGATCAGGATCAAAACAAACGAGAAACTGATTAAACAGAAAAAGATCAGTGATATGATATGGAATTCTAATTTGCATTTGAATACCATACCAATCAACCTCAATTCCTAACAAACAACAGGTACAATCTCAGACAAACTAGTTTCTAGCGAAACATTAGAATGTCGAAGACTAATGTAAATGGGGATTAAATTTACTAAACGAGATGAATGGATTGATAAATCAAGAATAATAACTCAGGAATCAAAACTCTTGTAACCAAATAAATATCATTAGGAATATTAACCATTTCGTTGGGATCATGGGCATCCAACACTATAGTTAAACTCGGGAATAACGGGATTCACTTCGGGAATAGCTTTGGCGTCGACATTAAAATGAACAGGGTTGCTTCGCGACAATCTACGTCGTATAAATATCTCACATAAGTATAAAATTATCATTTATAATTAAATAAATGAAAACATTCCTTGTAATTTACAAGTACACATAATCGATAAAGATTACAACATATATATAATCCCATATATATATATAAATACTCTCATTTTCGTCCATTGGCAACTCGGAGGTTTCGCTTGCAACTGTTATAGTTTAAAGATTTCAAAAAATCATTTTTGGAAAATCTTTTCGTTCTCTATAACTTGAGCTCTTGATACCAATCTGTAACTCCCTCAAATCGGGTCATATTAGCGGAAGGGTCCTTGAGTGTTACTTACATGATACAATCACACAATTATAGAAAACAGCTCAAAACGAGTCGTTTTTACAAAAACATCCATTCATTCATTCAAAAGATAATACTCCATACACGGTCCCAGATAATTTTAAATTATTTACAGTACACATCAAAAGATAAAAATTGTTTTGAATGGATATAATTTATAAAAGCGGGCCAGAGTCACCAAAATTTAGCAAGCTTCATGAAACCACCTTCCTTGAGTACCTTCTTTATGGACCTGAGATAAAACATGCTATAAAATCAACAAAAATTGTTGAGTGAATCCATAGAGTTTAAAATATATAAATCGAACACAAGTATCTGGATAAACCTTCATCGAAAGACAATTATGTTGTACGGACATAATTATCGATGTTATTACATAAGCCTCATGACATTGAACGTTAACATATATTATTTCAGCCCAACACACCTAGCCAAGTGTGTATATTTCTCTTAGACGTATGCATCCGATGTTTCATTACTAATGCTTCACTACACCACGCGATAGCTAGTCGCGACCGGACTAGGCGTCACCCTAATAGATCTATCCATAGTATTAGCGTTCTTTCGATTAACAATTCACGATTCAATGGGTCTTTTAAGGCTAAAGCTAACTTATGTAATAACTTTCATCTAAGCATACATTTGGGTCCCTTGTGTTCTATTTTAAAACAATAAGGGTTTACCACAACTTCTGGTTGCACCCATTCACGGGTTTACAGCAACTCTTGTTGTACCCTTCATTTACAATAAATACTTTTCAAGTAAATAGAGCTTCCACAACTACTAGTTGCACCATTCAATTGGTTTACCGCAACTTATAGTTGTACTCTTTATTTTTAATAAAACAAGCATGTTATCCCCTCGCGGGTTTTATAAAATAAGTAAATCAATAAAAGCGAGGCTATGAACTCACCTGTAAATGAAGGTAAAGATTTCTATAAAGTCGGGTACTCTCGTCATGCGGGAGTAGTCGGCGAACCACAACCTATAAATAATATATAGGTTTTAGGTTTTAGTCGATAATTAAGCATAATTATAAAACCTTTATAATTATTATATGTACATATATACACAGTATTATGTATGTGTTAAGACACGATGTGAATACAGCCCTTAAGTATAAATAAGGTTTTATACATTTGCTAACACATTTTTATTATAGAAAATCTCAATTTTATCAAAAAGCCTTTTGAACACTAGTGGGTCACTTTTGAATTTAATACTGATTTTTCACGTTCACCATTTTTGATGTCATTTTCAAACCGTAAACAATTGGTAAACTATCCAACTGATTTAGAAACTAGATAACGTAAACTATCTTCCATAGTTTTAGGTTTTTGGATGAATCCACAGTCTATTGTATGAAATTTACCGATTAACATAGCATGTTCCAGATTGACATGTTTTAATATTTTAATCATAAATAAATCATTTTTGAGAGTTAATGAAGGGGTCAACTCTACAAACATTTATAAAACATAGGACTACATGCATAGTAAATAATATACCAGGTCATACTTCAAGAAACATTCCAAAAATTACGTTTTCCTACTGACCAAAATTACAAGTTCATAAATCATGTTTTAGGGCTTCTTTATGCTAGATCTTTATAAATCTTTACATGTAATCATGTCTAAACCCTACACATATCTCAATACATATGTATATATATATATTTACAAAGGTTAACATAATAACAAAATTAATAAAATAAAAGATTTGTAAAGTAAATAGGTAGCAAAACCTTTAATTCAACCGGAAAACAAAGAGACAAGTACTCCAAGATGATCAACCATATTAAACTCTTCCAAATTTTATGTCAAGATTTCTAAATAATAATTTTGTGATGATGATATTATTGCTGTTGGTTTGATAGGCAGTAATAGGAAGAAAAAAAACCCGATAAGAGTGATAAGAATGTACGTTTGTTTAACAACAAAATGATAAGACTGATATTTGGTTTGAGATAACCATTCAACTTGTAACTACACATGTCTTGCTATGTCAAATACTTGATTTGAGATATTGAACTAAAAATGGGACGTGTACAAAGTATAAGTGGGATGAGATTAATATTAAATCTTATCCCACAATTTACTAAAGCGGGTATTATCGAAACCCAATATTTTAAAAGTTACGCGATTTAAAAGTTACACGTAAAACACGAAAAATAAACGCTTATTATAAAATAAAAACGTTGACATTCGGGGGACATTTATATTTTGATAATTAAATGACTTAAAATAGTTAATATGTCGAATGAACGAATGACATAGAAAGGGTTAACCTAAATTACGAAAAATACGTTTAAAAGAGAATAAAATAAAATAAAATTAAGTTAAATAAAACTTAAACGATAACAATAGAAAATATTTATATGTCATAACGAGAATAAAAATATCGATACTTAACGTATTCCTTGTTGGTTATAACCTAAATGACATTCTTACGCTAAGTTTCAAGCCTTAACCTTCTCGGTTAGTCGATAATTTAAATTTCTCAATAAAGTAAATACACAATACATAATAGTCGAGATTAGAAAAACGACCTGAAATTGACGGATTGTCACACTAACAAGGCATGAGGGCTACATTTTGTTGCTAAAGATCCCAAGTGATGTGAAGAATCATTTATCAAGAATCAATATGAATGATCGAGACACACGACGAAAAGCAAATACTCCCGTAAAGATCATGGAGAAGTCTATCCAAAAAGGCCCTAACAAGGTATGAGGATAAATAGATCCATGTCCTAAAAGGAGGCGGATCGTTGTATATCAAAATCCCAAATAAAGACTGGATAGAAATGAAGAAGTCGTGGTCCACGTATGAAGAATCTCTCAAAAGTTCAAGTGAAGAAATTCCTATTATGAAGAGAAGACCATTATTTCATGAACGTCTCTCAAGATTTGAAGTATGAATTCACTGCCAAATATCGGTCCGAGAAAGGTCTCAAATCGTGAAGCGAGTTATGCCAAGATATGAACTTTATGAGGTTCCGAGAAGCAATTTTAAAAGATTTTGTCCTTTAGCGAACTATTGATTAAATCGTCCCACTTTATTTTCGGCCTTAATAACTATCGAAATAAGTCAACAATGCATCCTCGTGATCATTCAAGACAATAATAAAATATAAGAATTACACCTAGGAATAAGGGAGTCTGAGTAAATAATTGGCCCACATGAGTTCATGTTAGTTTGCTAACTTATAATAACAATGATCTCGTTTTTAAGCTTGGTATGGGAACGTGAAACTTGAGGATGATAATCATTCATGACATTCCAAAACCCTAAGGTAAGTCTTTGATTTCTTTACTTGTTTTGTTATTTTCTATCTCTTTAATAAAGGCCAATGTGGATTGATTGTGATGAAAAGTGTAATCATGATTTGTAACTAATGCATTGCATGAGGACATTGCAATGGTCAAGTGTAGGGGATTTGATAGGTGTGAAAACACCCATCCTTTTTACCACTTAACTACAATAATAACCAAGCCAAAACGTGTATTTTATGTCATAAATATCGGAATTATGCGTGGTTTGTGTTTTTGTTGTGATTTAGGATCAAAATGTGAAAAGGGAGGAAAACACGGGCTTTCACGGGCTTTTATCGAAGAAAAAGACAAAAGACGAAGTCGAAAGATCAAGAGTGCTAAAAGAATGGAAGTCCATGGCCAATTCTGAATATTTATCGAAGAAAAAGTCTAAAGACGGAAGTTTAATAAAAGCCGAAGAACTCAAGTCTAAATTAATGAAAAAATTACAAGACGAGTTTATTAATCCCGAGACAAAGTCGAGAAAGTCGAAGAATTAAGAAGACGAAAAGACGTGAAGAAGAAGAATAACCCACACATGTTTAGTCTTTCCTAAATCCCCTATAAATACCCTCCTAATGCCACCATTAGGAGGTGTTGGCTAATTTGACACATTAGTTCTTCCATCTTTAATTACTTGCACCTTTAATTAATTGCACCTTTAATTACTTGTCTTGCACCTTAAATTTGTAAGCTTTTAATTCTTTTCTTTACTTTAATTGTTGAATCTTAATCTTAATCAAGTTTTTATTTTAATCTCTCATTCTACCTTTATTGTTTTGCTTAATCTTTGTGCTTATTATCTTATTGTCATGCTTATTTGATTACTTGTTATGCTTTTATGTTTTTGATCTTGTTAGTTTATTGATTTTATAGCTTATTGTGTTTTCTTAAATTTAATCAAGTGCTTATTAGTTAATTTTTATAAAAAGTTGTTTTTAAATATTTTTATTGTTTAGTGTTTTTAAAAGTTTTAAAATTTTGGCTTAATAGCCTTTTCTTAAAAGTGTTTTGGTTAAAGTTTTGGTTAAGTGCTTATTTGTGTTTAGCTTAATTGTAGTTTATAGCTTATTTGATTCTAGTTGTATTCCGGGTTTCGGTAAAACTCTCTTATTCCGACTAAGGGATTTTACCCTTTTCCGGATAAGGCCACAAAGAACCCATATTGCGGATAAGACTTTGATAACATATTCCGGATAAGTGTATCACAAGGTTTTCCGGATAAGGGTTCTAAAACCTTTATTCCGGATAAGAAGTTTAGGTGTTTTCCGGATAAGGATCGAAGCACGGATTCCAGATAAGGAAAACAAGATTTTTCCGGATAAGAGTTGTTGGGTTTTTCCGGATAAGGGTGTTGTTGCATTTTGCGGATAAGGAAGGGGAACGAATTCCGGATAAGAACTTAAAGAATTATTCCGGATAAGTGGTTTGCCAATTATTCCGGATAAGCCACCTCTGGGTATTCCGGATAAGGACAATTTCGTTATTCCGGATATCAGCAAGGTTCGTTATTCCGGATAGTGACCCAAAGTCACATTCCGGATAAAACTTTGTCTTATTTATTCCGGATAAGGAGCCGGGTTACGTATTCCGGATAGTGGATAGAACAGTATTCCGGATAAGGAACGAGTTGATTATTCCGGATAAGCAGCAGGTTTGACTATCCAGGATAAGGGTAAGATTGATTCCGGATAGTGACAGTATTACGGGGTCCAACTCAGGTCTTGTTTACTTCCTTTTTATTTTCAAGCATTTAATTTTCTCGCCAATTTTCTTTAAGTATTATTTTAACGGTTTAGTTTTATTTAAATTTTCAAGCTTACATTTTTATTACATCGTCAATTTAATTTTAATCTCGCTTTAATTTTCTGTCATTTAATTAATTTTCTTTTAAAAGTTTTAATATTGCACCACTTAAGTTTAAATTAGTTTTAGATTTAATTAACCGTCAATTTACTTTAAAGTCTCGCACATTTTACTTTACAACGACCAAAAATATTGTTTCCACCAAAAGACGACTGAGTCGCACATTCTTCCCTTTCTCAATTTGAAAAGATCAGAAGATAATATTTTCTTACTAGGCAAAAGCTATGTATTAAACACAAAGTTTATTGGGCCCTAAAGCATTGTAATGTTGACATTGAGACCGCGGGAAAACACCGGAAAATGCAACTTAATGAATTAGATGAATTGAGAGACATTGCTTATGAATATTCATTGATTTATAAAGAGAAAACCAAGAAGTTTCATGATTCTAAAATTAAAAACTGGGTTTTTAACATTGGAGGTCAAGTGTTGCTTTTTAACTCACGTTTGAAAATCTTTTCTGGCAAGTTGAAATCCCGTTGGTCGGGTCCATTCACCATTACCCAAGTTTTTCCATATGGGACCATCGAGCTAGCTCAAAATGATGGCCCTAATTATAAGGTGAATGGACATAGGTTGAAGCACTACTTTGGTGGGGAAGTTCCCTCTTTGAACTACCTCGACCAAGTCACCTTCCCTAATGATAATTAGTATTATTGAGTCGAGCTCATGACTCGGTAATCAAAAACGAGGTGCCTCGTGGGGGAGTCCCATGCTTATCCATGTACATATTATCGCTTTCTAATGTAGTTAACGTGAGGGGATTTGTGCCCTTCCAACCTTTGTTTCGTGGTTGTTTGTGATATGTGGTTTTTAGATGATCATGATCTTCACGATTGGAGCCTCTCGTGTTCATTTTATGGGAGCACTCGATCATTTGCTTTGAAGAATTTCTCAATATCCACATGATATATCCTTATTTGTTCTAACCTTAGGTTTTTAGCACACTTCATAGACGGCCATTGATTTAACGGTTACACCTTTTTCATGCTAGATTAAGCATTCGACTACGTCTATAGTATGGGGGTATTGCACCCCTAGACTCGAAACATTGAGGACTGTTGTCCCATAGATTACGTGATGATTAAACAAGAAAGAAAGGTAGATATGAGATGAATTCTAGAGAGAGAAACTAGAGAGAGAAAAGAGATAGAAGTGTGTGAAAACTTGGTGAATATTAGATTAGGAGAATTAGAGAAAATGAGACAACCAACCTCTCCTTACATGCAAGGAGAGGTTTATATAGCCTTGCCTACATGTGGCATAATGGGCTATATGATAATGGACCGGGCTTTCCTTCTGGGCTTTGGTTACTTATGAATGAACCTTAGCTTAAAGTTAAGCCTGTAATACACGACTAACCTACTACCTATTACAACGTTCTAATATACGATACATAATAAACATATGACCGAGCATTCTTGTTTGACTCAATATTTTGAGGCTAACAATCTCCCCCAATGTGAGGTCATTACCCTTTATGAGAGGTCATTACCCTTTGTTATTTGAAGATTTATAGAGATTACTAATCTCGCCAAAAATGAGTCTTAAACGTGTAATAGTAGTCTTTTTCCTTCATGTTGTGATCTTTGAGCCTTTGTCGTTGTCTTTCGACTTTGTCTTTTAGTCTTGAGATCTTCAAATCATCCTTAACTAGACTTTTCCATCTTGCGATCTTGTGTCTTCATCCACATGCTCACACTATTAATAGTTGAATACGTCTTTAGGCATGAGCATGTGATTTTGAATCTTTGACTTTGCTGAGTACACCGTGACACCACCTTCTTGAGACATAACATAGACACGGACTGAATGGCTTTGACATTCGTCCTAAATCGGTAGCGTTTTACCTCCGGTCGGTGAAGACCATTATACGATATTAAATATTGTACCTATGATAGGTAGATTCAGTTAAGAATCTCCTTGACAGGGTTTCGCCGCTGTACTAACCGTTCTCTTCACTCGACCGTCTCAAAGCAAGACTGCGAACATAAAGAGTGAATCAACTGGATAGATATCCACTTGATTAAAGTCGTCAATTCAAATTCCTAGAACAAGTGTGATTCATAAAGAATCTTACCATTGTTGCTTTCCAGTTGACACAAGCTTGGTTCATAAGAATCTCACAAGTCACCTACCGTAGCGCTGTTTGATGTTGACGCTAGAAGGATTTCCATTCGTCAGTGTGAATATTAATGAATATCACTCTGAATGTTCTAGCAAGACCATATAGATATTGCGTAGAAACCTGAAACGAGTTTGAATAAATTCAGAATCAAACCACTGTTGCTTTTCAGTTCTACATATGTTTAATTCATAAAGAATCTTACATATGACCTACCGTAGTGCTGTTTGATGTTAATAATAACTAGATTTTACTCAGTTAAAAAGTTCGTTGATGTATGTCTAATCGAATTGATCCTGGTTTAACTATGCGACTCAGTCGTTCTTTGGTGGAACAAATAGTTGTGTCGTTGTAGTAAAATAAAATGTGCAAAACTTGAAAGTAAATGACGTTAATTTAAATCTAAGTCTAATTTAAAATAAATGGCGAGAATTTAAAAGCGTGACGAAAAGTAAATGGGCACTAAACGTAAATAACGCAAACTTAAAACTATCTAAGGCAAACTTAAAACGCAACTAAAACTTAAACTAAGGCAAAGCTAAAATAAATCTAAGGCAAGTAAACTTAAAGTGCGACTAAGTAAAAAGGCGGGAAAAGTAAAGCTTGAAAATTAAAAACAGAAAGTTAAAAGAACCTGAAAACAGCTCATTCGGAATAATCCTTCATTCGGAATAATCACTCATCCGGAATGTCACGTTCGTTCGGAATGATTCTTCTTCACTCGGAATATTTACCAAAAACCTTGATCCGGAATAAATCCTTTATCCGGAATATGTCACTTATCCGGAATAAAGTCTTGATTCGGAATATTTCCTTGGTTCGGAATATTTGATGTTCCGAATGAACTCTCCTTGATTCAGAACATTTTCTTGATTCGGAATATATTCCGAATGAATCACTTTGATCCGGAATGGTGTCTTGATTCGGAATGTTCCGAATGAACAGCTTCACTCGGAATGCACAGATTGATTCGGAATAATTCTTCAATCCTTGATCCGGAATATATTCCGGATGAACCTTGATCCGGAATATTAAATATTCCGAATGAACAAGTTGATTCAGAACAAATTCTTCACTCGGAATGTTCCGAATGAGCACTCCTTGATTCGGAACAATAAATGTTCCGAGTGAACTCCACTGATTCAGAACTTTCACTGAACAAGACCTTTGATTCGGAATGTGTGGTTGATTCGGAATATCATCTGGGAATCAGTAACAAACAGCGAAGAACAAGGAACAAAGAGAAACACGAATCTAAACAAAATTAATCAAAATCAAACAAAGGATTAAATCAAACTAACCAAATAACATCTACTAATCATAAACAAACAATCCAAAACAATCAAACTAACAATAATAATCAAGATAATCAAAACCCACTTAAATCAAATCAATAAATCATCAAAAACAACACATGAACAATAAAGCACAAAGATTAAACATAAACCAAGAAAGGTAGATAAGAGATGAACAATAAAAGTAAAGATTGACAAGAATTAAAAGGAAACTTACTTGAAATTAAATGAATTTAAGGTGCAAGACAATGTATTTAAATGGACATGAAATTAAATGACAAGGTAATTAAAAGGTGGAAGACTAATTGTCACACTTAGCCAACAAGAGAAAATGAAATCTAATCTAATCTATTTATAGGGGAGATTAGGGAGGTGCTTAGGAAGCTTCCTCCCTTCTTTCTTCTTTCTTTAATTGCACGATTTAGCCCTTGTCTTCTTAATCTTTTGACTTTAATGACTTTGTCTCAGGATTTCTTTAAACTCGTCTTGTAATTCTTCAATAAATTAGACTTGAGTTCTTTGGCTTTTAGTAAACTTCCGTCTTTTGACTTTTTTCTTCGATAAACCTTCATAATTGGTCTTGGACTTCCGTTCTTTTTGCACTCTTGATTTCTTGACTTCGTCTTTTGTCTTTTTCTTTGATAAAAGCCCGTGAATGCCCGTGTTTTCTCCCTTTTCCACATTTTCGTCCTAAATCACAACAAAAACACAAACCACGCATAATTCCGACATAAATGACATAAAATACACGTTTTGGCTCGGTTATTATTGTAATTAAGTGGTAAAAAGGATGGGTGTTTACACACCTATCAAATCCCCTACACTTGACCATTGCAATGTCCTCATGCAATGCATTAGTTACAAAGCACGTTTACATTTTTCATCATAATCAATCCATGCTGGCCTTTATTAAAGAGATAGAAAATTATTAACATTCAAAGTAAAGAAATCAAAAACATACCTTCGGGTTTTGGAAATGTCATGAATAATCATCATCCTCGAGTTTTCACTTTCTCCAAACCAAGCTTAAAAACGAGATCATTGTTATTAAAAGTTAGCAAACTATCACGAACTCATGTGGGCAAATTATTCACTTAGACTCCCTTATTCCTAGGTGTATCTCTTATATTTTATTGTTGTCTTGAATGATCACGAGGATGCATTGTTGACTTATTTCGATAGTTTATTAGGCTGAAAATAAAGTGGGACGATTTAATCAATAGTTAGCTAAAGGACAAAATCTTTTAAAACTGCTTCTCGGGACCTCATAAAGTTCATATCTTGGCATAACTCGCTTCGCAGTTTGAGACCTTTCTCGGACCGATATTTGGCAACGACTTCATACTTCAAACCTTGAGAGACGTTCATGAAATAATGGTCTTCTCTTAATAATAGGAATTTCTTCACTTGAAGTTTTGAGAGATTCTTCATACTTGGACCACGACTTCTTCATTTTTCTCCAATCTTTATTTTGGACTTTGATATACAACGATCCGCCTCCTTTTTGGACTTGGATCTATTTATCCTCATACCTTGTTAGGGCCTTTTTGGATAGACTTCTCCATGATATTTTGGGGAGTATTTTCTTTTCCTCGTGTGTCTCGATCCTTCATATTGATTTTTGATAAATGATTCTTCACATCACTTTGGATCTTTAGCCACAAAATGTAGCCCTCATGCCTTGTTAGGACCTTTTTGGACTCGCCAATCTTCGCATCCCGCTTCAATAAGTTATGCCTTGGCTATGAACTCTAATCCATACCGAGCAACTTTTAAACGATCTTGGGCTAGAAGCTAAGTAACTTTTCAAATCGTACAACCTTATTTATTGCAGATAAATTTATTAGCAAGCGATGGGAGAATAGGCTTATAATTAACTCACATAAATTCACGAAAGAATACCAAACTTATAATTGACTCTATCATCTCTCGTTCTCCACAGTTTAAAATCTCAAGGAATGAGACTTGTGGATGCTTAGCCTATTAAATCAAAGCTTTGGGTTTTCGAGTCATCTATAGGATCTTGCAAACTCTTAGACTTTTTCAAGTTTTAGAAATCGCATTTTAAAGTTCCCTTGATAAACGACTCTCTAGGATCAATTATAGGAACTTGCGAAAAGTTCTTGTTCTTAACCCGTGAGAGTTAAGACTGTAGAAACTAGAAGGGGGGGTTGAATAGTTTCTTATATTTACTTGTTAAAAATATGGTTTCCAAAAATCCTTTTTCAAAAACTTAGGCTTGAGGAAATATGTGAAATCTTCTTATACACAATATGAACAATGATAGTGTAACTAAACTAATACTAACAAAAATATATCCACAAAGAATAAAGAATAATAGTGTAACTAATCTAGTACTAACACATATATATGTATAAAGAATAAAGAATGTAAAGAGTTAAGGGTAAAGAAAGATCAAACCGAACACCAAGGATTTATAGTGGTTCGACAACGAAGCTCACTCCTCGTTCCTACTCCACTCCTCGAGTACTCCTTACTCGAGAGTTCACTACACAACAAGCTCCTTATGGTGGAGAAAACCGTACACGTCGCTTAACCAATTTCCGACTGTAAGCTAAAAGTCGAGCCCTAATCGTAGCTAGGACCAATCTACACAACTATACTTAGTACAACACAACTTCCAAATAGACACAACTACTTGGATCTTCACAACTATGACACAACTACAAGTGTATAAAATTAGATCTTCAATGGATCTTTGGTGGTGGACTCAACACTTCACTAGGATAGTGTTCTTCTCTTTACACTTGGAGAGGAAGGGATGGAAGATCAAGATTCACTTCTTAAACAAGTAATAATCAAACAAATGATCAAAGATTTGAGTGATTAAAGAAGGGGTTTGAATCTGGAAATAAATGTGCAAAATAGGTGAGGTGAAAAGCTGAGAATGGTCCACTATTTAAAGGATAAAGGAGCCAACGGCTATATCTGCCCGCGGTACCTTATCACAGCCCGCGGTACATTATCGATAAGGTACCGCCTAGGTGCTAAGGTACCGCCGGACTAGACTCCGCTCCTTTTTGTCCTTTAGTGGTTGAGGTCTTATCTGGGTATACAAAATATCCTGAAAGGATATTCTTAGCCAAATAAGAATATGCCATTTTCAAATTTCAAATAATTAATTTAATAAAACATTTTCTTAAAAATAAAGTTTAATAAAAACTTGTCACATTTAATAAAAAGTGAGTTTTAAGAAAAAATTAAATCACTTGATCACTTGATTAAGGTTAGTACTAGTTTATCCATACCTTAAGTGAAAATGGGTAAAATGAAAAATACTTGAACTCAAGAATTCGTTTTTCGTTGTTTTCGTAAATGCTTGTTTTTACATATTGTCGTAATCAAAACTAAGCGAGACCGAAAAATGCAAGTAACGTTTTTAGTAATTATTGCATTAACAATCTCCCCCTTTTTGATTCCGACAATACATAAACTCAATCACACAAGAAACAAGCTTTTCGAAGACGAGTTTATTCATTTCTCCCCCTTTGTCGAAGCAAAAAGGTTGCGTAATCTGGTGTTGAAGAAACGGACTTTGCAAAGACTCCCCCTTGGTGCTTACTCCCCTGATATGGTGACAAGCTACATAGAAGTGTTAGTTGAACAAAAGAAACAACCAACAATATATAGCAATAGGTCACAACAAAAAATTAAAAGAGAAGAAAACACAAAGACAAAGATCCAAGATAGGTTACTAAAAGTACATCATACAAAGAAGTATGGAAAAAGAAACAAGCCAAAAGCATAAATCTAATCCTAGTTATTCTAGAATTCTAAGATTTGCTTGAATTTGGTGTCTTGTGGATAAGCAATCAATGCTTATATGAAAGACAAGGTAATAGCAGAGGGTGGTGGTGGTGGCTTGTTGGAGATCTCATAATCAAAGTGAAGAGGAGGCTTGATGAAGAGACTCTTGATGTAGCTCAACTCCTCATAGATGTGTGCCATAGCAAGATGTTGATATTGACAACAATGACAATATGTTCCATGGTGCATGACATTATCATGAGAAGGAGGAAGAACACTAAAGGGTGGTGGTGGAAGAAAGGAAGTTCCACAATCAACATTCTTGGTAGGAGAAATGTGATTAAGAGTGTTCTTGGGAGGGTTTGGATTGAAAGCAATTAGAGAAAATGGAGGAGATTCAAGGCTTTCATTGGGAGAATAAGACATTTTGGATGTGAAGTAATGCAAAATGCTTATGGTTTAAATAGGGAAGGCTTAGGGTATTTTTGGGGTGGTCAAAGGGTTTGAAACAAAGATTCTCAAAAATGTTGGAGCAAATCTGGAGTTTCAGACAAAAAACCGAAAAAGGAAGGCCACTGTAGGCGGTTCCTTATCTAGGGTGGCGGTACCTTATCAATAAGGTACCGCGGTTCACATAAGGAACCGCCTGCAGAAGCAGGGTTTGGTGTTTGGAGGAAGATTTTGCAGCAAATCTTATTTTTCTAGTCTAACTTATCATAGGGATATGCTTAAAAGCAAAGATAGACAAAGAAAACATATGCAAACTTACCAAATAGAGATTTGACCAAAATACATGGATACAAAAATAATGTAGGAGGTGTGTAAGACAAGACCTTGAGTCATGACACAATGATCCTCCATGATTCAATCTTGTTCTTGCTATGTTTGAGAGAATCATACATATGAATTATGTAAGCTCTAGATTAATAGCGAGAATCTATGAAAAATCATTTTTAGATTGAATTAACAATGTCAAACGAATTTCTCAACCATTTTCGAATGAGACTTTGAGAGTTTTAAAAAGGAGAGGAGAAGATTTTTCAAGGACTCAAAGTGGTAATAGAAAATACACAAGAAGAAAAGAATTTAAGGAAGATGTTCCATTAATCCTAGACCTAGACGCAAGTAATTAAAAGGTTCCCTCTTAAGTGGCTTAGTGAAGATATCGGCTAAGTTATCCTCGGAGGGCAACTTTTCAATAGTAATGTTCCCCTTTTGAACATTATCCCTAAGGAAATGGTGTCTAATTTCTATGTGTTTGGTTCGCGAATGTTGCACGGGATTCTTGCTTAGGTCTATAGCGCCTTTATTATCGCACATGATGGGAACATCATCAAGAGAAATCCCGTAATCAACAAGCGCTTGCTTCATCCATAGAGCTTGTTGGCATGCTTTTCCGGCACTCACATACTCGGCTTCCGTGGTGGATATCGCAAGAGCGGTTTGTTTCTTGGAGAACCAAGAAGTTAAACAACAACCCATGAAGGTACAAACTCCACTAGTGCTTTTCCGGTCCACATAGTCTCCCGCATGATCCGAGTCCGCGTAGACAATGGTTTCTACGCCGGTCCCTTTAGGATACCATAATCCTAAATGTATAGTGCCTTTAATGTATCGGAAGATACGCTTAACCGCTTCAAGGTGAGAGGTTTTGGGAGCCTCTTGGAAGCGAGCACAAAGGCAAACACTAAACATGATATCCGGTCGACTTGCCGTTAGGTACAACAAACTACCAATCATACCTCTATATTTGGTGTTGTCTACCGACTCATAATCATCATCTACGGTGAGTTTAGTATCCGAGGCCATAGGGGTCTTCATTGGTCTAGATTCTTCTAATCCAAATTTCTTTAGCATTTCTTTAGCGTACTTTGATTGACTAAAGAAAATACCATCGTCCATTTGTTTAATTTGGAGTCCTAGAAAGAAGTTAAGTTCTCCCATCATACTCATTCCAAACTCATCATGCATGATTTTGGCAATGTCATCAACATATATTTGTACGATTATGAGGTGAGAACCTTTCTTCTTTGTAAAGAGTGTATTGTCTACCATTCCCATGGTATACTCATGTTTAACAAGAAACACTTTAAGTCTATCATACCAAGCTTTGGGTGCTTGTTTGAGTCCATAAAGTGTTTTCTTAAGCTTGTAAACATGGTCCCGTTTCTCAAAATCAATGAAGCCGGGAGGTTGAGCCACATATACCTCCTCATTGATCAAACCGTTAAGAAATGCACTCTTTACATCCATTTGTTGAAGCTTAATATCTAATGCACAAGCGTAGGCTAAAAGGATTCTAATAGATTCTAATCTAGCTACCGGTGCATATGTCTCGTCATAATCAATCCCTTCTTGTTGATTATAGCCTTGAGCTACAAGTCTAGCCTTGTTACGAGACACAACACCATTCTCATGTAGCTTATTCCTAAATACCCATTTGGTTCCTATAATGGTAGAACTTCTAGGTGGAGGAACAAGTTCCCAAACATCATTGGCAACGAATTGATTCAATTCTTCTTGCATCGCAATGACCCAACTCTCATCCGTCAAAGCTTCTTTAACATTCTTTGGTTCAATCAAAGAGACAAAACAAAAGAAGTTGCTTTGGTTTTGGACTTGAGATCTTAGGGTCGTTTGATTTAAGTCACCAATGACATTATTGAGAGTGTGATCCCTAGACTCCTTAATGTTTACTTCCTTTTCAACACTAAGGTCTTCAAATCCTATTTTTCTAACCTCTTTGGCTTTAACTACTTCTAATTCATCCAAGTCATCATCAACCAATGGTGGTGTCTTGGGTGAAGGAGGGGTTTCATCAAAGGTTACCTTGAGTGATTCATCAATAACCCCCGAGGTTCTATTTAGGACTATGTAGGCTTTAATAGTTTGGGAATAACCTAAAAGGATACCTTCGTAAGACTTTGGGTCAAACTTGGTAAGTTAGTGTTTGCTGTTGAGGATAAAGCACTTGCTTCCAAACACCCTAAAGTATTCTAATGAGGGTTTCTTACCTTTAAGAATCTCATAGGGGGTCTTTCCTAGGAAAGGTCGAATAAGAATTCGGTTGAGAATATAAGTCGATGTGTCCACGGCATTGCACCAAAACTTTTGAGGCAAAGATTGCTCGTTTAACATCGTCCTACTCATCTCTTGGAGAGTCCTATTCTTCCTTTCAACTACCCCATTTGATTGTGGAGTGCGAGGAGCCGAGAAGTTATGGGTAATACCATGAGCTTCACAAAAGGCACCAAATTGCACTTCATTATCAAATTCCCTACCATGATCCGTCCTAATAGAAACAATTGAACATCCTAGTTGATTTTGAATTCTTCGACTAAAGATTTCGAAGTGATCGAAAGATTCATTCTTAGATGCCAAAAATCTAGTCCAAGTGAATCTAGAATAGTCATCAACTATAACTAGGGTATAAAGGTTACCTCCATAACTCCGTATGGCGGAAGGTCCAAAGAGATCCATATGTAGGAGCTCTAAGCACCGAGAGGTCGAAACCAAATTCTTGGCTTTGTGACTTGAGTTAACTTGCTTTCCAACTTTGCAAGCATCACAAAAGTGACTATCAAACTTAATCTTGGGGAGGTGTCTTACCAACTCCTTAGAGACTAAAGATTGAATTAAACGCATATTAGCGTGACCTAATCTCCTATGCCAAAGAGTAGAACTATCATCTATTGTCGCAAGACATATGTTGTATTTTGACTTCTTATTAACCTTCATGACATAAAGTCCATGCTTTCTAACACCTTTTCCAATGAGTTTTCCATCTTTTACGATTTCACTGTCATGTTCCGAAAAGATGACCTTACACTTATTATCACAAATTTGACCTATACTTAAAAGGTTAAAACCTAAGTTATCTACGTGCTCAACATTTTTAATGGTCATGGAGTCAAGAGAAACCGTACCTTTGCCAATGATATTACCACGTAGACTACTAGCGAATGTGACGTTACCTCCATCATATGCTTTGTAATGCGAGAACAAACTTCGATTACCCGTCATGTGTTTAGAAAATCCACTATCCTTAATCCACTCATCGGGCTCCAAATCAATTCCCAAGCATATCTAGGTAACAACACACAAGATCAAACATTTGGTCCCCAATATCTCATGGGTCCAAAATTATTAGTTCCAAACATCCCTTGCATTTGGTTGGGATGCATGAATGAGGAGGGGATTCCCCATGGAGAACAAAATGGAGGAGGGTAGTAATTCATGTAACCATTTTGTTGTTCATTACTTCTCCTAGGTGTGTTTGATCTAGGTTTAGAGTTATTATTATTTCTTCTAGGTGTTGGAGTTTTACTTCTAGGTCGTGAGTTGTTTTGATTATCTCTTGTAGGCGTTGTCGTTCTACTTCTATGCTTAGATTCATTCCGTACTCTAGGTGGAGTAGAGGATAGTCTAGATAAACTTCTATTTCCCATGAGAGGTTTACTTAACGGCTTATAGAACTTACCAATAGCATTGTCGTCAAGTATGGGTAATTGTACCTTATTAACAGTAAGATGCTTTAGTTTTTCATTTAACTTAGATTTTTTAGAAAGTTCAGAATTTTCACAAAATTCAACTTCTGGCCACGGTACCTTATCTATGGCCGCGGTTCCATAGTGATAAGGAACCGCGCCATACAATGTGGAACCACGTCCAGAGGGTGTTTTCTGTGAAAACCTGACTTGTTTTGGTTCACTAGTTGAGGCTTCATTTGAGTTAAAACCTAGAATAAGTCTTTCCTTAGAATGAACTTGTTTGTTTAACATATCATCAAGAGCACTAGTACCTTTCATGAACTTTTCCAATTTAATGGAGGTGCTCTTGAGATGTTCATTCTCTAATCTAAGTTTCTCACAACTTAAGCAACCTAAATCAACCTCTTTGTTTTTCTCAAGTTTAGCCAATTTCTCCCTAAGTTCATTGATCTCATTTTCAAGCTTAGTTTTGGTTGATTTTAAGGTTTTATTCTTTTCTATGAATTTAAGACTAAGTTTGTGTAAGCTATCATATTTGCCTTCAAATTCAATATCATCTAAAGTGGAACTATCATTGCTATAATATTCGGTTTCGGAATGTACCTCTTTAGAAGTGTGAGCCATAAGACATTTATCCTCTTTGGGGTTGTCATCATCATCTTCACCGCTATCGCTCCAAGCGCCACTAACGAATGCCGTGTGGTTCTTATCACGAGCGGGCTTTGGACAATCACCAATGAAGTGATTTGGATCACCACATCTAAAGCAATATCTATTACCTTTTTCGTTCTTGACAAACCGATTCTTTGACAATGGTTTCTTGTCATAGTTGGGTTGCCTAACGTGTTGACCTCGTCTCTTGAAGAACTTCTTGAAATCTCTCACCGCCAATGCATACTCCTCGTCATCGCTTTCCGAGGAACTATCATGGTCACTTTGTGCCTTCTTGGCTTTAAGTGCAAGAGATTTCCTTTCACTCTTGGTTTTCACTAATTCCGAGTCCTTCAAAATTATCATCTCATGAACTTTCAAGTTTCCTATGAGTTCATCGAGTGATAAAGTTGAGAGATCTTTCGACTCTTCAATCGCCGTGACTTTTGCTCTCCACTTTGGATGTAAGGCCCTTAGAAACTTCCTAACATTGTTCTTGCTAGAAAAACCTTCATCAAGCGCTTTTAGACTAGTAATAATGGTGTTAAACCTAGCAAATGCACTATCAATAGTTTCATCTTCTAAGATGACAAATTGTTCATATTGTTGGACAAGAAGATCGATTTTACTTTCTTTGACTTGGCTATTACATTGGTGGGTTACTTAAAGAGTGTTCCAAATATCTTTAGCGGTTTCACACATAAAAATTCTTTCATACTCCTTCTTAGGTAAAGCATTATAAATCACCATTTTAGCCTCATTATTTTTTGAAAGTTTCTTTTTAGTATCATCATTAGCTTTGTCAAAAGTGACCAATTCTTTTGTTTTAGAAACTTCATTAAATTGAAAGGGTAAAAAATCACCATTGGTAATAACATGCCAAAGATCTAAATCTTTTGATTTCACATAAGTTTCAAATCTATTTTTCCAATAAATAAAACTATCGGTTTCAAAAAGTGGTGGTCTTTGCATAGATTGCCCTTCTAGGTACTTGTTGGAATCCATAGATCGATTCAAGTTTTAAAATACAATATACTTTAAAAATTCTTGAGCAACCCGCTCTGATACCAATTGTAGAAACTAGAAGGGGGGTTGAATAGTTTCTTATATTTACTTGTTAAAAATATGGTTTCCAAAAATCCTTTTTCAAAAACTTAGGCTTGAGGAAATATGTGAAATCCTCTTATGCACAATATGAACAATGATAGTGTAACTAAACTAATACTAACAAAAATATATCCACAAAGAATAAAGAATAATAGTGTAACTAATCTAGTACTAACACATATATATGTATAAAGAATAAAGAATGTAAGGAGTTAAGGGTAAAGAAAGACCAAACCGAACACCAAGGATTTATAGTGGTTCGGCAACGAAGCTCACTCCTCGTTCCTACTCCACTCCTCGAGTACTCCTTACTCGAGAGTTCACTACACAACAAGCTCCTTATGGTGGAGAAAACCGTACACGTCGCTTAACCAATTTGCGACTCTAAGCTAAAAGTCGAGCCCTAATCGTAGCTAGGACCAATCTACACAACTATACTTAGTACATACACAACTTCCAAATAGACACAACTACTTGGATCTTCACAACTATGACACAACTACAAGTGTATAAAATTAGATCTTCAATGGATCTTTGGTGGTGGACTCAACACTTCACTAGGATAGTGTTCTTCTCTTTGCACTTGGAGAGGAAGGGATGGAAGATCAAGATTCACTTCTTAAACAAGTAATAATCAAACAAATGATCAAAGATTTGAGTGATTAAAGAAGGGGTTTGAATCTGGAAATAAATGTGCAAAAGAGGTGAGGTGAAAAGCTGAGAATGGTCCACTATTTAAAGGATAAAGGAGCCAACGGCTATATCTGCCCGCGGTACCTTATCACAGCCCGCGATACCTTATCGGTAAGGTACCGCCTAGGTGCTAAGGTACCGCCGGACTAGACTCCGCTCCTTTTTTTCCTTTAGTGGTGGAGGTCTTATCTGGGTATACAAAATATCCTGAAAGGATATTCTTAGCCAAATAAGAATATGCCATTTTCAAATTTCAAATAATTAATTTAATAAAACATTTTCTTAAAAATAAAGTTTAATAAAAACTTGTCACATTTAATAAAAAGTGAGTTTTAAGAAAAGATTAAATCACTTGATCACTTGATTAAGGTTAGTACTTGTTTATCCATACCTTAAGTGAAAATGGGTAAAATGAAAAATACTTGAACTCAAGAATTCGTTTTTCGTTGTTTTCGTAAATGCTTGTTTTTACATATTGTCGTAATCAAAACTAAGCAAGACCGAAAAATGCAAGTAACGTTTTTAGTCATTATTGCATTAACAAAGACTTTCACGTTTTATAGCTCCCTATATAAAAGCCTAGCAAAACTTGACTTAAACACGTTAAGGATACTAGCTAGAGTAAACTTAGATAAGTAAACTCGGGTTGAGTCAAAAGATTCACAACGTTTGAAAATAAAACCACTTAATTAAAAATTTATTCTAGCAAAGAAAGAAAATAACTATACAAAGGTAAAAACTAATAGGCCAAAATAGATCAAAAATTTTGAAAATGTCGAAAAATAGATTTTCCGGTTAAAATGAGGACAAATACAAGGAAAAGGCCACTTAACTTCGATAGAAGTCCCCCTACACTTAATATAAACGTTGTCCTCAATGTTTAAGCATGTGAGAGTAAACTCCCCTACACTTAGGACATTGTGCACTTTGTTTAAATCTCGCTAAGGAAAAGACAACTAACGAGATTCCTATTCTAATATTGGAAAATATAAAATAGTGAATCGAAAAGAGTTTAGGATAGAACCGGGAAGACGGGAACACGGAATCACGGGTCGTCAAAAATCATCAAGAGTGGATCATTGAGCGCTCGAATCCCTGAATAGAAGAAGAGAGGAAATAGCAAACACCAACGGGTCTCCCCTACACTTAGGATAAAGAAAGCTAAAAGATAGATACATGGGTTGCCTCCTAAGAAGCGCTTGATTTTTGTTCACCGAGTCGTGAGCCTGACTCGACCTTGATTATCATAGGAAGAAGCATGAAACATATCCACCGGGATCAAATACATAGTTTTCGTCCATCGAATAACACAAGCTTAAGGCGAACAAGGCAAGCCAAAGAAGAGTAGGCAGGGTTCCCTTAAGCAAAGATGGAGCACGGTGGGAGCAAGGGTGAAGTGGTGCAAGCAGATTTCCATAAGTTCCAAAGATATTTCCTTTTATTTCATCAGACGGATACTGAGATGGCTGAAGAATATCGATACCGGGATCGAACACCTTTTCCTTTAGGGGAAAATAGCACTCAGGCTCAGCAGAATTTGAAGAAGATCCGCAAAGAAGATGCACAACCTCGTCCTCAGAAGGGGGACAAAGAGGTGTTAAATCATACGTGCTGCGGATGTTGGTGTCGACCGGTTGCTTCTCCTTTGAAAGAATTTTCTTCAAATCCAAAGTAGGATCAAGACCATAATCATCAAAGTCTAAAGGAGGAGCATCACTCTCATGAGGGAAGTAAGTATTGAGAAATGTAGAGAAGTCTTTCTCAAATGAGTAATCATCCAAAGTAGGATCAAGTGATGGCGGAGGATCTTCATCATGTGAAGAATCGCTCGAAAGAGTATCGGCCTCATCAAAATCATCATAAATGGGCATGTCGGGATACTCGGAAGCAAAATCATCATAATCATCTCCATCGAAGCTAGAATCATCATCATAAGCATCAAAGATCGGTGGAGAATCATATATGGGAGAAGGTTCCAAATTGGAGAGAGAATCATCCACATCATCTGGAAACAGTGGATTATCATTGCAAGACTCGAATAGAGGATTGTTGTAGACAAAAAAATCATCAAGCACATTAATCATATTCGCTGATTCTCTTTCATAGGATTTGCATGTAAGCTTCCCCATTTTGAACACTTGTTGTTCATTCCCGACCCTTAAAATTAATTCACCTTCGGCAACATCAACTAAAGCTCGTCCGGTTCTCAAGAATGGCCGACCAAGTATTAAAGGAATACGAGGGTCCATTTCATAATCAACAACAACAAAGTCGACCGGAAAAGTGAAGGTGCCAACTTTAATGAACACATCTTCGGCAATACCAACGGGGTAAGCGAGAGTGCGATTTGCAAGCTCAAGAGTCATCTTTGTTGGAGTAAGGTCGGGTAATGATAGTGCTTTCCAAACACTTAAAGGCATCAGATTTATACTGGCCCCGAGATCAGCTAGGGCAGTAAATTCTTTGGTTTTGTTAAAAATGCAAGGCAACACAAAACGACCGGGATCTCCAAGTTTTTCCGGAAGTTCTTTAAGAATAACTGCAGAACAATTTTCATTTAAGCGTGTGTTGGCGAGCTCAATCAGCTTCTCCTTCTTGTTAAGCAATTCCTTGAATGCTTTGACAAATTTCGGCATGTGGATAAGTGCTTCAACAAGGCTAATGTTGAAATTCATTTGAGAGATCATCTTCAAATAATTCGACACTTGAATGTCATCCTTGGTGTGCATTTTGGTCTTGCCTAAGAGAGATGGATAAGGAATATTGGGTTTGGGTGGTGAAGGTGTAGGTGTAGCAGGTAAAGGTTGAGATGTTGAAGGTGGGGTTGGTGGAGGATTCTTGGTGGGTATTTCATCACGATGAGGCGGAGACGGTAATGGTGTACTAATACTAGGTGTGGGAGTAGTAGGGATAAATGGTGGTGGAGGAGGTGTAGATGATGGGGGCGGGATAGGTGGTCCTACGATGGTAACTCCACTACGGGTAGTAATAGCACTCACATTTGCTCGCGGATTGGTGACGGTGTTTGAAGGTAGAGAACTCGAGGTAGAGGGTTGAGTTGTGGGCAAGAAACTAGCCAGCATATTCTTCAAATCATACGTTTGATTGCTGAAGGAGGATTGGATATTATCTCGAAGCTCGGATCTAATGTCATTCCCTTGCTTGGTGATATCTCCTTTCAAATTGATAATTTGGCTCTGTAGATTCTTGATTTGCTTTCCTTGGGTTCTCATCAAAGCTTCAATATCTTGATTGATGGGTGGGGCTTGTTGAGCGGGTGGGTGATAAGGATTAGAAGCTCTAGGTGGGATTTGGTTGCTTCTAGTATAGTTGTTGTTGGGGTTTTAGTTTTGAGGAGAAAAACCGGGTGAAAGGTAGTTGTTTGATCGGTAACTCAGCAAATTTCTATCCCCTTGAGGCCGGGCTTGGTAATTTTCCGATGAATAATTACCATAAGCCGCATACACGTTTTCCGGATTTCCTTGAGTAGAAGGACAATCAGTGTATGGGTGAGGACCGCCGCATGTCCTTGGAAACCGCTTTAACTTGTTGTTGGTTTGTAGCGAGAAGCAAGATATTTTTATTCATTTCGGTCATCATGCGGGTGAATTCGGTCATGTCGGGGTTTGCTGAAGTAGAAGAAACATTGACTCTCGGGTTGTTCCTTGAAGAAGCGGAGGAGTCCCAATTTTTGTGGTGAGTAGTCATGTTCTCAATAAGCTCTCTACACTCCTCGGGTCTCCTTTTCATAAATGTGCCACCGGCGGCTACATTAATCGTATCACGATCACGAAAAGTCAAACCGTTGTAGAAAGTATCAATCAATGTGACTGGAAGCATGTTGTGGTTTGGACAACGATCGGTCAAAACATTATATCTTTCCCAAGCATCAAAGAGAGATTCATCGGGTTCTTGCATGAAACCGCTGATTTGATTGCGAAGGCTCGTGACCATGGATGGTGGAAAGTAGCGCGACAAAAAGCGTTGAGTCATGTCATCCCAAGTATGAATTGAATTCTTTGGAAGACGATCAAACCATTTCTCGGCGTGGTGTGATAAAGTATGTGGAAAGAGTTGAAGGCGTAGAACATCCATTGTGGCACCGGGCAACTTCATGCTTTGAGTGATTGTAATGAATTTGTCGAGGTGTTTGTTGGCATCATCATCAGGCATTCCTCGAAAAGGATTTGTTTGCACTTGCTGAATCATGTGGTGCTTCAACGAAAACTCCGGAGCCGTGATTTGCATCGGCGCAATCGGTCCTCCTCGTCCAAACATTGTTGGTTGACAAAGTTCCTCCATTGTCCAAAGATCGGGTTGTGGAAGAACATTATTGTTGTTATTATTGAGGTGCGGTGGATTATTGTTGTTGTTAACACCTGCCATAGCTAAATCTTCTCGAGTCTCGGGCTCTTGATAATTAGAAGATCTAGTACGCATACACCTACAAAAGGAAAAGAAAAGATACCAAACACAAAGAGAATATATATACACTATAAAGAAAATAAAATCTTTTTGGATTTTTGAAAATTTTAAGCAAGAAAAATAACGCTCACGAATGAACGGATCCCAAAAAGCAACGCGTCTTTCACAGAAAACCGTTAATCTTTACGAAAAGAGCCGGCAGCGGCGCCATTTTAATAACTAGATTTTACTCAGTTAAAAAGTTCGTTGATGTATGTCTAATCGAATTGATCCTGGTTTAACTATGCGACTCAGTCGTTCTTTGGTGGAACAAATAGTTGTGTCGTTGTAGTAAAATAAAATGTGCAAAACTTAAAAGTAAATGACGTTAATTTAAATCTAAGTCTAGTTTAAAATAAATGGCGAGAATTTAAAAGCGTGACGAAAAGTAAATGGGCACTAAACGTAAATAACGCAAACTTAAAACTATCTAAGGCAAACTTTAAACGCAACTAAAACTTAAACTAAGGCAAAGCTAAAATAAAACTATGGCAAGTAAACTTAAAGTGCGACTAAGTAAAAAGGCGGGAAAAGTAAAGCTTGAAAAATAAAAACAGAAAGTTAAAAGAACCTGAAAACAGCTCATTCGGAATAATCCTTCATTCGGAATAATCACTCATCCGGAATGTCACCTTCGTTCGGAATGATTCTTCTTCACTCGGAATATTTACCAAAAATCTTGATCCGGAATAAATCCTTTATCCGGAATATGTCACTTATCCGGAATAAATTCTTGATTCAGAATATTGCCTTGGTTCGGAATATTTAATGTTCCGAATGAACTCTCCTTGATTCGGAACTTTTTCTTGATTCGGAATATATTCCGAATGAATCACTTTGATCCGGAATGGTGTCTTGATTCGGAATGTTCCGAATGAACAACTTCACTCGGAATGCACAACTTGATTCGGAATAATTCTTCAATCCTTGATCCGGAATATATCCCGAATGAACCTTGATCCGGAATATTAAATATTCCGAATGAACAAGTTGATTCAGAACAAATTCTTCACTCGGAATGTTCCGAATGAGCACTCCTTGATTCGGAACAATAAATGTTCCGAATGAACTCCACTGATTTGGAACTTTCACTGAACAAGACCTTTGATTCGGAATGTGTGGTTGATTCGGAATATCACCTGGGAATCAGTAACAAACAGCGAAGAACAAGGAACAAAGAGAAACACGAATCTAAACAAAATTAATCAAAATCAAACAAAGGATTAAATCAAACTAACCAAATAACATCTACTAATCATAAACAAATAATCCAAAACAATAAAACTAATAATAGTAATCAAGATAATCAAAACCCACTTAAATCAAATCAATAAATCATCAAAAACATAAACATGAACAATAAAGCACAAAGATTAAACATAAACCAAGAAAGGTAGATAAGAGATGAACAATAAAAGTAAAGATTGACAAGAATTAAAAGGAAACTTACTTGAAATTAAATGAATTTAAGGTGCAAGACAATGTATTTAAATGGACATGAAATTAAATGACAAGGTAATTAAAAGGTGGAAGACTAATTGTCACACTTAGCCAACAAGAGAAAATGAAATCTAATCTAATCTATTTATAGGGGAGATTAGGGAGGTGCTTAGGAAGCTTCATCCCTTCTTTCTTCTTTCTTTAATTGCACGATTTAGCCCTTGTCTTCTTAATCTTTTGACTTTAATTACTTTGTCTCGGGATTTCTTTAAACTCGTCTTGTAATTCTTCAATAAATTAGACTTGAGTTCTTTGGCTTTTAGTAAACTTCCGTCTTTTGACTTTTTTCTTCGATAAATCTTCAGAATTGGTCTTGGACTTCTGTTCTTTTTGCACTCTTGATTTCTTGACTTCGTCTTTTGTCTTTTTCTTTGATAAAAGCCCGTAAATGTCCGTGTTTTCTCCCTTTTCCACATTTTCGTCCTAAATCACAACAAAAACACAAACCACGCATAATTCCGACATAAATGACATAAAATACACGTTTTGGCTCGGTTATTATTGTAATTAAGTGGTAAAAAGGATGGGTGTTTACACACCTATCAGTTAAAACTGGAAGGATTTCCACTCCTCATTGTGAATACTATGTAGTATCACTCTGAGTGTTCTAGCAATATCACAAGGATATGGCGTAGGACTCTCTTGTTCATCATCCGTGTGTCCTAACGAGATTTGATTGATCTCTTGGCTCTAGACTCGATTTGTGCACTTTTAGTGGTCGGGGCTGGAGCAGATGCCACCTATTCAATATCAACTATCTCGAAATGAGAAAGCTAATAGAAGTCATGTTGTTCTCCGTGACAATTAAAACAAACTTCTTTTGAGAGAAGCCTGGGTAGCTAGGAAAGGTTTGTGCTTCACATCACTGGGTCCATGATGAGTTGTCTTCATGATGTGTTGACCCGGCTTCTGCCTAGGTTGTATGGAGGGCTTTTTTCTTTACACCCTTTATCCTTACATTTCTGTTTCATTCTTCAACCCCTTCAATGCTTACCAAGACATCATTACTAGCACCTTGTTGTGATTGTTCCAGTGCTAGCATCAGTACTTAGTCGGCATTCAACTACGTTCACATTTAACTCCATCTTTCCTAAGGACTTCTAATAATCTATTGGATTGTCCCTGGGAAGATCCCTCCGGTTCTGGTTGGATCATAGGACTTAAACCTAACCACCCTTTTGACACGGATAACGTCGTGAATTAAAGATGTTGCGGGTATTTGATCGTAACCATGAAAACCACTTTAAATGTCTAACAAGGTGTTTGAAAAACACTTAACACCTTGATAGTTTTTTCGTTTCAGAAATGCTCCTCCTTCACATGTGCATCGATAATTGAAAGTGTTTTGCACATGTAGGTAAGAGTTAAAGTGCTTGAGTCTTATACAAGATCACATTTTAATCACATTTTATCCCCTATCTATAATATATAAAATCCTTTGATATTAGAGATACCAAATTTGATTAAAATATATTTTGAAAAATAGTCTTTAAAATCTCCGGGAGAAAGATGTGTCAATCTTTGCATGAAGTTGAAATGCTCCCCCTCAAAAATTGATCCAATTAAATTGTCATTGTGAGGATATCATCGACATTTTGCTTTTTGAGGATGGGAGTTTGTTGAACACACAATTTTTGAAAGATTTTGAATAATCATTGAAAAATTCTTGAAAAAATTATGTTCAACGCTTTTTGAAAAATCCTATTTCTTTTTGGCGAAGAGGTTTTTCTAAAGCATAAACTTGAGTTCATAGACTTTGAATGTCTTGACGAATCCACTCAAGTGTAAGAAGATTTCTCTTCTTTTGCTGAGGGTAAGAGCACGAAATCGTACACTCCCCCGTGAATATAGATCCGGATTACAATCTAAAAGTGATTACAAGCCATTGTGTTGAGCTCAAAACGTGGAATGTTTTGTGACAAGCTCAACCCGTGATAGATTTCTCTACCCGTTGTTTGGAAATATTGTCCAAAACAGACAATTTCCTTTATTAAAAGAAATGACATGTTTTGAAAAATATTTACAACTTTCATTCGAGCTTTATGTACACACCCGTGTTGTTATTGAGCGATATTTCTAGCTATGTCCATATTATCGATACTGAAAGACATGTCGAGAAGAATCTTTTTGGTTTTTGAAAGATTTTTAATTTTGTGTTTTGCTTTTATGTGTTTTATATTTTTGTATTTTGCTTTTTCAAAAATATTTACAAGTAGATGTTTGATAGGTGAATCTAGCAGGCTTCTTTGCCAGAATCTCTAGTTCTGCTGGGGTCAAACATCTCATACCAATTTTCCTAACTAGATACGCAAACCTCTCTTTCGAGAAAGCTTTTGTAAACAAGTTAGCTAATTGGTAATCAATTCCAACAAAGTATAGTTCAACAATACCCTTTTCAACTTGTTCCTTAATGAAGTGATATTTGACATCAATGTGCTTCGTGCGGGAATGTTGTACCGGATTGCAGGAGATGGCTATGGCGGACTTTGAGTCACAGTACATAGGTACTTTATCAAAGTGGAAGCCATAATCCGTAAGTTGTGTTATCATCAATAGAACTTGAGCACAACACGCAGATAGAGACACATACTTCGCTTCGGCTGATGACAATGATGTGCAATCCTGCTTCTTGGAACACCATCCCACAAGCTTATCTTGACCTAGAAATTGTGCACCACCAGAAGTACTTTTACGTGTATCAAGACACCCTGCATGATCAGAATCTGAATAGGCCGTTAGAAACAAACCGGTTTCCCTCGAATACCAGGGTCCCAAATGAATGGTATTCTTGAGGTACCGAAAGATCCGTTTAACCTCCTTGAGGTGATTTTCAGTGGGTCGTGCTTGATATCATGCACAATAACACGTAGCATGTGATATATCTGGTTGGCTTGTTGTTAAGTACATGAGGGAGCCGATCATGGAACGATATTTCGTTTGATCTATGGCATCTCCCTCCAAGTCAGCATTTAGGGATGTGGTTGATAATGGTGTCCCAACGGGGTCACATGAGGTCATACCATGCTTTTTGATTATCTCTTGACAATAGCTTGGTTAATAAAGATACCACTTGGGGATTGGTGAACTTGAATTCCTAGAAAGAATTTTAGTTTGCCCATCATTGACATTTCAAATTTGTTGTGCATGACTTTTTCAAACCATTTTGAAAGTTTTGGGTTTGTAGACCCGAAAATAATGTCATCAACATAAATCTGCACAAGCAATATGTCATCCTCATATTTATAAGTGAACAAAATTAGATCAAAGGAACCTTTTGAGAAACCTTTGGAGACCAGAAATTTTGAGAGCTCGTCGTACCACACCCTTGGAGCTTGCTTGAGTCCATAAAGTGCTTTGTAGAGACGATACACCTTGTCAGGATAATGAGGATTGACGAATCCTTCCGGTTGCGTGACATAGACTTCTTCCTTCAAAGGACCGTTAAGAAACGCCGTCTTTACGTCCATTTGATACATGATGAATCCCTTATGTGCAACATAAGCAAGGAAAATCCTGACCGCTTCCATTTGAGCTACTGGTGCAAATGATTCTTCAAAATCAATACCCTCTTTATGACCATACCCTTTAGCCACTAGCCTAGATTTGTTCTTGATGATCGTGTTCCCTTCATCCATCTTGTTTTTCAGATCCATTGAAGATTTAATGGTATTACATCGTATGGTCTGTCAACAAGTTCCCAGACTTGAAGTCTTTCAAATAGTTGAAGATCATCCGTCATTGATTCAATCCAAGCATGATCAGCCATGGCTTCTTTGATGTTTTTTGATTCAGCTGAACTCGCGGCGAGTGCGAACATACAAACATCGCCATCGGTGTTAAGCTGTCGTCTTGTACGAACGAGCTGTGAAGGGTTTCCAATTACTTGAACCAAAGGATGATCTCGGGTCCAATGATGTGTTGAAGAATGTCGTTGATAAAATATATGCATATTTGACGGATCAACATGGCGAGTAGAAGACTCTCCAGTTTCGTGTACTGGTGTACCGAATGGGTTGATAAATTCATCTTCGTCAGATAATGCATTGTCTGCTTGATTTGTGTTGTCTGGAACAATGACAGTAGTTGTTGATGTTGTAGGAGCGGTTGTTAATGTGATATTCTGAGGAGATAAATCTGCAGCAACCCTGTTGAAGTAGATAAAGTTGTATCCTTTTGTTGACGATGATCGGTATCATCATCCTTATCATGAGTGACAACGGAAGACTTTGATACAACATGTTTCTCCCCCGTGAAATATTCATCATACATTGGTCCATATAACATTTCCAACTCTTCAAGTGTCGTGTCCACTGTCATATCTGCTCTAGGAACATGTTCAGGAACTAGCTTTGAACTTGACGGTTCATTGCTGTGGTCTTGAGTTCCGACTTCTGTGCGGTTGTGCACAGAAGTAATTTGTCGTTGTGGATCGGGACTTAAACTGCTTTTTTCAAGTGCCATTTCTTGTAATTCATCAAATCTGATATGAATAGACTCGACTATCAATTTTGTTCTCTTGTTGTACACTCTATATCCCTTAGACTAAGTTGCATATCCTACTAGAATGCATGCATCACCTTTCTCTTTCATCTTGTCTAGATTTTCTATAACACCCCCAACAAATGCTATGCGCAGCGGAACTACAACATTTGGGTGCTACGTAGTTATCATCACACATAAGCTATATTAAACGACTCAAAGAGACGTAAAAGTTTAAACATAAATTTAAACATTATTAAAATCATACAAGTCTACAGTTTTCCAAATCCCAAGATAATACTAAACAGAGTTTGCGTTAGGTCCCCACTGAATCTCAACCCAAAAGCACATTTTTGCTCACATGACAGAAAAATAACAGAGTTTTAAGTTAAATAAGGGTGGAAAAACAAGTAGACCGCCAAGCCACAACAACTTCCATCCTCGCATGCTCCGCTGCTATCAATCTTGGTTACCTGAAACACATGCTTAAAACTGTCAACACAAAGGTTGAGCGAATCTATAGGTTTATCAAATCATAAGTTGAACATAAGTACTAAAAACCAATCATGATCATTCAATAGCATTGTCGCGCAAACAATCTATTATTCAAGGATATGACAATTGTGTTTAAGCTCATGACACTAATCCGTTAACTCAATCACCCGCGTAATAATTACCGGCGTGATTCAGATGAAACCAGTGCCCCTACTAAAGGCATTAGTTGCAATTATACCTTATCTCTTATCACAAATTATCCGTCCGCAGGGGGTATCAACGTACTAGCCCTCGTCTCGGATAGGGTAGTCAACCCCATAGTACAATCACTTTGTATAAGCGGCTATTTCCCCTTCGCAAGGGCAAGACAATAGTTAATAGTTCATGAATTTAGGGCCTTTTGCAACTAGGTACTCAACACAATTTCAAGGCAACATTCGGGTCTAACAATCATTCATGACTTATGTTCATTTTCATTTAAATAGCATGTATCCCCCTCGCGGGTAAAAACATTTGAAATAAGTAAAGAGCGAGGCTATAGACTCACCTTGCGTAGTAGTAGTAGTTCTAGCGAAGACGTAACGAGAAATGTCACCGACGACGTGGATGCCCGGAAAAGTCTAACACTTGACCTAAAATCAAGGTACGAAAACCAAATCAATACTCCGTGTACATAACTGTACTAAACACACGCAAATTGAAACACTTAATGCTTATGAAAACTCACACCAAAATCAAACAAATGATATTTACTAGACACGAACCATTTTTATACTTTATTAAAACTATTACTCATTTTACAATTCTGCCGGTACATACCAAATGTACGGGCTGTTTTATCCCACTTAGACCACTCTTAAAAATCTGAGAAAATTTGTAAAAATCACTTATAATTTGTAGAAACCCCATACCAAATTTCATAAAAAGTTTTCACTTCTAAGACCTTCTGCCCGATACATCTTTGAAGTACAAAATTCGGATAGTTTTGCACACTCGACTTGTAAGATCATTTTGACCATCTTAACCAATACCTTTTTCAAATCCGACTCTTGATTATGAAAATAGACTCAAAATGCTAAGTTTAGGGCCTGAGAACAGCCCTTGACCATTTTTGAAACTCAACTTATAGTCCCCGAGATTTGACCCAATATCGACAACAATTTCGCATTGTGTCGATACGCATCTCCCGGTACACGAACTTTCAAAATATCATAACTTTTGACTCGTTTGGAGTTAAAAGCTCTATCTTATACCGAAACGAGCGTCTCGACGACCACTACAACTATATCCTACAATCACAACCTGGACCAAAAATTAAAACCACGAAAATAGCCCTAAACAATCTGTTTGAAAACGACTCATTCAAAATCACCTTTCTACTTGTTTTCAATCCATTCCACCATTACCTAGACCTATTCTAACCACTTATACCCATTCCCAGTCATCTAAACAGCCTCTAACACTATGAAAATCGAATCCTCACTAAAACCCAAAGCCTAAATCATACATGCAATTGGTTCTATCCATTTAAAACACCAAAAACAACATCCTACATACAAACCCACAACACAAAACATCAAACTCATCAAACCACAACCAAACACACTTTGGCCGTGGGTTTGGTGTAGCCAAAACACCCAAGAAAAACAGCCCCCAACTCGTTTTATTGATGATTCAACATTATAAACACATGAATTAAACATGTGTACCATTTAATTAGATCAAAATCCATTTTTGAAAAATTATAAATTTTTGGAAAATCATGTTTATGCATGTTGGATTAAACCTTGGAAAAACACTTACAAAGTAATTAGGAAAGGCGGTCTTTAATTGGTTTTGATCAAAACAAGAAAAAAAAATGGAGTATGGTGGTGGTGGTGATGATGGCCGACGGCTATGGGAGAGAAAGGGAGAAGGAGGTGAAGATTTTTGGGGTGTGTTTGTTTGTGTGTTTTAATTCTCTTCCTTTTGTAAAGTTAGGGGGACTTGTTTGGTCATTTTGGTTTTCTTTTGGCCTCCTTTTTAAACGACACTACTTAATAGCGGGAATTGTCTAGTAGTTGGTTTTTGAAATTTTACGGGATGTCGGGATTTGTAAAAATTACTTTCCAAAGGTTAAAACGCACACAAAACGAATATTCATAGGGTTCCGACTCGACTTAACACATAATAAAAATAAAATCTCGAAAGACTCAAATATCGATCAATCGATAATAAAAGGTAAATTTTGGGCATCCGTCGGTATCGTAGTCGTCATCGGTTCTTCTTAAATCGTCAAACGTTAAAATTACGACCTTAAACGTTGGTTTCAACTTAAACCGTCAAATCTATAACAAACGAAATTTCTTAAAAATTTCAAAATATACGTAAAATAGGATTAAATAAATGACGTTGGGCTCGGGATATCACATCCACAAGTGAGCCACAACTTAAGAGAGATGCTCATACTGAACAGATCTTGAGACAATAACTTAGCATCATACGGCACTTTCACTGGTATTACATCCTCCCCTCCTTAAGGGAGCGACGTCCCGGCGCTCTCCGGTTCTTATACTCGCATTTCGTACTACTAGAAAGATGGGGGTAACTTCTTACTAAAGAGGTATTCACGTTCCAATATGGACTTCGGTTCACGTCTCGGGTTCCATCACACCTTCACAATGAGTATTATACCTTGCTTCAATTCTCTTAACATCTCGATCCATGATCTCCACTTCAATTTCCCAAATTCTTCCTACGGTTATCAACACGTATCTTTTCAAAGCTTCTCGTGGTTAGCAAGTGATTCTTAATCTACACCATCCCTATCGTAGTCTCTCGAATCATCTCAAGTCCATTCAACTGACTTTTTCCTACTTCATTCTATCCAACTGGCGATCTACATTTTCATCAACATTTTCTTCAAATGATGTAGCTTCATTGTTAACAGGGTAAATGTCGTTATACAAAGATACTACCAACGGCAAGTGTCGACCTCAACAATTATCAAAATCAATCACACACGTTCGGAGCATGTCTTCCAACGTTCGAATCGTCCTTTCACTTAGTTTCATCGTCTCATAAAATAATTATTCACAAAATAAAATCGCACGGGTCGCACATAACCCTATTGAAAACGTTCAAAATATACAAGAAGAAGTAATTAACATTAGTCGTACAAAATTACCTTATCGCAATATTACGTACATGCAAACCTATTTCGTCAAAAAACGAATTCATCGATACGGAATCATCCGACGTATACATAACTCTCTCGAAGACATCACAAACCAATCAAACACAAAAGTCACTATGAAGCACAAACAACCACAGTACGACATGTTGGCAACATAGCCAAACCATGCCAAAACAATCAGTTCAATCAAGTTAACTTATCCTTGCTAATCAGCCAAGCCATGATAAAATAAGAAATGTTGACACATTTCTCGGATGAGTCCAGTCAAAAGAAAATTGCATGATAAAGAAGGTTCACGAGCTTGCTAGCTATGGCTGCATATCCTAAACAAAGAATAAAATTCATACATACGTCATCGCAGGGTGCTCACCCACGAATTCATACCCAAAAGATATTACAAGAACACCATCTCACTTCCGTCTCAAACGTGGTCAAAATCTCAATAAGCATCATCGTTCACAGTAAAAAGATATATATATTACATGGCACGTGTTCTCCATGATCGGACTTCATTGGACAATGTCGTCTTAAGTTCTCACAACTTTCGATCACTCGACTAGATCACATACAACATAAACACATAAAAGACAAGGGTTTACCACAAAAAACATCAACTATGGCTATCTATCGTTTAACCATCGATAATCAAGGATGGTTGAGTCAAGCAAAGAGGATTCCTCACTTGAATAAACGAAGACGGCAATGGAATTGTCTTCCAACTACCAATGCACAGTTGGTAAACTTCAACAATTTATCGCGTGTCGTTAAACATATCAAAAGAACGAGAAAAGAAAATAAATAAGGTACGATACGTTTGATGTAGGAGAAGCCTTCGTCATTCCCCTCAGAGTCACTTGAACTCTGATTTCCTCTACTTTGGCAGTCTTCTATTCTTGTTTAAAATTTCTTCTTAGTGTCGGTATAAGTCCCTTTGGTATTTCATCAACACCCTCGTGATTCCGATGAAATTCACACGTTAAACACAACACATAAAAACATTTTCCAAAATTACTAGGCCACAGTGACTTACTAAGTCAACGCCAAACAAAAAGGAAAGATTTCAAAGAACACAAGAAAATTCAAAAAATTTCTCTAAGAATCAAAGAAATTACGACCACTTGTAAAAATGATCCACCATTTTAAAAAGAAACGCTCTCATCCAAACGTTTATCAAAACACTACAAGTTTCAAGATGACCAATTTGTTTGACACGATCGTGCCCTTCCTAAACTATGCATAATTAGCTAGATCATGCATACTTAAGGATCAAGCAACAACAACCAACAAAACAGGACTCTTCCCGAATTATGCATAGTTAGCTAAGCTGTGCATAATTGAGGATCGAGTGACGACACAAACATTATTATTACATACCAAATATGACTACGAAAGTTTTCGACCTAATCTTCAAAATAATTAAACCATTTGAATCGAAATTTGAAATGGGAAAATATTGTTACCATCGTTTTAAGAAACACATCAAACATTTTTCGTCTACTTTGGAAACACACATTACTTTGCCTATTTATGAGAAAAATGAATAAATAATTAAGTAAATAAATCGACACCACTTACATTTGGTTAAACGAAACATTTCACACTCATACATATTTTCAAAATAGACTACTCACCAATCAATGGTAAGGTGGTTCAGGATTCAAGATCATCGCAAGCACAAAAAAAAAATAATAAAATCCAAAAATCAATGAGATCGAACTAGGTAAACAAGCAATATAATTGCCAACTAAAATTAACTACATTAGAAATGAAAATACTTCATACATATGACAAAAGTCTCGGGATAACAACAGCGATCTACGAATACATAGAGTAAAAATTGAATATCAACACAAGCGTTAAAAATAAAACAACGACCATAATTCCCATCGTCTCGAGTTGCACACACATTCCACCAAGGGTATACGGGGGGAGGAAATTAATCACTTGGTCGAATAGAAACAATTTCACCAGGAAGATCGAGTTCTTTCACCTCTACTATTCGGTAAAGCGGCTTCGCCTCCTCGCTTTTGTTCAATATAAATAAATAACCAATTTAATGAATATTTATAGCATCATTCAAGTAAATACAGAATTTTAGGTTTTATTAACCGTAAGAAGAAAAGTCACAACGTCCATGAACAGGACAAAATATACCGGGTGACATACCCTCATCATCAAGTACTAGCGAAATAGTAGTTTTAAAATAAATATAGTAATAATGGTTTCATATCATGGAAAATATTAAAATGAACAGTCACATGACTACTCAAGTTTAGATACAGACTCATAAAATCAAAGAAGGGATGTCGGACGATCGAACCATCGTGACTCAAAACATTATATACACATCTTAAGAAAATAATACAAATATTCGTTTGTTGGGTAATCCATATGCATTTTCTAGTTACTGTTACCTGGTATATTGTAAAACCGAACATTTGCACATTTTTAATTCGTGTTACCCCATTAAAGATTTCAGACCTTTCATGTTTCAATCTGTACAAAGTTTTTATTTCTAGAAAAATTACAGTTGCAAGAAAATTTCTAACATTAGTTGATTCGGTGACTCGGTTATTATAACTAGTAAAATCATTAGGTTTGAAAATCTCCATACTTGTGTCAAAATCTCGTTAATGTTCATATCATAAGTACCAAAACGTATACAGTTTACGTTTTTATTATTACGACTTATATTATCACATATATAAACATATCCAACATGACTCAAACTAGTCCAATTAACTCTTAAAATCAACTTTTGACTTTTTATTATACATAAGTCTTCCTTAAAATTGGTTTGTTAAATCACATTCGCGCACTTCGACTCAAATGATAAAGAGGTTTCACGTAGTATTATCTCGGATAAATTACTGATTTTAGTCGAGACTTGAATCTAAAAAATAATAACAATATAATAATATAATAATTAATCAGAAATGCTTATTTCAATAATTCTAAAATGTGGAAAATTCAACTTTTAATCCTTAGCCCATTATCAAACGGTTTTTAACATTAACACATCTCGCAGCGGAATAAAACAAAAGATTTTTCAAACGATTTTAAACAAGCATCATCGAATGATGCATAGTGATTCTCTATAACGACAATTAAATAAACAAATGATTCCCAATGACGTTCCATCAATATTTAAAAACTTATTTCAAGGGTTAGAATTTCTCACTTATAGTGTATATTCCGATGTTATCCCAGTTTATTCACTACAACAAGTAACGTGTTCTAGTTTACGCCAATGCATACGTAAACATAACCTTATGTTTAAAATAAAACCAATTTTACAAAGTCTCTAGCTCTGAAATACATGACAAATTCTTCTACTCCTTTTCAGTATTAAAAGATATGCCATAAGTTTACCATAATGACCCAAAAATTAATTCATACTAAATCTAAGTTACATATACTCAACAGTCATATCGTAAATTTTATTATAAACTCCTTTTTCAAATTATATTAAATAAATTCTTAACAAATCCATCACTAGCTTCTAGTATCAAATTATTAATATATAAAAACAAGGATTTTACGAGTAATATAAATCACTTATTATGATATACCAACCAAGGTTGAAGGAAAAATAATTTCACTTTGTCCATTTCTTCTCTACACTTATTTTTACTTGTTACAAGACACATCATTAGTCATTTTTATCCAAAAATTTCATTCACCATTTATTTAATACGTAAAACACTTTATGTTTAAACCATTCAATCAACAAAATTCGATGCTTACTTAACTCGCACAAATGCCGGACCTCGTCATGTAAAATATTAACTCCAAAATAATGAAACAACAAAACAAAATGAAATAAATGGAACGAGAATACGTATGTCAACTAAATGTTGTTATCGGCCTCGGATGAGTCTCGAAATCGTACTCCACAAAATTAACACAAAAAGCAACCAAATTCCAAGTTATCGCGATTGATCACAACGCTAGTCTATTTTAAAACACATCTTAAAATTCAAGTAGAATAGTAAACAATGATTAAATGGCGACACGCCTCAACCACGTTTTATAACATACACATGTGATTCGTCGCTACGATGTACGCATCGTTGATTATACTTCGTCTATATTATAGTTACGCCAACTAACATATCAAACCCATAAGGAATAAAGGAAATAAAGTAATACGTAAGTAAATTACGTTTCAAAAGAAAATGTCCAAAATGACACATCACGGTGCGATAACGACAATCGAGATCAATCTAGTCAATATACAATATGTTACGAAACATTATTTACGTATCTAGAGTATCAAACGAGGTTCATATTCGGTTATCCGAACAATAAATTAATTATCAAGATTGATAATTTGCTGTGAGGCCGAATTCTCAACAAAACCGCATTATAACATGTACGATAATCACTCAAGGACCATTGCTTCACGTGCAATGCCTTTAAATACCATAGTATATACATATTTATACATAAAATATTCCTACATACACGTAGGATTACAACGAGGTGTTGCCATGTAATGCAATGTAGCCCGTATGCCAAATACATGCAACATATAAGATAATCTTTACAAGAATTTGCAAATTACGATGATAAGTACTCAACGTACACAACAATATATTTCAATATAGATCAAAGTATTTACTTACTAAATACTAGAGAATTCATGTCAGTTTTGAGGGATACATCTAAAATATAAAGCAATGCTAAAGAAATCTTACCGGAGCCATGCAGGATAGTTGTGTGCTTGGACAATTTCTTACGACACCAAAAGTTATAGTTTAGATTTTTCAAAATGACCTAGTTCTCTATAACTCATGGCTCTGATTACCAATCTATAACACCCCTAATAAATGCTATGCGCAGCGGAACTACAACATTTGGGTGCTACGTAGTTATCATCACACATAAGCTATATTAAACGACTCAAAGAGACGTAAAAGTTTAAACATAAATTTAAACATTATTAAAATCATACAAGTCTACAGTTTTCCAAATCCCAAGATAACACTAAACAGAGTTTGCGTTAGGTCCCCACTGAATCTCAACCCAAAAGCACATTTTTGCTCACATGACAGAAAAATAACAGAGTTTTAAGTTAAATAAGGGTGGAAAAACAAGTAGACCGCCAAGCCACAACAACTTCCATCCTCGCATGCTCCACTGCTATCAATCTTGGTTACCTGAAACACATGCTTAAAACTGTCAACACAAAGGTTGAGCGAATCTATAGGTTTATCAAATCATAAGTTGAACATAAGTACTAAAAACCAATCATGATCATTCAATAGCATTGTCGCGCAAACAATCTATTATTCAAGGATATGACAATTGTGTTTAAGCTCATGACACTAATCCGTTAACTCAATCACCCGCGTAATAATTACCGGCGTGATTCAGATGAAACCAGTGCCCCTACTAAAGGCATTAGTTGCAATTATACCTTATCTCTTATCACAAATTATCCGTCCGCAGGGGGTATCAACGTACTAGCCCTCGTCTCGGATAGGGTAGTCAACCCCATAGTACTATCACTTTGTATAAGCGGCTATTTCCCCCTTCGCAAGGGCAAGACAATAGTTAATAGTTCATGAATTTAGGGCCTTTTGCAACTAGGTACTCAACACAATTTTAAGGCAACATTCGGGTCCAACAATCATTCATGACTTATGTTCATTTTCATTTAAATAGCATGTATCCCCCTCGCGGGTAAAAACATTTGAAATAAGTAAAGAGCGAGGCTATAGACTCACCTTGCGTAGTAGTAGTAGTTCTAGCGAAGACGTAACGAGAAATGTCACCGAAGACGTGGATGCCCGGAAAAGTCTAACACTTGACCTAAAATCAAGGTACGAAAACCAAATCAATACTCCGTGTACATAACTGTACTAAACACACGCAAATTGAAACACTTAATGCTTATGAAAACTCACGCCAAAATCAAACAAATGATATTTACTAGACACGAACCATTTTTATACTTTATTAAAACTATTACTCATTTTACAATTCTGCCGGTACATACCAAATGTACGGGCTGTTTTATCCCACTTAGACCACTCCGAAAAATCTGAGAATTTGTAAAAATCACTTATAATCTGTAGAAACCCCATACCAAATATCATAAAAAGTTTTCACTTCTAAGACCTTCTGCCCGACACATCTTTGAAGTACAAAATTCGGACAGTTTTGCACACTCGACTTGTAAGATCATTTTGACCATCTTAACCAATACCTTTTGCAAATCCGACTCTTGATTATGAAAATAGACTCAAAATGCTAAGTTTAGGGCCTGAGAACAGCCCTTGACCATTTTTGAAACTCAACTTATAGTCCCCGAGATTTGACCCAATATTGACAACAATTTCGCATTGTGTCGATACGCATCTCCCGGTACACGAACTTTCAAAATATCATAACTTTTGACTCGTTTGGAGTTAAAAGCTCTATCTTATACCGAAACGAGCGTCTCGACGACCACTACAACTATATCCTACAATCACAACCTGGACCAAAAAATAAAACCACGAAAATAGCCCTAAATAATATGTTTGAAAACGACTCATTCAAAATCACCTTTCTACTTGTTTTCAATCCATTCCACCATTACCTAGACCTATTCTAACCACTTATACCCATTCCCAATCATCCAAACAGCCTCTAACACTATGAAAATCGAATCCTGACTAAAACCCAAAGCCTAAATCATACATGCAATTGGTTCTATCCATTTAAAACACCAAAAACAACATCCTACATACAAACCCACAACACAAAACATCAAACTCATCAAACCACAACCAAACCCACTTTGGCCATGGGTTTGGTGTAGCCAAAACACCCAAGAAAAACAGCCACCAACTCGTTTTATTGATGATTCAACATTATAAACACATGAATTAAACATGTGTACCAATTAATTAGATCAAAATCCATTTTTGAAAAATTATAAATTTTTGGAAAATCATGTTTATGCATGTTGGATTAAACCTTGGAAAAACACTTACAAAGTAATTAGGAAAGGTGGTATTTAATTGGTTTTGATCAAAACAAGAAAAAAAATGGAGTATGGTGGTGGTGGTGATGATGGCCGACGGCCATGGGAGAGAAAGGGAGAAGGAGGTGAAGATTTTTAGGGTGTGTTTGTTTGTGTGTTTTAATTCTCTTCCTTTTGTAAAGTTGGGGGGACTTGTTTGGTCATTTTGGTTTTCTTTTGGCCTCCTTTGTAAACGACACTACTTAATAGCGGGAATTGTCTAGTAGTTGGTTTTGAATTTTTACGGGATGTCGGGATTTGTAAAAATTACTTTCCAAAGGTTAAAACGCACACAAAACGAATATTCATAGGGTTCCGACTCGACTTAACACGTAATAAAAATAAAATCTCGAAAGACTCAAATATCGATCAATCGATAATAAAAGGTAAATTTTGGGCATCCGTCGGTATCGTAGTCGTCATTGGTTCTTCTTAAATCGTCAAACGTTAAAATTATGACCTTAAACGTTGGTTTCAACTTAAACCGTCAAATCTATAACAAACGAAATTTCTTAAAAATTTCAAAAATATACGTAAAATAGGATTAAATAAATGACGTTAGGCTCGGGATATCACATCCACAAGTGAGCCACAACTTAAGAGAGATGCTCATACTGAACAACTCTTGAGACAATAACTTAGCTACATACGGCACTTTCACTGGTATTACATTTTCACCATCTCGAATAATGTAACACGTACATCCAAAAATGTGAAGGTATTTGAGTGAAGGTTTTCGATCATGAATTATGTGATATGGTGTATTTTCGTGTCTTGGAATAATTAAGGATCGGTTTTGTGTGTAACATGCAGTTGACACGGCTTCGGCCCAAAAGTGTAATGGTAGTTTTAAAGCGGATAATAGAGTTCTAGCAGCCTCAACTAAAGTACGGTTTCGTCTTTGAACAACACCGTTTTGTTCGGGTGTTCGAGCAATAGATGTTTCATGTTCAATCCCTTCGGCTTCAAAATAATTCTTCAGAGTTGAATTCAAGAATTATGTGCCTCTGTCAGTACGTACCACTTTTACTTGAGCT
This sequence comes from Glebionis coronaria, assembly GCA_025667525.1. NCBI lineage: Eukaryota > Viridiplantae > Streptophyta > Magnoliopsida > Asterales > Asteraceae > Glebionis > Glebionis coronaria. The sequence continues at coordinate 337,224,713 of CM046880.1, read as the reverse complement.
TGAAGACCATGTTGTTTCAACTTAAGGAAGTTAATGAGAACCTCAGGTGTTTCATAATTGGACCTCAATAAGTGAGTCCATGTGTACCTTGAGTAGTCATCAACAATTACCATAACGTATTTCTTCCCATTGATGCTTTGAATACGCATGGGTCCACACAAATCGATATGAAGAAGATCTAAACGTCCTTTTGAGATTAGTGTAGTCTTTGTCTTGAAACTACTCCGTTTAGGTTTGCAAAGCTCACAAGAAGAACAAAGATGATCCTTGATGAATTTCAAGCTTGGAAGGCCTCTCACAATATCTTTCTTGGAAAGCAAGTTGATGGTATCAAAATTGAGATGAGATAAACGATGATGCCATAACCATGCCTGAGTCGTTGAAGCTTTAGCCATGAAGCAAATTGGAGTTGATGAAGTTGTGTCTTGTAGTGAAATTGTGTAAAGATCAGTACTCCGTGAACCGGTGAGTAAATCATTCCCATCATAATCACGAACAAAACATGTCTTCTTTCTGAAAGCAACTTCCAAATCTGCATCACAGAATTGACCAACCGAGAAAATATTGTGATTGAACCCTTCGACGTAGTATACCCTTTTTATCGTTATATTACCCTGAACCAAATCTCCATATCCTAGGATCGGTGCAAATTGATCATTTCCTAATCGGACCGTACCCAGGAACTTCTCCACGAAGTTAATTAGAAGCTTGAGATTCCCCGTCATGTGCTTCGTGCATTCGGAGTCCAGTATGAAGAGAATTATTTGTATCACCTGCAGAAGAGTTAGAACACGATGGAGCATTTGCTAAGTTGGATACCACATTAGTTGTGATTTCAGAATCATTAGTGTCCTTAGCAACAATTTATAGGCATACTAACACTCGTTGTCACATTTGCTGTCCTAACTTTAGGCATCCATTTATATCCTGGAGGACATTGATTAGCAAACCACCATTTCCACGACTTGCTAGCAGACTCATATAATTCCCTAATTCTGCTTCTAGTGGTATTAGTGGTGGAGTCTGATGCAATACTTTTTTCAGGAGGGGTTACACCAGAATGGTTCACTTTGCGTTTGGGTTTTCTAGCACTAATAGGCATCGTAGTTTGCTTCTTAGTTCTAGTATGTACGCCTTTGACATTATTCGAAACACACATAGCATGATTAGCATTAGCACACTTTCCACGTTTCACACAAACAAACTTAACATTCAAAGCATTCAAAGTCGAATCATTCAAATAGTCATTACACACGATTACAGACGTTTTATTCTTAGAAACATTAAAAATCCTAGGGTGGTCTTCTACTGTCTTCATCTTCCCTTGACTTTTGTTTTGCCAAAACTTTTCATTCATGCGAGTGCTCTTAAGCTGAGGCCGGCTAACACTATTAGTGGGGATTACTCCTTTAGTAAAAGATACACGTCTATTAGTGTTTCTAGAAGTCTAAGGTGGTTAACTTTCTTTGTTGTGTGTGGGTTTAGTGGCCAATCTATACATCACTGGTTTAACCACATTTGTGTTCTTAATGCTTTGTGATCGAATATGTGTTTTGGGTATATTCTATGGTAACCTATCCTTCCCATACGTCTTGGGAGCAAACGCAGGTTTTGCAAATGCAGAATTAGAGAAAACAGATAGTTTTCCCAAGACAGAGGGTCTAGTCACTTTTTGCGCATTGGGTTGTCTTACAACAGGTTTCTTAACACTAGGTTCCACAATTTTCCCACCCATCTTAGCAACGAGTTTCTTCAACTCTACTATTGCTATTTCCCTGTCTTGTAATTGAGCTTTCAACCCTTTAATTTCAAAACTCTTTTCATTCATTTCTCGAAACATTTTGGAAAGTTTTTCTTGCAAGTTATTATCATGTGGAAAACTACCAACGTCTTTTTGCAAAGAAAGTTCAAGAGAATGTCAATGTTTTTGAAGGAAATCAGTTTTGTGTTGAAGTAACTCAAAAGCCTTTTTATCAACATTTTCTTTACGTTTCGAAAGCTCAACTTCAAGACGCTCACACTCTTTGATCTTATCAAGATATTTGCATGCAACATCATAATATTCATCGATATCAGCACAAGATGGAAGAGTAACACACAAATTATCTTTGGAGAGACATTCTTCTAAGAGTAAATCATATTCATCTGAAAGAAAGGACTTGTCCATTTGAAGATAGCCAATTTCTTTCTCAATAGACTCAACATATTTTAAATCATCAAACATTTCAGACCGAATTAATTTTTCAAATTCAAGAATATTTTCTTTTAATGTGGTCGTGTTTGGTATTAAGATTTTTTTGATAAGCACAGTTATATCTTGAGGAATTGGTTTTTTCCACTCGTCATTTTCTCGTTGTTTTCATTCATTGTCAACAATAGATTTAATATTATCAATGTAATGTTGTAGAAACCCAAATGTCTGCCTATTCTTGCTTTTAAAAGCATCAAGAGGCAAGTAGTTGATGAACTTAGAAACGTTTGTTTTCTTAGTAGCAAAATCTTTCTTCCATTGAATTCTTCTTTGTTTGCACTCTAAAAACAATTCCTCACGAGACTTTTGTTTTTGTGTAGTGAAAAGACCATATAGACTATTCTCATAAGCATAATTGTATGGTTTCACAAACTCTTTATTGACCGGTGATCTACTCTCCTCTTCCCAAAGGGATGTCTTATCATAACCAAGAGGATATTCAGTATCGGTCCATTCGGACTCATCTATATAAAGGTGCGGGTTCGTAGCTTGAGCTTGGGCAAGATAATCAGGACTTGCAAAGCTAGCTTGACCCTTAAACATAGACGGAGTTGCTATCATTCTTACGGTTTGAATAGAGTCATGCGTTTTATAAACCACTTTCTTCAAAAATTCGACTTGTTTTTCTAGTTCCGTTACTTTTTCAGTATCTTTTTCATGTCGACTTTTGAAATCTTGTTTTAACGTTTCAACCTCTTGTTTCTTAACATCAAGAATTTTAGCAGACTAGGTGTTATCCATCGAAAGCCGTTGTTCAAGTTCGTTAACTTTGGTGGTAGCAAGGTACGTTTTTTGACGTTCATCCATTAATAAAACATTAAATTGACGTTTCTCTTTGGTTAATAACTCAAGAGTTTCGTTGTATTTCTTTTCAAGATCGTCCTTTTGACTTTTTAACGCACTACCCTTGTACCCCTCAAGCTCTTTGGTTTTCTGAAGAAGCTCATCTTTATAGCGTTCAATGGTCTCACTAGATGTAATTAGTGCGGCTTTGCATTCTTCAAAATTTTGAGTGAGCGTTGCGTTTGCCTTCTTTAATTGCTTTTGACTTTTTCTAGTTTCATTGACATCTTTTTGTAAACTAGCAATTAAATTAGCAAGCGCGACACGCTCCTCATCATCATACTCATTTGCATGTTGATCATCCTCAAACTCATTATTGCACATGTCTGATGAATCGGGTGTGGTATTGCTATCAACCTTTTCCGTCATACATGTGTCATTAATGGCATTGGGTAGCCCACTATGCTCATGAATATCACCAAACACATTATATTCATTAGTGGCATGTACCTTGTCGAGTGGCTCAGTGTCAAAGATAGGGCCATTGTCATCTTCAGTGACGTTGAGAACTTCGTCAACCTTTGCCATGTACGAGTAATGTGCTTCTAATTCTTGGTTGGAGGCTTCATCATCAGTATCATCAAGCATTGCTCCTTCCTCAGCCGACAATTCGACCCCTGCTTGCATCTTCTTGCATAACAACATCTTCTCTTTATGATAGCTAGAGTCCCTAACCCGTTTCGGCTTTCTGCATTCCTTTGCTATATGCCCATAACCTTGTAAATTATAACACTGAATCCCACTTTATTGAACCACTCGCGTTCCCACAGTTTCCCTATTCCTAGTAGCAGCAGCAATCCTCTGAGTATCATACTTGGCAGTTTGTCGATCATACGTTGCAAAACCCTCAACATGTGTTGGATTACGTCGATCATACCTAGAAGGAATTTCAGCACGTCAACGTGTGTCATACCTTGGAGAATTCTCAACATATTGGTTCTTTGTGTTGGATAATGTTCAAAGATTGTTGTTGGTGGGTTGAAGATTTTCTGGCAGGTCTTCATAATGAAAGCAATTTGTTGTTTCATTTCCTGATTCTTCTGAGCTTGATCTTCATCACTATCCTCTTTAGATGGTGGTGATGGTGCTCTTGGTTCTTTGCCGCGTGATCTTGTGGAGGATGAAGACTTGGATGATGTGGAATATCGTGGTGAGGATGATTGAATGGAGTATGACTTTGGAGTACGAGATCGATGATCTTGAGTGGTAGACACTAGAGCAAGTGGATTAGCCGTCTTTGCAACTCGTTCAACTCGAATTTCATTTGCCTCATGCTGAAGTTGTTTCAAGATATCAAAGAGAGTGTGATAGTTTACCTTGTCTAACTGCTTCTGTTGTTTCACCAAAGTAACAAAACGTGTCCACTCTGGTTGAAGTTGCTGAAGAAATTGCACATTGACTTGCATGGTGGAGACCTCCAAGTTGTTTCTTGTCATATCGTTCATCATCTTGTAGAATCGTGAATAATAAGACTAATTGATTCTCCATCCAATGCAGTAAACTTACCAAAATTCCAAAACAAGTTTGTTTTAACATCTTGCTTGTTGAGTGATTCTCCTTGTTGCAAGCGTTCAATAGCCGTACACATTTCTTGTGTCGTAGGACATGCATCAACCGTGGAATAAATATCATCTCCAATTCCACTTAGAATCATATAGATCGCTTCTTTTTCTGCATCATACCAAGCACACTTCTCTGGTGTAAGATCAGATAACGTTTCTATTCTTGTGGTTGCGGGTATTTCTGGAATAGTGTTTGTGGCTGGTGTATGATGAACAGTGATATCGGAGAAAACATATGGTCCATTGTTAATACATTGCCTCAATGCATCATCATTAGGTATTGTATCAAGATAGCGAAGAAAACGTGATTGCCATTGAGCATATCGACCGACCACAAGCATTGGTGGTCTCTCTTTGTTACCCGCCACCATGATGTTGTTGTTCGTCACACGATATTCTGCAGTAGAATCCATCTCAATATTCTCTTAAGTGATGAATTGAATGTGGATCTTAAGTAGTTGTGTTGTGATTGTGTTGTTGTTGAAATTCCGAAAAAATTGCGATTTTTTCTCAGTCCGACAATAAATTCCTCAGTCCGACAAAACGGTAGACCTAAAAAAATTGTAATCACCAAATTTTGAAATCGAGCTAGAAATATCCTAAAACTAGTATGGAAAAAATTTGAATCTACTTGACGGGAAAATTTTAACTTTTTAACTTTTTTTTAATCTTCGTGTAAACTACGTTCCGGGACTAGTCTAGATAGTGGCTAAGTCTAAAAAATACTCTAACAAAATTTAGATGTCCATCATAATGTCACCCATCGCACTCATTGATCGCACTCTTAGATCGTAGTCCTTGATCGTACTCATAGATCGTACTCTTAGATCGCACCCTGATCATACTCTTAGATCGTAGTCCTTGATCGTACTCTATGATCGTAGCCTATGATCGTACTCACTGGTGATCGTAGTCTATGATCGCACTCTGTGATCGTATCCTGTGATCGCACTCACTTGATCGTAGTCTATGATCGCACTTGGTGATCGTATCCTATGATCGTACTCACTTGATCGCACTCGTCGATCGTGACCTTGATCGTGGTAATGGATCGCAGTCACTAGATCGCAAGTAGATCGTAAGATGTGATCGTGATCTTGGATCGCAAGTAGAAACCCCCAGGGTTTATGCAATCGCAACAATCAGATTGTAACAAGAAAATGGTTTGAGACTTGTAAGGAATAAGAAAAAAAATATTTTTTACCTTGGAATTCTTGTTTCAATCCAAACCAAAGTAACCAAAATCTTACCACAAGTATGTAGATAACCTGAAGTATGATTTAGAACGCGAAACACAACGAAAAACAAGAAAATACTTGAATTCAGGATGATGTTAGGTGTAAATCACACGAACCCAATATAATAGCAACAACGAATCACAAAAACTACCGCATGGCGATTGATACCAATTGTTGTCCCATAGATTACGTGATGATTAAACAAGAAAGAAAGGTAGATATGAGATGAATTCTAGAGAGAGAAACTAGAGAGAGAAAAGAGAGAGAAGTGTGTGAAAACTTCGTGAATATTAGATTAGGAGAATTAGAGAAAATGAGACAACCAACCTCTCCTTACATGCAAGGAGAGGTTTATATAGCCTTGCCTACATGTGGCATAATGGGCTATATGATAATGGACCGAGCTTTCCTTCTGGGCTTTGGTTACTTATGAATGAACCTTAGCTTAAATTTAAGCCCATAATACACGACTAACCTACTACCTATTACAACGTTCTAATATACGATACATAATAAACATATGACCGAGCATTCTTGTTTGACTTAATATTTTGAGGCTAACAAGGACAATGTTTAACTTTAGTATGGGGGGGGGGGGGGGGGTGAATAGATACTTGCCTTGCCAAACCTTCACGCTTTCTAAAGTTTATCTTTTTGTTTATCGTTATGTTGCAAAATAAGGCTAAAAATGGCCAAATCTTAATTTTTTCTCATGTTTTATAGGTGTTTGAAGACACGAATGTAGATTTTCCGATGGCGAGAATAAGAGTAATTTTTCACTCGATCGTGCGTGTTGAGCACTTAGCGTTCTTTCAAAAACTCATGTGTTCTCGTTGTTTGCTTATTCTCCCTTCGCTTGTATATATATTTTGCTAAATAAGTATTGGCTTAGCGGTTTAGTCTTGATTGTTGGTTTCTAGTCTTTTCTAGTAGCTTCTATGTAATTAAATTGGGAAGACATTAAGGTATCGCCAGCGTCACGGGTTTGAAGTATTGGCAACCCGAATAATCGAAAGCTTCACCTAATAATAAGATTTCAAGTGCTCACATAAATCAAGCAAACAATTTGAAGCTCACAAGGCCGAAAAATCTATGCAAAATTGAAAGTGAATTATGCCTCAATCTTTGAAGCTTTAATGATCCAAAATTCGCTTTTAGCGTGAGGATATACGTCTTTGGCCATAATAAAACCACCGATGAGGAGGATAATAAAAGGCAAGGCAAGATCGAAGTCATAATAAAAGCTTCATGGTGAAGTTGAATAAAAGATGGAGATAAACCTATGATAATAAGGTGTTAGCCTCAAAATATTGAGTCAAACAAGAATGTTTGGTCATAGGTTTATATTGTAATATTTATTAGAACGTTGTAATAGATAGTTAAATAGTCGTGGTTCACGGGCTTGGATTTAAACTAATTAAAGTCCAAAAGACAAGCCCGGCCCAATATATAGCCCATTAAAGCCCGCATGTGGGTGGGCTATATATACTACCCTCCTAGCATGTTAGGAGGGTGTGATGGTCATTTGTAACAAATCTTATTCTAATCTAATATTCACCAAGTTAATCATCTCTCTCTCTACTTTCTCTCACTACTTTCTCTCTCTAGAAATCTATCTCTTTTCATCTATTTTCTATCTATAATCATCATAATAATATGGGACAACATTTGGTATCAATCGCCACGGGGTAGATTGTGTTTGGTTGTTTAGTTTGAGTTTGATTCGGTTGATTTTTCTATATAAATCATCCCGAATTAATTTTTTTTAGTATTTCGGGCTAGAAATCTTTGATATAAAACATTTATATCGATTTGGTAGGGATTTGGTTTGGTTTTCGTGGTCAAAATCGCAAGATTTTGAGGTGTTTGGATTGTTTTTTGAGTTACGGATTCATTGCTTCAAGAACATTCCGAAAAGAAGATTTTCAGAAAAGGGTTAATTATTCCAAAAAAACAGATTTTCGGAAAAGGGTTTTCTATTCTGAAGAAGTGAGTATTCTGAAAAAGTGAATATTCCGAAAAAGTAATTTTTATGAAAAGTGACTTATTCCGAAAAAGCCTCTATTCCGAAGAAACGTTTATTCCGAAGAAGGTAAGTTTCTCTGAAATTTTCATTTTCTCTGAATTTGGTATTATTCCGAAGATTATTCTGAAGATTATTCCGAAGATTATTCCGAAGATTATTCCGAAAAGTCTCATTGTCTGAAAAAGCATTTATTCCGAAGATTATTCCAAAGATCCACGTTTTTCTGAAATCACCATTATTCCGAAGAAGTTGTTTTTCCTGAAAACATCAATTTTCCGAAGATCCACGTTTTTCTGAAAACACCATTATTCCGAAGAAGTTGTTTTTTTGAAAACATCAATGTTCCGAAGAAAGGCATTTCTCTGAAAACCTTGTTATTCCGAAATACACCAATTTTTCTGAAAATATTAGTTATTCAGAAAAAAAACCCAAAAGTGAAAATTTTTATACGTGTGATTTTTCGCCTTCGATTTTTTGGTTTCTTGTGAAGACAATTTTTAGGGGATTTTAACATTTTTCATTGACAACAACAATCAACACACATCTACTTAAGATCCATTCTCTATTCATCGATTTAAAGTCTCTAGATATGGATTCTACTCAAGAGTATCGTGTCACAAACAACAATATCATGGTGGCGGGGGATAAAGAGAGACCACCAATGCTTGTGTCTGGTAGGTATGCTCAATGGCAATCACGTTTCATACGATATCTTGATACAAGACCCAATGGTGATGCCTTGAGGAAATGTATTACTCATGGACCATATGTATTTAAGAAAATCTCAATTACTCCAAGAGCAGCCACAGATACTACTGATCCAATACCTGCAAGTGAACGTGATGAAACAAGAGCTGATCTCACACATGAAAATTGTGCTTGGCATGATGCGGAGAAGGAAGCCATCTATATGGTTTTAAGTGGGATTGGAGATGATATTTATTCCACGGTTGATGCATGCCCTACAGCACATGAAATGTGGACTGCTATTGAACGCTTGCAACAAGGAGAATCACTCAACAAACAAGATGTCAAAACAAACTTGTTTTGGAATTTTGGCAAGTTTACTTCAAGGGATGGAGAATCAATTGACTCTTACTACTCCATGTTTTATAAGATGATGAATGACATGACAAGAAATAATCTGCAAGTCTCCACCATGCAAGTCAATGATCAATTTCTTCAACAACTTCAACCCGAGTGGACATGGTTCGTCACTTTGGTGAAACAACAAGAAAAGTTAGATGAGGTCTCATATCATCGACTCTTTGACATCTTGAAGCAATTTCAGAATGAAGCAAATGAGATTCGAGCTGAACGTGTTGCCAAGACGGCTAATCCACTTGCTTTAGTGACTACAACTCAACATGTTCAAGGTCATAACTCTCGTGCTCCTAAGTCATATTCCACTACATCATCTTCACCACGATCTTCCACATCATCTAAGTCTTCATCATCCACAAGATCTCGAGGTAAAGTGCCAAGAGCACCATCACCACCATCTGAGTCCTCATCTGAAGAAGATAGTGATGAAGACCAAGCTCAAAAGAACCGAGAGATGATACAACAAATTGCTTTCATAATGAAGAATTACAAGAAAATCTACAAACCCACCAACAACAATCTTCGTAGATCATCTAACACAAAGAACCGATATGTTGAGAGTCCTCCAAGGTATGACACACGTCGACGTGGTGAAAGTCCTTCTAGGTATGATCGACATAATCCAACACATGTTGAGGGTTCTGCAAGGTATGATCGACAAACTGCCAAGTATGATTCTCAGAGGATTGCTGCTGCTACTGGGAATAGGGACACTGTTGGAAGTCAAGTGGTTCAGCAGAGTGGGATTCAATGTTTTAATTGCCAAGGTTATGGGCATATGGCAAAGGAATGCAGGAAGCCGAAAAGGGTTAGAGACTCCAGCTATCACAAAGAAAAGATGCTGCTATGCAAGAAAATGAAAGCAGGGGTTAAATTGTCAGCTGAGGAAGGAGCAATGCTTGATGATACTGATGATGAAGATTCTGATCAAGAGCTCGATGCACATTACTCGTACATGGAAAAGGTTGAAGAAGTTCTCAAAGTCACTGAAGATGACAATGGCCCTATCTTTAACACTGAGCCAATCGATAAGGTACACAGTACTGATGAATATAATGTGTTTGGTGATATTTCTGAGCATAGTGATCTACCCAATGCCATTAATGACACGTGTATCATAGAAACGTTTGATAGCAATACCACACCCGATTCATCAGACATGTGCAATAATGAGTCTGAGGATGATCAACATGCAAATGAATATGATGAAAAGGAACGTATTGCGCTTGCTAATTTAATTTGTACTTTACAAAAAGATGTCACTGAATATAAAAAGAGTCAAAAGCAATTAAAGAAGGCAAACGCTACGCTCACTCAAAGTTTTGAAGAATGCAAAGCTGCTCTTATCAAATCTACTGAGATGACTGAAAGTTATAGAGATGAGCTCCTTCAGAAAACAAAAGAGCTTGAGGGGTACAAGGGTAGTACGTTAAAAAGTCAAAAGGACGATTTTGAAAACAAATATAATACAACTCTTGAGTTACTAACCAAAGAGAAGCGTCAATATAATGTTTTCTTAATGGATGAACGTCAAAAAACGTACCTTGCCAATACCAAAGTTAATGAACTTGAACAAAAGCTCTCTATGACCACTATAGATTCTGCTAAAATTCCTGAGGATAAGAAACAAGAGGTAGATGCGTTAAAACAAGACTTCAAAAGTAGATATGATAAAGAAACCGAAAAAGTAACGAAACTAGAAGCACAAGTCAAATTTTTGAAGAACGTTGTTTATAAAACGCATGATTCTATTCAATCCGTAAGAATGTTAGCACCTCCGTCGATGTTTAAGGGTCAAGCTAGCTTTGCAAGTCCTGAGTACCTTGCCAAATCTCAAGATGCGAACCCGCATCTTTATCTTGATGAGACTGAAAGGACTGATCTTGATTGCATGCCTGTTAGTGCCGATAGTGAAGAGACTGCCCTTTGGGATGATGATAGTCAACCACTTGTCAATAAGGAGTTTGTGAAACCATATAATTATGCTTATGAGAATAGTCTTTATGGTCTTTTCAACAAACAAACTCAGAAAACTCGTGAGGAAGTGTTTCTAGAATGCAAACAAAAGAGAATTCAATGGAAGAAAGCATTTGCCCCTAAGAAATCTAATGTTTACAAATACAAAAACTACCTCCCTCGAATTGAATCTAAAAGCAAGAGTAGGAAAACATTAGGTATTCTTAAACACCACATAGATAATGTTAAATCTATTGTTGAAAGAGACTAGGCAAAACGTGAAAATGCTGAGTGCACACGTCCGATTCCTCAAGATATTAGCTTCCTTGTGAAAGAACTCTTAATTCCTAACACGGCGTTGATTAAAGAAACTGTTCTTCAACTTGAGGAGTTCATTCGGACTGAAATGTATAATAATTTAAAATATGTTGAATCTCTTGAGAAACACATTGATGATCTTCAAATGGAGAATTCTGATTTTTCAGATGAATATGATTTACTCTTGCAAGAATGTGTTTCTAAAATTGTTATATGTGCTTATTTTACATCTTGTGCTGATATTGATGAATATTTTGATGTTGCATGCAAATATCTTGATAAGATCAAAGAATGTGAACGTCTTGAAATTGAGATTTCGAAACGTAAAAAAAATGTTGATAAAAAGGCTTTTGAGTTACTTCAACACAAAACTAATTTCCTTCAAAAACATTGTCATTCTCTTGAACTTTCTTTGCAAAAAGACGTTGGTAGTTTTCCACATGATAATAAATTGCAAGAAAAACTTTCCCAAACGTTTCGAGAAATGAATGAACAAAATTTAGAAATTAAAGGGTTGAAAGCACAGTTACAAGACAGGGACAAAGCGATAGCAGAGTTGCAGAAACTCGTTGCTAAAATGGGTGGGAAAGTTGTGGAACCTAGCATTAAGAAACATGTTGTTAGAAAACCCAATGCCTCTAAAGAGAATAGATCCTCTATCTTGGGAAAACCATCTGCTTTATCAAATTCCTCGTTTGCAAAACCTGTGTTTACCCCCAAGATAGATGGAAAGGAAAGGTTACCACAAAATCAACCCATAAGGAATGCCATAGCACCAAGCGTTAAGCACAATAATGTGATTAAACCAGGGATGTATAGAATGACCACCAAGCCCACAAACAAAGTTATTCAATCGCCTCAGACTTCTAGAAACACTAATATTCGTGTGTCTTCTACTACAGGAATAGTCTCCACTACTAGTGTTAGCCGGCCTCAGCTTAAGAGCACTCAAGTGGATGATAAGGTCTGGAAACACAAGAATCAAGGGAAGATGAAGGAAGTAGAAGCACACCCTAGGAATATGAATGTTTTTAAGAATAAAAAGTCTGTAATCGCATGTAATGACGATATGAATGATGTGAATGATTTGAATGCTATGAATGTGAAATTTGTTCGTGTCAAATGTGGAAAGTGTGCTATTTCTAATCATTCTATGTGTGCTATGAATAAAGTCAAAGGCGTAGATACTAGAACTAAGAAGCAAGTTGCGATGCCTATTAGAGCTAGTAAACCCAAACGTAAAGTGAACCATTCTGGTGCTACCCCCACTAAGAAAAGTAATGCATCAGACTCCACCACTAAGAATCCTAGAAGAAAAATTAAGGAATTATATGATTCTGCTAGCAAGTCTTGGAAATGGTGGTTTGCTAATCAATGTCCTCCCGGATATAAATGGATGTCGAACGCTAGGACAAAAAATGTGAAAACGAGTGTTAGTTTCCTTTAAATGTTGATAAGGACACTAATGATTCTATTATCACAACTACTGTGGTATCCAATTTAGCAAATGCTCCATCGTGTTCTAACTCTTCTGCAGGTGATACAAATAATTCTCTTCATACTGGACTCCGGATGCACGAAGCACATGACGGGGAATCTCAAGCTTCTAATTAACTTCGTGGAGAAGTTCCTGGGTATGGTCCGATTCGGAAATGATCAATTTGCACCGATCCTAGGATATGGAGATTTGGTTCAGGGGAATATCAAGATTAAAAGGGTATACTACGTCGAAGGGCTCAATCACAATCTTTTCTTGGTTGGTCAATTCTGTGATGCGGATTTGGAAGTTGCTGTCAGAAAGAAGATATGTTTTGTTCGTGATTATGATGGGAATGACTTACTTACCGGTACACGGGGTACTGATCTTTACACAATTTCACTTCAAGACACAACTTCATCAACTCCAATTTGCTTCATGGCTAAAGCTTCAACGACTCAGGCATGTTTATGGCATCAACGTCTTTCTCATCTCAACTTTGATACCATTAACTTGCTTTCCAAGAAAGATATTGTGTGAGGCCTTCCAAGCTTGAAATTCATCAAAGATCATCTTTTTTCTTCTTGTGAACTTTGTAAAGCTAAACGAAGTAGCTTCAAAACAAAGACCACACCAAGCTCTAAAGGACGGTTAGATCTTCTTCACATGGATCTGTGTGGTCCTATGCGTGTTTAGAGTATCAATGGAAAGAAATAAATTCTGGTAATAGTCGATGATTACTCAAGGTACACATGGACTCACTTCTTGAGGTCCAAGGATGAAACACCCGACGTTCTCATCAACTTCCTTAAATTGATACAACGTGGTCTTCAAGCTCAAGTTAAAGTGGTTCGTACTGACAGAGGTACAGAATTTTTGAATTCAAATATGAGAAAGTATTTTGAAGCCGAAGGGATTGAACATGAAACATCTATTGCTCGAACACCCGAACAAAATGGCGTTGTTGAAAGACGAAACCGTACTTTGGTTGAAGTTGCTCGAACATTATTATCCGCTTCAAAACTTCCACTATACTTTTGGGCCGAAGCCGTGTCAACCACCTGCTACACACAAAACCGCTCCTTAATTATCCCTTGACACGAAAAGACACCATATCACATAATTCATGATCGAAAACCTTCACTCAAACACCTTCATGTTTTTGGATGTACTTGTTACATTATTCGAGACGGTAAAAATTTGGATATGATGAAAGAAAAAGGTGATGCATGTATTCTTGTGGGATATGCAACTCAGTCTAAGGGATATAGAGTGTACAACAAGAGAACAAAATTGATAGTCGAGACTATTCACATCCGATTTGATGAATTACAAGAAATGGCACTTGAACAAAACAGTTTAAGTCCCGATCCACAACGACAAACGACTTCCGTTCACAACCGCACGGAACTCGGAACTCAAGACCACATCAATGAACCGTCAAGTTCAACGCGGGTTCCAGAAAATGTTCCTAGAGCTGATATGACAGTCGACACGACAATTGAAGAGTTGGAAATGTTATATGGACCAATGTATGATGAATATTTCACGGGGGAGAAACAAGTTGTATCAAATTCTTCCGCTGTCACTCATGATAAGAATGATGATACCGATCATCGTCAACAACCGGATACAACTTCATCTACTTCAACACGGGTTGCTGCAGATTTACCTCCTCAGAATATCACTTCAACAATCGATCCTACAACATCCACGACTACTGTCATTGCTCCAGAGAACACAAATCAAGCAAACGATGCATTATCTGACGAAGACGAATTTATCAACCCATTCGGTACACCGATATACGAAACTGGAGAGTCTTCTACTCGCCATGTTGATCCATCAAATATGCATACGTTCTATCAACGACATCCTTCAACACATCATTAGACTAGAGATCATCCTTTGGTTCATGTCATTGGAAACCCTTCACAGCCCGTTCGTACAAGACGACAGCTTCACACCAATGGCGATGTTTGTATGTTCGCACTCGCCGTGAGTTCAGCTGAACCGAAAAACAACAAAGAAGCCATGGTTGATCACGCTTGGATTGAATCGATGACGGATGAACTTCAACAATTTGAAAGACTTAAAGTCTGGGAACTTGTTGACAGACCATACGATGTAATACCATTAAACCTTCGATGGATCTGGAAAACAAGATGGATGAAGAGAACACGATCATCAAGAATAAATCTAGGCTAGTGGCTAAAGGGTATGGACAGAAAGAGGGTATTGATTTTGAAGAATCACTTGCACCAGTAGCTCGAATGGAAGCGGTCAGGATTTTCCTTACTTATGCTGCACATAAGGGATTCATCGTTTATCAAATGGACGTAAAGACGACGTTTCTTAATGGTCCTTTGAAGGAAGAAGTTTATGTCACGCAGCCGGAAGGATTCGTAAATCGTCATTATCCTGACAAGGTGTATCGTCTCCACAAAGCAATTTATGAACTCAAGCAAGCTCCAAGGGCGTGGTACGACGAGCTCTCGAAATTTTTGGTCTCCAAAGGTTTCTCAAAAGGTTCCATTGATTTAACTTTGTTCACTTATAAATATGGGGATGACATTTTTCTTGTGCAAATTTATGTTGATGACATTATTTTCGGGTCTACAAACCCAAAACTTTCAAAATGGTTTGAAAAAGTAATGCACAGAAGATTTGAAATGTCTATGATGGGCGAACTAAAATTCTTTCTAGGAATTCAAGTTCACCAATCCCCAAGTGGTATCTTTATTAACCAAGCTAAGTATTGTCAAGATATAATCACAAAGCATGGTATGACATCATGTGACCCCGTTGGGACACCATTATCAACCACATCCCTAGATGCTGATTTGGAGGGATAACCCATAGATCAAACGAGATATCGTTCCATGATCGGGTCCCTCATGTACTTGACAGCAAGCAGACCTGATATTCATCATGCTACATGTTATTGTGCACGATATCAAGCACGACCCACTGAAAAGCACCTCAAGGAGGTTAAACGGATCTTTCGGTACCTTAAGACTACCATTCACATGGGACTTTGGTATCCGAGGGAAACCGGTTTCTTTCTAACGGCCTATTCAGATTCTGATCATGCAGGGTGTCTTGATACACGTAAAAGTACTTCTGGTGGTGCACAATTTCTAGGTCAAGACAAGCTTGTAGGATGGTCTTCCAAGAAGCAGGATTTCACGTCACTTTCATCAGCCAAAACGGAGTATGTGTCTCTATCTGCGTGTTGTGCTCTAGTTCTTTGGATGAGAACACAACTCACGAATTATGACTTCCATTTTGATAAAGTACCTATGTACTGTGACTCAAAGTCGGCCATAGCCATCTCATGCAATCCGGTACAGCATTCCCGCACGAAGCACATTGATGTCAGATATCACTTTATTAAGGAACAAGTTAAAAAGGGTATTGTTGAATTATACTTTGTTGGAACTGATTACCAATTAGTTGACTTGTTTACAAAAGCTCTTTTGAAAGAGAGGTTTGCGTATCTTGTTAGGCAAATTGGTATGAGATGTTTGACTCTAGCAGAACTGGAGATTCTGGCAAAGAAGCCTGCTTGATTCATCTATCAAACATCTATCTTGTAAATATTAATGAAAAAGCAAAATACAAAATTAAAAAATCTTTGATAATCCAAAAATATTCTTCTCGACATGTCTTTCAGTATCGATAATATGGACGTACCTAGAAATGTCGCTCAATAACGACACGGGTGTGTACATAAAGCTCGAATGAAAGTTGTAAATATTTTTCAAAACATGTCATTTCTATATTTTCAAAAGGAAATTGTCTATTTTGGACAATATTTCCAACAACGGGTAGAGCAATCTATCTTGGGTTGAGCTTGTCACAAAACATTCAACGTTTTGAGCTCAACACAATGGCTTGTAATCACTTTCAGATTGCAACCCGGAACTATATTCACGGGGGAGTGTACGATTTTGTGCCCTTACCCTTAGCAAAAGAAGTTAAATCTTCTTACACTTGAGTGGATTCATCAAGACATTCAAAGTCTATGAACTCAAGTTTATGCTTTAGAAAAACCTTTTCGTCAAAACGAATTGATTTTTCAAAAAGCGTTGAACACAATTTTTTCAAGAATTTCTCAATGATATTCAAAATCTTTCAAAAATTGTGTGTTCAACAACTCCTATCCTCAAAAGTTTAATGTGGGTCAAATCCTTGTAATGACAATTCAATTGGATCAATTTTTGAGGGGGAGCGTTACAAAATTCATGCTAAGTTTGACACATCTTTCTCCCGAAGACTTTCAAGACTATTTTTCAAAATATATTTTTAATCAAATTTGGTATCTCTAATATCAAACGATTTTATATATTAGAGATAGGGGGAAAAATGTGATTAAAATGTGATCTAAAGACTCAAGCACTCATGGTGACGATCAAATACCCACAACATCTTTAATTCACGACGTTATTGGTGTCAAAAGGGTGGTTAGGTTTAAGTCCTATGATCCAACCAGAACTGGAGGGATCTTCCCAGGGGCAATCCAATAGATTATTAGAAGTCCTTAGGAAAAATAGAGTAGAATGTGAACGAAGCTGAATGCCGAATAAGTACTGATGATAGCACTGGAACAATCACAACAAAGTGCTATTAATGATGTCTTGGTAAGCATTGAAGGGGTTGAAGAATGAAAAAGAAATGTAAGGATAAAGGGTGTAAACAAAGAAGCCCTCCATACAACTTAGGCAGAAACCGGGTCAACACATCATGAAGACAACTCATCATGAACCCAGTGATGTGAAGCATAAACCTTTCCTAGCTACTCAGACTTCTCTCAAAAGAAGTTTGTTTTATTGTCACGGAGATCAACACGACTTCTATTGACTTTCTCACTTCGAGATAGTTGATATTGAATAGGTGGCATCTGCTCCAGCCTCCGACCACTAAAAAGTGTACAAATCGAGTCTAGAGCCAATAGATCAATCAAATCTTGTTAGGACACACGGATGAAGATCAAGAGAGTCCTACACTATATCCTTGTGATATTTCTAGAACACTCAGAGTGATACTACTTAGTATTCACAATGATGAGTGGAAATCCTTCCAGTGTTAACGACAAACAACACTGCGGTAGGTCATATGCAAGATTTTTTAAGAATTGAACATATGTAAAACTGAAAAGCAACAGTAGTTTGATTCTGAATTGATTCAAACTCGTTTCAGGTTTCTATGCAATATCTTTATGGTCTTGCCAGAACATTCAGAGTGATATTCATTAATATTCACAGTGACGAATGGAAATCCTTCTAGCGTCAACATCAAACAGCGCTACAGTAGGTGACTTGTGAGATTCTTATGAATCAAACTTGTGTCAACTGGAAAGCAACAATGGTAAGATTCTTAATGAATCAAACTTGTTCCAGGAATTTGAATTGACGACTTTAATCAAGCAGATATTTATCCAATTCATTCACTCTTTATGTTCGCAGTCTTGCTTTGAGACGGTCGAGTAAAGAGAACGGCTAGTATAGCCGTGAAACCCTGTCAAGGAGATTCTTAATTGAATCTACCTAATCACAAGTACGGTATTTAATATCGTATAACGGTCTTCACCGACCGGAGGTAAAAAACGCTACCGATTTAGGACGAATGTCAAAGCCATTCAGTCTGTGTCTATGTTTTGTCTCGAGAAGGTGGCGTCCCGGTGTACTCAGCAAAGTCAAAGATTCAAAACCACATGTTCATGCCCAAAGACTTATTCAACAATTAATAGTGTGAGCATGTGGATAAAGACACAAGATCGCAAGATGGCAAAGACAAGCCAAGAATGATTTGAAGATCTCAAGATAAAAGATTAAGTCGAAAGACAATGACAAAGGCTCAAATATCACAACATGAAGGAACAAGACTACTATTACACGTTCAAGACTCATTTATGACGAAATTCATAAACTTCCATTCGACTCCAAATATCGAAGAGGAATGACCTCACATTGTGGGAGATTGTTAGCCTCAAAATATTGAGTCAAACAAGAATGTTCGGTCATAGGTTTATATTGTAATATTTATTAGAATGTTGTAATAGATAGTTAAATAGTCGTGGTTCACGGGCTTGGATTTAAACTAATTAAATTCCAAAAGACAAGCCTGGCCCAATATATAGCCCATTAAAGCCCACATGTGGGTGGGCTATATATACTACCCTCCTAGCATGTTAGGAGGGTGGGATGGTCATTTGTAACAAATCTTATTCTAATCTAATATTCACCAAGTTAATCATCTCTCTCTACTCTCTCTCACTACTTTCTCTCTCTAGGAATCCATCTCTTTTCATCTATTTTCTATATATAATCATCATAATAATATGGGACAACATAAGGCCCATCCGTTAGGGGGCGTATAAAAGTCTTGGTAATAAGTCTCATGTTCAAAGCCGTTATAAAACCGTGTTTATCGATCCTTCTTGTTGACTTAATTTTTTGACATCGTTGTCTATTAGGGGGGTTATTACTTCGATGGTCTTGGTTACACCGTTATGACTCTATTTTTAGACCTAAATCTCTATCATCGCATAAATAAAAAATGTATCCTCGTGAACATTCAAGATAAAAATAAAATATAAGAGATACCACTTAGGATTATAGGAGTATAAGTACGTGATTAGGGCATATGAGTAGTGTTAGCATTACTAACTTATAATGACAATGATCTGGTTACATGCTTGTCATCGAATTAGGTGAAAATCGAGGACGACGAAATTATTTCTAACGAAGCATTCACGTGTTCTTGTTCTATGAACCTAAACGTCCCATTTTGCAATGAAAATCCTACATTATGTATAAAAAGCAAGTAGTAGCAAGTAGTAGTAGTATAGCAAGTTTATCATTCAATAAAAGTGCATAAAATGAATTTTGGAGGTGCTACGATACTTAATTCTAGCATTGCGTGAGGGCACGACAATGGTTTAGTATGGGGGAGTGATGAGACTGCTTTTATACATAGTCTTATCGTCCAAAATGGGCTTAAAATGCATAAAATATCATAAAATGTGACAAATATATGCTTGTGTTTTTTCATGTGTATTTTAGGTACGGATATTGAGAAAATGGCAAAAGATCACAAGAAACAAGCAAAAACGAACACGGGAAACGAAGCCGCACAATGAACTAGGCCCTAGAGTTGATTTTCCAAGAAAAACCCTTGAAGAATTGAAGACTGTACAAGAAGGGTCCTCCAATATTGAAGAATTGACACTTTAAACCCTTGTTTATTCATAATTACAAGTTTGGTCCTTAAAGTTTGTCAAATTACAAAAAGGACCCTCCACTTTGAAGAATTGGCAAGAATGGTCCCTCGTTTATGAAGACTTGTCACCATTAGTCCTCCAAGAAGTCAACAATACAAGTCAATACCTTGAAGATTGAAGACATTATAAGTTTGCTCCTTCAAATATCAAGATATTACAAAACAAGTCCTTCATAAACCATTATGATAGTTTTTGTGGTCAAATTGCAAAAAACAAAACTTTCCTAACAAAGGAATTCGGATTATTACATGTTTAAACAAGAATGAAAGGAAGGGAAGAAATAAAGGACCAAACTTGGCAGACAGCCAAAGATACCTTAACCAACCAGCACTTGCCACCTCACCCACCAAATCCCACCAAATCCCACCCACCAATCATAACTCCCCATTTTGCCACATCACTTTCCACTCACCAATTTTTTTTACTATTTAATTAGTTAAAGTAATTGTGGCGCATAACACTTTTCAAATATAAAACCGGATTAAAACACCCACTATTCACACATGAACACAAATTAGGGGTTTGTGATTAAGCAACAATTAGACCACCATCTTGTCCAGAATTATGATTACGGTTGTTATAAACATAACCCAACTCATAAACCCTTTGCAACCTCACCTCAAAGTTCACATGATACACCCTATGCACACGTTTTTGGGGAAGAAGACAAACTTGGCAGAGAAATCAACCATCCACAATGCAGCTTACATACTAAGATTATTTTGAACCCTTGATCACAATTGTAACCACTTTACACCTCCACAAACGTCCAAGAATCCTTCACATGTTCAAGCATTTTCAAACTTCCAAGGGAAATTCTGGAAGTTCATGACTAGGGTTTCACTTTGTTTTTCAACATTTCTAGTTTCATTGTAGCCTCTATAAGGCATTAGGACTGCAACATTTATCTTTGCTCTTGGTTTTTCTTTGGTCAACATTCTGTAAATCCTTGTTTCAAGATTAATGAAAAAGTGTTTGAATTGTTTGACGAAATCCAAGTGCCACCTTTTATAATCTCTTGTTATTGTTACATGTTTATGATTTTGAAGTTTCAAAACCTGTTTTCAAAGATTGTGCAAGAAATTGCAAGTTTTTCCAAAATCTGATATTTTTCTAAGTCTTGGTTCAAACCTTTGAAATTTTTGGATTACAAGTGGTCATAACACCCTGATAAGGAGCTTATCAAGGTGTAGCGAGCTTGTGGTTCGGGGATATTCAAGGAGTGGGAACAAGCTTGAAATGATCAGCTTTTATTTTCCATTTTCTGTTTTATATAATCTGCTTGTTCTAACTTTGTTGTTCTTAGCAGTTTATTGGAAGCTTGTGCCTTGTTAAGCTAGGCACATAAGCTCAAAAATTCGTGAGTGTGGATGTGCATTCATGAGGTTTGAGCCTTCTTACCAAAAATCTGTTAAAAAAGTGATATTAAGTGATTTTTTGATCTGTTGTTATTTGAGGTGTTCTTGTGGCTTAAATCTGTTTAATACTGCATGATATTGTTGGTATGATGCTAGATTAGGCTTGGGTAAACCTGTTACACACATTTACTTTGTTAAATCTTGGATTAAAAAGTGAAAAGGGTGTTTGGGTCTACTGATTTAAGGTTCTTGTTTGATTTTGAGTTAGTGTATAAGGTTGTTAAGTGTTGGTATCTGTTTGTTACTTGGTTGTGTGCTAATATATGCAAGTCTTGAGCTTTTAAACATCAAATTCTAGATTGTGCTATAACTTGCTTGTTTTTTACTGATTTGACCTAAAATTTTGGAAACACCTAAAGTGTATGCATGTTTAGGGTTAATAATTGTTTAAACAAAGTTTGTGTAACCTGTTTAAGAGATTTGAGGGTTTGAAATTGGGATTGTGGTCAAGTACATCAGCAAAGTTCATTTTCTGTTTGTTCATTGTTCATCAGTAAGTAGCATAAGCTCTAATCTTGGTCTAATCTGTGATTCAGTGCATGAAACAAGTTTAATATTGGTTATTGGAATTTATTATAGCTTGTGTATGCATTTGGTTCAATTTGGTTGGCTTATTCTTGCTTAATCCGCTTATTACTACAAATCTGCTTATTGTTCAAGTTTGTATCATATCTAGGCATGAATTGATTAAACTGTACTAATTGGTTGGTTGGATTTATGTTTGTTTGATTGTTATTGACTCCTTATAACCCACTGGTTATAAGGGTGCCTTTGTGTTCTCTGAATCCAACAAAAATCCATATAAGACAAAAAGTCAAACAAGTCAAGCAGTTGTAACTTTTCCCACTGCTGGACACCCAAAACTAGCCACTGCTAGTGCTATTTTTCAAACAGCTTATCAATAAGCTATTCTAGCTTATTTAGACTTGCAACAACTTTGATTTTGTGATCAATCTTCATCATTTGACCCATTTGTTTAATCTGGATCTTTTTAGGGTTTGACTTTAGGGTTTGACTAGAAAACCAATTGACATGACTTTTGCATAAGTGCTTATTTGCTTATTCCAGATTATTGAGTGGTTCTTTTTGAAATCTTTTTAATGATTTTGCTTAATTAAGTCATTTGAAACCTTTTGCAAAAAGAATCAGCACTTGAAACTGCCTAGAACTCGAAAACGACTATTTTGTCGTTTTGTGTAGAGAGCTTTCGCTTATTTCAGGCTTATATCTTGGGCTTTTTCAAAATTTCTTTTTACAGATTTCTTTAGTATCCCAAAAGAAGCTTGTGTGTCAAATTAGAGCTTATGGCATAATGGGCCAAAAGCCCATTAAGAATAAGCTGTTGACTATTAAGCTGTGATAAGCACATTTTCAGCTTTTGGGCCTTTAGACTTTTGTTCTTAAAATCAAACTTTGAGTCAGATAGGTGATTTTGGGCTTATTTGGAGGTCATTTTTCTTATTGGGCCAAAGTTAGCCCATTAAGCTTACTGTTTTGGTTTTGGCCCATTTGGGGGCCCATTAGGGGTAATTTGGTCATTTCAAGTTCATTTCGGTTTAGGTTAAAATAAACTAGTTTGCAAGTTTTTAGAATTTTTTATTAATTTTGTATTTTTATTAATATTTTATTATTATTTTATTATTAAAAATTGTTTTTAATATTTTTGCAACTTTTTCATTTTTCTTAGGTCAAATACATTAAGTTAGGATTTTTAAAACTTTTAGATTAATTTTCTTGTCATATAATTAATTTTTAGAATTATTTTAATATCTTAAAAGTTTTTAATCATTTTTAAATAGTTTTAATTAATTTTAAATTTTACAAAAATAGTTTTAGTTTAATTAAGTTATTTTAGAGGTTTACAAATTGAAAAATCTCATTTTGGGCTTTTTGTTAATTAAATTGATTTTTTGGATTTAATTAGCCTTAAAAAATTAATATTTAATTAAATAAAAGGTTTGAGTGATTTTTGATTTTTTGTAAACTCTAATTACATTTATTGGATTTATTGCAATTTTCTAGGAATTTTTAGGATAATTTTTAGATTTCGTCACTTTTTACGGTTTTACGTGTACGACTTTCGTCTTAGTGTAATTTTAATCGTAACCATCATCCTTTTCTCTTTTCTTTTCTTATAATCATAATCACAAACATTTAATTATCTCTTTACACAACACACTAGCCTCCTTGAGAACGATCCCATACCATCAAGGGTTATAAAGACTTGGTTTTCCTAAACCGTTTGTTTAATACTTACCGCATTTACCCTCGTTTTCCTAAACGAGTGTGAATTTACAACTATCAAGTATATGTTTACGTGTACGTATTTTAGTATTTTTTTTCCATTTATTGTACAGAATCGTATTTTCGGTGAATAATTATTTTACGTAATGTGTTTTCGTATTTTACGTCGTCTTTACGTTTAACCATCATTAACATGCATAAAACGTTTTATAAATCATGAAATATCGTTTTTTACGTCGAAAAATCATAAAAAATAATCTATTTCGTCAAATTTCTAACTTTTACGCATTATTAAAAATAATTATATACTTTCCAATAATTACCTAAAACTAATGAACCTTTTTACCATAAGCCTTTTACTAATTAGTAATTACTACAAGTAAAAATTTGAATAATTCACCCCCCCTCATGTGGAGCTCATAACCGGACAAAACTAGATAAACACCAAGAGGGAATGTTGAAATTTTAGCCTAAGTTCTTATTTAACTTATTACTACATATATATGTTTACATCACATTTTTTAACTTACTAATCACTACATATTTCACCTCATCTCTCGTACATTATTATTTTCACTTCCAAAAACACACAATACTCTCTTTTCTTCTCTCTAAACCCGCGACCAAGAACACAACACACACAAAACCACCATTTTTTATTTTCATAAGCTTCATTTCACAAGTTTTAGTTATAGTTATACACATTCAAAGGTTTCAAAAGATAAAAAGAAGGAAGGGTTTTCTTTATTTGGTTCTTTGAAGAAAAGTTAGAAGTTCATTGTAGATTTTGATTATTAATTGATTAGCTTGTTGATCGGGTTGTTGTCGTTTCGTAGATACGCCACATAAGGTTATTTCTTAAACCTATTTCGATTCTTCCATTTTTCATGCATATCTTTGTATATTTATGCATGCATGTTGCTTATCATGTGTTTTTATAAAAATAGAAGGTGGAAAATATTTTAGTGATGATAAAGTTTTTGATCCATGTATTTTATGGATGGATCTATTAAATCTATATATTTTAAACATGATTTGAAGTTTTTAAAAAAATATATGATGATATAATTATAGATCTATGAAATTAAACATGTTGTCTTATTAATTGTTTTTATGAAAGTTTGGTAAATACTAGTAGTGTTACTACTAGTGGATATATTTGAAAATGGTCAAAAATAAATTTGTACAAGACATGTATTCTATCCGAATTTTGTATGAAGAAAAATATTATAGAAATTGCTTTGACACTAGATTAGTTTGAGATTATAAAAATAAAAGTTAATACCTTCGTTTCGGTATATTATAAGCTAAAAACGGACTTAAAATGAGCAAGATATGGTCGTTTGAATTTTGTTGTCGAAAAACTTTTTGCGGAAATACTAAAAATAGTTGCTGTCTAGATTTTAAAAATGGCCGAAACGACATTTTCGAGTTAAACCGAGCTATTTTGAGTGTAAAATGAGTACTAAATGATGCATATGAATGCTAGAAACGTTTTGAAATATTGGGTTTATTTGCAATTCAGCATTGAAAATTTGGCATTTTGCGGAAAAATGAGCTATTGGTTGATTGTGATTTGAGAAAGTGTTTAAAATATGGGAATTTAGAGCGTGATTTGAGTATTTACTAAAAATGGAAAATTTTGAAATGACGCCGGAAGGCTGTCGAATTTTTTCGTAGAAAGTGTGTTGAATTTTTTACTAAGTTAAATTTAGGTAAATTAAAATTTACGCCGAAAGGCTGTCGAAATTACGTCGAGTCAAAAATAAATATTTTTGCCTAAATATAAGATACTACTTATAACTATATGATTTCGATAAATCATGTTTTATCTATAAAACTTCACACATGATTGATAAGCGACTTGCGTGATAGACTTATGTGATATAATTGCTAGCTCCTAAACAATAGTATTATATTTATGTTGTCGCTAGTGTTGATTCGCTGTTACTTGATATTACTTGTGCGGATTGATTCTTGCTTGAGGTGAGTCTATAGTCCCTATTAAACTGTTGATATGTTTAATGTTTTGGAATTCGATACATGCTTTATACTTGCTTCTGGACGCAATAAAACTGTTTCTGTGAACGCTCAGTGAGCAATGTTTATGATATAGCTTAAGTTGCGTTAGCCATAGTCCCCACTATCATGAATCGTCAATTACTCTGCTGGAGTAAGCTCTTATGTTATGAATAGATCTATTGAGGATTGACAACCTCCACTCGGGCATTCTGACGCCGAACGAGTGTATATCATTTGTGTGAACTTGAGTTATCTTGGCTAGATACTCACTTGGGGCAATTTGTATGTGCAATTCTTCATGTACTAGATCATTAGTTTCGATGTCATAAGCTTAGCTATCATAAATATTGTGAACACCCTATTTATCCTACACTTGGCACAATATCTCCCATAGTTGCATGTGTACATGAAATGAACTTTTGCGGTCTATTTTACTATGACTTTGAACTGAAACCTATAATCTCACCAACTTTATGTTGACATCTTATTGTATTAATCTCAGGTATCTGATGATAATGATTATCTGTTATATGAAGTACTTGGAGCCCGCATGCATTTTACCACTATCTTTGGATATTTACTATTTATGTTTTGAACAAGTTCTTTGAACAATTATCTCGTTGACATCTTTAAAATTTTATTCTTCCGCTACTTT
This sequence comes from Glebionis coronaria, assembly GCA_025667525.1. Lineage (NCBI taxonomy): Eukaryota > Viridiplantae > Streptophyta > Magnoliopsida > Asterales > Asteraceae > Glebionis > Glebionis coronaria. The sequence continues at coordinate 337,198,314 of CM046880.1, read as the reverse complement.
GTCTTTTGAAAACTGTGACCTTTGTACTTTAACGTTTTAATTTAATTCAACGCGGTATTTTTATAAAACGTCTCATTTAGAGTCGTTCTCTTGTACCTTGAACTTTGATATAATGACGTAACAGCCCCCGAGCTTTATCGCTTCCGTTCACCGATTTTTGGGGTGTTGCATGATGAACATCAAGTGTTTGTCATGGAATGTGTCATAGTGAGACTATATTGATCTCTTGGCTCTAGACTTGATTTGTGTAGTTTTGGCTTTAGTGATCGGAGGTAGCAGAGTGTCACCTTTTAAATATCAACTATCTCGGAGTGAGAAAGTCAATAGAAGTCTTGTTAATCTCCGTGAGAATAAAACAAACTTCTTTTGAGAGAATCCTGAGTTATCTGGGAAGGGTTATGCATTGCATCACTTGGTCCATATGATAACTTGTATTCAGTATCAGCAATCATCTTGTGATTCTGGAAGTAGATGTATTGGCCCGTTTTCTGTCTAAGTTGTATAGAGGACTATTTCTTTTCACCCTTTATCCTTACATTTATTTTTCATTCTTCAACCCCTTCAATGCTTACCAATACGTCATTACTAGCACCTTGTTGGGAGTGTTCTAGTGCAAGCTTAAGTCATTAGTCGGCATTTTTCCCTTATCACATGCTACTCCATCTTTCCTAAGGACTTCTAATAATATATTGGATTGTCCCTGGAAGATCCCTCCGGTTCTGGTTAGATCATAGGACATATACCTAACCAACTTTTGTCACAAATATCAATATAAATTAATGAAGGTTGTGGGTATAAGATTGTGACCATAAAAGCATTTGAAAGTCAATCAAGGTGTTTGATGAAAATCAAAACTTTTAACACCTTGATAGTTTTGACGTTTAAGAAATGCCCCCTTCACATGTACATCGATAATCGAAAGTGTTTCACACATGTGGGTAGGAGTTAAAGTAATATTAGATCACATTTTAATCATATTTTCTCCCCCATCTTTAATATATAAATCGTTTGATATTAGTGATATCAAATTGATTAAAATATATCACAAAAATAGTCTGGAAAATCTTTTGGGAGAAAAATATGTCTTACGTAGCATAAATTATTGGAGCATTTTAATTTTGTAGTATCGAGCACACAATTTTTGAAAGATTTTGAATAATCATTAAGAAATTCTTGAAAAAACTTTACTCGCACACTACATGTTCATGAACATATAAAAATTATGGTTGAAGAATGTGCTCACGAACATCAAAACTTTTTATGTGAATTGTACCAAATGAGAAATACACACAATGTGTTGTATACATAAAATTGTCTTGACATAATATATCCAACACCATTGAAACTTTGACTTTTGGAAAGCCCCCCTCAAACGTTGATCCAATTGGATTGTCATTATGAGGATATGATCTACATTTAACTTTTTGAGGATGGGAGTTGTTGAACACACAATTTTATAAGATTTTGAATAATCATTGAAAAGTTCTTGAAAATTTTATGTTCAATGCTTTTAGAAAACCATTATTTATTCTGTCATGGTGTTTCAAAGTATAAACTTGAGTTCATACACTTTGAATGTTTTGGCGAATCCACTCAAGTGTAAGAAGATTTTTTCTTCTTTTGTTGAGGGTAAGCGCACTGAATCGTACACTCTCACGTGAAAATAGGTCTGAGTTGCAATCTAAAATTGATTACAAGCGATAGTCTTGAGCTCAAAACTTTGAATGTTTTGTGAAAAGCTGAATACCGTGATAGAAAACACTATCTCGAATAAAAAACACTATCTGAAACAAACCTGTAATCAGCCAATGCTTCAATCAAGCGAACCTATTTTTCTGAAAGTAAGCGAAGGTCCACACTTCTTTGGTTGATATGATTTGTCAACCATCCTATATCTCACCCAAAAAATGAAATCAACAAAGTAGTGAGATTCTGACCAAAGAATTAGAAGATAATACTCATATTACAAAAAATTCCTTTTTCTATTACCAACGAGTATGTAAGAAAAGACGATTTCGTTGGCATCTTTACAGAATTCCCTAGAAATGGTCTCACCACGTGCATCCTGTTTTCCTCATGTAAAAAGATCGTCGTCTTCACTTGAATATTCTTCTGTTGCTTGTTAATTTTTTTACTTGTTGAGGAATCATATTTGACTATTTGCTCTAAACTTGGTATGTCCCCACTTCCCTAAGATGACACATTACGATACGACTCTAGTGATAGTTTTCAAAAAGCCATTTTTATTTGTCAAACGAGTTTTTAAAATATAAATTCTAAATGTTTATAAACGTACTTATAGTTTACAGGAATAAAGATATAATTTTCTCAAAGAGGTTCTTTTTAGGCATCAATAGGTTCTTTATCTGGTTCAGCTAGCTTTCGAAAGAAGAAACTGTTGAGAAAATGGAACTTCTGTCTATCCTTGGGGTTGATTTTTTTCTTCAAGTATATGCCATCATTTGAAAATATGATAGTTATCAGCGACAAATGCAAGGTATGGTAAAGTTGCCACTGTACCATACTAACGGTAAATTAGATGCATTTTCGGAAAGAAGCAAGATAAGTTACTGATGTTGTCATTGACCAAATTCCTGATGATAATAATAATTGTGACAACTATGCTTACAATCTTACATTATCTTTTTATTTTCCCGAACTACAAGCAAAGAGAAATGGGTCCACTAGTTCCGGTAGGTCCGGTGAGTCCTCGAGCTTGGAATCAGATGTGCAACATCCTACCAAAAAGATGTGAATGACATAACCATTGAAAATGGGTCTCTGTTTAGCTAATATAGTGTTAATAGCTTTTTTGTTGGAAGATATGAAGCAGTTATAAGGAGCAACCCCCACACGTGTACTCTCTCATTATTGATATTTTGCTTTATGATATTTATTTTTGAACGGGTCAGTTATGGCGGGATATGATTAATAATATTGTTTTAATCTCTTTGAATTAGTCCAATCGTTATAGCTTTTAGTATTCAAAATATTCCAATATTTGTTCAAACATGCCACTGAAGTAAGCATAAATCTACCCCTTGTATAGAAGATTGAGCGCGGAATCTCGTAGGTAATTAAAAGAACTACCATGAGTTGTTTTAGAATGGCTTGACAAGTAGGTTCATAACTATTTTGAAATCACAAATCTAGATAATATCACCACCCCTAACTAAGGTACTTTTAAGTCATAAATCTATATGCTTAGATTTTAGCATTTACGAAAGGAAAAATTTATAGGATCTCTAAAAATACCTTTTCAATCTTGGGAAAAAAATTCACCTTAAAGAAAATTGGCTTTTTGAACTCGCAATTCCAGCAACCCTCTATACACAACAAAGTTACAATCAATCAACAATAGAAATTAATGAAAAGTTTTGCAAGCCATGAAGAACACAAAAGCGTAATACATAACAAATGAGAACTAAACCCGCCGTGTGAATGAATTTATGGTTGCTTTTAACAATATTATTACAATGATATTTTTAGTTTAACTTTAAATATAAAAAGAAAGTATTGCATGATATTTTGAATAAAAAAAAACTTTTAACGTATGTGTGAATGAACTATTTTATCACATTAACATATGACATACTCTCTTTAGTATGGCTAAAGTAACAATTCAAACAATTATACTATACTAATTTGAAGTCAAATAATTAAACCCCAATTCATTTTTGATGATCAAGTAATGAGACACAAATCCGTTCAAAACATAGAAAAAACGTATGACAAAACTTACCTTGGACTCGAGGGGCAGCCGTTGCAAAAAACCAAATACACGACGCTAACGTTGGGTGTTTCTGAGAGGCTATCTGTGCTGTGCGCACCAACATCTCCAACATCTGGGCACTAAAATTCGACATGCAGTTGAGCACCTTTGGCTTTCGAGAATTGAGTAATCATACAATGAAACCCAACAATTTATAAAAAAACAAAATTAATAAAAAACCTAAAAGTAACATAACTTGACCCGAATCTTACAAATCCTTATTCAGCACATTCAAAAGTGCTCCATTTTTGCCTACAGATAACAACTACACAATACACATACACAATTCATCAAACAGTTGTTGTGCAAAAAACACATAATCAATCACATTGTACCTACAAATTGTCACAATCGGGAATTTTCCAGACTTTAAATAATAATAAGTTATATTATTTATTAATCAAAATTCATTTTTGAGGTATATCAAAGTTATTTGGCTTAAAACCAGGAGTTTATTTTGTAAATTGTAAAAGACTGCGCAAATATGAGAAATGACGCGATACGAATTAAATTTATATTTAATTATTAAGAGATATTGTAAGGATTTATTAAAATATTTATTATTTCCATTTTTAAACGGATGTTAAAACCAAGAATAATTAAAGTGAAGTATGTTATTCTTAAAACAATACTTGTCCATGATAATCGATAAATACTTAACATTTTAAGATAAAAATAAACCTTCAACTATTTCTAACCTTACATTTTTAAAAGATTACACTTTTTCTCATTTCTTACCAAACACATCAACACCACATGGATTGAACACATCAACACCATAATAATTGAACACATCACCACCATAGGAAGTGAACACATCACCACCATAGGAAGAGAACAAATCACCACCATACAAAGTGAACACATCAACGCCATGCACAGTGAACACATCAACACCATACAAAGTGAACACATCAACACCATAATAATTGAACACATCACCACCATAGGAAGTGAACACATTAACACCATACAAAGTGAACACATCAACACCATACAAAGTGAACACATCAACACCATAATAATTGAACACATCGCCACCATAGGAAGTGAACACATCAACATTATGGAACTTAGGATCATTGGGGGTATGTGTACACAAGTATTACCACTTGATAAACTTTAAACCCTATCAACCTAATTAAATTTTTGTACTATTGTTCCCTAACTAAGATCTCAAAGTACATAAAATCTTATCTTTTAGGATATCCCAGGTTGGGGTGGGAATCGGGTCGGGTCAACAGGGTTCGGGTAAATTCGGGTCGGGTCAAGTCGGGTCAAGACTAAAAAAATCATACCCGAACCCGAGCTTAATTAGAACTCAGGTCAGTCGGATTCGGGTCAATTCGGGTCGGGTCAACTCGGGTATAAGGAAAACGTGTAAGAAGTGTCTCATTTAAGCTATAATACAACGTAAAAAGTGTAATTTGAGTCAGGTCAAGTCGGGTTAGTCGGGTTCGGGTCAAGTCGGGTCGGGTTAAGTCGGATCAAGGCTAAAAACTATAAATCCGACCCGAGCCTAATTAGAACTCGGGTCAATTAGGGTCAACCCAAATTGACCCGAATACATTTTTAGACCCGAGTGACCCGACCCGAATATGATTATTCGGGTTCTGGTTAGGGTCGGGTCGACTTTTTCGACACCCCTAATCCCAAGATACATATGTAGCTTGCCATCTTACCAACACATTAGACATTTAACCTTAAAGGTTTACTACTCATACTCATTTTAATTACTTGGGACACATGTACAACAACTTTATCATGTAAATTATATAAACATGATTTTATATGGCGATCTAAACTGATACATTCTAGGTCGAGCTATCACTTGATTTTATTTTCCTTCTATCATGACTTTCTGATACATTTAATCTTAGACTCGACTAAAATAACCAAATAAATACATGTTTGTATACTTTAACTCACTAGACTTTATCTAAGTCATACTTAGCCGATTTATAAGCTTCCATATTCCCTTGGCTCATTCTTAACCCACGTCTCATACTCACTTAAATAAACCTAACAAGTTTTAACAAAAATCTAACAAATCTAGTCTATGACATGATCATGTACTTCCCTTTATCAAAACCAAACACATCATCCCCAAGGCTTTGATATTCAGAATAAGGTGATGTTGTTTCATGTTTACCACTTGTTAGCTTCATGTACCATAACAACCTAATAAAAGGTTGTCCTTTTTGTTCCCTATAAACTACAAAAACACTTACCTAGGTGCATAAAAACTTTCAGTATATACATAGGAACTATGTATCATGTATAATTACCACACATTTCCTACTTGTACAAACCTTAACTCATCAAATCATGTACTTATCTCTAGCCAAAACCATGGGAGTTAAGCTACTAACCGAATACCACTTATCACTTGTCAAACTAGTATAAGACTTAATATAAGCTTATTAACTAGCTCAGATACACACTCACATCCCAAACTTAAGTCCATCATTCGTCTTTTTCTCTTTTCTACCAAGAGCAAGACAAACCACCAAAGCACTTCTTATTCACTTATAACTTAACCAATACTCACATTGACTTTAGACACGACTCACTCAACGTTTTCTCAAAAACCAATTTTCTTGAAAGATTTCATGTTTTGATCCATTTTTATGATTGTATGTAGGTGTTAGTAATATTATAATTGATTATTGTTAGTTGCATGTAAGAATTTTGAAATGGGTTTTATTAAATTTAATCATGCAAGTGAAAATAGGATTGTAAGGATTGAAAAGGATGATCATTGGATGATTATAGGAGTATAGATGTTGATAAAATGGGTTAAAATTATGATCTAGTGTGATTTTTAAAAGTGTAATTTAGTCAGCATCTTTAAGACTAATTTTCGGAAACTTAAGGTTGAAAATAAGTTGAGATGATTAGGAATTGTTGTAGAGAATTTCATAAGCTTCGATTTGGTATAAATTAGAGCTTCTAACTCAAAACGAGGAAGAAGTTATGATAGATTGATTTTTCGTGTACCGGGAGGCGAGTATTGATACAATACGAAATTGTTGTCGATATTTGGATCAAATCTCGAGGACTATAAAATGAGTTTTTGAAAATGGTTAAAGGCTTTTCTTGAGTTCTAAACTTGTTGGGAATTATTTGTTAAGTGTCAAGTACCGTCAATGTAATTTAAGTACTGTTAGTATTATGCAAGTACCGTTTGTGTTAACGTGGTATATAGTAAGTACTGCTACTTATAAAGTAAGTACTACTATATTGATTAGGACGAATATATCTTTGTATAAGATATGTCATAGTTATAATTAAAGTATATCTTATGTGATATACTTAAATAGTTAGAATATTGATAATATATAGTCTGTGATATAGTTATCTTTATAGAATATTCTAAGGTTTCTAGGGTTCCTTACTCTATAAAAGGAACATAGGTACAATGTCATTCATGTACCTCATTTAAGTCGATTAATAAAAGAATCGAATAGTTAAAAGTAATTCTGTTCTTCTGTGCTTTATAAGTTAGATTCTGCATAACTTATTTAGCTTGAGTAAGAGTTCTCAAAGTGTTTTAGTTTGATTACAAACTACTATACTAGTTCTTAATAGAATATAGATCCAATCAAAGGGATCAACAAGTGGTATCAGAGCTTGTTGAGAAACTCTGAAAAAGAAGAACACAACCCCATACACTCCACACACACCAAAACTCAATGTCTCAACATGGTGATGACACTCACTTGGATGATGTTCAAAATCGTGATCCAATACCACAGGGGCAACCACAAGTTGTGCCTCCTGCTCAACAACAAGGTGTTCAAGGCGTGAATGCTATAGCTACCTCTACAACTATAACACCTTCTCATACTCTTTCTGCTGTGAAACTCCCAGTGCTCAAAGGTGACAATTATGAGACATGGGCTATGCAGATGGAACATTACTTGAATCACACAGATCACACTATGTGGCAAGTTATCAAGAATGGGAATACACCTAAGAAGATACACTGGTTGCCTGATGATACATGCTATGCTCTACCTGCTGTGACTGCTGAGGAGGTACAAGCAGAGATCAGAGAGAGAAAAGCCAGAACTGCTTTGGCTATGGCTCTTTCAGAAGACATCTTACCCAACTTTCATCATTATAAGGATTCTAAAGCTATGTAGGATGCCATAAAACTTAGATTTGGAGTTAATGACAAATCTAAGAAGATGAAGAAGATTGTTCTTAAGGAAGAATTTGATAACTTCTCAATTTCCAGTATAGAGGGAATACATGGTGGCTATGGAAGATTCAGTAAGTTGCTTATTAAATTGGCAGTTTATGGACAAGTAATTCCTAATGAAGAAGCTAATCTAAAATTCTTAAGGAGTGTTCCACAAGAGTAAAAAGAAATGGCTATGCACTTCATCACAAGAGATGATCTGGAAACAATTCTTTTTGATCATCTCTACAACAATCTTAGAGCATATGAGATGGATGTGAAAGGCATTGAGGTGACCAAGGCATCGACTACAACAAAGTATAACTTGGCTTTTGTGTCAGAAGGAAACAACTGTACTTATTTTCATAATACCGCTAGTGGATCAAGCAGCGGTACATACTTCACAAATACCGTTGGAGGACTTACAAGCGGTACTTACCCACAAAGTACTGAAGGTAGCCCCATAGTCTCTCAAAATCCAAATGGAAGATCTTCACCATTTTTTAGTGACAATGATGCCTTCTCATTCTTTGCTGGACAAGACAACATGCCAAGATTAACACTCAATGACTTGTTCCAAATGGATGATGCTGATGTTGAAGAGATGGATCTTAAATGGTAAGCTGCTATGGTGTCAGTAAGATCTAACAGGTTCTTCAAGAAGACTGGAAGAAAGATGACTGTTGATCCTAATGAGCCATTAGGATATGACAAGTCCAAAGTTCAATGCTATAACTGTGGAAGGAATGGACACTTTACAAGAGAATGCACAAGAGACAAAGTTGAGAGTAGTAGTCAAAAGTCTAAGAACTGCTATAGAACCAGTCCAAGAATAACTGAAAGCTTTCCAAAAGGAAACAGCAGGAGTCCTAAATGAACCAAAGCATTGGTGACTGTAGATGGAGTGGTGAACTGGGATGAAGATAAAGAAGAAGAAGAGCTTGGTTTAATGGCTCTCTCACATGAAGATACTGAGGTACATCCTTGTTCTAAAGACTATGTTCTTAAATTTAATAGCTTAAAAGTAGAACTAGAGGAATAGCATCAAAAAGTCAACACATGCACTGTCGAATTAAATGCTTTTAAACAGGGTGTTGCTAAGTTAGAAGAAAATATATTTTTGTATAAAAAGGCTCAACAAAACTATGAAGAGAAAATAAGAATTTTAACTCTTCAAATGAGGGAAAAAGATGTGGAAATTAAAGCATTTGAAAGACAAGTTTTGAAAGTGTCAGCAGAAAATGAAGCTTTAAAAACCAGTCTTTATAATGAAAGAGAAGTGATTAATCATTGGCAAAAGTCCTCTAAAGGATAGGGAAAACTGATTCATTCACAAATGGGTTATTATGATAAGTCAGGCGTAGGATATATTGAGGACCAACCTGGGATAACTTTAATTGACAAGGACTTATCAAAGGGGATTTTTGATAGTTCTAGTGAGTTAGATAATACACCTGAGAATGATAGATATGCTGAAGGAATGAAGGCAGTTCCTTCACCATTATCTGGATTTTTCATGCCCCTAGTAATGATACAAGTATAGAGTTAGAAGAACCAAAGGTTAAAAATACCTCAAACTCTAGTACTTTGTCCCAAGATAAGACTGTTGTGACCAAGAACATTGTTTATCCACCTTTAATGAACAATTTTGTTTCTGAAGAATCTAAGTCTAGTTCTGCTCCCAAGCAAGTAAAAACTCCTAGCAAGATATTTTAAAATGATGTAAAACATAATAAATCCAAGAGGGGTGGGTTAGGTTTTGAGAAAGTTAAGTCAAAACAACCTTTTGGGTCTTCTTTGAGAAGAAAAGGATGTTATGTTTGTGGTACTTTGCATGAAGATAAAATTATGAAACAAAAGGCTGCACAAAAGGTAATGAAAAACAGTAATGGGAAAAATGCACAGGTTAATAGGAATAAAAAACTTAATAATGACAAACCTAAGTTTGATAACTCAATGGTAGCTAAAAATAACTCTACCAAAAGTTTTGTTCCTAGAGCAGTACTTATGAAACAAGGTTTAGTACATTTGAAGTCTGGTAAACCATGTATCGGGATGTCTAGACCTGCAAGTACTGCTAGACCAAACTTAAGTACTGTTGGTTCAAAGTTCGTCAAACCAAAGTTCTCTAAGACTTCTAAGAATGTTGTTGAAAAATCCAAAACATCTAGAAGTAGGTGTAATAATAAACCAGTGCAAATGTGGGTTCCTAAAAGATAAAAATCATGTGTTAAAGCAAGTACCGCTAAAGCAGTACTTAAGGAAAAGAAGTCTGAGCACATAGAGTCACCCTATGTCTTTGACTATATAACTGAAACCATGAAGTATAAGAGTAAAAGCAGTATCACTAGGAATGCTTCTGAACAGGCTCTTAAGTATGTAGGTCCCACAAGATCCGAGCCAAATGTGGCTTGGGTCCCTGTTAAAAACTAATAAGTTTTGTGTATGTGCAGGGGCATCTAATTGATGAACTGAAAGACAAAGGTATAGTAGATAGTGGATGCTCAAGACACATGAAAGGGAATAAAGATTTTCTTGCTGAATTTAAAGAATTCAGAGGAGGACCAGTAGCCTTTGGAGGTAGCAAAGGTATAATTACAGGCAAAGGGAAAATCAATACAGGGAAGTTGGAATTTGAAGATGTGTTCTTTGTAAAAGAATTGAATGAGTTCAATCTCTTTTCTTTATCATAAATGTGTGATAAGAAGAACAAGATGCTATTCACAGACAAAGACTTCTTGGTACTATCTAAAGACTTTGAGATGCCTAAAGAATCTCAAGTACTGCTCAAAGTACCCAGGCAAGAAAATATGTACACATTTAATCTTCATACTATTACTCCAACAGGTGGTATTACATGTTTGCTAGCTAAGGCTTCTTATGATGAGTCTAATTTATGGCATAGAAGGTTAGGTCATGTGAATTTCAAGAATCTTAACAGATTAGTGAATAGGAATTTGGTTAGAGGGTTACCTAACAAATCTTTTCAAAATAATTTCACATGTGCTGCTTGTCAAAAATGTAAACAACATAGAGCCTCTTGTAAGACCAAGATTGTCAATACTGTGACAAAACCTTTGCAACTCTTGCATAGGGATTTGTTTGGTCCAGTTTCTGTAAGAAGCATTAGTCATAAGACCTTTTGTCTAGTCATAACTGATGATTATAGCAGATTCAGTTGGGTTTTCTTCTTAGCTCTTAAGAGTGAAACCAATGAATTACCTAAGGATTTTATCATTTTAGTTGAAAAGCAGTTCACTAAACAAGTTTTAATCATTAGGACAGATAATGGTACAGAATTTGAGAATGCTGAATTTGATGAATTCTGTAGGTCTAAAGGCATTAAGAGACAATTTAGTAATCCTAGGACTCCACAAAAAAATGGAGTAGCTGAAAGGAAGAATAGGACACTATTTGAGGCTGCTAGAACTATGATGGTTGATTCTCTTTCGCCAAATACCTTTTGGGTAGAAGCAATCAACACTGCATGTTATGTGTTAAATAGAGTCTTAGTGACCAAGCCTCAAAACAAAACACCTTATGAACTTTTGACTGGTGTGAAGCCTACCATAAGTCATTTAATACCTTTTGAGTGTCATGTGTCTATACTAAATACTCTTGATCATTTGGGAAAGTTTGATGGAAAGTCTGATCCAGGATATCTTGTAGGATATTCATTGCAAAGTAAAATATGTAGGGTTTATAATTTGGCATCTAAAAAGGTTGAAGAAAATGCCCATGTTAATTTCTTAGAAAACAAACCCAATGTCCCAGGAATAGGTTATGCTTGGATGTTTGATTTAGATTATCTAACTAACTCCATGGATTACTATCTTGTGCAAAAGGATTGTCAAACTAACAATGCAGGTGAGGAGTCAAGTGCAACTAATGTAGGTACTCAAGAAGATGTTTCTTCATCAGATGATGATGTTCATATCTATGTGCCCAATATGCCTACTGTTACTCCCATGTCTGCTACTACCGAGAAGCAAACCATGCCATCAAAAGATGATCAAGCCTCCCAAGAGCTTCAGAGGCTTCAAGATTAAGAAAAGAATGCTGCATCTGCTAATAAGCATTCAGGAGAAGAATCTTTTGAGTCACAACACACAGCAGTACATACTAAGCCTTGCGGTACTTCATCTACAAGTAATGCTAAGTCTAAATCTGCAAAGTCTGTTGATTCATTAGAAGAGATTTTACAAGCTATGGATGATGAAGACATATATGCCAGTCCAGATGAATGATTCTTCTCCAAAGCTTCCTATGATAAGCAGGGTGCAGTAACTGATTTCAACAATTTGGAAACAGAAGTTCTAGTTAGTTATATTCCCACTCATAAAGTCAACAACAACCATCCTACTACACATATCATTGGAGATCCCAAGTCTGCTGTACAAACCAGAAGACAACTTCAAACCAATACTAAAACTCATGCACTTGTGAGTTATGTCAAACAACAGCAGAGAACAAATCATAAAGATACCCAGCATTGTTTGTATGCCTATTTCTTATCACAAGCAGAGCCCAAAAGCATTTCTCAGGCTCTTGATGGATAAAGTTGGGTAGATGCCATGCAAGAAGAATTAACATAATTTGAGCTATAAAAAGTTTGGATTCTTGTGGATCTTCCCTCAGGTAAGAGAGTAATTGGTACTAGATAGGTTTTCAGGAACAAGAAGGATGAATGAGGAGTTGTTGTGAGGAACAAGGCAAGACTTGTTGCTCAAGGCTATAGACAAGAAGAAGGAATAGACTATGATGAGGTTTTTACACCAGTGGCAAGGATAGAAGCCATTAGGTTATTTTTGGCCTTTGCATCGTATATGGGTTTTATAGTCTATCAAATGGATGTGAAAAGTGCCTTTCTTTATGGTACTATTTCAGAGGAGGTATATGTCTCACAACCTCCAGGTTTTATAGATCCTAAATTCCCCAACAGAGTCTACAAGGTTATCGAAGCACTTTATGGTCTACATCAAGCTCCTAGAGCCTGGTATGCAACTTTATCAAATTTTATGTTAAAGCAGGGATATAGGAGAGGGACCATTGACAAAACTCTGTTCATCAAGAAGAATGCTAAGGATATTATTCTAGTTCAAGTCTATGTTGATGACATAATTTTTGGTTCTACCAAGAAGTCATGGTGTGAAGAGTTTAAATCTTTGATGAAAGGAAGATTTCAAATGAGTTCTATGGGAGAAGTAACTTTCTTTTTGGGACTACAAGTCAAACAAAGGAAAGATGAAATATTTATCAGCCAAGATAAGTATGTTGCTGAAATCTTTTAGAAATTTTCATGTATGGATACAAGGAGTATAAGCACACCTTTTGAAGCTAAGAAGTCTTTATCTAAAGATTAACATGGAGAAAATGTTGATATTCATCTATACAGATCAATGATTGGTTCATTGATGTATCTTACTGCTTCAAGGCCATATATTATGTTTGTTGTGTTTGCCTGTTCAAGATTCCAAGTCAATCCAAAAGTGTCACATCTACATGCTGTGAAGAAGATTTTTAAGTATCTTAAAAGTCAACCCAATTTAGGATTATGGTATCCTAGAGATTCCACCTTTGAATTAGAAGCTTACTCAGACAGTGATTATGTTGGAGCTAATCATGATAGGAAATCCACAACAGGAGGTTGTCAATTCCTAGGCAGAAGACTCATATCATGGCAGTGTAAAAAGCAAACCATTGTTGCTACTTCTACAACTGAAGCTGAATATGTAGCTACTGCTCATTGCTGTGGACAAGTACTTTGGATTCAAAATCAATTGTTAGATTATGGGCTTAACTTCATGAACACCAAGATTTACATTGATAATGAAAGTACTATATGTATTGTCAAGAATCCAGTATTTCACTCCAAGACCAAGCATATTGAAATAAGACATCACTTTATAAGAGATGCCTATGACAAGAAGCTTATTCAAGTCTTGAAGATTCATACCGACAACAATGTAGCTGATTTATTGACCAAGGCATTTGATGCAAAGAGATTTGAATTCTTGGTGACACATATTGGTATGCTCAACCAATAGACTGCTGCATATGTTGAGGGGAGGTAATAGTTGTACAAATTTTTATACTAATTTTTATTGTATAGTCTATGTTATGTGTTTTTGATGTGATTGCAGGTTAATAGAAAAAGATAAAAGAGGTTACAATGCTAGTGGAATGCATGAACTGGTCAAAATTGTGAGGTACCGTTATAACTCCAAGTACCGCTAGCACAAATTCAAGTACCGCTTATGTTCCATGTACCGCTACATGTCCGTTGTACCTTTAAGGGTCTCTTTTGTAAATTTGGCGGTTTCTTCGCACTTGGGTTTGTTAATTACTTAAATACTTACTCCAATTACACAGTTGATTCACCTAATCTTTTATTTTTATCTCTTGATTCTATAACATTCTCTCTAATTTTTCGATCATCAAAAATACTAATGGCTGCTTTACAAGTGATCTCTAAGCATAATTTGGTTGCGAATCTTGATGCGAATGATGACTCTCTTGGATTCCATTAGATTCTTGGTTTCTTATCTCGAAGTCATGTTCGTTTTACACTCACTGTAAGTCCCATTGTCTCTATTTCCATTGTTGAACAATTTTGGAACACTGTTGTATTAGGTACTCGGTTTGATCAACCTTGCATTTAGGCTAGGGTGAATCATAAGAATATATATGTAACGGAGGTACTACTAAGGTAAAGTTTGAGATTAAATGATGAAAATGGACTTAGTATGCTTAATAACATATAGATTCATATTGGCCTTGCAGCCATGGGCTATCAGGGTGGTAGGGAAAGTCTTACTTTCTTTAAAGCTTTATTTTCACCTCAATGGAAATTGCTTTTTCATGCTATTATTCACTGTTTAAGCTCTAAAAGTACATCTTTTGATCAAATTCCTGCTGCATTGGCATCAGCTGTCTAGCAAATAACAGGGTTTTTAATTTTTCAAGATTAATTTTTGAAGGCATGACTAGGAATTTAGAAGGAACTAAGAAGTTTTTGATGTATCCTAGATTCATTCAGGCTTTAGTTAGTGACCAAATACCTAACATACCAGAGTTAACTGATACATGGGATGTTCCTACTTTCACAAAGAGAACTTTCTCTTTCTTGAACAAACAAGGCAATGCCTTTACAAGAATAGTTACACCATTGTTTGCTAATATGTTAGCCCAACCTACCAATCAAGAAGGTGAGCAACCTAGCAATGCTAGTGCTTCTCAGTAAACTCCTTCTCACCAGAGTTCCCATTCCCTAGAAGATTCACAATCTTCTTCTCACAATGTTGGTGCTCCACCAAATAATGATGAGATGATCCATACACCTGCTGCTTCTATTGCTGCTAGTGGTTCACCACAAGCACAAGCACCAGAGGTGGTGGATGTTGCAAATTTGACTGCTTTGTGTACTAGTTTTTCCCAACAGGTACAGGTGTTGCAGAAAGAAAATCTTGTTCAAGACAAGAAAATTGCTAAATTGGAAGCTAGCCTAGTCAAGTTGAGGAAAAAAGTATCACCTTGGATGAGGCAACATAGATCTATTCAGAAGGCTGCACTCAAAAAGCAAAGATTTAGAAACCACAAGAAAAGGCAACCGAATGCAACTAAACAGGGGAGGAATTATGAAGAACAACCACCTTCTTCTGATAATCAAACAAGGATCTCTGTAAATGACATCAATTTTGAGCTGGATGAAGATGTCATGGGGACTTATGAAGATGGAACTGGTTTAGAGACTGGTGTGGATGAACCTACAAATATGGAGTTTCAACAGGAAGAACCACAGCCTACTCATGAGGAGCCACAAGTTGAAGAAATGATGGTAACTCAGCCAGCACCAACACCTCAATCACCAATTCAAGTGAATTGGAGTACTTTCTATAAGAAGGTGGAGGAAATTAATATTCAGTTTCCTGTATCTTCAACTCCACCACCACAAAGACAAATATGGTTTCAAAGGAAACAGTCTTTGTAAGTACTGTCCAGATCAAGAATGAGCAATGGATCAGACAAGACTGAAGAGGTGCAAGTTGAAATGATAACTTCAATGGAAGAAAGGGTATCTAGAGATACACAAGTGATTGAAGAAACAAGTGTGTCTAATACTGGTGAAGTCAACATTGTTGAAGATCCAAGTACTGCTAAGCCAAATAAGCCGACTGCAAGTACTGCTGATATTGTTGAAGACCCAAGTACTGTTAAGCCAACTAAGCCGATTGCAAGTACCGCTAGTGATCATCCTTCACTAGAAAGTCAAACTCCTTTTGGAGAGGATGAGACTTTATCCCAATTACTGCTTGACTTAAGAAAGAAGAATTCAGCTGAGAAAGCAAAACAAGCAGAGGTAGAGAAGAAGACACAACAAGAAGTTCTAACCAAAAAGGATCAAACTAAAGGTAAGAAAGTTCAAGCTTCTCACCCTACTAAAGGTATAGTTATTCAAAAGCAAGCTGATGAGGAAAGAATTTCTAAGCTGAAGAAGAAGATACCTAAGATTAATCTAAAGGATAAAGGGAAGAAGCAAATACTATCAGAATCTGAAAATGAAAGTGATTCAGATGATGATATAAGCAAAGTCATGTACAGATTTAATCAATTGAACCATGATGAGTAATATGCTCTTAGAATGCAAGCTCAGATTGGGAATACTTACAAGAGGAACTTGAAGCTAAGCAGCATTTGCTAGAAGCTAAGAGAATACAACAAGATGGAACATACAAGAGTACGATAGGATTCAAGCTGAATTACATGCAAGTGAGCTTCTTGCAGACTCATTGATAGCTGAAGAGAGAGATGCTTATGATGAAGAAGAGAAATCCAAGTTGATTGATGATCTGGTAAGGGAGAAACAGAGATTCTTTGCTGAAAAGAGAAGAAGAGAAAAGATTAAGCCTCCAACTACTATGAAGATTAGGAATCAAATGATGAACTTTCTCAAGAAAGTTAAGGGTTTCACTCATATTCAGCTGGTCAAGAAGAATTTTGAAGAAATCAGGACTTTGTATTAGCAAAATAAGAGAACTGAATTGAATTTTGTTGAGATTGGATATGAAGTAGATAGAATGGCTGTTGAAAGACATAGAAGACATCTGCAACAACAAAGACAATTTGGAAGCACTCCTAGAATTGATCCAAGTACTGCTAAACCTACAACTACATCTCCACCTATCAAGACCACCTATGTGAGGAAGAATAGAAAGGAGAAGGTAAGTTCAAAGGAGGAAGAGACTGCTCAAAGAATGAATGAAGGAGATGAAACTCAATATATTTCTTAGACTAAAAATGTACAAGCAATACATACACTGTCAACAGTACATACTGAAGAGACGGTACATACAAACTTGGAAGAGGGTTCAACAGAATTTGAGGGAACCTCCAAGGGTGTTAAAAGAAAAAGATCAACAAAGAGAAAGCAGAAAGCCAAGAGGGCTAAGTCAACAACAGAAGATAGTGATGATGATTAGAGCTTGAAGAAGTACTTGAAGATAGTAAAATTTGAAGATCAATGTATTGATATAGAGATTTTTGGAAAGAGATCATCAATTGTTAAATGGATATACTCTTTGGATCAAGGACTTGAAGCTCATGGAATTCAAAGAACTGATGGCACAACAAGGATATTTAGAGTTTTGGAAGATATTCTTCACATTATTGACAAACAAGATGTTCAGGATCTTTTTAGGTTAGTTCAAGAAGCCTGTGCGGGTAAAACTGAACTATCACTATTGTACAGGGAATTTCTCTTCAAGTATGAACCACATATTTATGATCAAGAAATGTTGAAGGTATTAGAGAATCAGGTTACTAGTTAATGGAGATATTATAGGTCAAGTGGATTGAATATTCTGGATATATATGTTGTTACATACTATATGCTGCAAGAGAAGAGTTATCCATTCAAAAGAAGATTGTTGGAAAGAATGTTGGAACAACAATTGGACGTTACAGAAGAATCTGTTGATGCTTTAGAGTTGATCGGAATGGTTAAACAACAAATCAAGGATTTGAAAGATGAGGAAGAAGCTCAGAAAGAGCCTTAAGTGTTTGACTTTCAGTCACACTTCACAAATGGTTCTCAGTTCACCATGTCTAACACACATAAGAACTGGCTAGTCCATAAGCAAACGGTTTGTGGTAAAGACTTCTCAAATCCGTTGAAAGCTGGTAGTTTGCTAAAAACTGTATGGTTCTGACTCACCTTGTTTCGAGACAAAGAGTTGGCTAGTCCTAAACAAACGATACTAGGTAAAGACTTCATCAAATCCGTTGATGGTTGACAATTTACCAAAAATTGTAGGGTTATCAGTACACCTTATTCTTCATGAATAAACTCGTTATTCCGGATGAACAGATTTTCTGAATGAAGGTTTTGGTCTTGTTATTCCGAATGAGAGTGTTTTATTCCGCATGAGGTAAATATTCCGAGTGAAGAAGAATTATTCCGAACGAAGGTGACATTCCGGATGAGTGATTATTCCGAATGAGGGTATTTTCCGAATGAGCATTTCTAGTTTCTTTTAAACTTAAAAGAAACTAGAAATGCTCATTCGGAAAATACCCTCATTTGGAATAATAACTCATCCAGAATGTCACCTTCGTTCGGAATAATTCTTCTTCACTCGGAATATTTACCTCATGCGGAATAAAACACTCTCATTCGGAATAACAAGACCAAAACCTTCATTCGGAATATCTGTTCATCTGGAATAACGAGTTGATTCGGAATATGTCACTTATTCGGAATAACTGCGTTTATCAGAAATAAAATGCCTGAGATCCTTTATTCGGAATAAAGTGACTTGATGCGGAATAATTGCTTCATTCGGAATATTCTGAATGAAAACCCTTGATTCGGAATGCAAGTTTGGGGATCCGGAATATTCCACTGGTTCAAAATATTCCCTTTATCCAGAATATTTCTTTGGTTCGGAATATGGCACTGATCCGGAATGTCAAGTTATTCCGAATGAAGTCCCTTGATCCGGAATAAATCCTCTCGTTTGGAATATATCACAAAACTAACCAATGAATCCTTCGTTCGAAATATCCACTGATCCGGAATATATTGCTTCGTTCGGAATATCCACTGATCCGGAATATTCACTTGATCAGGAATGATTGCTTGGTTCGGAATAAACCGTTGATCCGGAATAACCTGGGCAACAAACAGCGAAGAACACGGGGAAACAAAAAACTACGAATCTAAACAAAATCAATCAAAATAAACCAAAATATTAAGCAAGACTAATCAATAAACATCTACTAATCATAAACAAACAATTTTATTCAATAAAACTAACAAACAAACACCAACAAAAATAAAAACCCACTTGATTAAATCAATAAAAACTTCAAGAACATGAACATAAACAATAAGCATAAAGATTAAAGATTAAACAAGAAAGGAAGATAAGAGATTAACAATAAAGATAAAGATTAACAACAATAAAAAGGAAACTTACTTAAATTTAAAGGTGCAAGGTAATTAAATGTGCAATTAAGATAAATGACAATGAAATTAAATGTGCAAATATTAAAGTGGAAGACTAATTGTCACACTTAGCCAACAAAATGAAATGAAATGAAATGAAATCTATTTATAGGGGATTAGGGAGGTGCTTAGTGGAAGCTTCCTCCCCTCTTTCTTCTTTCTTTAATTATCCTTTAGTCCTCGTCTTCTTAATTCTTCGACTTTTGTCTCGGGATTAATAAACTCGTCTTGTAATTTCTTCAATAAATTAAACTTGAGTTCTTCGGCTTTTAGTAAACTTCCGTCTTTTGACTTTTTCTTCGATAAATCTTCAGAATTGGTCTTGGACTTCAGTTCTTTTTGCACTCTTGATTTCTTGACTTCGTCTTTTGTCTTTTTCTTTGATAAAAGCCCGTGAATGCCCGTGTTTTCTCCCCTTTTCACATTTTCGTCCTAAATCACAACAAAAACACAAACCACGCATAATTCCAACATTTACGACATAAAATACACGTTTTAGCCTGGTTATTATTGTAATTAAGTGGTAAAGGATGGGTGTTTACACACCTATCAAATCCCCTACACTTAACCATTGCAATGTCCTCATGCAATGCATTAGTTACAAAGCACGTTTTACATTTTCCATCCTAATCAATCCATATTGGCCTTTATTAAAGAGGTAGAAAATTATAAACATTCAAAGGAAGAAAGTAAGTAAAGAAATCAAAGACATACCTTAGGGTTTTGGAAATGTCATGAATGATCATCATCCTCAAGTTTTCACATTCTCCAAACCAAGCTTAAAAACGAGATCATTGTTATTATAAGTTAGCAAACTAACACGAACTCATGTGGGCCAATTATTTACTTAGACTCCCTTATTCCTAGGTGTATCTCTTATATTTTATTGTTGTCTTGAATGATCACGAGGATGCATTGTTGACTTATTTCGAAAGTTATTTAGGATAAAAATAAAGTGGGACGATTTAATCAATAGTTAGCTAAAGGACAAAATCTTTTAAAACTGCTTCTCGGGACCTCAAAAGGTTCATATCTTGGCATAACTCGCTTCGCGATTTGAGACCTTTCTCGGACCGATATTTGGCAGCGACTTCATACTTCAAATCTTGAGAGACGTTTATGAAATAATGGCCTTCTCTTCATAATAGGAATTTCTTCACTTGAAGTTTTGAGAGATTCTTCATACTTGGACCACGACTTCTTCATTTTTCTCCAATCTTTATTTGGGATTTTGATATACAACGATCCGCCTCCTTTTTATACTTGGATCTATTTATACCTTGTTAGGGCCTTTTTGGATAGAGTTCTCCATGATCTTTTGGGGAGTTTTTGCTTTTCGTCGTGTGTCTCGATCCTTCATATTGATTTTCGATAAATGATTCTTCACATCACTTTTGGATCTTTAGCAACAAAATGTAGCCCTCCTGCCTTGTTAGGGCCTTTTCGGACTCACCAATCTCGCATCCCGCTTCAATAAGTTATGCCTTGGCTATGAACTCTAATCCATACCGAGCAACTTTTAAACGATCTTGGGCTAGAAGCTAAGTAACTTTTCAAATCGTACAACCTTATTTATTGCAGATAAATTTATTAGCAAGCGATGGGAGAATAGGCTTATAATTAACTCACATAAATTCACGAAGAATACCAAACTTATAATTGAATCTATCATCTCTCGTTCTCCACAATTTAAAATCTCAAGGAATGAGACTCGTGGATGCTTAGCCTATTAAATCAAAGTTTCGGGTTTTCGAGTCGTCTATAGGATCTTGCAAATTCTTAGACTTTTTCAAGTTTAGAAATCGCATTTTAAAGTTCCCTTGATAAACGACTCTCTAGGATCAATTATAGGAACTTGCGAAAAGTTCTTGTTCTTAACCCGTGAGAGTTAAGACTTTCGCGTTTTATAGCTCCCTATATAAAAGCCTAGAAAAACTCGACTTAAACACGTTAAGGATACTAGCTAGAGTAAACTTAGATAAGTAAACTCGGGTTGAGTCAAAAGATTCACAACGTTTGAAAATTAAAACCACTTTATTAAAATTTATTCTAGCAAAGAAAGAAAATAACTATAATAAGGGAAAAACTAATAGGCCAAAATAGATCAAAAATTTTGAAAAATGTCGAAAAATTGATTTTCCGGTTAAAATGAGGACAAATACAAGGAAAAGACCACTTAACTTCGATAGAAGTCCCCCCTACACTTGATATAAACATTGTCCTCAATGTTTAAGCATGTGGGAGTAAACTCCCCTACACTTAGGACATTGTGCACGTTGTTTAAATCTCGCTAAAGAAAAGACCACTAACGAGATTCCTATTTTAATATTGAGAAATATAAAATAGTGAATCGAAAAGAGTTTAGGATAGAACCAGGAAGATGAGAACACGGAATCACGGTTCATCAAAAATTATCAAGAGTGGATCATTGAGCGCTCGAAACCCTGAATATGAGAAGAGAGGAAATAACAAACACCACCGGGTCTCCCCTACACTTAGGATATAAATAGATAAAAGATAGATACTTGGGTTGCCTCCCAAGAAGCGCTTGATTTTTGTTCACCGAGTCGTGAGCCTGACTCGACCTTAATTAGCATAGGAAGAAGCATGAAACATTCCACCGGGATCAAATACATAGTTTTCGTCCATCAAATAGCACAAGCTTAAGGCGAACAAGGCAAGCCAAAGAAGAGTAGGCAAGGTTCCCTTAAGCAATGATGGAGCACGGTGGTAGCAAGGTTGAAGAGGTGCAAGCGTATCTCCAGTAGTTCTAAATTTATTTCCTTTTATTTCATCAGATGGATACTGAGATGGCTGAAGAATATCGATACCGGGGTCGAACACCTTTTCCTTTAGGGGAAAATAGCACTCAGGCTCAGCAGAATTTGAAGATGATCCGCTAAGAAAATGCACAACCTCGTCCTCAGAAGGTGGACAAAGAGGTGTCAAAACATACGTGATGCGGATGTTGGTGTCGTCCGGTTTCTTCTCCTTTGAAAGAATTTTCTTCAAATCCGAAGTAGGATCAAGACCATAATCATCAAAGTCTAAAGGAGGAGCATCACTCTCATGAAGGAAGTATGTATTAAGAAAAGTAGAAAAGGCTTCCTCAAATGAGTAGTCATCCAAAGTAGGATCAAACATGGATGGCGGAGGATCTTCATCATGTGAAGAATCACTCGAAAGAGTATCGGCCTCATCAAAATCATCATAAGTGGGCATGTCGGGATACTCGGAAATAAAATCATCATAATCATCTGCATCAGAGCTAGAATCATCATCATAAGCATCATAGATCGGTGGAGAATCATATATGAGTGAAGGTTCCAAATTGGAGAGAGAATCATCCACATCATCTTGAAACAGCGGATTATCATTGCAAGAATCGAATAGAGGATTGTTGTAGACGATAAAATCATCAAGCACATTAATCATATTCGTTGATTCTCTTCCATAGGATTTTCTTGTAAGCTTCCCCATTTCAAACACTTGTGCATCATCCTCTACTCTTAAGATGAGTTCACACTTATCCACATCTATTAAAGCTCTACCGGTTCTCAAAAATGGGCGCCCAAGTATTAACGGAATACGAGGGTCCATTTCATAATCAACAACGACGAAGTCGACCGGAAAAGTGAATGTGCCAACTTTAATGAACACATCTTCGGCAATACCAACGGGGTAAGCGAAAGTGCGATTGGCTAGCTCAAGAGTCATCTTGGTGGGTGAAAGGTCGGGCAATGATAACTTTTTCCAAACACTTAAGGGCATCTTTATACTAGCCCTGAGATCGGCTAAGGCAGTAAATTTGTCTACAAGGTAGCACAAAACGACCGGGATCTCCAAGTTTTTCCGGAAGTTCTTTAAGAAGGATTGCAGAGCAATTTTCATTCAAGCGAGTGTTAACAAACTCGACCATCTTCTCCTTCTTGTTAAGCAATTCCTTAAACATCTTGACAAATTGTGGCATTTGAGCAAGAGCTTCAACAAGGGTAAAGGTGATTTTCATGTCGGCAATCTTTTCCAAAAAGTTAGAGACTTGAATGTCATTCTTAGTCAAAATTCTAGCCTTGTTGAGTCGAGAAGGGTAAGGAATGTTGGGGTTGGGTGATGGAGGTGTAGAAGGTGAAGGTTGAGATGTTGAAGGGTTAACGGTGGAAGGTGGGGTTGGTGGAGGGTTCTTCTTGGGTACTTCTTCATGACGAGGCGGAGACGGTAATGGTAAACTAATACTAGGTGTGGGATAGTAGGGATAAATGATGGTGGAGGAGGTGTAGATGGTGTAACTGGGGGTGGGATAGATGGTCCTACTAAAGTTGCTCCACTACGGGTAGTAATAGCACTCACATTCACTCTCGGGTTGGTGACGGTGTTTGAAGGTAGAGAGCCCGAAGTAGAGGGTTGAGTGGTTGGTAAGAAACTAGCCAGCATATTTTTCAAATCATTCGTTTGATTGCTGAAAAAGGATTGAATATCATTTCGAATCTCGGATCTAATATCATTACCTTGCTTAGTGATATCCCCTTTCAAATTGATAATTTGGCTTTGCAGATTCTTAATTTGCTCTCCTTGGGTTCTCATTAAGGCTTCAACATCTTGATTGATGGGTGGGGCTTGTTGAGCGGGTGGGTGATAAGGATTAGAAGCTCTAGGTGGGATTTGGTTGCTTCTATTGTAATTGTTGTTGGAGTTGTGGTTTTGAGGAGAAAAACCGGGTGAAAGGTAGTTGTTAGTCCGGTAACTTAGCAAACTTTGATCCCCTTAAGGTCGGGCTTGGTAATTTTCCGGTGAATAATTACCATAAGCCGCATACACGTTTTCCGGATTTCCTTGAGTAGAAGGACAATCAATGTATGAGTGAGGACCGCCGCATGTCTCACAAGGATTGGCTACCGCTTTAACTTGTTGTTGTTGGTTTGAAGCGATGAGCAAGATATTTTTGTTCATTTCGGCCATCATGCGGGTGAATTCGGTCATATCGGGGTTTGCTGAAGTAGAAGAAACATTGACTCTCGGGTTGTTCCTTGAAGAAGCGGAGGAATCCCAATTTTTGTGATGAGTAGTCATGTTCTCAATAAGCTCTCTACACTCCTTGGGTCTTCTTTTCATAAATGTGCCACCGGCGGCTGCATTAATCGTATCACGATCACGAAAAGTCAAACCGTTGTAGAAAGTATCAATCAAAGTAACGGGGAGCATGTTGTGGTTTGGACATCGATCGATCAAAACATTATATCTTTCCCAAGCATCAAAGAGAGATTCATCGGGTTCTTGCATGAAACCGCTGATTTGATTTCGAAGGCTCGTGACCATGGATGGTGGAAAGTAGCGCGACAAAAATCGTTGAGTCATGTCATCCCAAGTATGAATGGAATTCTTCGGGAGACGATCAAACCATTTCTCGGCGTGGTGTGATAAAGTATGTGGGAAGAGTTGAAGGCGAAGAACATCCATAGTAGCACCGGGCAACTTCATGCTTTGAGTGATAGTAATGAATTTTTCGAGGTGTTTGTTGGCATCATCATCAGGCATTTCGCGGAATGGATTAGTTTGCACTTGTTGAATCATGTGATGATTCAACGAAAACACCGGAGCCGTGATTTGCATCGGCGCAATCGGTCCTCCTCGTCCAAACATTATGGGTTGACAAAGCTCCTCCATTGTCCGAAGATCGGGCTGTGGAAGAACATTGTTGTTGTTATTATTGAGGTGCGGTGGATTATTGTTGTTGTTCACACCTGCCATAACTAAATCTTCACGAGTCTCGGGCTCTTGATAAGTTGAAGATCTAGTACGCATACACCTGCGAAAGCAAAAGAAAACAATACCAAACACAAAGAGAATATATATACACTATAAAGATAAAAAAAATTTGGATTTTTGAAATTTTTTAATTTTTATGGATTTTTAACAATTTTTAATTTTTATAGGTTTTTTGAAATTTTTTAAGCAAGAAAATAACGCTCATGAATGAACGGATCCCAAAAAGCCAGGGATCCAAGTATTATGCAAGTACCGTTAGTGTTAACGTGGTACATAGTAAGTACTGCTACTTATAAAGTAAGTACTGCTATATTGATTATGACGTATATATATTTGATAATATATCGTTTGTGATATAGTTATCTTTATAGAATATTATAAGGTTTCTAAGGTTCCTACTCTATAAAAGGAACATAGGTACAATGTCATTCATGTACCTCATTCAAGTCGGTTAATAAGAGAATCGAACAGTTAAAAGTAATTATGTTCTTATATGCTTTATAAGTTAGATTCCGCATAACTTATTTAGCTTGAGTAAGAGTTCTTAAAGTGTTTTAGTTTGATTACAAACTACTATACTAGTTCTTAACAGAATATAGATCCAATCAAAGGGATCAACAAAACTTAGGATATTGAGTCTATTATTAAACCCAAGTGTCGATTTTATAAATTGAATAGTTTATAAGGGTCAAAATGGTGTTGTAAGTTAAAACGTAAGACTGTCCGAATTTTATAATTTAAAGATGTGTCGGGCAGAAAGTCTTAGAAGTAAAAACTTTTGATACATTTTTTGGAGGACTTTCTATATATATTAAGTGAGTTTCTCAAGTAGTTTCATAAGTTTTTGATGTTTTTAATTAGGGGAAAACAGTTCGGACATTTGGTATGTACCGGCAGATTTTTAATAGAAGTATTTTGTAATAAAGTAAAAATTTAGTAGAAGATATATACTAGCAACACTTGAATGGGAAATTGTGTGACTTTAATTTTGGTTTTGAATTATTAATTTGATTTTATTAAGTATAAAATCTTACTTGAATGTATTATTAAAGGTGCGTGTGTTATTGGTAGATTGTGATTTTCATGTTCGTCGGGCATCGTCAATCGTTGAAAGATCGTCTTACTATTGCTATTACTCAAGGTGAGTCTATAGCCTCGCTTTATACTTGTTTTTAATGATTTTAAACCCGTGAGGGGGATACATGCTATTTGAAATAAAATGAACACGTGTCATGAATGATTGTTGGACCCGAATGTTGCCTAATGTTGCCTGATGTTGCCTTGAATTGTATAAGAACCTAAATTGCAGAAGTCCCTAAATTCATGAACCGTTAACTATGTTCTAACTCTTTGTTGTGAGTTGGGAATAGCCGCTTGTTCAAATGAAAGTATTATTGGGTTGACGACCCTATCTGAGACCAGGGCTTTACGTTGAGTAACCTTTGGGAAGGATAATTTATGAGAATGAGAATCGGTGGTATATAAATTGCAACTAATACCCAAGTAGGGGTAGTGGAATTCATATAGTCATGTTGGCTTTAGGCGTGGGTGACTAAGTTAAGAGGTCGGTTTCATGAGCTTAGTACAATTCTATAGTTATTGCTGTAAGACGGAATACCTGATTAATAGATTGTATGGCCACAATGCTATTATAATGATTATGATTGATTTTTCCTGCGTGTTCAAATGTGTTTTGTTAAACCTATAGACTCGCTTAACATTATTTGTTGATTTGTTTAAGCATTTATTTTAGGTAATCTGAAGTGTTGATTATGGAGCTTGCTTGGGAAGGTTACGGTGTCGATTTTATAATTGTGTAGTCTAAAACAGATTTCTTTCCCTATTATTATAAAATATTATCTTTTGAATTTGCATAAATATAAAATTATTTTTGCTTGATCTTGTAACTTGGTAAAAAAGTTTGTTGATTGGTTGAAATATTTGGGGGACCGAAACGCTACTATGATATTTATAAAATTATTTTATTGGGATTGAAGGTTTTAGACAAAAGGTAGATTTATTTTATCTTATATTTTAAACATATCATTTTGAGGTCGTTTGATGTACCTTGTGTGATGATTCTTGTGTTTAACACCCAAATGTGTATTTCCGCTGCGCAATGTAAATTGGGGGTGTTAAAAAATGTATCGCAATTAATATTCTGAACTAGCTACTTACCTTTAAAGCATTATTACCATTGTTGGGTCAATTCAGTGCCTGATTTGTCCCTTGCACAGGATTTGGATGTAAAGTGTCCTAAGTAGTGTTAGTCACTGAACTTACGTATGTTATAAGTTCAGTGTGTCATTCTTTAGAGTTCTTTAGAGTCTACGAGATAGACTCGTCATTAGCTGAGGCGGATCTCAGTAAGTGTGCAAAGAATCAAGGATGATGGAGTTAGTAAGTGATGACATAATAGCTTACTAACTCCTCAAGACTATTACTTATTACAAGACCTGAAGATGTTAAGAAGACCTGAAGAAGTGTCTTATGTATTAGTGGGCACATGTCTTATTAGCAATGAAGACAAAGGTTCAAGAGGAAGGCTTACTTTGTCAAAGGTGCAAAAGATGAAGACAACAAAGTACAAGGTGGTTACTTGTACTTTAGTAAAGCTTCTCAAGGAAGCTTCACACTCCCACTATATATATGTGGTCCTTGTAATAGAATAGTCAATGATTCCTACCCACAGAAACAAACATGTAATACTTTAGTGGTTTAGGGTTTCATCCTCCCATGGTTGCATAAGCTTAGCTAGCTATGAACATGGGAGTTTAGTTTTTCATTCATCGCCCGGTTGTTGTTCCGCAAACAACCGGGCAAGTCATGTATATTTGTTGATTCATTATTAATAATATATACATATGATGAAAAGTACAAGCTTGTGTTATTAGTTAGTCAATTGGTTATTTGTGTACATTGTTCTTCATTGTTCTTCATAGATTCATTATGTGCACAAGATTCGTGGACCAACAATTGGTATCAGAGCGGGTTGGATTAATTCTTATCCAGATCCGTTCATAAATGACTGCTAATAACATGTTTTACATGGTTTAAATCAGTAGTGTTTGGTTAAAAACTGCATTTACAGTAGCAGTTTTGAGGGGGAGATAATACACTACTGATGACCACTGGTAAAATAATACCCACTCTCATCCTATCCTAATACACCCACCACCGACACTTTCATCTTTTTCTACCCCTAATCCCTTCGTCACATTCTTTCTTCCCAATCTATCTAAATCTTATCCCCACCAATTCAATCAACATAAATTAGATCCAAATACCCACCCTCGTTATTTCTTTAAAAGTCAATCCACCATCCAGATTCTTACACCCACCGTCACTCTCACCTAATCCATCATCACATAAACAAGAAGACAAATACACCTCCGTCTCCTTTATTCTACCTTCTCCCTTCATTCAACCTTTTTCCTTCTTTCTTTCTTATCCCATCGTTATTCACATTCACCTCTCCAAAACAATCCCCACTCACCACCGATTCATATATCTCACAAAAGATCCAAAACCAGATCTACACATATCACTTTACATCTAAATCCACCACAAACAACCCAATCTGTTTTCCCGAAGTAAAATCAAATCGAATAAAAAGGATGGATTCAGTTCTTGTGGCCAAAGAATTGGATTCTTTTAAATTTGAAAATCGATTATTGGTTGTCTGAGATTAGGTCGTTTGGTTTACGATTTGTAAGTTTCATCAGATTGATGGGTTAAGTTGTCTGGTTGATTTATGGTGAATCAAAGATGTGAGTGATAAAGATAATACGAGGGTTGTGATGTGTTCTAAAGAAGTAGAAATTGGTGGATTTTTTTTCCGGCTTCGCCAGGTATTGAAGTTGTCGATATGTGGGTAAAGAGGTTATTGATGTTGCGGTGTACTGTGAATCGAAAGGCAATTGGTGGTGTTATTAATAGATGAAGCCTTGCTTATTATAGAGCTGATATCATTTTGTTAGCTGATAAACCATCAGTTAGTATAAAAAAAACAATGAAAACATGATATGCAGATGCTGGCGATTGTTGATGAATCAGGGATACACAGAGGTCGTTGTTGGTTTATCAAGGGAAAATGGATCTCTGAAAACTTTCCGTCGACACAACCATTGATACCAAAACAGCAGATTTGTTGTGAATGATTTATGAACCAACCGGCTGATGGTTGGTTAAAAGAAATTGATGACGGGAATTCTGATGTTAGAGAAATTGATGGGTAAAAATGGGTGTAAGAAGTAAATGGGTTTTTCGCATCAGCTTTCGAGAAAGGCTGTTGAACCCCTGTCACCATATTTTTGCTGATCCCCAAGTCTCGCAAATGCCAGCTGACAAAGTCACTGTGCTTACAAGGTCGCTGAAGTATGACGCCTGAGCTACAAAAGCTGCCATCGAAATCAGCTGGGATAGCTGATGTTTAAAGGGCTGTGTGCTAAAATGGGTGGCTGATAAACGATCATGATATATAAGATATACATGAGCTGTGATGTTGAAACGGCTGATGTTAATAGGCTGTATAGGTAGCTGGTACTTACATGACATAGTACAAAATACAAATCACAGCTATATCAAGTACAGCTAGTCCATGAGGCCCTTGGTTAATAAACCCCCAGGCAGCGGTTGACCTAGTCAGCGAACCATCCTCAGGCATTGAACCTTCAGACTGATGACGCAAGCAATGAGTCTATGTCGCATGCCAGGCTGAACCCCCAGCAAATTGACCTAAAGGTCTCTGAACCCCCCAGGGTAGCTGAACCCACAGACGACCCCTGTCCCTGAACCCCAGAAGTCTGATGGTGTGTTTGACCGTGAGTTGCTACATGCTATCTAAAGTATGTTTAGCTTGTGCAGCTACATCTTCAAGCTGATGAAACAGTAGGTTTTAGAGTTGTGATGTCGCTGATATTTTATCAGTAAAATGAGTCATATCAGATTAGTGGACTATGTCGCTGGCCTTTCTCATTATGAACCCTCCCTAGAGCATTGAACCAAAGATCGCTGAAATGATCGCTGTCATTGGACCAGTCACTGTGTCAAGCTGTCTTTGGATCCCTGTTGTTGGACCAAGCCAGTAGCTGAACCTCCCCTAAGACAGCGAACCTGCCAACAGAGGTATCTGAACCCGGTTGCTGTACATCTAATCCCTGGTATAACATACCAGCGACCCTGTCACTAAAGCTGTGACCCCCTAGCGGTTCTTAACCACCAGAGATCTGACCCCCTCAGCAGATCTGAACCTTCTGCGAACCTAGTCGCTGGACCCTCATCACTGGTCCACAGGTCTGAACCCAACCAACAACCCATCAGAACAGCTGAAGTTGCACCTCAGGTCATTGGACCCCTTCCCTTTCTCGGAACCCACAGCTAAATATCCCCTAGTCATTTCTCATAATCACAGCCGAAACTCTTCGCTGATATAAAACCCTGTCAACAGCGAAACCCTGTCAACAGCGAACACCTGTCAAAAGATGCTGCTAAAGCTGCATATTTTGAGGGGGAGAGAACCACGGACATACACACCGCTGTGATATAGATGCCGCTGTGATCCACATGCAACTGTGATATACCCACCCAAACCATACACAAACACACAATCCAAAAAAAAAAAAAAAAAAAAAAATCTGCTTAACAGGGATTCGCTGGCAAGATGACCAGCTGATCAACATGCTATCTTCAGAGCCTTCAGCTGTTGAAGGACTTGGTCACTCAGGATTTTTTTTCTCACACCAAGACAAAGAAAGAAGATATGTTCACAGCCCCCCCCTCCCCACCCCAGCAGTTGTCACCCTCCCCTACCCCGCTGTAACCACAGCCACAGAGTTTTTGAGAGACCAGGCTGTGTTACAGGGGTTTGATGAAACATTTATTATACAGGGGTTTGATAACATCAGGTGGTTGATAGGAGATGAAATTCAGGGGGAGTTGTATTTCAGGCGAGATGAAGACCATCACGCTATGCTTGTGTACTAGTATGTAGCCGATCAAAACTTGCTTGGTTCCCTAGCAAATTTTGAGGGGGAGAGAAGCGAGGACAGAGGTAAACTTGTGTTTATGTGAAGAAACATCAAGTTTACTCAAACTACATACATACTATCATACACGACACATAACCTTCAGGGACTTAGAATGTTTACATTTGGCTGATGGAGCAAAGTCACTAAAGATGGGTTGCTGAACAAGTTGCATTGTCTGATCTTTTATGGTTGTTGCGTCAACCATTAACCACACTTCTGTGATTGAAGGTAAATGAACTCGTGATCTACATTGATATAATATGCTACTTTAATATATGCTAGGGTGAAGCATATGGTCTTTATGGCAAAGCATATAATATACTTCACTGATGACCTAAGGTGAAGTTACCTTTATGAGTTCTATATAAGCATCAGGGAATTGGTTCAAGTGTTTCTCAAAGTACAAGATCAGACATTGCAGTTCAGTAACAACTACAACAGGTACAAGATGATACAAGTTAGCGGATGACTTGAACTAGTAAAGCTAGTTATTCTTGGTATTCATTATTGTAATATAGCAGGTAAAAAGAAGCCTTTATGCTCACTTACTGCTATTTAACTTAGGCTACTTTTCTATCCAAATAGGGGGAGATTGTTGGGTCAATTCAGTGCC
This sequence comes from Glebionis coronaria, assembly GCA_025667525.1. NCBI lineage: Eukaryota > Viridiplantae > Streptophyta > Magnoliopsida > Asterales > Asteraceae > Glebionis > Glebionis coronaria. The sequence continues at coordinate 337,166,445 of CM046880.1, read as the reverse complement.
TGATTTGTCCCTTGCACAGGATTTGGATGTAAAGTATCCTAAGTAGTGTTAGTCACTGAACTTACGTATGTTATAAGTTCAGTGTGTCATTCTTTAGAGTTCTTTAGAGTCTACGAGATAGACTCGTCATTAGCTGAGGCGGATCTCAGTAAGTGTGCAAAGAATCAAGGATGATGGAGTTAGTAAGTGATGACATAATAGCTTACTAACTCCTCAAGACTATTACTGATTACAAGACCTGAAGATGTTAAGAAGACCTGAAGAAGTGTCTTATGTATTAGTGGGCACATGTCTTATTAGCAATGAAGACAAAGGTTCAAGAGGAAGGCTTACTTTGTCAAAGGTGCAAAAGATGAAGACAACAAAGTACAAGGTGGTTACTTGTACTTTAGTAAAGCTTCTCAAGGAAGCTTCACACTCCCACTATATATATGTGGTCCTTGTAATAGAATAGTCAATGATTCCTACCCACAGAAACAAACATGTAATACTTTAGTGGTTTAGGGTTTCATCCTCCCATGGTTACATAAGCTTAGCTAGCTATGAACATGGGAGTTTAGTTTGTCATTCATCGCCCGGTTGTTGTTCCGCAAACAACCGGGCAAGTCATGTATATTTGTTGATTCATTATTAATAATATATACATACGATGAAAAGTACAAGCTTGTGTTATTAGTTAGTCAATTGGTTATTTGTGTACATTGTTCTTCATTGTTCTTCACAGATTCATTATGTGCACAAGATTCGTGGACCAACAACTATGAATGTTGTATTATGTTCATATTTTCAAACTAATGACTTAGTACAAATTTCAAATATTAATGTCGTGTATCAGTCTTAACTTATGTGAACAAAAAATTTCAATAAAAATTATTGCGAACATAAAGAAAATTTCTCCATTAAACTGTAACAACATACAACAGTTACTTACACAAATAAGCCTAATTTTACGAGCCAAAACCTAACATCATATATTGTTGTTAGATCTAAGGTTTATAGCCCTCGTAACACACCGAGTGTTGCCAATATGGGTTCGTCATCGTCGTCATCGTCTCGTAGAATTAATGCCTTACATGATGAAGCTAATGAGGAAAATCGGTTTTTCGATAGGTTTTCAAATCTTATGACTTATTGGAAAGCACAAGAGGCTTTGAATTCCTCTTCGATTAAAGCGGTTGATAAGAGTTGTTTGTCTTGTGGTGGAGCTCATGATCTTTCCGAGTGCATTACCGCCGGTGGTAACACTTCGAGTGCTTATGTAGCAACGGGAACTTACAACCAAAACGGCCAAGGTTCCCGCCCAAATCAAGCTCCACCAAATCAAAATGCTAATAACTATCGAAACAACAATCAAGGTGGTAATTATCAAGGCAATTCACGTAACTACAACAAAGGGAATTATCAAAGTGGGAATGGACAAGTCACTAATCAAAACCAAAACCGTGATTTTCAAAACGCTACACAAGGTTTTCAAAATGCTCACACTAAAAATCTTCAAGGAGAATTTTTGGATTATGCTAAAGCAAATGATGCTAAGTTTGATAACATGCAACGTGAGATGATTAGCTTAAGATCCGAGTTGAAAAATGAGCTTAAAAACGAACTTGCTAATGAACTTAAATCTCATGCAAATAAAATGGAAGGAAATGTTCAACGTATTCAACAAAATCAACAAAAGATGGAACAAGGACAACATGAGATTATGCAAGAATTGTTAATAGCGGATTTAAGGCAATCAAAATTTGAAGACCGAATGGCAAAAAAGTTTGAAGCAATCATGTGTAAACCCTCTTCCTCGGGTGGTCTTCCTAGTGATACCATTGCAAACCCGAAGGGAGAAATGAAGGTTATTACTACACGAAGTGGTAAAACTTTCAAGGAACCAATCTCTCGTCCAAGTACTTCTACGGAGAAGGAAATCGAGAAAGAGCCCGAGGTGATGGTCGAAAAGGAGCATATCACAAGCCCACGAAGTACCGCTCATATCACACCTACGGTTGAACCAATACCAATTATGGAACCCGAGATTCCAAGGCCGTTGCCTAATGTCCAACCCACACCACCCTTACCTTACCCTTCGATACGAAACAAAGAGAAATTGCAAGAACATAATAAACAACAAATCGAGCTTTTTATAAAAATGTTTCAACAAGTGCATTTTATGTGAGTTTAGCCGACGCGTTGTTATATATGCCTCGTTTCGCTTCCACTTTTAAAAGTATGATGAGCGATAAGGAAAAGCTTTCAAAGCTTGCTAATTGTTCTTCGGTTTATCTTAACCGCATACCGGAAAAAGTTGGTGACCCCAGAAAGTTTCTCATTCCTTGTGACAAACAAGATATGAAAGAATGCCTCGCCTTGGCCGATCTTGGTGCGAGCATTAATTTGATGCCATTTTCCATTTGGAAATCCCTTTTGCTTCCGGCTGTTACTCCTTCGAACATGTCTATCGAGATGGCCGATCATTCTACGATTTTAGCATGTGGAGTAGCCGAGGATGTTTTCGTGAAAGTGGGGAAGTTCTACTATCCCGTTGATTTTATAGTAGTTGACATCCCCGCGGATCCTCAAGTTCCTCTAATTTTAGGTCGTCCATTTTTAGACACCTCGAGATCGCTTATCGACGTTCATGCAAGAACTATCACTTTGAGATTCAACGAAGAGGAACTTGTTATAAACGCTACTCAAAACTCAAAACCTTCTCATGTTTATGCAATCGCTACCATCAATCACATTGACTTAGTTTATGTGGTTTGCGATGAGTTTTCACAAGAAGCGTTAGGTTTTTCCGATAGCTCATCAAGTGGCAATCCCACTATTTTGGATCCGATTCTTGCTAATTCTACACCAAATCTCACTCCATTCCAAGGAGGCGATTTTACTTCAAATGAAATCTACAATGAAGATGAGGTGTTTATTAGTAATGATACTTCTATTCCACCATTTCTTCCGCCGATGGAAGGTATGAGTGTTGAGCAAAAATCTTCAATCGAGGAACCACCTATCCTTGAATTGAAAGATCTTCCATCTCACATTGAATACGCATTCTTGGAAGGTGATGACAAGTTGTCGGTTATTATTGCAAGAGGTCTTGCTAATGATGAAAAAACCGAGCTCTTGAAAGTTCTTAAAGCTCATAAAGGGGCAATTGCGTGGAAAATTTCCGACATTAAGGGTATTGACCCAAAATTTTGTACTCACAAGATTTTAATGGAGGAGGACTACAAACCCGCAATTCAAAGTAAAAGAAGGGTAAATCCCAAAATTCACGGTGTCGTTAAAAAGTAAGTTTTGAAACTCCTTGACGCGGGAATGATTTATCCTATCTCCGATAGCCCATGGGTGAGCCCAATCCATTGTGTCCCTAAAAGGGAGGAATGACCGTTATGCCCAATGAAAACAACGAGTTAATTCCCACTCGTGTTGTGACCGGTTGGAGGGTGTGTATTGACTACCGAAAGTTAAATGACGCCACTCGTAAGGACCACTTTCCTTTGGCCTTCATGGATCAAATGTTGGAGCGACTAGCGGGAAATGAATTCTATTGTTTTTTAGATGGTTTTTCCGGTTACTTTCAAATCCCTATCGACCCTCGTGATCAAGAGAAGACTACGTTTACGTGTCCTTATGGAACATTTGCTTATCGTAGGATGCCTTTCGGACTTTGTAATGCACCGGGTACGTTTCAACGGTGTATGATGGCCATTTTTCACGATATGATCGAGAAGTCGATGGAAGTGTTTATGGATGACTTTTCGGTGTTTGGCAATTCGTTCACGTCGTGTTTATCTAATCTCGAGCAAATGTTAAAACGTTTTGAAGAAACCAATCTTGTGCTTAATTCGGAAAAATGTCATTTTATGTGTAAACAAGGAATCGTCTTATGACATAAGGTCTCGAAAGCGGGGATTGAGGTCGATAAAGCTAAGGTAGACGTCATCGCCAAGTTACCTCATCCCAAAACCGTTAAGGGAGTTAGGAGTTTCTAGGCCACGCGGGCTTTTATCGTCGTTTCATCAAAGACTTTTCGAAAATCTCTCGACCTATGACACACCTTCTCGAGAAGGATGCTCCTTTTAACTTCAATGAGGATTGTGTTAGAGCTTTCGAAACTCTTAAAAGGAAACTTACCGAAGCTCCCATTCTTGTTGCTCCTAATTGGGAATTACCCTTTTGAAATCATGTGCGATGCAAGTGATTATGCTATAGGGGCCGTCTTAGGGCAACGTTATGAAAAGCATTTCCGTCCTATCCATTATGCTAGTAAGACGATGACCGAGGCTCATATAAAGTACACCACAACAGAAAAGGAATTCCTTGCCGTGGTCTATGCTTTTGAGAATTTCCGACCTTATCTCGTCTTAACTAAAAGCATCGTGTATACTGACCATTCGGCTATCAAGTATCTCTTAGCTAAGCAAGATGCTAAGCCGAGATTGCTTCGTTGGATGCTCCTCCACCAAGAATTTGATGTCACCGTGCTTGACAAAAAAGGAGCCGAGAATCTAGCGGCCGATCATCTCTCTCGTCTAAAAGATCCTCACAAAGATGTCTTCGAGAACAAGGAAATCACCGAAACATTTCCTCTCGAGACTCTCGGTGTAGTGAATTCTAAAGACACCACCCCATGGTTTGCCGACATTGCAAATTACCATGCGGGCAATTTCATAATCAAGGGTATGACGACACACCAAAAGCGAAAATTCTTTCGTGGCGTCAAGTTCTATTTTTGGGACGACCCTTATCTCTTTCGAGTTTGTGCGGATCAACTCGTTCGACGTTGTGTTGAAGCTTCTAACATTCTTAGAGCTTGTCACGAGGGACCCACGGGTGGTCACCACGGTGCTAATCTCACGGCTAAGAAAGTGTTCAATGTCGGCTTCTTTTGGCCTTCTATCTATCGTGATGCACACGCACTTGTGAAGTCATGTGATTCGTGCCAACGTCAAGGAAAATCGTCTCAACGTGATGAAATGCCGCAAAACATAATTCAAGTGTGTGAGATTTCAACATTTGGGACATAGACTTTATGGGGCCGTTCCCATCATCTCATGGTAACAAGTATATCCTCGTCGCGATCGACTACCTTTCTAAGTGGGTGGAAGCTAAGGCTTTACCTACTAATGATGCTCGTGTGGTAGTGAAGTTTTTGAAGCAACTATTCTCTCGGTTCGGAACCCCTCGTGCTATTATAAGCGATCGTGGAACCCATTTTTGTAATGACCATTTCGAGAAGGTCTTAAAGAAAAATGGAGTTACTCATCGTCTTTCTACGGCTTATCACCCGCAAACGAGTGGGCAAGTCGAGGTTTCGAACCGAGCTTTGAAGAGTATTTTAGAGAGGTCGATTGGAGAAAACCGTGCTTCATGGTCCGACAAACTCGATGACGCTTTATGAGCCTTTAGGACCGCTTATAAGACACCTATCGGTTGTACTCCTTATAAGTTAGTCTATGGGAAGAATTGTCATTTGCCCATTGAATTGGAGCACAAGGCATATTGGGCCCTTAAGCATGCAAACTTTGACTTAAAGACCGCGGGAGATCACCGGAAAATACAATTGAATGAATTGGATGAACTAAGAGATAATGCTTATGAAAATTCATTGATTTTCAAAGAAAATACTAAAAAGTTTCATGATGCAAAGATTAAAAACCGGGTTTTTAACGTTGGTGATCAAGTGTTACTTTTTAACTCTAGAATAAAGATATTTTCCGGGAAATTGAAATCTCGTTGGTCGGGTCCTTTCACTGTTACACAAGTGTTTCCTTATGGGACCATCGAGCTAGCTCAAGATGATGGTCCTAACTTCAAGGTGAATGGACATAGGCTTAAGCACTACTTTGATGGGGAAATTCCTTCAATGGTTGACCTCGAACAAGTCACCTTCCCCAATGATAATTAGCATTGAGGGGATCGAGTCGAGCTCATGACTCGGTAATAAAAAACGAGGTGCCTAGATCATCATCATCTACGATTGAAGACTCTCGTGTTCGTTTACGTGAGCCTCCATCGTTTGCTTGAAGAAGTTTTGCACAAATCCATGACGCATCCTTTATTGTTCTAACAATTATCTTTTAGCATACTTAATAAACGGCTTTAGATATATTGTTGATCACCCTTTCCATGCTAGATCCTAAGCATTCGACTCTTCGTCTCTAGTATGGGGGTGCTCCACCTTTAGACTCGAAACATTGAGGACAATGTTTACTTTTAGTATGGGGGGTGAATAGATACTTGCTTTGCTACGCCCTAACGCTTTCCAACTTTCAATGTTTTGTTTTGTTACTAATAAGGCTAAAAATGGCCAAAATTTAAATTTTTTCTTAGTTTTAATAAGTGTTTTTAAGACACGAATGTATATTTTCCGATGGGTAGAATAAGAGCTAATTTTTGACTTGATGGGCATTTGGATCCCTTCACATTCCTTAACCCGCTCAATTCAAGTTTTGCTAGACTTTAATATAGAGAACTTTAAAATGCGAAAGTCTTAGCTCATTCGGGTTAAGAACAAGAACTTTTCGCAAGTTCCTATAATTGATCCTAGAAAGTCACTTATCAAGGGAACTATAAAATGCATTCTCTAAACTTGAAAAAGTCCAAGAAAGTGCAAGATCCTATAGGTGGCTTGAAAACCCAAAACTTTGATTTGATATAGTCTTAATGAAAGCAAATCAAAATTTGGCTTAATTTTGACTTGCATGGCTAAGTATTCACGAGTCTCATTAATTAGAGGTCTTTATATAGTGAAGAACGAGAAGTGATAGAGTTAGACAAGTGATCATGCTAAACGTAGAACATGAAAATGTTCTTTCAAAAACTCATATGTTTTTAATTGTGGCTTTTTCTTCCCATAAGATCAATGCATTAGGATTAAAAATAATTGCAATAAGTAAGGTCGTACGATTTGAAAGGTTACTTAGCTTCTAGCACAAGATCGTTTAAAAGTTGCTCGGGGTTGAATAGAGTTCATAGCCAAGGCATAACTTATTGAAGCGGGACGAGAAGATTGGTGAAGATCCAAAAAGGCCCTAACAAGGCATGAGGAGCTCTATTTTGTTGCTAAAGATCCAAGATGATGTGAAGTATCATTGTTCCAAAATCAATATGAAGGATCGAGACACACGACGAAAAGCAATTACTCCCCTAAAGATCATGGAGAAAGTCTATCCAAAAAGACCCTTACAAGGTATGAGGATAAATATATCCAAGTCCGAAAAGGAGGCGGATCGTTGTATATCAAAGTCCAAAATAAAGACTGAAGAAAAATGATGAAGTCGTGGTCCAAATATGAAGAATCTCTCAAAAACGTCAAGTGAAGAAATTCCAAATATATGAAGAGAAGACCATATTTTCAAGAACGTCTTCCCAAGTTTTGAAGTATGAAGTACATGCCAAATATCGGTCCGAGAAAGGTCTCAAATCGTGAAACGAGTTATGCCAGGATATGAACTTAAGGAGATACACGAGAAGCCGTTTTAAAAGATTTTGTCCTTCGGCTAACTATCGATTAAATCGTGCTACTTTGCTTTCGGACTAATAAATACTCAAATAAGTCAATATGAATCACTTGTGATCCATGACAAATAGTTAAAAAATGCTAGTAACCCATTTCCTTTTATAATAACTAGGATTGCTGAGAGAAAAAGTATTACACAATTTGGACGTATGAGTAGTGCTAGCATTGTGACTTGTACCAACAATGATCTCGTTTTTACACTTAACATGGAATGTATGACAATCAAAGATGACGAAATTTACTCTATGAAACATTTACTTGTTTCTATTCATTAACCCTAAAAGTTACATTCGTGATGAAAATCATACACAATGTCTTTACACATCTTCGTAGTATTGTTGCAAGTCTTTTACTTTTCAATAAAGGTTAATTAAAATTGAATTTTGGTGATGCTTAGATACTTTATTCTAGCATTGCGTGAGGGCACGACAATGGCTTAGTATGGGGGAGTAATGAGATGGCATTTGTACATGATCTCATCGTTCTTTTTGGGCTTTAAATGCATAAAAATGTCTTAATATACCATATATATGCTTGTATTTGTTTACTTGTGTGTTTTAGGTATGGATATCATGAAAAAGACAAAATATCACAAGAAACAAGGAAAAGCGGACACGAGAAACGAAGCCGTACAAAGAACCGGGCCCTAGTTCATGATTTATCCAAGATTAATCCTTGAAGACTTGAAGATGTACAAGATTGATCCTCAAAATATGAAGAAATGACACTTAAAACCCTTGTATATTCATAATTACAAGTTTGGTCCCTTAAGTTTGTCAAAATTACAAAAATGGTCCTTCAACTTTGAAGAATTGGCAAGTTTAGCCCCTCATCAATTCTAATTTGTCAAATATGCTCCCTCATGAAGACAAAGATACTATGAAGACTTTTGAAGATCAAGAATGTCCAAAATCAGTCCCTCAAATATTCAAACATGGCAAAAATAACCCTTGATTACCTTTTGCAAAAGTTTTGTGGCCAATGTGTGAAAATCAGAAGTTTGTTAACAAAGGAAAACCAAGTTTGTGGCTGAAAAACGCTTTATACAACCTTTGCCAAAACACAAGGACTACTAATGTCATTTCGCAAACTTCAAATGACACAAGCACGCGCCAAACACAACTTTTCCTACAAAAACGGATCAAATGGTTTACTGTTTACCATGATGAACCCAGTTACCACTCCACTTAAAACAAAGGGTTAAAACAAATTACCCACACCCACGCTTGATTCACACATGCAGAAACACATCCCACACCCAAACCCTCACCTCCACTCACCAAAGGGTCCCACCATTTCATTCGTTCACCCATCACATCACAACTTAGCCTCCAAGGAATGCCAGGTGTCAAAATCAACATCCCACACTCCTTGCTTGGTTACAAAGCTAAAATGAACAGCCAGGATGAATTTGGACAACTCAAACAACAAATGCGTCTAGAAGATTCAAGGGCATTTTAGGGACTTCATAGCTAGGGTTTTCTCGTTGTAATCTCAGCCTTTGTGGCCTATATAAGGACTCCTCAACTTGTGAGAGAGCCTTGTTCCAGTTTTACCTTTTAAACATTGTAATTCCCTTTTGAAATTTATAACAGTTGGTATTTTGAGAAAATTGTAATTCCTTTTTATGTTTTTGAAAGTTGGTGTTGTTTAAGGGTAATTCTGAGTCCCATTTGATGTTATAAGGATGCTTGAATCATTTGGTTCAAGGACGTTTATGTTTGGTAAGGTTTTCAAGTTTGAAAAAAGCTTGAAAAGAGGTTTCTGATTTTGCTATTTTTGTTTTACTAATCCTTAACCAAAAGCTATAAGCTCTTACAAGCTTGTTAACACCAAGCTTATGAAGGGATTGGAGCCTTTGGTTGGGCTGTTTGTTCATTGTGTTGAAGAAATCAAGCCCTTGAGTTTCTGCTTTGAAACATCAACCAAGGCAGTCATCCATCTTTCTTGTTGAAGTACCTTGGTCTTGTTCTAGTTGTTGAACAAGGTCCAAGGAGAATTGCTGGTCCTCCTAGGATGTTGTGGAGGACAAGTATAAGCTCTTGTTAAGATTCCTCTAAAAAATCACATGTTATGGTCTGTTTTATGTTTTGCTATGTGATTTGGTGATTTTGTGTTTGTGCTTTGTGTTTTATGGTTGGTATCTGTTAGTTGTCACCTAGTGTAGCTATTTGATCTATAAAATCAGTAGTTTGTTTGAAGGATTAAGAAGTTTGTTTGAAAAGTGCTTAATAAAGGATTGTTTGGGATTACTGGTTCATAAGGCCTTGTGGCCTTGTGCCCTTGGTTCTTAGGGTTTGGGAAGTCTAAACAAGTCATAATACACAAGTTTTAGTCATTGGTTAAGTTTCTGAAAGTTTGGAAAAAGGATTTCAAGTTTTGCAAAAATCTGATAAAAGGTGTTTTGAAATTGGTCAAACACATCAGATCCAATAACTTCTTTGTTTGTTGGATCCAAGGTCTGAAATCAGGTTCGGGAATAGTTTAGGTGATAAGCTATCTATTGGTTATCTGGTTGTTGAATTTGGTGGCTTATTGAGTGTGCTATAGCTTATCAAAGTTGGCTGAAGTGGTCATTTGCATCAGCAAAGTGACCACCTCATTTTGTGCTTGCATTTGTTATCCTAGTGTATGCCTTGTGATTTTGCTGCTTGGAACTTGTTTATGTGCTGCTTGTGAGTGGATTTTTCTATTTGGTGTGTCTTTTATCTGGCTTATAAGCTAACTGGCTTATTAATCCCTTATTGCCAAAATCTGTCATCAGAAGGTCAACTGACCTCTTGGTTCACAAGGCCTCCTTCTTGAGTCCTTCACAGAAATTGCTTATAACAAGCCCATATACCATCCCTGATTATTTGGTGAACTTTGTAGTACGTTTACTTTTGGTCAAATAAGCACAAATTGGCTTATTTTTGAGAACTGCTTATTGGTACATGCAACAACTTGGTTTTTGTAATAGAACTCATTTTTCTTAGCTTATTAACAAGTCTGGAAGGTTACAAGTCTTTTGGTTAAGCTTTTGCTAGAAAACTAGCTTATTTGGCTTTTTCAGCCAGCTTATTTGTTCTTACAGCTTATTCTACTTGGCTTTTTGTGATTTTCTTGATTGATTATTCTTAGTTAAGCTATTTGTGAGCTTTTGCAACAAACCAGAGCTTCTGAAACGCCCTAGAACTCTAACCCGACTATTTTGTCGTTTTGTGGAATTGTTCTTTGCTTATTTCTGGCGTATTGAGTGAGCTTTTTCAAAATTTCTTTTTACAGATCTCTTAGGCATCTCAAAAGAAGGTTGTGTGTTTAAGTAGAGCTTATGGCATTGGCTTATTGCTTAATGGGCTTATTGGCCCGATAAGCATAACTTATTTGTTATTTAAGCTGTGATAAGCTCATTTTCAGCTTTTGGCCTTCATACTTTTGTGCTTAGAATTAAATTTTGAGTCAGATAGGACTTTTTCAGGTCATTTGGGCCTAGTTTGACTTTTTGGGCCAAAAGCCCATTAAGGTTGACTGATTTTGCTTTTAGCCCATTTAGGGGCCCATTAGGGGTATTTTGGTAATTTTACTTTCATTTTCTGATTATTTAGGGTAAAATAAACTAGTTTGCAAGTTTTTAGAATTTTTTATAATTTTTGGATTTGTAATATTATTTTAATATAATTTTATTATTATTTTTCAAATTTCTCATTTTTGCACTTTTTATATTTTTCTGAGCTTAAATACATTAAAATAGGAATTTTGCAACTCTTGGATTAATTTTATCATCTTTAGATTAATTTTTATAATTATTTTAAGTTTTAATAGTTTTTAAATCATTTTAAATAGTTTTTATTAGTTTAAAAATTTATAAAAATAGTTTTTAATCTTTTTAGGTCATTTTAGAGGTTTACCAATTGAAAATCTTTATTTGGGCTTTTTGATAATTAATTTTATTTTTAGGGCTTTAATTAGCATTTAAAAATTAATATTTAATTAATTAAAAGGTTTGAAAAAGTTTTGATCATTGGTAAACTCTTAGTTTATTTATTTTGATTTTTGGTAAATTTTTGGGAATTTTTAGAATTACTTTTTATTTTTGTACTTTTTACGGTTTTACGTTTAGTCGTAGTAGTAATTAATTTCACGTCTTCGTCATTCTCTTTTCTCATCCCCTTCTATCCAATATTAATCTCTAACCAATTACGAATTATTCACACACATATACCTCCTTGGGAAACGAACTTCATTAGGGTCATTTGTACACGGTTTTCCTAAACCGTCGTATTTAATACTTTCCCTATTTACCTCCTTTTCCTAAAGGTGTGGTAAAACTCTACAATCAATATGCAAGGAAAATCCCGACCGCTTCCATAAGAGAAAATGGTGCAAATGAGTCGTCAAAATCAATTCCCTCTTTCTGGCCATACCCCTTAGCCACTAGCCTATCTTTGTTCTTGATGATCGTGTTTTCTTCATCCATCTTGTTTTTCTAGATCCAAAGAAGATTTAATGGAATCACATCGTATAGTCTGTCAACAAGTTCCCAGACTTTAAGTCTTTCAAATTGTTGAAGCTCATCCGTCATTGACTCAATCCAAGCATGATCAGCCATGGCTTCTTTGATGTTTTCCGGTTCAGCTGTACTCACGGCGAGTGCGAACATACAAACATCGCCATCGGTTGCTAGTTGTCGTCTTGTACGAACAGGCTGTGAAGGGTTTCCAATTACTTGAACCAAAGGATGTTCTCGGGTCCAATGATGTGTTGAAGGATGTCGTTGATAAAACGTATGCATATTAGACGGATCAACATGGCGAGTAAAAGACTCTCCAGTTTCGTGTACTGGTGTACCGAATGGGCTGTGAAAATCGTCATCGTCAGATAATGCATCGTCTGCTTGATTTGTGTTCTCTAGAGCAATGACAGTAGTTGTTGATGTTGTAGGAGCGGTTTTTGATGTGATATTCTGAGGAGATAAATCTGCAGCAACCCGTGTTGAAGTAGATAAAGTTGTATCCTTTTGTTGACGATGATCGATATCATCATTCTTATCAAGAGTGACAGCAGAAGACTTCGATACAACATGTTTCTCCCCCGTTAAATATTGATCAAACATTGGTCCATATAACATTTCCAACTCTTCAATTGTCGTGTCCACTGTCATATCTGCTCTTGGAACATTTCCTTGAACCGTCTTTGAACTTGACGGTTCATTGGTGTGGTCTTAAGTTCCGAGTTCCGTGCGGTTGTGCACAGAAGATTTTTGTCTTTTTGGATCGGGACTTAAACTTCTTTGTTCAAGTGCCATTTCTTGTAATTCATCAAATCTGATATGAATAGTCTCGACTATCAATTTTGTTCTCTTTTTGTAAACTCTATATCCCTTAGACTCAGTTACATATCCCACTAGAATACATTCATCACCTTTCTCTTTCATCTTATCCAAATTTTCACCATCTCGAATAATGTAACACATACATCCAAAAACATGAAGGTGTTTGAGTGAAAGTTTGCGATCATTAATTATGTGATATGGTGTCTTTTCGTGTCTTAGGATAATTAAGGAACGGTTTTGTGTGTAACATGCGGTTGATACGGCTTCGGCCCAAAAGAATAATGGTAGTTTTGAAGCAGATAATAATGTTCGAGCAGCCTCAACTAAAGTACGGTTTCATCTTTCAACAACGCCGTTTTGTTCAGGTGTTCTAGCAATAGATGTTTCGTGTTCAATCCCTTCTTCAAAATAATTCTTCGGAGTTGAATTCAAGAATTCTGTGCCTCTGTCAGTACGTACCACTTTTACTTGAGCTTGAAGACCATGTTGTATCAGTTTAAGGAAGTTGATGAGAATGTCGGGTGTTTCATCCTTGGACCTCAAGAAATGAGTCCACGTGTACCTTGAGTAGTCATCGACAATTACCATACCATATCTCTTCCCATTGATGCTTTGAACACGCATGGGGCCACACAAATCGATATGAAGAAGATCTAACCATCCTTTAGAGCTTGGTGTAGTCTTTGTCCTGAAGCTACTGCGTTTAGCTTTACAAAGCTTACAAGAAGAAAGATGATCCTTGATGAGTTTCAAGTTTGGAAGGCCTCGCACAATATCTTTCTTGGAAAGCAAGTTGATGGTATCAAAGTTAAGATGAGATAATCGTTGATGCCATAACCAAGCTTGAGTCGTTGAAGCTTTAGCCATGAAACAGATTGAAGTTGAAGAAGTGGAGTCTTGAGGTGAAATAGTGTATTGATCAGTACCCCGTGAACCGGTAAGTAAGTCATTCCCATCATAATCACAAACAAAACATGTCTTATTTCTAAAAGCAACCTCCAAATCCGCATCACAAAATTTACCAACCGAGAAAAGATTGTGATTGAGCCCTTCGACGTAGTGTACCTGTTTGATTGTGATATTCCCCTGAACCAAATCTCCATATCCTAGGAACGGTGCAAATTGATCATTTCCTAATCGGACCGTACCCATGAACTTCTTCACGAAGTTAATTAGAAGCTTGAGATTCCCCGTCATGTGCTTGGTGCACCCCCGGAGTCCAGTATGAATAGAATTATCTCGATCACCTGCAGAAGATTTAGAACACGATGGAGCATTTGCTAAATTGGATTCCATGTTAGTTGTGATTTCAGAATCACAAGTTTCCCTAGTTGCAACACTTAAAGGCTCACTAATGCTCGTTGTCACGTTTTCGTTCCTAACCTTAGGAATCCATTCATATCCTGGAGGACATTGATTATCAAACCACCATTTCCAAGACTTGCTAGCAGACTCATATAATTCCCTAATTCTGCTTCTAGTTTTCTTAATGGTGGAGTCTGATGCAATGCTTTTCTTAGAGGGGGTTGCACCAGAATGATTCACTTTGTGTTTGGGTTTACTAGCACTGATAGGCATCGCATTGTGCTTCTTAGTTCTAGTATTTAAGCATTTGACATTATTCGAAACACACATAGAATGATTTGCATTAGCACATTTGCCACATTTCACACAAACAAATTTAACATTCATATCATTCAAAGTCAAATCATTCAAATCGTCATTACATGCGATTACAGACGTTTTATTCTTAGAAACATTCAAATTCCTAGGGTAGTCTTCTACTTTCTTCATCTTCCCTTGACTCTTGTGTTGCCATACCCTTTCATTCATGCGAGTGCTCTTAAGCTGAGGCCAACTAACACTAGCAGTGGGGACTACTCCTGTAGTAAACACTAATAGACGTGTGTCTTTTACTACATGTTTCTTAACGCTAGGTTCCATAATTTTCCCACCCATCTTAGCAACGAGTTTCTTCAACTCTGCTATCGCTATTTCCCTGTCTTGTAACTGAGCTTTCAATTCTTTAATTTCCAAACTCTTTTCATTCAGTTCTTGACACATTTGGGAAATATTTTCTTGCAATTTATTATCATGTGGAAAACTTCCGATGTCTTTTTGCAAAGCAAGTTCAAGAGAATGACAATGTTTTTGAAGGAAATCAGTTTTATGTTGAAGTAACTCAAAAGCCTTTTTATCAACATTTTCTTTACGTTTCGAAAGATCAACTTCAAGACGTTCACATTCTTTGATCTTATCAAGATATTTTCATGCAACATTAGAATATTCATCGATTTCAGCACAAGATTGAAGAGTAACACACAAAATATCTTTGGAGGGACATTCTTCTAAGAGTAGATCATATTCGTTTGAAAAATCTGATTTGTCATTTTAAAGTTCATCAATTGCTTTTTCAAGAGACTCAACATATTTCAAATCATCATACATTTCAGACCGAATCAAATTTTCGAACTCAAGAACATTTTCTTTGATTATCTTCGTATTTGGTATTAAAAGTTCTTTCACAAGCACAATTATGTCGTGAGTAATTTCTGTTTTCCACGTATCCTTTTGACGTTTCTCCCAATCGCTTTCAACAGTTGATTGAACATTATCAATGTGATGTTTAAGAATATCAAGTGTTTTTCGACTTTTGCTTTTAGAAGCATCAAGAGGAAAATAGTTAATATATTTAAAAACATTTGATTTCTTAGTGGCAAAAATTTTCTTCCATTGAATTCTTCGTTGTTTGCATTCAAGAAACAATTCCTCATGAGACTTCTGTTTTTGTGGAGTGAAAAGACCATAAAGACTGTTTTTATAAGCATAATTATATGGTGTCACAAAATCTTTATTGACCGATCTACTCTCCTCATCCCAAAGGGACGTCTTTTCACTATCGAGGTTAACTACTGGGAAATCATGATCGGTCCATTCGGACTCGTCAAGATATAAATGGGGGTTCACAGCTTGAGCTTGTTCGAGGTACTTTGGACTTGCAAAACTAGGTTGACCCTTGAAAAACGACCGAGGTGCTATCATTCTAACGGTTTGAATGGAGTCATGCGTTTTATAAACAACTTTTTTTAAAAAATCGACTTGTTATTCGAGATCCTTTACTTTTTCAGTATCTTTGCCTTGTCTATTTTTGAAATCTTGTTTTAATTTTTCAACCTCTTGTTTCTTTTCGTCAAGAATTTTAGCAGAATCAGTGGTATTCATAGAAAGCCTTTGTTCAAGTTCATTAACTTTTGTTGTGGCAAGGTACGTTTTTTGACGTTCATCACTTAATAAGACATTAAATTGACGTTTTTCTTTAGTTAACAAAGCAATAGCTTCGTTGTATTTATTTTCAAAATCGTCCTTTTTAACGTTGATAACACGACTTTTGTACCCCTCAAGCTCTTTGGTCTTTAAAAGAAGCTCAGCCCTATAACTATCGATTGTCTCACTATATTTTATAAGAGCGGCTTTGCTTTCTTCAAAGTTTTGAGTGAGCGCTGCGTTTTCCTTCTTTAATTGCTTTTGAATCTTTCTATTTTCATTGACATCTTTTTGTAAACTAGCAATTAAATTAGCAAGCGTGACACGCTCCTCGTCATCATACTCATTTGCATGTTGATCATCCTCAAACTCATTATTACACATGTCAGATGAATCGGGTGTGGTATTGCTATCAACCGTTTCCATCATACACGTGTCAGTAATTGTTGTTGGTAAATCACTATGCTCATATGTATCACCAAACACATTATATTCATCATCATGTTGTACCTTATCAATTGGCTCGGTATCAAAGATAGGACCATTGTCATCTTCAGTGACATTAAGGACCTCATGAATCTTTTCCATGTATGAATAATGTGCCTCGAGTTCTTGGTCGGAGAGTTCATCATCTGTGTCGTCAAGCATTTCTCCTTCCTCAGTGGATAACTTGATCCTACCTTCCATCTTCTTGCACAACAGCATCTTTTCCTTATGATAACCATAATCTTTAACCCTCTTTGGCTGCCTGCATTCCCTAGCCAAATGTCCACACCCTCAGCAATTAAAACACTGAATCCTACTTTGTTGCACAACTTGAGTACCAACAGTTTCCCTATTTCCAACAACAGTAGCAACCCTCTGATTATCATACTTCGCTGGTTGTCGATCATACTTTGGAGACTCTCAACACGCCTTCGTGTGTCAGTCCTTGAAGGACTCTGAGCATAGTTGTTCCTCGAGTTAGATGATGTTCTAGGGTTTTTGTTGGTGGGTTTGTAGATTTTCCTGTATTGCTTCATAATGAAAGCCATTTGTTGCTTGATATCCCTATCCCTTTGAGCTAGTTCTTCATCACTGTCTTCTTCGGATGATTGCTCAGGGTGGGTGATGGTGCTCTTAAAACTTCTTTGCCTCGGGATCTTGTTGGAGCATGTGACTTAGAGACAGTGGATGATCGTGGTGATGATAATTGAGTAGAGTAGGTCTTTGGAGCACGAGAGCGATAATCTAGGTAATGTTGAGTGGTAGACACCAAAGCAAGTGGATTTGAAACCTTTACAACACGTTTAGCTCGAATTTCATTAGACTCATTTTGAAATTGTTTCAAAATGTAAAAGAGCGTGTGATATGAAACTTCGTCTAACTTTTGTTGTTGTTTCACCAAGGTGACAAACCGTGTCCACTCTGGTTGAAGTTGCTGTAGAAATTGGACATTGACTTGCATGGTGGAAACTTGCAAGTTGTTTTAGGTCATGTCATTCATCATTTTGTAGAATTAGGAGTAATAAGAATCAACTGATTCCCCATCCTTTGATGTAAACTTGCCAAAGTTCCAAAACATCTTAGTTTTCATGTCTTGTTTGTTAAGTGATTCACCTTGTTTCAATCTTTCAATAGCCTTCCATATTTCTTTAGCAGTGGGGCATGCATCAACCGTGGAATAAATATCATCTCCTATGCCACTGAGAATTAAGTAGATTGCTTCCTTCTCTGCATCAAACCAAGCACGGTTCTCTTGTGAGAGATCGTTTCTCTTTTCATCACGTTCATAAGCTGGTATTTCATCAGTTGTGTATGTGGCTGGTACTGCGGAAACTTTTATCCTTGAGAATTTATAGGGTCCATAAAAAATACATTGCCTTAAAGCATCACCGTTAGGTTTTGTGTCAAGATAACGTAGAAAACGGGATTGCCATTGATCATATCGACCCGACATAAGCATTGGTGGTCTCTCTTTGTTACCCGCCATCATGATGTTGTTGTTTGTGACACGATAATCTTGAGTAGAATCCATATCTAGAAACTTGAAATTGATGAAGTGAAAAGGATCTTAAGTAGAAGTGTTGTGATTGTTATTGTCGATGAAAAAATTTTAAAATCCCCTAAAAATTGTGTTCACAAGAAACCAAAAATTCTCCAAGTCCAAAAACCACATGAGTTAAAAAATCTCACTTTCGGAAAAAAAATCCCCAATTTCGGATAATTCGTGATTTTCTTATTAACTGATGATCTTCGGAATAATTGTGATATTAGGATAAATGTGGCTTCTTCGGATAACAGTGTGTTTTCGGATAAATAGTGGATTTTCGGATAAATTGTGTTTTTCGGATAATGAAACTGTTTTCGAAAAAATAAAGCTTTTCGGGAAATTGGATATTTTCAGATAAATAACTTCGGATAAAAAAATGTTTTCGGATATTCTGTAGTTTTCGGATAAACGTGATGATTTCGGAATAACTGTTATTTTCGGATAAAAACAATGAATTCGGATAAATAAAAAACACTCACCTTCGGATAAAACTGGAAACTTCGGAATAATTTCTTTGGATAAATTACACCTTCGGATAATCAACTTTTTCGGAATAATGCAATTTGGATAAATTACAATCTTCGAATAATCAACTTTTTCAGAATAATGCAATTCTTCGGAATGTAAAACCCTTATCCGAAACTCCACTTTTCGGAATTATAAACCCTTTTCTAAAAATTTATTTTGGCCGACAAAACCTACTGTTCTTCGAATCTAATCCACAAAAACAATCCAAACACCTAAAAAACTCGCGATTTGAACCATAAAAACTTAACCAAATCCTTACCACATCTATGTAGAAGATTTGTATGGAGATTTAGAGCCTGAAATCACTAAAAAAATTAAGTCGAGATTATTTTGAATTAAATCAACCGAACCAAATAATAAACCAAACAATCAATCACAAATCTACCCCGTGGCGATTGATACCAATTGTTGTTCCCAAATTTTATCACTTCACCATGGTTGATTTTATGAATTAAATAAGAAAGATAGATAATTTCTAGAGAGAGAAAGTAGAGAGAAGGTGGAGAAACTAGGAGAATATTAGATTAAGAAATGAAATCACCAACCCTTCCTAACATGCTAGGAAGAGCTTATATAGCCAGGCTCAGACATGTAGCCTTAATGGACTATATCGTTTAATGTGTCGGGCTTTCCTTTTAGGATTTAGTTATTTATTAATGAACTTTAGCTTAAAGTTAAGCCCGTAAAACACGACTAATCTAACTAACTATTGCAACGTTCTAATAAATATTACAATAAAAACCTATGACCGAACATTGTTGTTTGACTCAATATTTTGAGGATAACATATTACCTGATATTTCATACATTCATAATAGTTAAAATGTGAAATCACTAGATATTTTAGTGGGATTTTGGTAAAAAAAAAAGGGGAGACAGAGAGATGGTTTTGCATATAGAGAGACGAAAAAATAGTCAAGTGTAAAAAAGAAAGCAGATATTGTATAATCCAGGGTTACTAGTTGGAATTATGAAAAGTAGTGTATTTGGGTCTTAACCCCTTAGTTAAATCCGAGTTGCTGTAATTAAAAACCATATATGAACCCCGTATCCTTATTTAGATCCCAAAACCCATAAACCAAACAGGCCCTTAGTCATTTAATGACTCCTTGATAGAAGAAAAACCAACTGGACGAATCCTTTCTTTTTAAAATATAAATAATTTACATAAATATCTTTATTGAACGTTATAAAAGAATGGATACTTATCTTTTTCTATGTATACACGTATAGTAGAGGTAAATATTCTCTTTCGTGTAAAACCGGGTTGAACCGGCGGTTCAACCGGTTGAACCAGTGACCCGGTGACCTGGTGACTTAGCCGGGTCAATTAAAAACCCGAGTTTTAAAACATTGGTAAGAACCCCAAATCTCTTCTTCATTAACTTCTTGATAAAACATGGCATCCAAATTGGCAAATAAGGTCACTTGAAACATTACTGTTAGGTATTGAATGTGATAGGATGTTTTTAGGAGAAGATAGAAAAGTGTGAATGCATGCATTGGTCTAAATAAGCACAAAAAGGGAAGTTGAATGTCTAGTCATGTAATAAAGTTTTTACTATTTTAATAAAACTGAATGGTAAAGGTAGTAGTCATTAATGTTGTGGGTTAATAGTGACATCCTTTTACTATACGGGGTTGCCTCTATATTTATCAAGTATTTAGTAGCCTAGATTTAAATGTAGTTAACATTTGTTTAGTTTAGTACTTATAATAGAAGATTATCGGGCTGTTTTTTATTGATAAGAAGATGTGCCTAGCTACGGAATCACGAACATTGTTAATGATACTTCTCCAAGATATGCAGATAATATCGCCTTACGGCTTCAAATGATAAAGTATAAGGGACCTAAATGTGTAACACCATATGGTCCTCTACCTACAATAACTCATGCTTTAAAAAGACATAAAAGCAAGAGGTTGGCAACTAATGAAATATCAACGATGTCCACCTTAGATGGTATTGATTGCATTAAAGTTTCAAAGTCAGATTTGTTAGCGATAAGTATCATGTAAGGTATTGTAGATTATATAGCGAGTGTAGTTGATATGATTGAATTTTCCTAGGATACTGCACAAGTGACAAAACATCCTAAAAAAGAAAGGAACATTGGAGTAGGTGGTAATACCGTTAACGGAATTCAAAGAGGTATTAATATGATTAACATTTTTTTTATGTATGTACAAATTCAATATTTATAACCAAAAATAAGAGAAACATACGTTGTGTTAAAATGGTTAGTAAGTTGTTTTTACTTTTAGGATTTGAACAGGCCTAAATATAGCAAAAAGGACTAAGGTAAGAGACCCCTCGTACATACAAGAGATTAACAAATTAAACCCAAATAAAGCATGTCACTGGTTTCCCTGGGGCCAAGCGGACTAATATGTGGGCCTTGATTTCTGGAAAGCTTGGTTGGGTGCTGGGAAGTATAAAGGAGGTTTGCTGACAAACGTTGTAAGTACTTTTTATTAGAGTTTAATCTTTAGACCTTCCTTGTCATAATCATAAAGACATAAAATTTAATTGTTATGTATTATGTGTTAACAATACCAACACCTGGATATATAGATAGACCTTATGCTTAGGTTTAGGCGAGATGACACAGATTGGGTTGCAGCCGGTTGTTATTTATGTCTAACATTAATTGGTGCATGAGAAGGAACAGATTATGTCCGGCCTTGGTTTTGTGATGGCACACGTTATCCTGTATCCTGGTTCGATGTTAATAAGGCATGCATTGATAGTACGTTTTGTTAAATTTAAAGATTTACAAAGTGTAATTGGTTAACCCCGATAAATTAAACGCTGGTTTGTCCCTATTAACGAGACTGGTGAACATTAGTGTCTTTGTGTGTTCAATATCAGAACCGGTTTGATCACATTATATTATTCTCTTGGTATCCCGGAACCAGAGGATGGGGATTGGTGGTCAAAAATATGGTTGGTATTTTCTGAGATTATACCCAGGTATCTTGCTAGGAATGGGATTTTGGAACACAAGCATATACTATTTGATGGGTATTAAATATTGTTTGAGGTAGCGAAAGACGTGCCCTTGCAATCACATGCTTATGGAGACTATGGCATATGGGTATGTATTTTTCTTTACCGATTGATACATAATTTTCCGGTATCGGTTTCTGATCCAAAGACTGTGCCTCTTGCATACCGGGAGAAAATTGTAGACTACCTATGGGCGAACCAGAATTTAGCATGCTAAGTGTTAAATTAAGCCCGGTATGGGAATTTATGTCAACTGAATAGGAAATGTGTATTATCCTATTCTCGATAATCTTTAAAGCTTCATCGGTCGTTTTGCACAAAAAATTACCACCCGCGGCGGCATTCAAATAATCTCGTTCATGATCATTAAGCCCATTATAAAAAGTATCAACTTGATGTAATTCCAAAAAATCATGGTGTGGACATTCATGTAACATTTCCTTAAATCGTTCCCATGCCATTGAAAAACTTTCATTATTTCGTTGCACAAATCTTGAAATCTCATTTTTCAAATGTGTTGTTTTAGATGGTGGAAAAAATTTGTTCACAAACTTAGAAACGAGATCACCCAATATCAAAATTGAATTTGGCGGTTCTTTCTCAAGCCAAATTTTAGCGGGTCCATCTAAAGAGTATGGAAACAACATCTTAATGGCATCATGTGGAACATTCATAAACTTGCTAGTAGCGGTGAGACGATTAAAATTCGTTATGTGATAATGCGGGTTGTCTTTCTCATGACCTCTAAACTTATTAGCTTGCAACATCGACATTAAACCCGTCTTAATCTCGAAATTCTCCGCAAGGATAGCGGGAATCACAATGGCCTCTCCAAAACCCTCGGTGGGTGCTTGTAGCAACTCCATCATAGTACGATTAGCCATGACGACTTCTTGTTCTACAATAGGTTCAACAATTGGAGTTTGTTCTTCAATAAACGTCTCTTGGTTTGCTTGTTTTTGAAGACGTTTACGAGCTCGTTTTGCTTGATTACGAGTTATCATAAACTTCACGAAGAATGGGAGGTGAGCAAAGAAGATTCTTTTTGGGTGTTTTGTGAATTTTCAATTTTTTTGTGTTTTTGATTGTTTTTAATTTTTTTTTGGATTTTGGTGTATCTTCGTAGACAACAATCTACCAAATCTCTCTTCGAATCAAACTCTTGATTAAAGAAGCCTCAAAAGAATGAAAACGATCACGTGGAGTGAACGCCTTCGAATGAAAACGATCACGTGGTGAAAACCAAATTGTTCAAGAGGGTTTAAGCACAAAGAAAACCAATCAAATATATTATACGTAATAATACTTTGGGCGGCAAAACCCTCGATTAGCCTTCAATCTCAAAATACTCACAAGCAAGCGGGGAAACGAGGCGGCGCGAAGCACTTAAGAGCCTTTTTCCTTAGGGTATATTTTATAATACCCGCCTTATACCCACCTTATAGTTCGTATTTTTCAAAATCGAGCTTCATGAATGTATTTATCTATTTTTGCCTTTTTTTTCTTTTGTTTGAGATTCGAATACAATAATTAGGAGATCAAATCCCAATTAAGGTTGTGTTTTCACACTTTTGGAGATATTTTGAATTGATTGTGATACTTAATACAATATAGTAATAATAATTTCACAAGAAAAACAAAAAAAACGATAATACGTATTAGTAGATTTCTACTAATACAAATACTATTTATGGTTAATATTAAAAAAAACAAGACAAATTAATCACGACACACCTCCCCGGTAGCGGCACCAAAATGATTGTAGAGTTTTACCACACCTTTAGGAAAAGGAGGTAAATAGGGAAAGTATTAAATACGACGGTTTAGGAAAACCGTGTACAAATGACCCTAATGAAGTTCATTTCCCAAGGAGGTATATGTGTGTGAAAAATTTGTAATTGGTTTAAGATTAATATTGGATAGAAGGGGATGAGAAAAGAGAATGACGAAGACGTGAAATTAATTACTACTACGACTAAACGTAAAACCGTAAAAAGTACAAAAATAAAAATTAATTCTAAAAATTCCCAAAAATTTACCAAAAATCAAAATAAATAAACTAAGAGCTTACCAATGATCAAAACTTTTTCAAACCTTTTAATTAATTAAATATTAATTTTTAAATGCTAATTAAAACCCTAAAAGTCAAATTAATTATCAAAAAGCCCAAACAAAAAATGTTTCAATTGGTAAACCTCTAAAATGACCTAAAATGATTAATAACTATTTTTATAAATTTTTAAACTAATAAAAACTATTTAAAATGATTTAAAAACTATTAAAACTTAAAATAATTATAAAAATTAATCTAAAGATGATAAAATTAATCTAAGAGTTGCAAATTTCCTATTTTAATGTATTTAAGCTAAGAAAAATAAAAAAAGTCCAAAACTATGAAATTTGAAAAATAATATTAAAATAATATTAAAAATCCAAAAATTATAAAAAATTCTAAAAACTTGCAAACTAGTTTATTTTACCCTAAATAATTAGAAAATGAAAGTGAAATTACCAAAATACCCCTAATGGGCCCCCAAATGGGCTAAAAGCAAAATCAGTCAACCTTAATGGGCTTTTTGGCCCAAAAAGTCAAACTATGCCCAAATGACCTGAAAAAGCCCTATCTGACTCAAAATTTAATTCTAAGCACAAAAGTCTGAAGGCCCAAAAGCTGAAAATGAGCTTATCACAGCTTAAATAACAAACAACTTATGCTTATTGGGCCAATAAGCCCATTAAGCAATAAGCCAATGCCATAAGCTCTGCTTAAACACACAACCTTCTTTTGAGATTCCTAAGAGATCTGTAAAAAGAAATTTTGAAAAAGCTCACTCAGTAAGCCATAAATAAGCAAAGAACAATTCCACGAAACGACAAAATAGTCGGGTTAGAGTTCTAGGGCGTTTTAGAAGCTCTGGTTTGTTGCAAAAGCTCACAAATAGCTTAACTAAGAACAATCAATCAAGAAAATCACGAAAAGCCAAGTAGAATAAGCTGTAAGAACCAATAAGCTGGCTGAGAAAGCCAAATAAGCTAGTTTTCTAGCAAAAGCTTAACCAAAAGACTTGTAACCTTCCAGACTTGTTAATACGCTAAGAAAAATGAGTTTTATTACAAAAACCAAGTTGTTGCATGTACCAATAAGCAGTTCTAAGAAATAAGCCAATTTGTGCTTATTTGACCAAAAGTCAAAGTACTCCAAAGTTCACCAAATTATCAGGGATGGTATATGGACTTGTTATAAGCAATTTTGTGAAGGACTCAAGGAGCAGGCCTTGTGAACCAAGAGGTCAGTTGACCTTTTGATGACAGATTTTGGCAATAAGGGCTTAATAAGCCAGTTAGCTTATAAGCCAGATACAAGACACACCAAATAGCAAAATCCACTCACAAGCAGCACATAAACAAGATCCAAGCAGTAAAATCACAAGGCATACACTAGGATAACAAATGCAAGCACAAAATGAGGTGGTCACTTTACTGATGCAAATGACCACTTCAGCCAACTTTGATAAGCTATAGCACACTCAATAAGCCACCAAATTCAACAACCAGATAACCAATAGATAGCTTATCACCTAAACTATTCCCAAACCTGATTTCAGACCTTAGATCCAACAAACAAAGAAGTTATTGGGTCTGATGTGTTTGACCAATTTCAAAACACCTTTTATCAGATTTTTGCAAAACTTGAAATCCTTTTTCCAAACTTTCAGAAACTTAACCAATGACTAAAACGTGTATATTATGACTTGTTTATACTTACCAAACCCTAAGATCCAAGGGCACAAGGCCACAAGGCCTTATGAACCAGTAATCCCAAACAATCCTTTATTAAGCACTTTTCAAACAAACTTCTTAATCCTTCAAACAACCTACTGATTTTATAGATCAAATAGCTACACTAGGTGACAACTAACATATACCAACCATAAAACACAAAGCACAAACACAAAATCACCAAATCACATAGCAAAACATAAAACAGACCATAACATGTGATTTTTTAGAGGAATCTTAACAAGAGCTTATACCTGTCCTCCACAACATCCTAGGAGGACCAGCAATGCTCCTTGGGCCTTGTTCAACAACTAGAACAAGACCAAGGTACTTCAACAAGAAAGATGGATGACTGCCTTGGTTGATGTTTCAAAGCAGAAACTCAAGGGCTTGATTTCTTCAACACAATGAACAAACAGCCCAACCAAAGGCTCCAATCCCTTCACAAGCTTGGTGTCAACAAGCTTGTAAGAGCTTATAGCTTTTGGTTAAGGATTAGTACAACAAAAATAGCAAAATCAGAAACCTCTTTTCAAGCTTTTTTCAAACTTGAAAACCTTACCAAACATAAACGTCCTTGAACCAAATGATTCAAGCACACTTATAACATCAAATGGAACTCAGAATTACCCTTAAACAACACCAACTTTCAGAAACATAAAAAGGAATTACAATTTTCTCAAAATACCAACTTTTATAAATTTCAAAAAGGAATTACAATGTTTAAAAGGTAAAAGTGGAACAAGGCTCTCTCACAAGTTGAGGAGTCCTTATATAGGCTACAAAGGCTGAGATTACAATGAGAAAACCCTAGCTATGAAGTCCCTAAAATGCCCTTGAATCTTCTAGACGCGTTTGTTTTTTGAGCAATCCAAATTCATCCTGGATGTTCATTTTAGCTTTGTAACCAAGCAAGGAGTGTGGGCTGTTGATTTTGACACCTGACATTCCTTGGAGGCTAAGTTGTGATGTGATGGGTGGACGTATGAAATGGTGGGACCCTTTGGTGAGTGGAGGTGAGGGTTTTGGGTGTGGGATGTGTTTCTGCATGTGTGAATCAAGCGTGGGTGTGGGTAATTTGTTTTTACCCTTTGTTTTAAGTGGAGTGGTAACTGGGTTCATCATGGTAAACAGGTAACCATTTGATCCGTTTTTTGTAGGAAAAGTTATGTTTGGCGCGTGTTTGTGTCATTTGAAGTTTGGGAAATGACATTAGTAGTCCTTGTGTTTCGGCAAAGGTTGTATAAAACGTTTTTCAGCCACAAACTTGGTTTTCCTTTGTTCTGATTTTCACACATTGGCCACAAAACTTTTGCAAAAGGTAATCAAGGGTTATTTTTGCCATGTTTGAATATTTGAGGGACTGATTTTGGACATTCTTGCTCTTCAAAAGTCTTCATAGTATCTTTGTCTTCATGAGGGACCATATTTGACAAATTAGAATTGATAAGGGACTAATCTTGCCAATTCTTCAAAGTTGAAGGACCATTTTTGTAATTTTGACAAACTTAAGGGACCAAACTTGTAGTTATGAATATACAAGGGTTTTAAGTGTCATTTCTTCATATTTTGAGGATCAATCTTGTACATCTTCAAGTCTTCAAGGATTAATCTTGGATAAATCATGAACTAGGGCCCGGTTCTTTGTACGGCTTCGTTTCTCGTGTCCGTTTTTCCTTGTTTCTTGTGATTTTTTGTCTTTTTCATGATATCCATACCTAAAACACACAAGTAAACAAATACAAGCATATATATGGTATATTATGACATTTTTATGCATTTAAAGCCCAAAAAGAACGACGAGATCATGTACAAATGCCATCTTATCACATATGCTGCACATAAGGGATTCACTGTCTATCAAATTGACGTAAAGATGACATTTCTTAACGGTCCTTTGAAGGAAGAAGTCTATGTCACGCAGCCGGAAGGATTCGTCAATCCTCGTTATCCTGACAAGGTGTATCGTCTCCATAAAGCACTTTATGGACTCAAGCAAGCTCCAAGGGCGTGGTACGATGAGCTCTCGAAATTTCTGGTAACCAAAGGTTTCTCAAAAGGTTCCATTTATCTAACTATGTTCACTTATAAATATGGGGATGACATTTTGCTTGTGCAGATTTATGTTGATGACATTATTTTCGGGTCTACAAACCCAAAACTTTCAAAATGGTTTGAAAAAGTTATGCACAGCAAATTTGAAATGTCTATGATGGGCGAACTAAAATTCTTTCTTGGAATTCAAGTTCACCAATCCCCAAGTGGTATCTTTATAAACCAAGATAAGTATTGTCAAGAGATAATCAAAAATCATGGTATGACTTCATGTGACCCCGTTGGGACACTATTATCAACCACATCGCTAGATGCTGACTTGGAGGGAAATGCCATAGATCAAACGAGATATCGTTCCATGATCGGCTCCCTCATGTACTTGACAGCAACCAGACCTGATATATCACATGCTACTTGTTACTGTGCACGATATCAAGCACCGACCCACTGAAAAGCACCTCAAGGAGGTTAAACGAATCTTTCGGTACCTCAAGAATACCATTCATTTGGGACTCTGGTATCTGAGGGAAACAGGTTTCTTTCTAATGGCCTATTCAGATTCTGATCATGCAGGGTGTCTTGATACAGGAAAAAGTACTTCTGGTGGTGCACAAGTTCTAGGTCAAGATAAGCTTGTGGGATGGACTTCCAAGAAGCAGGATTACACCTCACTTTCATCATTCGAAGCGGAGTATGTGTCTCTATCTGCGTGTTGTGCTCAAGTTCGTTGGATGAGAACACAACTCACGGATTATGGCTTTCACTTTGATAAAGTACCTATTTACTGTGACTCAAAGTCGGCCATAGCCATCTCCTATAATCTAGTACAATATTCCCGCATGAAGCACATTGATGTCAGATACCACTTCATAAAGGAACAACTTGAAAGAGGTATCGTTAAACTATACTTTGTTGGAACGGATTACCAATTAGCCGACTTGTTTACGAAAGCTCTATCGAAAGATAGTTTAAGTACCTCGTTAGGCAAATTGGTATGAGATGTTTGACTCCAGCAGACTTGGAGATTCTGGCAAAGGTGCCTGCTTGATTCATCTATCAAACATCTACATGTACATATCATTGAAAAAGCAAAATAGATAAATATAAAACATATATAAGCAAAACAAAAAATTAAAAATCTTTGAAAATCCAAAAATATTCTTCTCGACATGTCTTTCAGTATCGATAATATGGACATACCTAGAAATGTCGCTCAATAACGACATGGGTGTGTACATAAAGCTCGAATGAAAGTTGTAAATATTTTTCAAAACATGTCATTTCTACTTGTAATAAAGGAAAATATCTATTATGGACAATTTTCCCAACAACGGGTAGAGCAATCTATCTTGGGTTGAGCTTGTCACAAAACATTCAACGTTTTGAGCTCAACACAATGGCTTGTAATCACTTTCAGATTGCAACCCGGATCGATATTCACGGGGGAGTGTACGATTTAGTGCGCTTACCCTCAACAAAAGAAGTTAAATCTTCTTACACTTGAGTGAATTTGTCAAGATACTCAAAGTCTATGAACTCAAGTTTATGCTTTAGAAAAACCTCTTCGCCAAAAAGAAATTGAGTTTTTCGAAAAGCGTTGAACACAATTTTTTCAAGAGTTTTTCAATGATTATTCAAAATCTTTCAAAAATTGTGTGTTCAACAACTCCTATCCTCAAAAAGCGAAATGTGGATCACATCCTCACAAAATAACAATTCAATTGGATCAATTTTTGAGGGGGAGCTTTCCAAATTCATGCTAAGTTTGGCATATTTTTCTCCCGACAGTTTTTCAAGACTATTTTTCGAAATATATTTTAATCAAATTTGGTATTTCTAATATCAAACGATTTTATGTACTAGAGATAGGGGAGAAAATGTGATTAAAATGTGATTTAAAGACTCAATCACTTATGGTTACGATCAAATACCCACAACATCTTTAGTTCACAACGTTATTGGTGTCAAAAGGGTGGTTAGGTTTAAGTCCTATGATCCAACCAGAACCGGAGGGATCTTCCCAGGGACAATCCAATAGACTATTAGAAGTCCTTTGGAAAGATGGAGTAGAATGTGAACGTAGCTGAATGTAGACTAAGTACTAAAGCTAGCACTGGAACAATCACAACAAGGTGCTAGTAATGATGCCTTGGTAAGCATTGAAGGGGTTGAAGAATGAAAAAGAAATGTAAGGATAAAGGGTGTAAAGAAATTATCCCTCTATACAACTTAGGCAGAAATCGGGTCAACACATCATGAAGACTACACATCATGGACCCAGTGATGTAATGCACAACCCTTACCCAGCTACTCAGGCTTCTCTCAAAAGAAGTTTGTTTTATTTTCACGGAGAACAACATGACTTCTATTAGCTTTCTCACTCCGAGTTAGTTGATATTGAATAGGTGGAATCTGCTCCAGCCTCCGACCACTAAAAGTACACAAATCGAGTCTAGAGCCAAGAGATCAATCAAATCTCGTTAGGACACACGGATGATGAACAAGAGAGTCACACGCTATATCCTTGCGATATTTCTAGAACACTCAGAGTGATACTACCCAGTATTTACAATGATGAGTGGAAATCCTTCCAATGTTAACATCAAACAGCACTATGGTAGGTCATGTGTATGATTCTTTTATAATTGAACATATGTAAACTGAAAAGCAACAGTGGTTTGATTCTTTATTGATTCAAACTCGTTTCAGGTTTCTACGGAATAACTTTATGGTCTTGCCAGAACATTCAGAGTAATATTTATTAATATTCACGGTGACGAATGGAAATCCTTCTACCGTCAACTTCAAACAGCGCTACGGTAGGTGACTTGCGAGATTCTTTATGAATCAAGTTTGTGTCAACTGGAAAGAAAAAATGGTAAGATTCTTTATGAATCAAACTTGTTCCAGGAATTTGAATTGACGAATTTAATCAAGCGGATATTTATCAAATTGATTCATTCTTTATGTTTGTAGTCTTGCTTTGAGACAGTCGAGTAAAGAGAACAGCTAGTACAGCCGCGAAACCCTGTCAAGGAGGTTCTTAATTGAATCTACCTAATCACATGTACGATATATAATATCGTGTAACGGTCTTCACCGACCGGAGGTAAAACGCTACCGATTTAGGACGAATGTCAAAGCCATTCATGTTGGGAATAAAATGTAGCCAATACACTTGGACGCTGACAAGAGCAATCTGGACGTTGTTAAGAAGAAATCAAGCGTTGACAGGACAAGCGTTGACAGGAAGAAGTCAAGCGTTGATAAGAAGAAGTCAAGCACTGATAGAAGACTTAGTCTACACGTATTATGTTTCTAGTTTGTTTCTAGTAAAGATATGATCAATAATGTATTTCTTATGTTTATCTTTACCTAAAATAGCTGATACGTAGACTCTTGTACAAGGCTCCTTAATTTATAAAAGGGGGTCTTTAGGTTTTAGTTTTATATACGTTTTAACACTTTCATTGTACGCAAGTTTGATTTATCAATCAAAGTGAAAGTTTGGTTTATATTGTTTGTGTGTTCTTGTTTAAATATTAATTCCACATAATACTTGAATTGTTACATATACAACAAAGTTTCTCTACGTGTTTAACTTGATTTAATCTCGTTTACACAAGCTAAATCGATCTATGTTGGGATCAACAAGTGGTATCAGAGCTTGTTGGGAGACTTTGATCTAAAGAACACAAAAACCCTAAATCGCCAAAAGCCCCAATTTTCAAGAAACCCTAAAAACAACATGTCTACTCCAGAGTTAAACTCCTCCTCCTCCTCATCCCCTAACATCAAGATTCCCATGCTAGACCCAGACAATTTTGAGCTGTGGAAGTTTAACTTTGAACAATATCTTCAAATCCATGACTACACCCTATGGGAAATTATTGAATATGGAAACACATTCAATAAGGCTGAAAAGATTGTAGCTGCCATCTTGACAAGATCAACTCAAGGTTCTACTGAAGAGGATCGAAAAGAAAAACCTGAAGATGGTAGAACTATCTCAGCTGAGGACATAGCAAAGAGAAGGAATGACGTGAAAACCCTAAGCATTCTCAAACTCTCTTTGGGACAAGCCAATCAGCACAAATATAGAAGCTATGAGTCTGCAAAAGATCTTTGGGAAGCCCTTGAATTTGCTTATGGTGGTAATGCTGATACTGTATAAGAGAAAAAGAAGCAACTCTTGCATGAGTATGCTGTTTTAAAAGCTCAACCCAATGAAAAGCTAAGTGGAGTGAGAAGCAGACTTCTTGACATTACAAGCAAGCTGTCCTTTTTGGGAACAGTGCTTGGTGATGTTGATATCATGACCACGTTTCTTAAAAGTCTTGGTGATGCATGGAAGATTGAAGCAAGGTCTATAATTTCTAATAATACTCACAAAAGTTCTACTTTTGATGATGTTTATAATAAACTAAGGCTGGTAGAGAATGAAATTATTTTGGATCAAGGAAGCAAGTCTACCAATGGTAATATGGCCTTCTTCTCACACAGTGAAGGTCAATTTGATCAAAGGGAGTCATACATGCACCCCGTTACTGGATCAACTTGTGTCAACACTAGATCAAGCTTTTTCAACACCTCATATTCAGACGCTGACACATACAATGTTGACTCCCCAAGAGTTAAGTCTGCTGGTATTGATCTAGACACTGTTTGTACATACATTGCTTCATTTCCCAATGGATCAGTGATTACGTATGAGGACCTTGAACAAATTAGTGATGAGCATTTGGAGGAGATGGACATAAAGTGGAATATGGCTCTTGCAAGTATAAGGGCAAATAGATGGAATCAAAGATTTAAGAAGAAGATGACTTTTAATGCTAAGGACACAGCTGGATTTGATAAGTCCGAGGTTGAGTGTTATAATTGTCATTGAATGGGACACTTTATGAGAGAATGCAGATCTCCAAGAAGATCTGATGCTGGAAAACCCTCAAGCCAAATCATCAAGGCTCAGGATTCCAAAGCTATGGTTGCCATGCAAGACATTGATGGTGTTGGCTGGGATTGGAGCTATTTGGCCAAGGATGAGGAAGAAAACAAAGCTTTGGTTGCAGAAAAGGAAGAAGAAGAGCATGCTCACTATGCTCTCATGGCACACTCTTCATCTTCATCAGACAATAAGGTATATTATGATGCATTTTGTAGTAAGGGTTGTCGTCTAAATACTGAAAAACTTAACAAAGAAGTTTTAAAATTAACAACAGATGTGGTTAATGAAAGATGCAAGTTATCTAACTATCAACTTGCTCTTACTCAAACTGAAAAGACTGTAGCTATAAGAAAATGGAGTTTGACCTAAAAGATAAAATCAACATTTTAACTCATGATTTAAATGCTAGTATTGAGGTTAGAAACATCATGGAGAGAGCCAATGGTGCTTTACAGGCTAAGTTAGATGAGGCTATCAAAAATAAAGATAATGTAGATCTTATAATTCAGAGATTTGATAAATCTTCACAAACCCTAGAAAAACGTGTTAGTGAACAAAGGGATTCTAGGGATATGACTGGGATTGGGATGAAAGAGTATGTTGGTGTTCCACCACCTGGTGGGAACTTCTATGGTGTCCTTAGAAAGGACTTGTCTTGAACTGGTATACCAGAACTCCAAGAAGAGGAAGTTATTCCTCCACCAAGAGTTCTTACCCCAGTAGAGGAATACAAGCAGAAGTTGTGTAACACCCCATTTTGGAAATGGAAATATCATAGAAATTATGGTGTTTCATCAAAGCATACAAGGAAAAATGTCTAAACATTACTTGACCATAAAAGGAAAATACCGGAATCGAACATCGGTAGTCCAAAAGTAAAGTTCATCACACACAAACATAGTATAATAAAGGAAATGACTATGTAGAAACTAGAAGGGGGGTTGAATAGTTTCTTATATTTACTTGTTAAAAATATGGTTTACAAAAATCCTTTTTCAAAAACTTAGGCTTGAGGAAATATGTGAAATCTTCTTATGCACAATATGAACAATGATAGTGTAACTAAACTAATACTAACAAAAATATATCCACAAAGAATAAAGAATGATAGTGTAACTAATCTAGTACTAACACATATATATGTATAAAGAATAAAGAATGTAAAGAGTTAAGGGTAAAGAAAGATCAAACCGAACACCAAGGATTTATAGTGGTTCGGCAACGAAGCTCACTCCTCGTTCCTACTCCACTCCTCGAGTACTCCTTACTCGAGAGTTCACTACACAACAAGCTCCTTATGGTGGAGAAAACCGTACACGTTGCTTAACCAATTTCCGACTCTAAGCTAAAAGTCGAGCCCTAATCGTAGCTAGGACCAATCTACACAACTATACTTAGTACATACACAACTTCCAAATAGACACAACTACTTGGATCTTCACAACTATGACACAACTACAAGTGTATAAAATTAGATCTTCAATGGATCTTTGGTGGTGGACTCAACACTTCACTAGGATAGTGTTCTTCTCTTTGCACTTGGAGAGGAAGGGATGGAAGATCAAGATTCACTTCTTAAACAAGTAATAATCAAACAAATGATCAAAGATTTGAGTGATTAAAGAAGGGGTTTGAATCTGGAAATAAATGTGCAAAAGAGGTGAGGTGAAAAGCTGAGAATGGTCCACTATTTAAAGGATAAAGGAGCCAACGGCTATATCTGTCCGCGGTACCTTATCGCAGCCCGCGGTACCTTATCGATAAGGTACCGCCTAGGTGCTAAGGTACCGCCGGACTAGACTCCGCTCCTTTTTGTCCTTTAGTTGTGGAGGTCTTATCTGGGTATACAAAATATCCTGAAAGGATATTCTTAGCCAAATAAGAATATGCCATTTTCAAATTTCAAATAATTAATTTAATAAAACATTTTCTTAAAAATAAAGTTTAATAAAAACTTGTCACATTTAATAAAAAGTGAGTTTTAAGAAAAGATTAAATCACTTGATCACTTGATTAAGGTTAGTACTTGTTTATCCATACCTTAAGTGAAAATGGGTAAAATGAAAAATACTTGAACTCAAGAATTCGTTTTTCGTTGTTTTCGTAAATGCTTGTTTTTACATATTGTCGTAATCAAAACTAAGCGAGACCGAAAAATGCAAGTAACATTTTTAGTCATTATTGCATTAACAATCTGCCCCTTTTTGATTCCGACAATACATAAACTCAATCACACAAGAAACAAGATTTTCGAAGACGAGTTTATTCATTTCTCCCCCTTTGTCGAAGCAAAAAGGTTGCGTAATCCGGTGTTGAAGAAACGGACTTTGAAAAGACTCCCCCTTGGTGCTTACTCCCCCTAGCTTGGTGACAAGCTACATAGAAGGGTTAGTTGAAAAAAAGAAACAACGAACAATATATAGCAATAGGTCAGAACAAAAAATTAAAAGAGAAGAAAACACAAAGACAAAGATCCAAGATAGGTTACTAAAAGTACATCATACAAAGAAGTATGGAAAAAGAAACAAGCCAAAAGCATAAATCTAATCCTAGTTATTCTAGAATTCTAAGATTTGCTTGAATTTGGTGTCTTGTGGATAAGCAATCAATGCTTATATGAAAGACAAGGTAATAGCGAAGGGTGGTGGTGGTGGCTTGTTGGAGATCTCATAATCAAAGTGAAGAGGAGGCTTGATTAAGAGACTCTTGATGTAGCTCAACTCCTCATAGATGTGTGCCATAGCAAGATGTTGATATTGACAACAATGACAATATGTTCCATGGTGCATGACATTATCATGAAAAGGAGGAAGAACACTAAAGGGTGGTGGTGGAAGAAAGGAAGTTCCACAATCAACATTCTTGGTAGGAGAAATGTGATTAAGAGTGTTCTTGGGAGGGTTTGGATTGAAAGCAATTAGAGAGAATGGAGGAGATTCAAGGCTTTTATTGGGAGAATAAGACATTTTGGATGTGAAGTAATGCAAAATGCTTATGGTTTAAATAGGGAAGGCTTAGGGTATTTTTGGGGTGGTCAAAGGGTTTGAAACAAAGATTCTCAAAAATGTTGGAGAAAATATGGAGTTTCAGACAAAAACCCGAAAAAGGAAGGCCATTGTAGGCGGTTCCTTATCTAGGGTGGCGGTACCTTATCAATAAGGTACCGCGGTTCACATAAGGAACCGCCTGCAGAAGCATGGTTTGGTGTTTGGAGGAAGATTTTGTAGCAAATCTTATTTTTCTAGTCTAACTTATCATAGGGATATGCTTAAAAGCAAAGATAGACAATGAAAACATATGCAAACTTACCAAATAGAGATTTGACCAAAATACATGGATAAAAAATCAATGTAGGAGGTGTGTAAGACAAGACCTTGAGTCATGACACAATGATCCTCCATGATTCAATCTTGTTCTTTCTATGTTTGAGATAATCATACATATGAATTATGTAAGCTCTAGATTAATAGTGAGAATCTATGAAAAATCATTTTTAGATTGAATTAACAATGTCAAATGAATTTCTCAACCATTTTCGAACGAGACTTTGAGAGTTTTAAAAAGGAGAGGAGAAGATTTTTCAAGGACTCAAAGTGGTAATAGAAAATACACAAGAAGAAAAGAATTTAAGGAAGATGTTCCATTAATCCTAGACCTAGACGCAAGTAATTAAAAGGTTCCCTCTTAAGTGGCTTAGTGAAATTATCAGCTAAGTTGTCCTCGGAGGGCACCTTTTCAATAGTAATGTTCCCCTTTTGAACATTATCCCTAAGGAAATGGTGTCTAGTTTCTATGTGTTTGGTTCGCGAATGTTGCACGGGATTCTTGCTTAGGTCTATAGCGCCTTTATTATCGCACATGATGGGAACATCATCAAGAGAAATCCCATAATCAACAAGCGTTTGCTTCATCCATAGAGCTTGTTGGCATGCTTTTCCGGCACTCACATACTCGGCTTCCGTGGTGGATATCGCAAGAGCGGTTTGTTTCTTAGAGAACCAAGAAGTTAAACAACAACCCATGAAGGTACAAACTCCACTAGTGCTTTTCCGGTCCACATAGTCTCCCGCATGATCCGAGTCCGCGTAGACAATGGTTTCTACGTCGGTCCCTTTAGGATACCATAATCCTAAATGTATAGTGTCTTTAATGTATCGGAAGATACGCTTAACCGCTTCAAGGTGAGAGGTTTTGGGAGCCTCTTGGAAGCGAGCACAAAGGCAAACACTAAACATGATATCCGGTTGACTTGCCGTTAGGTACAACAAAATACCAATCATACCTCTATATTTGGTGTTGTCTACCGACTCACAATCATCATCTACGATGAGTTTAGTATCCGAGGCCATAGGGGTCTTCATTGGTCTAGATTCTTCTAATCCAAATTTCTTTAGCATTTCTTTAGCGTACTTAGATTGACTAAAGAAAATACCATCGTCCATTTGTTTAATTTGGAGTCCTAGAAAGAAGTTAAGTTCTCTCATCATACTCATTCTAAACTCATCATGCATGATTTTGGCAAAGTCATCACACAATTCTTGACAAGTTGAGCCAAATATAATGTCATCAACATATATTTGTACGATTATGAGGTGAGAACCTTTCTTCTTTGTAAAAGAGTGTATTGTCTACCATTCCCATGGTATACTCATGTTTAACAAGAAACGCTTTAAGTCTATCATACCAATCTTTGGGTGCTTGTT
Source organism: Glebionis coronaria (assembly GCA_025667525.1). Lineage (NCBI taxonomy): Eukaryota > Viridiplantae > Streptophyta > Magnoliopsida > Asterales > Asteraceae > Glebionis > Glebionis coronaria. The sequence goes on along the minus strand of CM046880.1, from coordinate 337,129,295 downwards.
TAAGTCCATAAAGGGCTTTCTTAAGCTTGTAAACATGGTCCGGTTTCTCAAAATCAATGAAGCCGGGAGGTTGAGCCACATATACCTCCTCATTGATCAAACCGTTAAGAAATGCACTCTTTACATCCATTTGTTGAAGCTTAATATCTAAGGCACAAGCGTAGGCTAAAAGGATTCTAATAGATTCTAATCTAGCTACCGGTGCATATGTCTCGTCATAATCAATCCCTTCTTGTTGATTATAGCCTTGAGCTACAAGTCTAGCCTTGTTACGAGACACAACACCATTCTCATCTAGCTTATTCCTAAATACCCATTTGGTTCCTATAATGGTAGAACTTCTAGGTGGAGGAACAAGTTCCCAAACATCATTGGCAACGAATTGATTCAATTCTTCTTGCATCGCAATGACCCAACTCTCATCCGTCAAAGCTTCTTTAACATTCTTTGGTTCAATCAAAGAGACAAAACAAAAGAAGTTGCTTTGGTTTTGGACTTGAGATCTTAGGGTCCTTTGATTTAAGTCACCAATGACATTATTGAGAGTGTGATCCCTAGACTCCTTAATGTTTACTTCCTTTTCAACACTAAGGTCTTCAACTCCTATTTTTCTAACCTCTTTGGCTTTAACTACTTCTAATTCATCCAAGTCATCATCAACCAATGGTGGTGTCTTGGGTGAAGGAGGGGTTTCATCAAAGGTTACGTTGAGTGATTCTTCAATAACCCCCGAGGTTCTATTTAGGACTATGTAGGCTTTACTAGTTTGGGAATAACCTAAAAGGATACCTTCGTAAGACTTTGGGTCAAACTTGGTAAGGTAGTCTTTGGTGTTGAGGATAAAGCACTTGATTCCAAACACCCTAAATTATTCTAATGAGGGTTTCTTACCTTTAAGAATCTCATAGGGGGTCTTTCCTAGGAAAGGTCGAATAAGAATTCGGTTGAGAATATAAGTCGATGTGTCCACGGCATTGCACCAAAACTTTTGAGGCAAAGATTGCTCGTTTAACATCTTCCTACTCATCTCTTGGAGAGTCCTATTCTTCCTTTCAACTACCCCATTTGATTGTGGAGTGCGAGGAGCCGAGAAGTTATGGGTAATACCATGAGCTTCACAAAAGGCACCAAATTGCACTTCATTATCAAATTCCCTACCATGATCCGTCCTAATAGAAACAATTGAACATCCTAGTTGATTTTGAATTCTTCGACTAAAGATTTCGAAGTGATCGAAAGCTTCATTCTTAGATGCCAAAAATCTAGTCCAAGTGAATCTAGAATAGTCATCAACTATAACTAGGTTATAAAGGTTACCTCCATAACTTCGTATGGCGGAAGGTCCAAAGAGATCCATATGTAGGAGCTCTAAGCACCGAGAGGTCGAAACCAAATTCTTGGCTTTGTGACTTGAGTGAACTTGCTTTCCAACTTTGCAAGCATCACAAAAGTGACTATCAAACTTAATCTTGGGGAGGTGTCTTACCAACTCCTTAGAGACTAAAGATTGAATTAAACGCATATTAGCGTGACCTAATCTCCTATGCCAAAGAGTAGAACTATCATCTATAGTCGTAAGACATATGTTGTCTTTTGACTTCTTATTAACCTTCATGACATAAAGTCCATGCTTACTAACACCTTTTCCAATGACTTTTCCATCTTTTACGATTTCACTGTCATGTTCCGAAAAGATGACCTTACACTTATTATCACAAATTTGACCTATAATTAAAAGGTTAAAACCTAAGTTATCTACGTGCTCAACATTTTCAATGGTCATGGAGTCAAGAGAAACCGTACCTTTGCCAATGATATTACCACGTAGACTACTAGCGAATGTGACGTTACCTCCATCATATGCTTTGTAATGCGAGAACAAACTTCGATTACCCGTCATATGTTTAGAACATCCACTATCCTTAATCCACTCATCGGGCTCCAAATCAATTCCCAAGCATATCTAGGTAACAACACACAAGATCAAACATTTGGTCCCCAATATCTCATGGGTCCAAAATTGTTAGTTCTAAACATCCCTTGCATTTGGTTGGGATGCATGAATGAGGAGGGGATTCCCCATGGAGAACAAAATGGAGGAGGGTAGTAATTCATGTAACCATTTTGTTGTTCATTACTTCTCCTAGGTGTGTTTGATCTAGGTTTAGAGTTATTATTATTTCTTCTAGGTGTTGGAGTTTTACTTCTAGGTCATGAGTTGTTTTGATTATCTCTTGTAGGCGTTGTCGTTCTACTTCTAGGCTTAGATTCATTCCGTACTCTAGGTGGAGTAGAGGATAGTCTAGATAAACTTCTATTTCCCATGAGAGGTTTACTTAACGGCTTATAGAACTTACCAATAGCATTGTCGTCAAGTATGGGTAATTGTACCTTATTAACAGTAAGATGCTTTAGTTTTTCATTTAACTTAGATTTTTCAGAAAGTTCAGAATTTTCACAAAATTCAACTTCTGGCCGCGGTACCTTATCTATGGCCGCGATTCCATAGTGATAAGGAACCGCGCCATACAATGTGGAACCACGTCCAGAGGGTGTTTTCTGTGAAAACCTGACTTGTTTTGGTTCACTAGTTGAGGCTTCATTTGAGTGAAAACCTAGACCAAGTCTTTCCTTAGAATGAACTTGTTTGTTCAACATATCATCAAGAGCACTAGTACCTTTCATGAACTTTTCCAATTTAATGGAGGTGCTCTTGAGATCTTCATTCTCTAATCTAAGTTTCGCACAACTTAAGCAACCTAAATCAACCTCTTTGTTTTTCTCAAGTTTAGCCAATTTCTCCCTAAGTTCATTGATCTCATTTTCAAGCTTAGTTTTGGTTGATTTTAAGGTTTTATTCTTTTCTATGAATTTAAGACTAAGTTTGTGTAAGCTATCATATTTGCCTTCAAATTCAATATCATCTAAAGTGGAACTATCATTGCTATAATATTCGGTTTCGGAATGTACCTCTTTAGAAGTGTGAGCCATAAGACATTTCTCCTCTTTGGGGTTGTCATCATCATCTTCACTGCTATCGCTCCAAGCGCCACTAACGAATGCCGTGTGGTTCTTATCACGAGCGGGCTTTGGACAATCACCAATGAAGTGATTTGGATCACCACATCTAAAGCAATTCCCATCACCTTTTTCGTTCTTGACAAATCGATTCTTTGACAATGGTTTCTTGTCATAGTTGGGTTGCCTAACGTGTTGACCTCGTCTCTTGAAGAACTTCTTGAAATCTCTCACCGCCAATGCATACTCCTCGTCATCGCTTTCCGAGGAACTATCATGGTCACTTTGTGCCTTCTTGGCTTTAAGTGCAAGAGATTTCCTTTCACTCTTGGTTTTCACTAATTCTGAGTCCTTCAAAATTATCATCTCATGAACTTTCAAGTTTCCTATGAGTTCATCGAGTGATAAAGTTGAGAGATCTTTCGACTCTTTAATCGCCGTGACTTTTGCTCTCCACTTTGGATGTAAGGCCCTTAGAAACTTCCTAACATTGTTCTTGCTAGAAAAACCTTCATCAAGTGCTTTTAGACTAGTAATAATGGTGTTAAACCTAGCAAATGCACTATCAATAGTTTCATCTTCTAAGATGACAAATTGTTCATATTGTTGGACAAGAAGATCGATTTTACTTTCTTTGACTTGGCTATTACCTTGGTGGGTTACTAAAAGAGTGTTCCAAATATCTTTAGCGGTTTCACACATAAAAATTCTTTCATAATCCTTCTTAGGTAAAGCATTATAAATCACCATTTTAGCCTCATTATTTTTTGAAAGTTTCTTTTTAGTATCTTCATTAGCTTTGTCAAAAGTGACCAATTCTTTTGTTTTAGAAACTTCATTAAATTGAAAGGGTAAAAAATCACCATTGGTAATAACATGCCAAAGATCTAAATCTTTTGATTTCACATAAGTTTCAAATCTATTTTTCCAATAAATAAAACTATCGGTTTCAAAAAGTGGTGGTCTTTGCATAGATTGCCCTTCTAGGTACTTGTTGGAATCCATAGATCGATTCAAGTTTTAAAATAGAATATACTTTAAAAATTCTTGAGCAACCCGCTCTGATACCAATTGTAGAAACTAGAAGGGGGGGTTGAATAGTTTCTTATATTTACTTGTTAAAAATATGGTTTCCAAAAATCCTTTTTCAAAAACTTAGGCTTGAGGAAATATGTGAAATCTTCTTATGCACAATATGAACAATGATAGTGTAACTAAACTAATACTAACAAAAATATATCCACAAAGAATAAAGAATGATAGTGTAACTAATCTAGTACTAACACATATATATGTATAAAGAATAAAGAATGTAAAGAGTTAAGGGTAAAGAAAGATCAAACCGAACACCAAGGATTTATAGTGGTTCGGCAACGAAGCTCACTCCTCGTTCCTACTCCACTCCTCGAGTACTCCTTACTCGAGAGTTCACTACACAACAAGCTCCTTATGGTGGAGAAAACCGTACACGTTGCTTAACCAATTTCTGACTCTAAGCTAAAAGTCGAGCCCTAATCGTAGCTAGGACCAATCTACACAACTATACTTAGTACATACACAACTTCCAAATAGACACAACTACTTGGATCTTCACAACTATGACACAACTACAAGTGTATAAAATTAGATCTTCAATGGATCTTTGGTGGTGGACTCAACACTTCACTAGGATAGTGTTCTTCTCTTTGCACTTGGAGAGGAAGGGATGGAAGATCAAGATTCACTTCTTAAACAAGTAATAATCAAACAAATGATCAAAGATTTGAGTGATTAAAGAAGGGGTTTGAATCTAGAAATAAATGTGCAAAAGAGGTGAGGTGAAAAGCTGAGAATGGTCCACTATTTAAAGGATAAAGGAGCCAACGGCTATATCTGCCCGCGGTACCTTATCACAGCCCGCGGTACCTTATCGATAAGGTACCGCCTAGGTGCTAAGGTACCGCCGGACTAGACTCCGCTCCTTTTTGTCCTTTAGTGGTGGAGGTCTTATCTGGGTATACAAAATATCCTGAAAGGATATTCTTAGCCAAATAAGAATATGCCATTTTCAAATTTCAAATAATTAATTTAATAAAACATTTTCTTAAAAATAAAGTTTAATAAAAACTTGTCACATTTAATAAAAAGTGAGTTTTAAGAAAAGATTAAATCACTTGATCACTTGATTAAGGTTAGTACTTGTTTATCCTTACCTTAAGTGAAAATGGGTAAAATGAAAAATACTTGAACTCAGGAATTCGTTTTTCGTTGTTTTCGTAAATGCTTGTTTTTACATATTGTCCTAATCAAAACTAAGCGAGACCGAAAAATGCAAGTAACGTTTTTAGTCATTATTGCATTAACAGACTAAACAATGTCCAGAGCATAAGTATCATAAGAAAGGAAATGCATAATGTAAAGAAGGCTAGACAGCTTCCAGTCCATATGCACGTACTCTTAGTGTCTACGAGCGTCCCTGAGTACCTGTCGTTTTGGGAACATAGAAAAGGAAAATGGCTGAGCAAATACGCCCAGTGCACGGATGTACAATAAAACATGAATAGGATAAGCATATAACATAATAACAGCGGAAGAAAACTAAGTCCCGAGTAACCTGGTTAAGTCTTAATAAAACTGGTTTAATAGTTTGAAAGTCTTATGTTTATCTTATAAAAACTGTTTGTCATATTTTACCATTAGCCAATATAGGTCATGAAAATCCACCGTGCATGAATACTTGGAGGGGTGACCTCATCATGCAAATTAGAGGGGCTGCCTCTAATTTAATATACTGGTTTTGGGTAGGAGGGATCAGCTCCTTGTGAAGGATGCAAGGCACACACCACATTCACCATGAAATCCTGAATAAAAACATGTAACTAGGATGCACGCATACGCCCCACATGATAAATATAAATAAATGGCCAAAAGCTGAAGGGACGCCACGAGTAATCACTCCGCCGTGGTGAAGTCATAACATCAGTGCCTCTAATGTTATGGTTATTGTACATCCATAACTAGGTGAAACTGATCATGCATGTATATGGCTATAGGTAATCTTAATTAAACATAAGCAATCAAACACATAACTTATACTACGGGAAAACAGTTGGCTGCATACGGGGAGTCCTAATAAGGAAAGAATGTCCATACTGAAAGGACGGGAATCCGTACCTTATGTCCAGTGAACGAAGAAGATGAACTGAGAGGAATCCTACTTCCGAATCTCTAGTGCTACATAAATACATACATGAATAAGTATCTGCTTACTAAATACGTAGCTGGTTTTATGTCATGTCTTAGCTTATTTTATGTGTTCTTACCATGTTTTACTGTTTTAAAGCCTTAAACTGTGTTTTATCTTATATTCTGTTTAATCTGATTAAGTATTTCTGGTATTTCATGTGTTAATATAATTACTGTGTAATAATAAGTAACTTTCCAAAAATAGCAGGTTTCCTAAAATAGAAAGTTTCCAAAAATAGAAAGTTTCCAAAAATAGAAAGTTTCCAAAAATAGAAAGTTTCCAAAAATAGAAAGTTACCTAAAATAGAAATTTTCCAAAAATAGAATTACTGCTTAAAATAGATAAGTTTCTAAAAATAGAAAGTTTCCATAAATAGATCAGCTGCCTTAATTAAATAAGTTTCCATAAATAGATTAGCTGCCTGAAATAAATAAGTTTCTAAAAATAGAAGGTTTCCATAAATAGATTAGCTGCCTTATTTAATTAAGTTTCTAAAAATAGAAAGTTTCCATAATTAGAAATAAGCTGGTTAAATAAGCTAAGTATATAAGCCTAAGTGTTTTCATGATTATTTTCTAAGTCATATGATATAATGTATAGTTTAATAATTATTTCATGTAATTTAATTAAACTATAGGTTAAAATATTTAATTAAAGTATAACATATTTTTAATTAAATAAGTTAAATACTTAGGTTTAAATATGTATTATTATATATTAATAATATAGCCTAAGTCATGTTAATTAATTAATTATATCCATGGTTTTTAAAATAATTAATTAATTATAAGTCTTAAATATACAAATACTTAGGTTAATTAATTTCATGATTATAATAATTAAAATAACCTAAGTCAAGTTATTAAATTAATCATATCATTTTATTAATTTAATTTTTAACCTAAGATCATAAATATAAAAAAAACTAAACATACACCATGAACCGAATTTAAGCTAAAAACAATGAACCGGACATGAAATCGACACCGTACCCCGAACCAACTCGGGGTACCCCGTGTTTTACTGCTGCCGTGGGACCCACATGCACAAACCAAGACCGTATGGTCTTGGTGGTGGTCGGCTTGGCCAAACCGAGACCCCTTCAGGTTCGGTGCAGCTTGCGGCCAAAAACATGTTGGGAATAAATCTATGCTTACTTGTTTCCCCTGCTAGTTAATTATTCATACCCCTGCTAGAGTAAGTTCCCCCTGCTAAATAACAAAGGCAGGGGGATCCGTTCCCCTGCTGGAGTCAAAGGCCCTGCCGTCAAGATAAACATGGAATTGATTTTTACGCGTTTCAGTTATTATTCTTTAATACTTTCCATAGTTTGTTAGTAGTGATCTTGTACGTGGGTCCTTGTATCTATAAAAGGACTCACTAGGTTAGCATGCAAAGTGTGTCTTTCTCATTTCGTTTTTCATTATTATTACTTTAAGGTTTTGTAAACCCTAATACCACTTTGGGTATTCGTATATCTTTGATATATTAAAGTTCAACGTTTGAATCTTATTTGTTCTTGTGCTAAACATTACATTCCGCATCTTGTTTAGTTACTTTGCTTTGCAAAGTTTCTCTAGTGTTAGATTGAATTCTTTCTCTCTATCACAACCCTTAAACAAGCTATTAAGGTTTAAGATCTGACTTTGGGATCAACAAGTGGTATCAGAGCTTGTTGAGAAACTTTGTCTAAATCAAGAACAAAATCCTCATAGCAAACATGTCTTCAGATTCATCCACAAATAGCAACAACCACAATAACCTCAAATTACCCATGTTGGATCCTAAAAACTTTGAATTATGGGAATTCAGAATCCAACAATACCTGAAAATGGAACACTATGTTCTCTGGGAGATCATAGAGTTTGGTGATCAATTCAACAAAATGGTGGCAGTTGAAGAAGGCAAGGATGAAGGTGAAAGTTCCAAAGGAAAGGACAAGAAGAAGTCTGCTGCTCTATGTGATAAGGAAATACTGGCTAGAAGGCATGATGTCAGGGCTCACAGCTCATTGCTGTTGGCCCTACCTGATAGACATCAACTCAGATTCAGGAAATACAAAACAGCTAAGGAACTATGGGAAGCCATAGGCACAACCTTTGGAGGAAATGAAGCCACAAAGAAGAAGAAGAAGAACCAAATGCTGGATGATTTTGCTTCTTTCAAAGCAATTGGTGATGAATCAATTGGAGCTATTTACAATAGGCTTCAAGACATGGTGGCCCACTTGGAATTCTTTGATATTGAGGTGACAAGAGAGCAGGTGAATACCAGGTTTCTTAACAGCCTCCAGAAAGAATGGTTTGTCTATAAGGCAATCTGGCAGAATAAGGATGACTTGGACAACAAGAATATTGATGATATATACAATAACTTAAAAGTTTTTGAACCTATTGTCAATGAAATGAAGTCAAAAGGGACAATTCCCACCAACTCAAGTGGAGTAGCTGATTCCCCTGCTAACATGGCATTCATATCACAAAGCAGTGGAATCTCCAAGAACAGTGGAATAGAAGTAGCCCCTGCTACTTATTCCCCTGCTACCAGGTCTGGACCTACCTATGATGAAGAAAGACCAGCCACATTCAGCCTTGACACTGCATGTGCCTTTATAGCATCTCAAGGGCCACAAGGATCTACAGTGTTACATGAAGATCTGAGTCAAATCAGTAAGCAAGCACTAGAAGAATTGGATATCAAGTGGAATATGGCCTTGCTCAGCATGAGAGCAAACAGGTTCCACAAGAAGTATGGGAAGAAGATCACAATTAATCCATCTGATGTGGCTGGGTTTGATAAAGCAAAAGTTGAATGCTACAATTGTGGCAAGAAGGGTCATTTTGCCAGGGAATGCAGAGGACCTAAGTCTGGAAATAGCCATAGAAAGGATGAGGATTCTGGTGCTAAAGCCATGGTAGCAATGCAGGGGATAGATGGAGCAAATGGATGGGACTGGAGTGCTATGACAGAAAGTGTGGAAAGAAATCAAGCTTTGATGGCTGAGGAAAAGGAAGAAGACTTTGCACTTATGGCCATGTCAAGTTCCAGCTCTGACAATGAGGTATATGATGACTCATACTGTACTAAAGCTTGTAGGAAAAATACTGAATCTTTAAATGATCAAATCAGAAAGGTAAAAGCTGACTATATCAATTGTGATAATGATCTTGATAATTACAAACGTGCTTTATAACAACTAGAGTCCACCATAAGAGAGTATAGGCAAAGAGAAAGTGAGTATAGGGATCACATTGTGATTCTAGAAAGAGATGCCAAGGAGAATAACCAATCTATAAATGTTTTAACTGCTGAACTTGAAATTTTCAAAGCTAACCAAAAGATAGATGAGGAAACTGTTGAAAAATTTGGAAAAGCTTCAAAAGATTTAACCAAGGCATTTGAAATTGGTCAATCTCCTAAGGACAAAACAGGGTTTGGAATTAAGAATATGAATGCTACTATACCTCCACCCCCTGCTAACATCCATGCTGCATATCCAAGAAAAGATTTGTCATGGACTGGTCTCCCTTGTTTTAAAAAACAGGATGACATTGAGTTTGACTTGAGTGCTTACATACCTAATAACCTTGATACAGAAGAGTCTCTAGTTAAAACTAGTGTCATTAGGGATGTTAAACAGGAACAGGTTGGCTTAAAGCAAATTGACAACCCTGTTAGATTTACAAAAGAAGGAATTTCTAGCAGCAATCCAAACTCTAAGAGCATCTCTTCCAAATCTAAGGCTAGGCCACAGTCTCCTAAACCTACCATTAAATATGCTGGTATGTACAGGAATGTCAGAGGTAATCAAAGAAATTGGAATGACCAAAAGTCTCATCAATTAGGAAAAGACTTTGTGATCAATACCAAGCCCTGCTTCACATGTGGCAGTTTTGAACACACTTATCAAGAGTGTAAGGCACCAATGGAGATGGTGGCTGCAAATCCCTTAAAGGATATGCAACCTAGAGCCATTCTTCTAAATGCAGGGGCAAAATCCTTTTCCCCTGCCAAGTATGTTGCCCCTGCCTTGAGAAATAGAGTTGCTGAGAAATATGTTGCTCTAGCCCTTAGAAAGGAAAATGATGTTCACCCAAAGCCCAACACTTCTGTGACCACCCCAACACCTTATACCGCATATAGATCTGGCCCTAGACCTTACCAACACATGAACAGAGGCCAAAACAAAAGGTGGGTTCCCTCTGCTAAGCATAAGGATTCCCTTGCTAAAACTGGGGTATCCCCTGCTAGAAAAGTTGTACCTTCTAGGAACATGGGTAGATGGGGAAAAGCTGTGAAAGCCTCAGCTCGTTGGGTTTGGGCACCCAAAAGGGGTACTCAATCTAATGGTGTATCTCTAGTTTTTGATAAGCTATCCTACATTGATACACGAGGTAGATCCAAGTCTGTAATGGCTTGGGTCCCCAAGAAAAACTAATTTGTTTTTCCTTTTGCCGGTGACAAAGAAGACAAGGGATGATAGAGCATATTGGGATAGTGGATGCTCAAGAAGTATGACTGGACACAAAGCTTACTTGTCTAACTTTGTACCCCTGCATGACAATGATGGTGTTTCTTTTGGAGATGGGCATGGAACTATAACAGGAAAAGGAACTATTGTCACAAATGGGATGACTTTTGACAATGTGTATTTGGTGAAAGAACTCAAGTATAATCTCTTCAGTGTGTCACAGATGACTGATAACAAGAATTTTGTCTTGTTTACTGACACTGAATGCTTGGTATTAGGAAAGGAGTTTGTCTTGCCAAAAGACACTCCAATTGTTCTCAGAACACCAAGACAGAAGAACATGTACACAATTGATCTCAAGGACATATCTCTCCAAGACAATGAAACATGTTTCATTGCCAAAGCTTCAGCAGATGAATGTAAGAAATGGCATAGAAGACTTGGTCATCTTAATTTCAAGAACATGAACAAACTAGTAAAGCATAATCTGGTTCATGGCCTTCCTTCCAAGTCTTTTGCCACTGAACATACTTGTGCAGCATGTCTGAAAGGGAAGCAACACAGAGCATCTTGCAAGTCAAAAACAAGTATGTCCACCACCAAGCCATTGGAACTACTGCATATGGATCTTTTTGGTCCTACTTCTGTGGCAAGTATAATGAAGAAATGGTACTGCTTAGTGATTACTGATGATTTTTCAAGATTTACATGGACATTCTTTCTATTTGAAAAGAGTGACACTGCTGAAATACTCATTGGGTTCATCAATCAAATTGAACTATCAAAAAGCATGAAGGTAGTTACCATAAGATCACACAATGGTGGTGAATTCAGAAATCAGAAACTGGATTCTTTCTGCATAAACAAAGGCATCAAGAGGCAATTTAGCATTGCTAGAACACCTCAACAGAATGGAGTGGCAGAAAGAAGGAATAGGACACTCATTGAAGCTGCAAGAACTATGCTGTCTGATTCCAAACTTCCAGTTATCTTTTGGGCTGAAGCTGTATCCACTGCTTGCTATGTGCAAAACAGGGCCTTGGTTGTCAAGGCACACAACAAGACCCCTTATCAGCTGTTTAATGGAAGACCTCCCTTAATTGACTTTTTCAGACCTTTTGGGTGTCATGTTATTATCTTGAACACCATTGACAATCTTGGTAAGTTTAGTGAAAAGGGTGATGATGGATACTTTGTGGGTTATTCCTTAAACAGCAAGGGATATAGGGTCTTCAACAAGAAGACAAGCAAAATCACAGAAAATCTTCATGTGAACTTTCTTGAAGACAAACCTGAAGATGTTCAAACAGGTCCTGACTGGTTCTTTGATATAGATGTACTTTCCAAGTCCATGAATTATGTACCTGTTGTCTTGCAGAACACTAACATTTCAGGTACTCAAGAAACAATTGATGCTGAGAAGTCACCTTTGAGGTACATGAATGTACCCTCATTGTTTCCTAGTGAAGCTGATAAACAAGAAGATAATTCTACTTCAGGAAAAGAACAGCCAATCTCATCCCCTGCTATAACTGAAGGCAGTGGAATGGCTGAAAGCAGTGGAATCCTGGATTCCCCTGCTAGAGGAATTGATTCCTCTTTCACAAAGGATCATGATGCTAATGAGACTACTGATGCAGAAAGAGAATCCCCACTCATCTCATCATCTACACCCATTAATGATGGTCCTAACATATCCAGCAGTGGAAGCAGAATCATCAGGAGTGGAGGCCCTAGTTATTCAGAGCTTCATTCTGCTCACAAGCACCCATCTTTAGGTCATGCTGTCTCATTTGGAAGTTCCTTTGAGGACTTCTTTCCTAATCAAAATAGCCCCATCAATTCTGATTTGGAAGAAGATGAAACAGAAGTCATCTTGCAGCCTACCTATAGAATCAATAAGGATCAACCTATCTCCCAGATCATTGGTGATCCTGAAGCTCCCAGACATACAAGGTATACAGCCAAGGAGCACAGCTTCATTGCTAACATCACCATGAAGTTCAATCATGACAACATGCAATGTTGTCTGTTTACTGCATTTTTGTCACAAGAAGAGCCAAAGAAGATTTTTCAGGCTTTAAATGACCCAAGCTGGGTTGAAGCCATGCAAGAGGAGCTCTTACAATTTGACATACAAGAGGTTTGGATTCTGGTTGATTGTCCCAAATGGGCAAGGCCTATTGGGACCAAGTGGGTACTCAGGAACAAAAAGGATGAAAGGGGAATAGTTGTCAGGAACAAGGCAAGGTTAGTAGCACAAGGGTATACTCAGGAAGAAGGGATTGATTATGAAGAGGTGTTTGCTCCAGTAGCAAGGATTGAAGCTATTAGATTATTCCTTGCTTATGCCTCATTCATGGACTTCACTGTTTTCCAGATGGATGTGAAAAGTGCCTTCTTATATGGAACCATTGATGAAGAAGTCTATGTCATGCAACCACCAGGGTTTGAAGATCCAGAACATCCTGACAAAGTATACAAAGTGAAAAAGGCCATGTATGGCCTTCACCAAGCTCCCAGAGCCTGGTATGGTACTCTTTCCAAATATCTCCTAGACAATGGATTCAGCAGGGGGAAGATTGATCAGACCCTGTTTACCAAGAAACAAAAGGGTGACCTTCTGCTAGTACAAGTCTATGTGGATGACATCATTTTTGGATCAACTAACTCCATGCTTAGCAAAGAGTTTGCCAAACTGATGCAGGATAAATTTCAAATGAGTGCTATGGGAGAACTAAACTTCTTTTTGGGGTTACAAGTTCAGCAGAGGAAAGATGGGATATTTATCTCACAAGACAAATATGTAGCTGAGATTGTAAAGAAGTTTGGCATGTCTGATGGGAAGAAGGTGTCCACTCCCATGGACAAGGATCATCCATGGGGCAAGGATGGTCCTGGAAAGCCTATAGATGTCAGGAATTACAGGTCTATGATTGGGTCTCTTATGTATCTCACTGCTTCAAGACCTGACATCATGTTTGCAGTCTGCTTATGTGCAAGATACCAGGTGTCACCAACAGAGTGTCACTTATTTTCTGTGAAAAGGATTTTTAGGTATCTAAAATGTCATCCCACCTTAGGACTCTGGTATCCAAAGGAGTCACCATTTGAGCTGATAGCTTATTCAGATAGTGATTATGCTGGTGACAACAATGATAGGAAGTCTACAACAGGGGGATGCCAATTTTTGGGGAACAGACTTATATCTTGGCAATGTAAGAAGCAGACAATCATGGCAACATCCACAACTGAAGCTGAGTATGTAGCAGCTGCTGCATGCTGTGGTCAAGTTCTTTGGGTGCAAAATCAATTGCTTGATTATGGGTACAACTTTCTTAAAACCAAGATATTTATTGACAACAACAGCACTATTTGCATCATAAAGAACCCTGTTTTTCATAGCAAAACCAAACACATTGAAATTAGACATCACTTTATCAGAGATTGTTTTGAAAAAGGACTGATTGTCCCTGAGAAAATTGATACAGAACTTAATGTTTCTGATCTTTTAACAAAAGCTTTTGAGGTAGGGAGGTTTCAGTATCTGGTTGCAGGTATTGGAATGGTTACTCCTTAAAATCTGATGTCTATTTTTGTCATGTGTAATCAGGGTTACTTCACTGCTGTTGTTGTATAATTGTTAGTCATTTTACCATTTCTTTCATTCCACTGCTTTTTAACACTGATTCCCCTGCCTGGGGTTCATTCCCCTGCCAAGAGAATTTTTCTCTTAAGCTGGGTGTGTTCTTTTTACAAAAGTGGTTTTATGTGGTTTTAGACTAACAATGCAGAGGTTCATATGGTGCATACTATTCTCCTTGGTGGATCAGGTATATACTCTATGTTTCAGGGGAGGTTAGGTCAAACCTTTAGGATTCAGGGTATTCTTAGAATGCTCATATATGATCTTAGATCATATCCACTGGTGAGTGAGGGTTCAGGTTAATGATGACTTGCTGCAAAGCTTGTCAGAATTCTGAAACCTTGAGGCATTGTAGTGTGTGTTTACATTTCTTTATTCAAGCAGCTTGCTGTTCAAAATACAGATGTGTGGCACACATTGCCAAGACTAACTGACCATAGGTAAGGGACAAGGTTGGGATGGTGACTGGGGTATGCATGATTTCTTGGGATTACCTGGTGTAGGGGGACTTATGTATTAACTTTTTGTATTGGGACCATCGCTGAATAGAGGACTCTTGAGATTCTATGTATCTATCTTGTGTATACAAGTGTGTGCATTAGAGCAGAGCTAGTTAGCATTAGTCCTTCCATGACTAGTTTAATACCCCTAGGACAGTTTCCCCTGCTTTTATCTTTTATTCCCCTGCTTTCACAACATTCCCCTGTTTGACCATTGACCGACAATACCGTTATCCTGCTTATAGCCGTTGGGCCTGCTTGCTTCAATTTTGGTTAGGGAATATTTTATTCTTTTTAAAAGATATTTAAGGTGCTTTCTTAGCTGATTGGTAATCTTTTCCTTTTTTTTTTAAATATATTAATTTTTTATCAAGATTTATTCTTGATATTTTTGCAATTTGAAAATTTTGGTCCAATCACAGCCCTTCAATTTGTCTATATAAACTTAATCCCCTTTACCAGCAGGTCCATAAATCTCTCTCGACCTAATCCCACTTACCTCCCATCTCTATAAACCTCTAAACTATTTTCCAAATTCATCATGACCCTTAAAATTGCTCCTAATCATAACCAAATTGCTTTGCTTCATGATGAACCAGCCGAGTTTGCTGAGGCTGTGGCCTTTCTAAAGTCTTCGTACTTCAGAGTGGCCCTTCTCATCAATCCTCGCATTTATACCTCGCACATTCAACAGTTCTGGTCTAAAGCCATGACCAAAACAGTGAATGGAGAGGTCATAATTCAAAGCACAGTTGATGGTCATTCCAAGGTAATCACACTTGCCTCCATCAGGGAGAATCTCCTCCTTGATGATGAGGATGGAATAACCAACTTTTCTGAGGCTGAAATTTTTGAAGGTCTTGATAAATTGGGGTATAAACTTTCTGAAAATCAAAAATTAAAGTTTGCTAAAGGCCAGTTTGCCCCTCATTGGAAATTTTTGATTCATACTATTATGCAATGTTTGTCACCCAAAACCACTGCCTTTAATGAGGTTGGTAGTGAGATAGCTTCTGCCCTGATTTGCTTTGCAACAGGAAGGAAGTATTGTTTTTCTCAAATGATTTTTAAAGGCATGGTTAAAAATGTTTCAAGCAACTCAAAGTTTTGTATGTATCCAAGGTTTATAGAAGTTTTGCTGAATATGAGTGATCATGGTCCCATTACACACATAAACTATTTTTCAGCAACCAAACACACCACCAAACTTTTCACCACATTACTTGCACCATCACCTTTGTTTTCTGGCAGAAACATTCCATTCACTTCAATTATGCTAGACCAAATCAGACGGGAAGAAGCCAAACATCAAACAGCCATAAATCAACCTGCTGAAACCCCTACCAGGAACCTACCACCTGCTGATCCACAACAAGAAAGGCGTTCAAAATCCAGGTTTGCCAGGTCTCCCTTGCCTGGTGAATCTTCACAAGCAGCAGAAAGGAGAGTCTGCAAAAGTTTGGAGCAACCTGGGGGTTTGGCTGCCACTACTGTCTCATCCTCAAGGGGTGAGCAGGATAGTGACACCATCAATAAGTCCTCTCCCCCACTCCATGATATCCAACAAGGGGAGCAATCCCCTTCTAGGATTGAGAGCAGTATGAAACCTTTGACAAATCTGGAATTGACGAAAATGTGCATGAGTCTGAAAAGGCAGAATGCACAACTAGTACAAGATGTCAAAAAGCAAGGTCTAGTTATCTCTCACCTGGAAACCAGACTTGCTACTCTTGAGGGGAGGAGAAAGCCCAGACTGATTCTTTCCACAGATGAGGATGCTTCCAAAGGGGAGGAAATTCCAACCAAAGAAGGATCTACTGAGTATTATTCATATCCTGGTAGGGAGCATGGAAAGATAACAAGTGCTAAGAAAGGAATGGAGAGAGAAAGTGCTGATAAAGGAAGTGACAAGGGGAGTGCAACCAAAGATATTGCTCAAACATTGCTCACCATGGGCAATCAAGAAGAAGCCCCTGCTTCAAAAGTTTCCCCTGCCATTGCTGATCCCACTGCTGTAAGTTTATCCCCTGCTAAGAACATTACTCAAACATTTGTTAGGAAGAACAGAAAGCAACCAGCTCAGAAGGGGATAACAATCAAAGAACCTGCATCTAAAGCAAAACCAGCACCAGCAGTGGATCCAAAAGACAAAGGAAAAGGAATCATGGTGCAACAGCCCAAGAGAAAATACAAGCATCTGACTCTTGAACAGCAGAAGATCCAAGAAGCACATGATGCACAAGTAGCTCTCAGGCTACAACAAGAGGAAATGGATATGCAGGATCAAAGGATGGAGAAGATGAGGCCCAAAGATATGCTAAAACAGGTTGAGATTATGCATAGGGAACTAGATGACAGGGTACCTCATGTTGGAGAATTTCTTGATCAATGGGAGAAGGAGTTGAAAAATGCCCCTTTGGAAGACAGGTATGAGTTGACTTGCCTTGTTTACAAATATCAAACGGAATATCTGGAAAGAAGGGCAATGCAAATTCAGAGTGAGAAGTATAGAACGTCAGAAAAAGGGCAACTTGATCACTACAAAGTTCTGCTTAAAAGGCATAGAAAGTGGAAGGATGGTGACTTCAGAGATATGAGCTTTGAAGCCATAAAGAGAGCAGTCAGACCAGTTCTAAAGTTGTATGATGTGGAGGATTGGATGACCATCAACACTCCTGAGGAAGCTGAGTATCTTAGGAGACAAAGTGAAGTGCTACAGAAAGCTAGAGCAACAAAGAAAAGAAAAGCTGGAGAGACTACACAAGCAGATGCATCATCCCAAGCAGGGGAATCACACCAAGCAGGTGAAAGTTTTTCAGAAGTACTTGAGAAGTCAGTACTTAATGCACAAAGAGCAGCAAAGAGACTCAAGAGAATGGAGCAAGTGGGCATAATCACTAAAGAGTCTCAAGGGCCATCAAATGATGAAATTGATAAACAGCTGATTTTGCAGGAAAATGATGAAATCTCACCTAGTGAACTTGGAAAGAAGTTTGCTATTATAGAGTATGCTGTTTATGAACACAAAGGGAGAACTTGGTGGAAGCTTACAAGGGCTGACAATACAGCACAGACTTTTCTAAGCCTAGATGTCATGTTTCAAATTTTGGATAGTGAAGACTTAGAAGATCTGTGGAAAATATTGAAGAAGACGTTTGCTGCAAAACCTCCTTCCATGGATGGTGTGGAGAAGGATTGGGTAATCTGGGAGTGCATGCATAGAATGTATGAACATGAATTATTTGATCCTCTATTTGATGCAGTGAATAAAGGAGATTTGGTGTATTGGAAGCTATTTACAAATTCTGGGGTTTATGAGGTAGTAATGGAAGGTGTGAGTGTTTATCTACTCAATCATAGGTATTATCCCTTCTCTCAGGAAACCTTGAAGAAGTTAGCACAGGCTAAGTTAATTGTTGATGCCAAAAAGCCTGTTGCTTATGATCTGGTAAGAATGGTTCATAGTCAGATTTGGCCAGAGAGTTTGTAAGCATCCTCATCAACTAGCATTTATTCAGAAACTTGTCTTTTAGGGGAAAGCACAAGTTTAGGGGAGGATTGTTGGGAATAAATCTATGCTTACTTGTTTCCCCTGCTAGTTGATTATTCATACCCCTGCTAGAGTAAGTTCCCCCTGCTAAATAACAAAGGCAGGGGGATCCGTTCCCCTGCTGGAGTCAAAGGCCCTGCCGTCAAGATAAACATGGAATAGATTTTTACGCGTTTCAGTTATTATTCCTTAATACTTTCCATAGTTTGTTAGTAGTGATCTTGTACGTGGGTCCTTGTATCCATAAAAGGACTCACTAGGTTAGCATGCAAAGTGTGTCTTTCTCATTTCGTTTTTCATTATTATTACTTTAAGGTTTTGTAAACCCTAATACCACTTTGGGTATTCGTATATCTTTGATATATTAAAGTTCAACGTTTGAATCTTATTTGTTCTTGTGCTAAACATTACATTCCGCATCTTGTTTAGTTACTTTGCTTTGCAAAGTTTCTCTAGTGTTAGATTGAATTCTTTCTCTCTATCACAACCCTTAAACAAGCTATTAAGGTTTAAGATCTGACTTTGGGATCAACAAAACAAACACCCCTTAAAACACCCTTTTGATTTTATTTAACACCAAATCATGTTAGATCCATGTTTAATTATTAGGTTTTTTGTAAAAACATCACATGTTCTTGATTTATAAAAGGATTAAATCAAAAGAAAAGGTTTAAAAAGGATTTACCGAATTCATGGATCAAAAGGACGAAGAACCAACACGATCAATCACTAAAACTTCAAGATCCAAGATCACAAACACCTCTTATGGTGGTTGTAGGGTGGCGGCACAAAAAGACAAGGAAGAGGAGGTTTTTAGCTTTTCTTAAAAATCTTCTGTAAAGATTAAAATGAGTAGTGAAAAGATATTAACCCCCTTTAGTAAATTTGACAAATGGGCTTGGCCCATTTGCCCTTGTTGCCGCGGGTAAGGGCCCCACTTGGGGTACCCGTACCTTTTTTCGTGTCTCGTTGTTAAGTTAAACGTTTGTGATTATTTGTGTCCGTGTTTTAAATGTTCTCGTTACGTAAATACCGTGATCTAATATATTTAATTACGCTCGTAATAAATATAAATACGTAATTAATAATAGTTCGTGTTTCAAATTATGTTCATGATTTCATGATCGCATGTTCGTGATTAATTATCGTCAAATAATTATTACATGATCGTGCGTAGTAAATACTTATCGTGTTCTAACATGTACCTAATACGTAAACTCCTAACACGTAATCGTAATCATGCTATATTAGGAAAGTTTAAATCTAGTACGTACGATCCTAAGGGTACTATTCATGGTAAAAGCATGCGGGTTTTACAACTCTTCCCTCCTAAAAAGAATAATTCGTCCGCGAATTATAGATAAAGTAACTAGAAAAGAAGAACATACCCGAATTCAAAATATGAAATGAGGGTAAGAAGCCCGGATAGACTCTTCCATTTCCCAAGTGGCTTCCCGCTCGGTATGATCCCTCCATAGAATTTTGACGAATGGAATCGTCTTCTTTCTCATGACTCGTTCTTGTCTGTCAAGAACTCGTTCGGGTTCTTCTATAAAAGTGAGATCTTCACGTATCTGTTCCAGTGGATACTGAACCATGTGAAGGGGATGATACTGGTACCCTCTGAGTAAGGACACATGAAACACATTGTGCACATGCGAAAGCTGCGGAGGTAACGCCAATCGGTAAGATACTTCACCGACTCGTTCAATGATATCAAACGGTCCGATGAAACGAGGACTGAGCTTCCCTTTAATCCCGAAGCGTCTAACACCACGTGCCGGTGAAACCTTAAGGAAGACGTGATCTCCTACATTAAAGTGTATATCCCTACGATGCTTATCGCCGTAACTCTTCTGACGTGACCGTGCCTCCTGTATTTTCTGCTTAGCTACTGCGATCTTCTCATTTGTCGTCTCTATGATTTCCGGTCCTTCAAGTGTTCGCTCGCCAACCTGATCCCAACAGATTGGGGCGCGACACTTTCTGCCATACAACATCTCAAATGGAGCACACTTGATACTTGCGTGCCAACTGTTGTTGTATGAAAACTCCACCAAGCAGATGTATTCGTCCCAATCACCCGTCCATTCCAACGCACATGATCTCAGCATATCTTCCAATGTCTGAATGGTTCGCTCCGACTGTCCGTCCGTTTGAGGATGAAAAGCCGTGCTAAGCTTAAGTTGCGTACCCCAAGCTTTCTGCAGACTTTTCCAAAAGTGCGACGTGAATCGAGGGTCTCTGTCTGAGATGATGCTGGATGGTGCACCGTGGAGTCTCATGATCTCTCGTCTGTACGTATCTGCGAGTTTACTTACCAAATCTTCCTTGCGGATCTGTAAGAAATGAGCTGATTTGGTAAGTCGATCAATGATAACCCAAATTGCATCATGCTTCCTTTTGGTAGGCGGAAGACCGGTAACAAAATCCATGGTGATTTTGTCCCACTTCCACTCTGGGATATCTAACGGTTGAAGGAGACCGCCAGATCGCTGATGCTCGATCTTAACCTGCTAGCAGGTAAGACATTTGGAGACGTAAGTGGCCACATCCTGTTTCATACCACTACACCAAAAGTACTGCTTGATGTCATGGTACATCTTAGTCGAACCAGGATGTATAGAGAATGGGGAGCTATGAGCTTCAGCTAACAAAGCTTCCCGGAGTTCTTGGACATCAGGAACACAAAGTCTAGTGCCCTGCCATACGATACCATCTGCATCTACTCTGAATTCTGTCTGCTTTTCCAAATTCTGTACTATCGCCCAAATTTCTCCGTCATCCTTCTGAGCTTCCTTGATCTTAGATAGCAACTCGGGTTCTACTCTAAGATTAGCCCAGTAACCGTGCTGTCCACGTACCATGATCTCGATGTCTAGTCGCTCTAAGTCTCTGATGATTTCCTCTTCGATTTTAATGTCGTTGATCATTCCGGACTTCCTGCTAAGAGCATCTGCTACTACATTTGCCTTTCCGGGATGATATTGTAGATTAATGTCATAATCCTTCAACAGCTCTAACCATCTCCTCTGCCTCATGTTCAATTCACGCTGAGTGGAGATATACTTCAAACTCTTGTGGTCCGTGAAAATGTCACATGATTCTCCATATAAGTAGTGCCTTCATATCTTCAATGCAAACACGACTGCAGCAAGTTCCAGGTCGTGCGTGGGGTAATTTTCTTCATAAGTTTTAAGCTGCCATGAAGCGTACGCGATCACTTTCCCATGTTGCATGAGAACACAGCTAAGTCCCTTCCCCGATGCATCGCTGTAGATTTGAAATCCACCCGTACCAGATGGTAGAGTAAGAATATGTACAGATACTAGCTTCTGCTTCAGGTCTTCAAAGCTCTTCTCTCGATCTTCAGTCCAGACGAATTTCTCCCCTTTCTGCATCAGTTTGGTCAATGGTAGTGCTAGGCGGGAAAAGTTCTCCACGAACCTACGGTAATAGCCAGCTAAGCCTAAGAAACTGCGAACTTCCGTTGCTGATGTCGGTTTTGGCCACTTAGTAATGGCCTCAACCTTCGCTGGATCCATAGTGATTCCTTCTGCTGATACAATGTGACCTAAGAATGCCACCTTGTCTAACCAGAACTCACACTTGGAGAATTTAGCATACAGCTACTTCTGGTGAAGAATCTGTAGTACTGTACGAAGATGGTCTTCGTGTTCCTCCTTGGACTTCGAGAAAATCAGGATGTCATCGATGAAGACAATGACGAACTTGTCCAAAAATTCATGGAAGATTCTGTTCATCAAATCCATGAACACTGCTGGAGCATTTGTCAGGCCAAATGACATAACTACAAATTGGTAGTAGCCATAACGGGTACGAAAGGCAGTCTTAGCGATGTCCTGCTCCTTGACCCGTAGCTGATGATAGCCTGACCTAAGATCAATCTTGGAGAAGTGTTTGGCCCCTTGGAGTTGGTCAAACAGATCGTCAATACGTGGCAGTGGATATCTATTCTGAATGGTAATCTTGTTGAGCTCGCGATAGTCTATGCAAAGACGCATACTGCCGTCCTTCTTTTTAACAAACAAGCCCGGTACGCCCCATGGAGATGCGCTCGGTCGAATGAAACCTCGTTCAAGAAGTTCTTGCAGTTGATCCTTCAGCTCCTTGAGCTCTATGGGAGCCATGCGATAAGGAGCCTTGGAGATTGGTTCAGCTCCTGGAACCAGCTCGATACTGAATTCCACTTCTCGTGCAGGTGGTATGCCCGGAAGTTCTGCTGGAAACACATCTTGGAATTCCGACACTATAGGTTGATCCTGAATCGATGAAGATTCAGCATCCATGTCGTGAACCGTAGCTAGATAACCCTCGCAGCCATGCGATAGTAGTCCACGCGCTTGCAGGGTGGATATGACTTGTACAGACCGTCCGGGTATGAACCCATTATGAATGTACTCTGGTGCATTGACATCACCGAAGATAACTCGATATGAATGGCAGTCTATGGTAGCATGATACTTGGATAGCCAATCCATGCCCAAAATCATGTCGAAGTCATTCATGTCCAGCGGAAGTGCGTCGACAGGTCGAACCTTATCAGCAAATTATAGGGGAAGACTCTTGTATACATGGGTGATTAATACAGAGTCCCTCAAAGGCGTGGAAATAGTAAGCCTATTTTCTAGTGGCAAGGGAGGCATCCTAATGTTCTTAGCATAAGCAGTAGAAATAACCGAGTGAGTAGCACCCGTATCGAAAAGAACACATGCAGCTTGACCATACATATACAAGATTCCAGTGATGGTACCTGTAGACTTGTTGGCCTGGTCTCGAGATGTGGTGTAGAAACGCCTGGCAGTAGGAGGCGGCTTGGTATCAGCATGTCCCGATGTACCCTCCATCTCGCCCTTACGGCAATCCTTCATAATATGGCCAGGAAGACCACACTTGAAGAACGCATCAGTATTACGGCGACATGGTCCTGGGTGCCTACGGTGGCAAGTAGAGCAAAGAGGATGAGTGTATCCTCCAGCAGGTGCTCTGGCTGGCTGAGAACCTGATAAAACATTTTACGTAAGACATGATAGTTGGTACAAAGGACAAAGCGGATAATCGCAAGATCGAATACCAGTGATAGCTGGACGGCTAGGCTGCGAACCTCTCTGGTTCTGGTCCCTGCCGTTTCCATGGTTCCTGGTAGAAGTTTGCTAAAGTGTCAGAATATGAGTTATAACATAAAACATAAGGAATTGTGTAAGTATTAGGACCTGCTGCTGTTGGAGTGCCCAGCGTTGTTACGGTAATTGTCATTACCGCCACGCCTATCCGTAGCAGAACGGTCGTTAGTCTGACCGTTTCCCTTGGGCTGATGAGGCTGCTGCTGAGTAGCCGGCTGAGACCGGTCCCCAGTTTTTGCCTGGAAGATACATTTAAGAGATGAATAATTGACATATGGAAAATATACGGATTGGTCACCGCTTGAATACGAATGTTTACCTCTTGTCGGGTCTTTCAGCTTCCTCGATCTCATCTCTTTCCTGCAGCATCTCCAGTCTACGTGCTGCATCGGCCACTTGTGCTAACGTGTCCAACGGAGCACCTGATAAGTTATTTGCGATCCTTGGATTAAGAGCCCAACGAAAATGTAGTGCTTGTTCCTCAGTGGTGCCCGCAGCTGCCCTCAGGACACCAGCATAGCGAAGGAAACGCTGCATGAAGTCGTTGCTGTCTTCGTCAGGTCGCTGTCTGAGGCTATAGTATTCCCTCATGAGCCGATTCCTTCCTTCCATGGGGAAGATGTTAGGGGGGGAGGATAGCCGTCGTTATAAAGAAGAGCGTCTTGCATCTCTGCATCAGCAGCTGCAAATATTGCCCAGAGGTTGTCTGTGTTTGCCATCTGACAGTATAACATAAAACATATGATTTAAACAGATCAAAACATAAAATCTATATATACATGAAAAAAATGTATACTAAAATTTCACGAGAAAAATTTTATGCAAGAAAATTTTTGTGTATGAATGCATGATGCAGTTTTATGAAAACTTTTGTATGCTCGAGAGTGAACGCCTCTGGTCAGTTCACCCAAAACAAAAGACATAGCGAGGGGACGCCTATGGGTCGGTCCCAAATCTAAAAGTTTCGATAAAACACATGCGACTAAATACGACCAGTCTTGTACCAACCATTACTTAGTCAAAAACCCTGCAACAATGACATGTATATGTATGCTTAAAAATGATGAATCCATGAAAACAACTGTCAGTTCTAGGAAGACCGTAGTGACTACCCACTAATCACAGGTCATATTTGAAAGCCTACAGGTCGAATCCTTGGCTCTGATACCATAATTGTAACACCCCATTTTGGAAATGGAAATATCACAGAAATTATGGCGTGTCATCAAAGCATACAAGGAAAAATGTCTAAACATTACTTGACCATAAAAGGAAAATACCGGAATCAAACATCGGTAGTCCAAAAGTAAAGCTCATCACACACAAACATAGTATAATAAAGGAAAGGACTAAACAATGTCCAAAGCATAAGTATCATAAGAAAGGAAATGCATAATGTAAAGAAGGCTAGACAGCTTCCAGTCCATATGCACGTACTCTTAGTGTCTACGAGCGTCCCTGAGTACCTGCCGTTTTGGGAACATAGAAAAGGAAAACGGCTGAGCAAATACGCTCAGTGCACGGATGTACAATAAAGCATGAATAGGATAAGCATATAACATAATAACAGCGTGTTGGAAATACGTTTTACGTATTTATGAAGGATCGGTCGCTCCAACGATAATTATGTAATGGGCTCGTGGTCCACTTTATAATGTATAGTCCATATAGCCCACATGTAGGGTGGGCTATATATATACCCCTCCTAGCATGTTAGGAGGGGGTTGGTTAGTTCATTCAACACTTTCATTAATCTAATCTTAA
This sequence comes from Glebionis coronaria, assembly GCA_025667525.1. Classification (NCBI taxonomy): domain Eukaryota; kingdom Viridiplantae; phylum Streptophyta; class Magnoliopsida; order Asterales; family Asteraceae; genus Glebionis; species Glebionis coronaria. The sequence goes on along the minus strand of CM046880.1, from coordinate 337,103,976 downwards.
TTTCTCTCTCTACTTTTATTCCCTCTCCTTTCTCTCTCTACACCTAATCTCCTTCTTCCCCATCTCTTCCACCAAATCCATAGATCTAATCCATCCATTACCAAATCCTTAGAATTAGTAGGCCTTCAATTGGTATCAAGAGCCATGGTTGAATCTTAGGATTTGCTTATTTTTTATCTTTTGATTTGGTGGTAAAAATCCTTTCTTTTCTAATTTTTAATAGTCTTTTCGTTTTATTTTTTATATAATCATCTCGTTCTTTTTCTTTCTTGAAAATCTATCTAATCTAGTTTTATCAATTTTTTTTAACATAATCAAGTTTTTTTTTAATCATTTTTTTATTATCAGTCACTACTTAATAATTTTTTAATCTATCCAATCAGTTTTTTTTTTTTTTTTTTTTTTTTTTTTTTATTTTTTATCAAATTTTTTTATTTTTATCAAATTTTTTTAATCAGTTTTTATCATTATTTTTCTTCTCATCTTTTTATAATCATTTTTATCAAATTGATGTCTGGATAAGCAGTTTCAGTTTTATCAGTTTTTTATTAATTTTATATTAATCAGTTTTTATCAGCTTGTCATCTTTTATTTTTGTCCAATACTGTCATCAGTCCATAGTTATCAGTTTTTTGATCCAAAGTTTTCAGTCCAAATCTGTCAAGTGTCATCAGTCCGGTTTGATCCATCCCGTTGTCTGATTTCCGTCTTTCCGATTTTTTCCGAATAGACAAAAAGTTCCGCATAGACAAAAAGTTCCGCATAGACAAAAAGTTCCGCATAGACAAAAAGTTCCGAATAGACAAAAAGTTCCGCATAGACAACAAGTTCCGCATAGACAAAAAGTTCCGCATAGACAAAAAGTTCCGCATAGACAAAACATTCCGAATAGGAAAATCTTCCGAATAGGAAAATCTTCCGAATAGGAAAAACTTCCGAATAGGAAAAACTTCCGAATAGGAAAATCTTCCGAATAGGAAAAACTTCCGAATAGGAAAAACTTCCGAATAGGAAAAACTTCCGAATAGGACTTTCTAACATCTCGACCCAAACAGTGACTCAATCTAAACCAAACTCACACCGATTTTGGACTCACCTTTCATCAGACTCGAACACAACACCATCGACATAACCCCACTCTCCCTCACACTCTCGACCCAAAACCAACACTCACAACTCGATTCAAATTTTTTTTGTCACCACATCTCGTTTAAACTGACTCGACTCACATACTTTACATCTCAACACCACCCACAAACCAACTTACACGACATCCACACTCAGTATTTTTAATTGACTCAAACAAAAACATCCAAATCTTTTACACGACACACTCCCTCATCTCTCAACCAACTCTCATACCATACTCACCAGACACCCCCTCACAACCTCTCGTCTCGCACTCACAACCCTCTCGACTCAACACCCTCGTTTACCAAAACAAACTCTCTTACACACTCACTCTCTCCTTTTTGACTCGACACCAATACTCAAACCCCTCCCCAACCCAAACCAACAGGACTCTCACCCTCGAACCCACAACCTCCAAAACTCGACACCCATCAAAACCCAAGTACCCTCACGTAAACCCCCTCACGACACTAAAACCCACAACCCACAACCCTCGCTCGACCATCGACTCCCTCACCACTCGAACTCAAAAAGACATCATCTTGACTCACAAAATCTAGACACTTGACAAGAAAGACACGACAGTAGATAGAAGGGACTCAATTAAACCAACATGCAAACATAATAAAACCTACCCGAGATCATTTAAATGATCTTGATGACTCTTCTTGATTCTTGAATCGGTGAACGAGATTTGATTGATGCTTGAAGTTATTTAGTATTAAGATTGTTTGATTGAGGGATTTGAAGTTGTTTGCTTGAGGGTTTGATTAGATCTTGGTTACACACTGTTAACAGAGAGAGATAGAAGTTGTTTGATTGGGGCGGTGTTTACAAAGTGAGGAGAGAGAGAGATAGTCAAACGAATATATCTTATCTAGGCGGAGAAAACAAGAAGTTTGAGGGGCGGTGGAGTTATGTTAACTGGGCCACGTGGTTGTTTTGTTAGACGGACATAACAAGAAAAGGGTTTTAATTTAAGTAATTGGTTTTTTAGTTAACGCAACATATATCCGATTTTTTAAATCAAATCAGTTTTTTTTTTAGTTTTCTCTTTTTATTATTATCTTTTAAAATTTTATTTCTCTTCCTTTTTTATTTTGAATATTTTTATTTTGGATATTTTAGTTATTTTGGATATTTTTGATTATTAATTTCTATTTTGGATATTATATTATCAATTCATATTTTTATTTTTATTTAAATTTTTATTTTGAAAAATTTTATGATATTCCGTTATGGCCGGGACAAAGTGACGTGATATAGTGACAAGAATTATTTAGCCGACGGATTGTTAAGGCGGTTATTTTGAAAAGTCAAAGTGGTAAAATAATTGACGGGTTAGACGTTTTTTTTCTGGCCGGATTTGAAGTCAAATTTCCGAGTGAAAGTGACGGGATATATTTTTAGCAATTACGGATTTTTGATCGGGTTTTATTCATAATCTTTTGAGCCGATAACAATTTTTGAGCCGAGTCGTATTGTTCAAACCCGACAACAACAACAGCCACATCATTTTTCCTCGATCACCAATGGAATCGTTAAAATCGACACTTAAAGAGGGAGAATCGCATCAAGTGCAAGCCAACGCTAGGGAAAGTGGTATAACTTCATTTCGAATGCTTCAGTATCATCTAGTTAATCTTTCACGGATTCAAGGAGGGAGCGAATTTGTGACAATCTTTGGACAAGATCGTCATATATTCATCGACTCAATTTTCACCACTTTGACCGAACTCGCCGAGCAACTCAACCGTGACAACTTTAATCACTCTGCATCGGCACTTGCATACAAGACTCTTGTGACACAACTCACGCCTTTCCTCCAATTCAATATCATCATGCCTGAAAGTTTAGTGCTTTGCCAATCATTTCTTCGAGATACACATACCGAGCTTCGAGTTTTCCGTGATACGATCTTGAAACTCATGACCTCGGTCTCGTCTTCGATTTATGAAAGATCTCGACTTCAGCAAGGGTATGATAATGGAGTGCAAGACTCTTCGATGCAAGAGAAAACTGATCATACGGTTGAAAACTTGGAGCCTAACGATGCCAAGAGCACAGAATCAGGAGGACAACATGATGCCAGTGGCACGTCAGGGAATGTTCACGCGATTTCTCTTGATGACACCTTACCCATTTATGACGCAGAGCCTGCAAACATGGTACAATGTAATGTGGTTTATGATGTATATGCTGATGATATGCCGCATATTGAGAATTCTGAACCTAATTATGACAAACATGGGATGGAAACGAGTGATAGCAATACCACTTCTGATTCATCCGATGTAAGTCATAATGGGGGAGAGATTATTCAGAATGCTATAGTTCATCATGATAAATGCTTTATAACTGCCTCGTTAACTGATTCTGATTCCAAGATTAGAGAGCTCGAAATGATTGTAGCTCAACAATTAAAAGATCTTGAGGATGCCAAAATTGAATTTTCTAAGAAAACGGATAAATTTGAAACATACTTTGAAAAACTTGAAAAGTCAAACGTTGTTCTTGAAAGAAAAGTGGATCAAACTGTTCTAGATTCTAAAGCTGAAAAGGATAATCTTTTGAAACAAATTCAACTGCTTGAATCTAAGTTGGCATCCCAAGATAACTTGCTCAAAGAAAATGAAACGTTAAAAGCCCAAGTTCAGGAAAAGGTATTTGCTATAGCTGCGTTGAAAAACGAGTTAAGGAAAAGTAAAGGACCTAGTGTGGATACTAAGCTTGAAAAACCATCAATCTTGGGGAAACCGCCTACAAATCAGTTCGCTAGACAACCAACTACATTTAGATCCGAGCGACCACAATCCTCGAGACCGCGGTTTGCCTCCCAAGTTGATTTGGTTCATCTTTTTAGACCAGTCACTCCAGCAACTAGGCCCAATGTGATCACTCCAGCTTTAGCAAGACCAAATCATATGATTGCCTCTAGTTTCCCTAAAAATACCAAGACCACGTCTAGAACTAGTTCAAATGATGTTTGCCATGAATCTGATCTTAGGGAAGCTAAGCAAAAGACACATGTAAGAGATAGGAATTTCAAACCTAGTCAGATGCCTTCTAGATTACCCAACACTGCTAACCGTAGCATGTCCAATCCTAGGAGCATCAATCAATCATCTAGGGATTCTAGATCTTACTCGGACATTAAATATGCTACGTGTAAAACATGTAGAAAATGTGTCTTTACGGCAAATCATGATGCTTGTGTCAAGAAATTACTTGATGAGGTGAACTCCCGTGCTAGAATTAAGTCCCAGTGGATAGCTAAAATCAAACCCCTTGGTAAAGTTTGGCGCCCCACTGGTAGAACTTTTACTCTTGTAGGAAACGAGTGCCCTTTAACTAGGATAGTCTCTGATTCTACGAAGACTACTAGGGAGGAAATTGCAAAGGATGATACATCACTTAAGCCTGAACTTAAGATTTTCTATAAAAGGAAACGTTTGCCAGCCAAGACTAGTGAATCATCTACTCAGGTCGTCTCTGAAACAAGTAAAGCCAACTGTGAACCCCCATGTGCTTCTATAATTGATATCGCTAACCCACGTCAAAGCATGCAAATTCCTAATGAGATTGCAGGTATCAAAGTTGATGTTCCAAAAGAACGAAGCGGTCCAATCGTTGTGTACCGTTCAACTAAGGACACTCTTAGAGTTTGGTTGCTGAAGAAGCAGATATCAGAGAAACAACTGTCTCAGGGGATTCATGGTTAAGTTGCAAAAAGGACTTATAGTCACATCACAGACTATAACTCGCTCTTCAAAGAAAGGAAAGTTTATCGCCGATGGTAAACTTATCCTAACAACGAGAAATTCATTTTTCTCGGGCATGAGCTTATATAAAAAACATTCCAAGTTTTTAAGCTCATGCACAATGGTTTATCATTAAATATCAGATGGTAACCCGTTCTTCAAATAAAGGAAAGTTTATCGCCGATGATAAACTTATCCTTACAACGAGAAATTAAATTTTCTCGGACACGAGCTTACATTAAAACCATTCAAAGGTTTTAAGCTCGTGTATATGACTTACAGTTAAATGTCAGACTGTAACTCGAACCTCAAATAAAGGAAAGTTTATCATTAATGATAAACTTATCCTCATAACGAGAAATTCAATTTTCTCGGTCATGAGCTTGTCTTAAAACATTCGAAGTTTTAAGCTCAGAAAGGAAAGTGTATCTTTTAAATAAGAGAACTTTTCCTCGTAACGAGAAATTAACCTTTCTCGGTCATGAGCTTTCCGTTAAAACAATCAAAGTTTTCAAGCTCATGAACACGACTTCTAAGTAAATGTCAGCTTAGGACTCGTTCTTCAGATAAAAGGAAAGTTTATCGCCGATGATAAACTTATCCTTAACAACGGGAAGTTTACAACTTCTCGGACTTGAGCTCGTTTTATAAGATATTCAACATCTTAAGCTCAAGTAATTGGTTTTTCAAAACTTTGAACACAATTTTTCGAGAATTTCTCAAAAGGTTTTTCTAAATCTTTCAAAATTGTGTGTTCAAAAATGTTTTGATAAAAAGAGCATGTCTTCTGGAATCGATAATATTTACGAACCTAGAAATGTCATTCAATAATGACACGGGGTTGTAAATAAAGTTCGAGCAGAAGTTCAAACTTTTAAAACATGCTCAAAATGGTTTGCTATTATTTCAGATAGCAACCCGCTTTTCATAATCAAGTCAAGCATTTCACCGGAAAGCTTTGACTCAACAACGGGAATTAATTTTCTCGGGGACGTGACGAGGTGACCAACATTCGTGAACAAGAACCATGTGCTTCTTTCATATGATGTTCTCCATTATTCAGGTCCAACCTCGTACATTGCTAATATTGTGAATTCATCATCATATATTGATCTTTGCACGTGTTAAATACCTTACACTTGTGTTTAAAAGGTATTTAATTTACGTTTCAAGTACACCCTCATTAATTTGAGGGGGAGCTTGTTAAATTCATGAAGATAATTGGATTTACATTTTTCTTCCCAAATTTTTCTTAAAATGCTATTAAATCAATTGATATTAAAAACATCGATTGGGTTAATATTTTTAATATGGGGGAGAAAATGTGATTTAATATGGGATATGATCAATCATAAATGGTTTGACTTAACGTGTTAGCTTATCCCGACATGTGCGAAATGTTTTCGAATATCATAGCATATGTTAAGGGGGAGCAAAATGGATTTGCACTTCAAAATGGATTTCATGGTGATTTATACTTACCCGCAACCCATTTATTTCACGACGATGAAGATTGTGGTGACATAAGGATGGTAGGATAGGTTAAAGTCCAATGATTTCTCTAGAACCGGAGGAATCTTCCCAAGGACATTCCATAGCTAGAAATAGTAGTCCTTAGGAAAGATGGAGAAAGATTGTGAACGTAGCTGAATGCCGACCAAGTACTTAAGTTAGCACTGGAACAATCACAACAAGGTGCTAGTGATGACGTATTGGTAAGCATTGAAGGGGTTGAAGAATGAAAAAGAATTGTAAAGATAAAGGGTGTAAAGAAAGAAGCCCTCATTACAACCTTAGGCAGAAACCGGGTCAATTCATATGCTATTGAGATCATTTTAATGATTCTTGATATTGAAGATAGACATCATGGACCCAGTGATGCAAGGCACAACCCATCCCAGCTAACTCAGATATCTCTTAAAAGATATTTGTTTTAATCACACGGAGACAACACATTATCTATTGATTTATTCACTCCGAATAAATTGGTATTGAAAAGGTGGCACTCCTCTCCAGCCTCCGATCACTAAAAATCCAAAATGCACGATCGAGTCTAGAGCCATTTGAGATCATCAAATATCTCATTAGGACACACTTTCATATTTACTTGCTTCTTCACACACTGTGAAAAGTAAGAAAGTTCTTAAGAGTCCTACGCAAAATCTTCATGATCTTGCCTGAACATCCGAGTAATACGAAAGTATTTACAATGAAGATGGAAATCCTTCTTGAGCGAATATCAAAAAGCTCATGGTAGGTGACTTGTGCGATTCTTTATGAATCAAACTTGTGATAACTGGAAAGCAACAGTGGTTTAATTCTTAAATGAATTTAAACACGTTCCAGGCCTCTACGCATTATCATATGATCTTGCCAGAACATTCAGAGTGACTCTTTATTGATCACAGTGACGAGTGGAAATCCTTCTAGTGTTAACATCAAACAGCACTTGGTAGGTAACTTGCAAGATTCTATATGAATCAAGCTAGTGACAACTGGAAAGCAACGATGGTGCGGTTCTTAATTGAACTTCACTTGTTCCAGGAACATGAATTGACGGCTTCAAATCATGCGGATAATATTATCCAAATGATTCACTCTTTACGTTCGCAGTCAGCTTTGGACGGTCGAGTAAAGAGAACGGGTTTACCCGCGAAATCTTGTCAAGGAGGTTCTTTATTGAAACTACCTGTCACAAGTACGATATTTAATATCGTCCAACGGTCTTCACCGACCGGAGGTAAAATGCTACCGAATTAGAATGAAATGTTCAAGGCCATTTCATCCGTGTATATGGTTTGTTGCTAACTGTCTTATGCAGCGTAACAAGAAGGTGGCATTGCGGTGTATAATCCAGAAGAAGTCGTCACCACATGCTTATACTACATACACTTAGTACTTCAACAAATTCAAGAAAGTCTGAAGGTCAAGTCTTCCGCTGTATCAAACTCTGAAGCTTTCAAGAATTTAAAGGTATAAGTATGTGGAACATGAAGTCACAAAGAGGCAAATTTCACAAGTGATGAATGCACAAGGTCAAGGCAAGAAAACATGCTCAAGAACTAAAGTCAAAGATCACTTCAAGCATATTCACAAGAACAAGATCGAAGACTCAAGCATAGATGCTAGGTTTAAGATTTTGTAAAATGGTGTGACCTCCCTTAGGGGGAGATTGTTGGAAATGTGTTTTCCCAAAGAAAGTCTCGGTCACATCATTATTAGCATAGATCACGAGCCATAGAATATTTAGAACTTTGTAACTTGGAGCGACCTCCCTTAGGGGGAGATTGTTGGAAATACGTTTTACGTATTTATGAAGGATCGGTCGCTCCAACGATAATTATGTAATGGGCTCGTGGTCCACTTTATAATGTATAGTCCATATAGCCCACATGTAGGGTGGGCTATATATATACCCCTCCTAGCATGTTAGGAGGGGGTTGGTTAGTTCATTCACTCACATTTCATTAATCTAATTAGTCTTTCTCTCTCTACTTTTCTTCCCTCTCCTTTCTCTCTCTACACCTAATCTCCTTCTTCCCCATCTCTTCCACCAAATCCATAGATCTAATCCATCCTTTACCAAATCCTTAGAATGTGTAGGCCTTCACAGCGGAAGAAAACTAAGTCCCGAGTAACCTGGTTAAGTCTTAATAAAACTGGTTTAATAGTTTGAAAGTCTTATGTTTATCTTATAAAAACTGTTTGTCATATTTTACCATTAGCCAATATAGGTCATGAAAATCCACCGTGCATGAATACTTGGAGGGGTGGCCTCATCATGCAAATTAGAGGGGTTGCCTCTAATTTAATATACTGGTTTTTGGGTAGGAGGGATCAGCTCCTTGTGAAGGATGCAAGGCACACACCACATTCACCATGAAATCCTGAATAAAAACATGTAACTAGGATGCACCCATACGCCCCACATGATAAATATAAATAAATGGCCAAAAGCTGAAGGGACGCCACGAGCAATCACTCCGCCGTGGTGAAGTCATAACATCAGTGCCTCTAATGTTATGGTTATGGTACCTTCATAACTAGGTGAAACTGGTCATGCATGTATATGGCTATAGGTAATCTTAATTAAACATAAGCAATCAAACACATAACTTATACTACGGGAAAACAGTTGGCTGCATACGGGGAATCCTAATAAGGAAAGAATGTCCATACTGAAAGGACGGGAATCCGTACCTTATGTCCAGTGAACGAAGAAGATGAACTGAGAGGAATCCTACTTCCGAATCACCAGTGCTACATAAATACATACATGAATAAGTATCTGCTTACTAAATACATAGCTGGTTTTATGTCATGTCTTAGCTTATTTTATGTGTTCTTACCATGTTTTACTGTTTTAAAGTCTTAAACTGTGTTTTATCTTATATTCTGTTTAATCTGATTAAGTATTTCTGGTATTTCATGTGTTAATATAATTACTAGGTAATAATAAGTAACTTTCTAAAAATAGCAGGTTTCCTAAAATAGAAAGTTTCCAAAAATAGAAAGTTTCCAAAAATAGAAACTTTCCAAAAACAGAAAGTTTCCAAAAATAGAAAGTTACCAAAAATAGAAAGTTTCCAAAAATAGAATTACTGCTTAAAATAGATAAGTTTCTAAAAATAGAAAGTTTCCATAAATAGATCAGCTGCCTTATTTAAATAAGTTTCCATAAATAGATTAGCTGTCTGAAATAAATAAGTTTCTAAAAATAGAAGGTTTCCATAAATAGATTAGCTGCCTTATTTAATTAAGTTTCTAAAAATAGAAAGTTTCCATAATTAGAAATAAGCTGGTTAAATAAGCTAAGTATATAAGCCTAAGTGTTTTCATGATTATTTTCTAAGTCATATGATATAATGTATAGTTTAATAATTATTTCATGTAATTTAATTAAACTATAGGTTAAAATATTTAATTAAAGTATAACATGTTTTAAATTAAATAAGTTAAATACTTAGGTTTAAATATGTATTATTATATATTAATAATATAACCTAAGTCATGTTAATTAATTAATTATATCCATGATTTTTAAAATAATTAATTAATTATAAGTCTTAAATATACAAATACTTAGGTTAATTAATTTCATGATTATAATAATTAAAATAACCTAATTCATGTTATTAAATTAATCATATCATTTTATTAATTTAATTTTTAACCTAAGATCATAAACATAAAAAAAAACTAAACATACACCATGAACCGGATTTAAGCTAAAAATAATGAACCGGACATGAAATCGACACCGTACCCGAACCAACTCGGGGTACCCCGTGTTTTACTGCTGTCGTGGGACCCACACGCACCAACCAAGACCGTATGGTCTTGGTGGTTGTCGGCTTGGCCAAACCGAGACCCCTTCGGGTTCGGTGCAGCCTGCGGCAAAAAACAAACACCCCTTAAAACACCCTTTTGATTTTATTTAACACCAAATCATGTTAGATCCATGTTTAATTATTAGGTTTTTGTAAAAATATCACATGTTCTTGATTTATAAAAGGATTAAATCAAAAGAAATGGTTTAAAAAGGATTTACCAAATTCGTGGATCAAAAGGACGAAGAACCAACATGATCAATCACTAAAACTTCAAGATCCAAGATCACAAACCACCTCTTATGGTGGTTGTAGGGTGGCGGCACAAAAAGACAAGGAAGAGGAGGTTTTTAGGTTTTCTTAAAAATCTTCTGTAAAGATTAAAATGAGTAGTGAAAAGATATTAACCCCCCTTTAGTAAAATTTGACAAATGGGCTTGGCCCATTTGCCCTTGTTGCCGCGGGTAGGGGCCCCACTTGGGGTACCCGTACCTTTTTTCGTGTCTCGTTGTTAAGTTAAACGTTTGTGATTATTTGTGTTCGTGTTTTAAATGTTCTCGTTACGTATATACCGTGATCTAATATATTTAATTACGCTCGTAATAAATATAAATACGTAATTAATAATAGTTCGTGTTTTAAATTACGTTCATGATTTCATGATCGCATGTTCGTGATTAATTATCTTCAAATAGTTATTACATGATCGTGCGTAGTAAATACTTATCGTGTTCAAACACGTACGTAATACGTAAACTCCTAAAACGTAATCGTAATCATGCTATATTAGGAAAGTTTTAATCTAGTACGTACGATCCTAAGGGTACTATTCATGGTAAAAGCATGCGGGTTTTACAAGTTGACTGATTTGGACCAATAGAAGAAATCCAACCCTACCTTGTTTGTTAAGGGTGGCATGCTTAGTGACAGCCCAAATGAGTCTACACCCATAAAAGTGACAAACCCAACCACTGGCAAGACTGTTGACCTTGGCTTAAACGTTGATAGATAACCTAGTATTAAATATGCAGAAATGTATAGAAAACCTAGGTCACTAAAAAGCCAAATTAGTGATAATGGGACAGGTTTCTTTTCTTCTAGACCTAGAGTTATGTCTAGAAAAGCCTGTTATACTTGTGGAAGTTTTTCACATTTAGCTTATAAGTGTGTCAATGCTTCAAAAGGTCAACGCTGATAGAAAGTAAAACACTGTCAAACCCAAATCTTTTACCCAGCAAAGTCTACAAGTTGTTAGACCAGCCCCATTCTTTACTAAAGGGTCTAATACTAATGAACAAAGACCTTTTCAGAAGACCAATATGTGGTCTAACAGACAATGGGTTCCTGTAGCAAACCCTAGGTTCAACGCTGATAAGGGTAATTTTAGCGTTGACAAGAACAAATTAAACGCTGACAGGAACGTTGCCAGACCTAATAATAGAAAATATTTGAAACCAAAGGGAAAGGGGTCTAAAGCTTCTTCTAGCTTGACATGGAGACCTAAGCAAGATCAAAACCCTAATTCAGGTGGGATTTCTATGACCTGTGACAGATTTCATTATATTTCAAAGGTCATAACAAAACCAATTGGGGTTAACTGGGTGTTTAATCCAAAAAGGGATGAACAAGGGGTTGTCATCAAGACTAAGTTTGTTCTTGTTGAACAACCAAATGAATCCAAGTCTGCTCAGGCTTGGGTTCCCAAAGAAAACTAATTTGTTTTCTTTATGTGCAGGGCATTCAAAAGCAGGTTAATGATTATGGCTATTGGGATAGTGGATGCTCTAGGCACATGACGGGGAAGGAAGATTATCTGACAAATTTTATCCCATTAAAGATGGTGACAAATTATACTTTGGAGGTGGATATGGAACTATCACTGGCAAAGGCACTCTTCTCACCAACAATTTGCGTTTTGAAAACGTTTTTCTGGTAAAAGAACTTGACTATAATCTGTTTAGTGTATCACAAGTGTGTTAACAAAAATAAGGTTCTTTTCACTGATACTGAGTGCTTGGTGTTGAGCAAAGATTTTAAAATACCAGATGAGAAATTCATTGATTATAAAACACCTAGGCATAAGGACATTTATAATGTGAATCTTAATGGAATTAAGATGAATAATAATTTCTCATGTCTATATGCTAAAGCTTCAGTTGATGAGAGTAATCTTTGGCACAGAAGATTAGGGCACATTAATTTTAAGAACATAAATAGACTTGTGAGACATGGTTTAGTTAATGGTTTGCCTGAAAAGGCTTTCCACAATGATCATTCTTGTGTTGCATGCCTCAAAGGCAAACAGCACAAGGTCTCATTTAAGTCTAAACCTGTGCATTCTAGTTCTAAACCTCTTCACTTACTGTATATGGACTTGTTTGGTCCAACTAATATAGAAAGCTTAAATGGTAAATCCTACTGTTTTGTCATCACTGACGATTTTTCTAGATTTACTTGGACTTTCTTTTTAGCCTTGAAAAGTGACACTATTGATACTTTGATTAACTTTATTACCCAAATTGAAAAGAAGTCTGGTAATGAGGTTAAGATGCTTAGAAGTGACAATGGTGGTGAGTTTAGAAATAAGTTATTAGATGACTTTTGTGCCAAGAAAGGGATTACTAGACAGTTTAGTGTAGCTGGAACCCCACAACAAAATGGGGTTACTGAGAGAAAGAATGAAACCCTCATAGAAGCAGCCAGGACTATGCTGGCTGATTCTCACTTTCCTATTGCTTTTTGGACTGAGGCTGTGAATATAGCTTGTTATGTTTAGAATAAGGCATTAGTCAACAAGATTCATAACAAAACACCTTATGAGTTACTTTGGGGCAGGAAACCTAATATTAGTTTTCTTAAACCTTTTGGATGTCATGTAGTTGTGTTGGACACTAGTGACGCCTTAGGTAAGTTTAGTGCTAAAGGTGATGAAGGCTACTTCATGGGTTATTATGTGCAAAGTAGAGGATATAGAGTTTACCTTAAGAAAGAAAAACGTATACTTGAAAAAGTACATGTTAGGTTTTTAGAAAGTAAACCTAGTGATCCTGAGAGTGGTCCAAATTGGTTATTTGACTTGGAACCTCTATCTAGGACATTGAATTATATGGCTGTTACTAATCCAAACATTGTGAAGGTGACTTCAAATGTTGTGGAAGAACCAGTTGTTGATGTTTCAAGTAAACAGGTTGATGAAGAGGTTGGACCACAAGCAGACAAAACAGCACCTATCCTTGAGTATGTTACCATTCCCATATGGACAGATGCATTTGATGTTGTTGCTTCTGCTGGAAAAGAAAAAGGTGGTCCCCAAGTATCACCAGTTGAAAACATGCATGATCCTTCAGGCGCTGACAAAGGAAATTCTGGCGCTGACAAGACAAATTCAGGTGTTGATGGCTCAAACATTGACAGCTTTGGTTCAGGCGTTGACAGAACTTTTGACCATCTTTTTTCTTCTAATAATTCTGAACAAGGTGAACCTTCAAACAGAAATGGAGAGGTTCATTCAGATGATGATGGAAGAGAATCTGAAGAAGATATTGGTAACATAGAAGATGAGATTGAAGACAACATAATTATTGAAGGAGGAGTGCTTACTTCTACAATCAGAAATCATCCTTCTTCTCTAATTATTGATGATGTAATGACTCCTGTGCAAACTAGAAGGTCTCATCAGAATCAAAGAGGATTTATTGCCAATATTCACAAGAAGGTTGATACCCCTCTTGTTCAAGCATGTTTGTTTGCCATTTTTCTGTCACAAACAGGAACCCAAGAAGATTTTTGATGCTCTCAAAGAACCAAGTTGGGTGGAAGCAATGCAGGATGAGCTTCACCAATTTTTGCTATTCAGGATGTTTGGGAGTTGGTTGATTGTCTCAGACATGTCAGACCTATTGGGACAAGATGGGTTCTTAGGAACAAAAAGGAAGAAAGAGGAATTGTGGTCAGAAACAAGGCACGTTTAGTAGCACAAGGATATACACAAGATGAAGGGATATACTATGAGGAGGTCTTTGCACCTGTTGCAAGGATTGAGGCTATAAGGATTTTTCTAGCCTATGCTTCCTGCATGGGATTTACAGTCTATCAAATGGATGTGAAGAGTGCTTTTCTTTATGGCACAATTGCAGAAGAGGTTTATGTTATGCAACCTCCTGGTTTTGAAGATTCAGAACATCCAGACAAGGTGTATAGAGTGAAGAAAGCTATGTATGGACTTCATCAAGCCCCAAGAGCATGGTATGGCACATTGTCCACTTATCTGGTGGAAAATGGATTTAAAAGGGGCACCATAGACCAGACCTTGTTTACAAAGAAGACTGGTAAGGATTTCTTACTTGTACAGGTCTATGTGGATGATATCATATTTGGCTCTTCTAGTCCAAAGATGAGTGAAGACTTTTCCAAACTCATGACAAACAAGTTCAAGATGCGTGCAATGGGGGAGATGAACTTCTTTCTAGGGTTACAAGTACAGCAGAAAGAAGATGGTATCTTCATCTCTCAAGATAAATATGTAGCATAAATCTTGAAGAAGTTTGGCTTTTCTCCACATGATAAACGGGCTAGCACACCTATGGATAGGGAACACCCTTGGGGAAAAGTTGGAGATGGAAAAGAGGTGGATGTCAGGAATTATAGGTCAATGATTGGTTCATTGATGTATCTCACAGCTTCAAGACCTGACATTATGTTTGTTGTGTGTGCATGTGCACGCCATCAAGTGACTCCCAAAGAGTGTCATCTTCATGCGGTCAAGAGGATCTTTAGATACATAGAAAATCCGCAACTAGTGGATGCCAATTTCTTGGGAGTAGATTGATATCTTGGCAATGCAAGAAACAAACAGTGGTGGCCAATTCTACAACTGAAGTAGAGTATGTTGCTGCAGCTGCTTGTTGTTGACAAGTTCTATGGATTCAGAACCAGCTGTTGGATTAATTTCATGCATACCAAGATTTTTGTAGACAATAACAGTACTTTATGCATTATTAAAAATCCTGTACATCACTCTAAAACAAAACACATAGAAATTAGACATCATTTTATAAGAGATTGTTTTGAAAAGGGTTTAATACAACTAGATAGGGTTGACACAGAAGAAAATGTGTCTGATTTATTAACTAAACCTTTTGATACTGGAAGGTTTCCATACTTGGTAACAAGTATTGGAATGATTAATCTTACTTTATATGTGTTTTGGGATCATATTGTAAAAGTATGTACAGGATATGCATTTGTTATTGGTCTTTATTCAAAATTAGATTTTCCAATTTATTTGTCTAACGCTGATAAGTGTTAACTTGACGTTGTCAGCAACATGTTAGTTTTGTGGTTTTTGATCTAATTATGCAGGCGTTGTTAGCATTGTACCATTGGATACAGAGTTGCTTATGGATTCTTGGAGCATTATTGGAGCATGTTTCAATTTATGGATGATGGTTGGAATATTTATATTCCTATCTTGACATAAATTTTGGTTACATGCATATTATTTGGCAACTTATGTATCATAGTTTAAGGGGAGGTTTAGGAACCTTTTAGGACTTTTTGGGTATTTTTATAATACTCGTATCATAATTCTAGATTGTGTCCACTGGTGAGTATGAATTAGTTTACTAACTCATGAGGCACTGTAGCATGCAAAGTTGATATACTATGCACGCTGCCAAGACTATTGGCCTAGAATTGGATGTGGTTTGTTGGGAGACTTGGGTATGATTTATATTGGGCTTACCTGGGAAGTTACAAAGGATTTTATGAGATAACTTCACTGTTAAGAATTTTGGTTAGCAAGGGACACTAGAGGACTGTTATGTCTATCTTGCATAAGCAAGTGTGCATGATTGGACAGTGCTTGCCACCCTATAGTAATTTTCAGTTTATAGGTTATCTTCACTAGGATAAATCACTTTGTTAAGGTCCTTTTTCATTTTTATTATTTTTTTATTTTTGGACGTTGACAGGTTTATTTCCAAACGTTGTTAGGACCAATTTAGACGCTAACATGGCTTTTTCCAACGTTGACAAGAACATAGCCGTTGAGCGTTGATAGGCTATTTTTTATCGTTGACACTCATTGGGTCCTACCCAATTGTTATTTTTGACGAAAATTGGGGCCGTAATTTTAGGAGGTGGTAACTTTTAATTAATGAGCAAGATAAGTTATTTTCTTTTCAAGATTTTCATCATTGTATTTTGAAAATAACTGCCTCATTTTTGACCAATCACATGTGCCTACCTCTCCTATATATTTGGCTCCTTCTTTTAAACATGGTAATTTCATATTCTTGTCTAACAAATTTTTCTCCTATAATTCATCTTTTATAATCTTTCAAACAGCTTTCTACATCAATGGCGCCTAAGTTTAAACCGAGTGACTTGATATTGGGATTCAGAAGTCAGCATAACATGGTTGCCTATTTGGAGGCTAATGATGCTTTTTTTCCTCAATACACTCAGATGGTGGCGTATTTGAATGCATCTCCACTACGGAATGCACTTACTCATACTCCTCTTATCCCTGTCACTCATATTAAATAGTTTTGGAACAATGTTACTTCCTCAACGCTTAATAATGTGACTACATTAACTGCTATTGTCCATGGGCGTCCATAGGTGGTTACTGAAGCCTTGGTATGCCAGGCTTTGCATCTTAATGATACAGATGGTATAACCACTCTACCCATTGGTGAGATAGAACAGGGACTTCAAGCATTGGGGTATCCTTTCCCTGAAGAGGGTACTTTAAAAAAATATAATAAACATGAATTTCCCCTAGCTTGGAAGTACTTAATACATGTCATACTTCAATGTTTAAGTCCCAAATGTACTGCACATAATAAGATTAACAGGTCAATTGGTAGTGCCATTGTGTGTATTACAAATGGGCAAAAGTATAATTTTTCTAAACTGATTTTTGATGGCATGTGTAAAAACAAGGGTAGCAAGATGACTCTGGCTTACCCAAGATTTTTACAAATGATTTTTGATGAACAAAGGTATTGCACCAGGGATCATGATGATTCTTATATGATCCCTGTGCAAAAGAAAGCTATTTTTAGTAAGATGAATTCACCTCCTCACAGAGACTTACCCCTTACCCAAGCCATGCTTGTTGTTATTGCAGCAGCACAACCTCAACCAGACCCACAACCACAACTTGACCCATTACCAGAACCATTACCTTCACCTCAACATATGGAACTTGACCAAGATCCCTTCAACGCTGACACATTAAATGTTGGCGTTGATACTTCAAATCCAAACGTTGACACCTTTCTACAACAGACCCAAACACCCCTTAACCTTCAAACTGCTACCCAATCCACATCATCTTCTTCACCCCCAGACAAAAGGATGGAAAAACGCCAAAGGACCATTGGAGTGTTCTCCTCTAGTGGTCCTAGCCATGTTGCAGAGAGAACCACCACCACAAGTGTGGTTGGTGATATGGATGAGGCTAGGACTATTGGCTTAGATGTAGGCCAAGCCAGTCCTAACATTATTAAGACCTCATCCATGCCCCATGACTCTGTTTTGGGAGGCCAAATCCCCATTCTAGAGGAGGGCAGATTAGAACCATATACAATGTTGGAATTGACGGCTGTCTGCATTAGTTTGCAAAAGCAAAATGTAGACTTGGTACATACTGTCACTACACAAGGCCTTGAACTCAAGCAATTGAGGGAGAGGATTGTTCTATTAGAAGGTGCTAACAATAGGTGTGGTATGGATGATTCTTCCAAAGGGGAGGATGAGCAGATATATGTGAGTGACAAAGGATCACATGATGGAGAATCTTTGGGTGTGGCTGAAGCTCTTACAGATTTGAAGAAGCAACTAGGTTTTGATGTCTCTTTGGTTACTCCTACAAATTTGAATTTATCCTTTACAGCAATGATGGAGCAGTTCAGAAGAAGCGCTGACAAGAGTAAGATGAGCGTTGACAAGAAGATTTTGGACGCTAACAAACCAAGCGCTGACAAGAGTAAGTTGGGCGTTGACACACAGGTTTTGGACGTTGATAAACCTGCAGATGTGGTTGATGTATTCCAGTCATCATCTATCATCAAGGAAGTGTCTTCACTGGTACCATCATTATCTTTACCCATCATTGATGCATTAGATAAGGGTAAAGGAATTATGATAGAAACAGAGGTTCCCAAGGATGCAGTACAAGTAAAGTTTGATTCAATGTTTGCTGCACAACTTATGGAACAAGAAAAGAAGAAGGTTGTTGAGTCACCATTTGTGGTTACTTCTGAGGAGCAAGAAGGAAGTAATGATGAGAGCACAGATTCAAGTGTCATGATTATTGAAGAACCAGAAAGACTTGAATATGGTGATGTGTTGGCAAGGAGAAACTTGCAGAGTTAAAAATGAAGGTAGATTATGATATGCCAGAGGTTGCCTAGATGTACTTTGCTTGGGAAAATAAGATCATGGAGAATCCAGATATGTCTTTATCAGATCAGATTTGGGGATTGGAGATTCTTCTCAGGATTCAAAAGGATTGCCAGGTAATCCTAAAATATAAGGCCAGCAAAGTTTTCTCACAGTCTAAGAGAGAAAGAAGGGAACTTTATTATATGTTGCTTAGATGTCATCAAGGAGGTTGGACTTTTCAAAAGTTGCAGGAACTATCCTTTGAATAATTGGAGTATAAGGCTTATCCTATTTGGGCAAGAGTGCAAGAGATGAACACTATCAGACTTCTTTCAGATGAAAGGAAAGAAGAACTTGCAGAAGAGATGGAGATTCAAAAGGCTATGATTGTACCCATACCATTAAAGAAGGTAGTTCCACTTGAGTTTCCTTCAAGTTTGAATAAAGTGAATCTCAGTGAAGCTGTTATTAGAAAGAGTATTAAGCTCTCACCCATGGAAGCTTCAGATATGGTAAAAGTGTTACCTCATGATTCTAGAAACCCTATCATTAGTTATGAAGAAGATGCAAATGGGTTTTGGATGATTGGCAGATATGGGAAAGAGGTACATACTTTTACTACTCTTATGTCTTTGTTTACAAGTATGGATAAGGAAGACTTGGCAGACCTTTGGAGGTTACTGCTGGCCAAGTATGAGACTGAAGCACCTACTTCAGTCAATGGAATAAAGCTTTGGTCAACATTCAAGAGAATGTGTGCACCAGAAGAAGAAGATCCAGTTTGGAAGGATCTTGAGGATGATATTAGTGGACTTCAATGGCGTCTATATTCAGCAGTTGGTGTGTATCATTTGAGTTCTACAAAGTTTTCTGGGTATCTTCTTGTGGATGCTGAGTATCCTATGTCCAAAACACTTGTATGAAGAATCTAACAAAAATCAAAGATTAAAAACAAGACTTTTAAGGATAAAAACATGATAATCTTACCAAATATAACATATGCAAGATGATTACAACATCATACAATCATGAAATCAAAAGTTCTTGAAATCTTGATGCATGTGGGTGAATTTAGTATCAATGGAATCACCATAAGATTTTAGGAGGTGGTCTTTGTTTAAATTTTGTTAAAACAAGATGGATGGTGGTGGTTTATGGTGGTGAAGTGGCGGCAACATTGGAGGGTGGGGAGGAGATTGTGTTTTTTTTAGCTAGTGTATGTGTTTGGTGGAAGTAAAATTTGTTTATATAGTGCTAGTTAAGTGGAGGGGCCTAAGTTGCCAATTTTGAAACTTGTGGACTTAAAAACAATTAATAGTTTTAAAGGGTAGAAAATGGTTATTGGTAAATATTGAAAATATTTACGGGGCTCGGGTTTCGTAAAAAAAATAATTTTCAAAAGTTACAATGCATCATAAAAATGATTATATGATTTCTCGACACGACTTAATACGTAATTAAAACGAAATCGTCGAAAATATTAATTATCGAAACAATCGATAAATAAACGTAATATTGTGGGCATCCGTCGGTATCGCAATCACTAGGAATTCTCGTTGTTCATTGATTTTGAAAAAAAACTCGTAAAACGCACGCAGGTGATTTTAAAGCAAAAACTTTGATTTAAATTAAATATGGAAAAATAAAATAAAAATTTTATAATTCCATATGAAACATTATCAATGAACAAAATAATACTTAAAAGTATAATTTAAAAATCTCAGGATTTACATATAAAGTATTCAAGAAAACGTAATACGTTGGAAAATTTAAAAAGCATTAATAAAAAGAATAAAATAATGCTGGAAAAATACGGGTTCTCACAGTCTTCCCCCCTCAAAGAACTCTGGTCCCCAGAGTTCTCCTGAAAACAATAGAAGATGCGAACAAGAGGAAGTACAAAGTGTAGAACAAAATTCATTGCTTCCCATGTAATTTCTGCACCACGACGAATCTTAACGGTTAGAATTCACTATGCTTCAGTTTCTTAACTCCTTTTGGTATACTTTTCAGTCTTGGATTATAATAACGATCTTTTAATACGGAGATACATCGAGAGATAGAGTTGTTGGAAATACGTGAGATAAACTAACATGAATGAACACAAGAATCGCTTAGACAAACAAGGTGCGATAAGATGAACCAAGATTGTAAATCAACGAGGGGTCGCAAGTTGTGCAACTGTAAAACATGACAAAAACGTAACAATCTGAATACAAGAGAAACAGAAGGGAAAAATGAATTACATATGATCAATTAGACTACAAGCTGTCACAATCAGTTGACTAGTATTTTGGGATTACTTTAAAACTTAGTTTTAAATATTTTCTTTATTGAAAGAAAATTTTACCAGGTGTAGTGATTAAAAATCAAACTCTATATAAAATAGGTGGGTAAACAGTTATCAAATCTTTTTTCTTGATCAGGACTTCAAGGTAAAAGTAACCCAGTTCAAATAGTTATTTTGATCAGCTTAAGAGCTTTTCGGGTGACTATGAAATTATTGTTAAAATTCAGGTTTAACGTTACCATTTGGAAAAATCAGATTTTCCAAGTTATATAGAATCATTGTTAGAAATTATAAATTAATTTAATAATTTCATTATATTGACAGTAAAGTACGATATAATCAAACACTTTAAAAGATACAGCTTTACAAGTTATAAATTTATCAAAGAGGATGTATAGATCCGGTACTTAACTTGAAACAGTTATTTTGGTAATTTAAACATTTGACAAAATGTATAAAACGTTCTTAAAAATTAATAATAATCTTTAGAAATTCAAGAAAGTGTTTAAGATATCAAACGATAAACACGTAACAGTTTCTGGTTTTCAGAAAGTGACAAAATAGCAAACGATTATGAAACGAATGTCGATCAACAATTAGTATACAAGCAATAGCACGAGGGAATAAAACGGAAGTCGTATCAACTCTTAACGAACATGATCGAATAGATGCGTCGATGATAATAAAAAAAATAATATGAAACAAAGGATTCTAGCAATGATTAATTCACGAGTGTGGTTGACATCACCACAACGGCTTATTAAGTTCTCATTGGTCGATACACGATCGAAGGAGAAAAGTCACACAACGAATTTTCGAATCAAAGAAAATTCTTAAAAAGTTACTTGAGAGTAAATTCAGTAAAATGAACAACATTAACAATGAAAGGCAAAATCAATACATGGTTCACACGAATGAATTTCAAGACGACAAAGTCTAACAAACATCATGACAATTACACGAAATCATCGTTCACGTCCAGTCGTAAATCATTAATCGCGTCCAGAGACGTTTCGTAGTTCTACCAAGATAGATAGAGATGGTCGATCATAGAAGCATAACAACACTGAAACTTTCAAGTCTGGTATCAATGGTAAGAATTTAGGCAAATGGTAACGAAAATTGTATCATGAGAATGATGAGGTAACAAGTAAAGCAAAGATCGCTGAGTAAGGAAATCTGTGCTTGTGGCATGTACTTTGTTCAAGAAAAGATAAGGGTTCATATGTGTATGTTGCGAATTGTTGATACTCGCATAAGAAGTAAAAGTTTTCTAAACTTTATTTATCTAACTTTTTAAGAGGCATAACTAAAAGATGATATAATTAAGGTTTTTCTAACTCGATTAAGGTACTTTCTCCTACCATTTTAGTTTTGATGTTACTAGTACTTTGATTCTTTTTATTCATGAATTTTGAATTCCTTGGGTGAAACCCACTGAGATTATAGATACTTAGGGCATATTAGGACTTAGGACACTTGCGTGGCGATTTGGTATAGCCTAAGTGTTACTAACAGGTAATATTGTCATATACCAACGACCTCTTATACATAATATCCCTTTCAGGTGCTCACAAGGATACATACCCTAGGATAAGGCTGTCAAACCAAATAGATCTATCATATGTATTAGCGTTTACCCCTTCGAGTAATTAACAGTGCATGAAATTCAGGGACTTCATTAGACAATGGTACTTATGCATTTATCATCACATTCGGGTCCAGCATACCGAAAACAACTTGTGTTCATTTTTATAAAACAGCATGTATCCCCCTCGCGGGTTTAATTAAACATTTAAAGGTTTAAAGGCGAGGCTATAAACTCACCTTTAGGCGAACGGAATGGATGACGGATGAATAATGGAACCGGGCTGTAGAAGAGTAGATATTAGCACTCCAAGGCTATTCGTGACCTACAAAAGTGATCACGCCCCTTAAGTACGCGTTTTATATGCTTATAAAACAATTATACGAAAATAATTCGATAAAAATGTATTACGGATAAAAATTTGCACCAACACCTAAGTCAAAGTGAACCAAGGCTAAACAAGGTTTATAACCTGTAGGAATTATGTATTCTATATGGTCTAAGTGTTAAACCAAGTATCCAATACGGTTTGCACACAAAACGCCTCAAGTTTACATAACAAAGGACGTAAAAGTCAAAAAGTTTCGGTAAGGCTGTCTTGGGAAGAGTGTCTCTCCCAAACCATAAATCCAATGGCTATGGGGTATAAACCCCTGGAACAAGCTTGGAATATAGTTTCCAAAATGTCCAACCATTCGATCTAAGAGTTTACGGAACTTTCTAAAAGTCCAAAACACTAACAGCCCTACCGTAAGAACTTAATGGTCAAACTGCACTAGTCGAACTTGGGACAAAATAACCCGTTAACCTATAAGGTTTAAGGAACTGAGATTTCCACAATTGGAAAGCCTCATGATTCTACTTTCGGCCCATACCAACCACGAGTAAATAGCTACTACCAAGAAAGTACCTTAATCGAGTACTATTGCTATTTCATTTATGTGTGATACGACCGACCCCATATGCTCGTTTGTTTTTAACCGTCTGTTTTTCTTGATTCGCTGTTACATGTTGTGCATACTCTCGAGATACCATTGTTCGGGATTAAGAAGTGTTGTTTTCAATGAAACTTCTGATTTTCATTCTACTACCGTACGTGTTGCTCTCATTGTTTATTTCCTTTAAAATATCTATTTAGATACGCAGATTTTCTTTCCGACCATTCGTTATTGAATGTCTAGTCTATAGACCATTGTGTAGCTCAATGTGTCTCCCAGAAAGACTAAAGGACATCATGTGAGTTACATATCTCGAAGCATTAGTTGAATCAGTACCTGAATAATATCGTGAGTTTTCATAATCTTGATTTACCTTTACGCCACCATTTTACACGACACTTGTACATGAATTACATCTTATTTCATTGACCATTCTACGTTTCGACTTCGACTTACAACTTCCGTTGTACCTTGAAATCATGATCGTCATTTATTATGTGACGATTGTTTGGAATACGATCCTACTTGTATCCTCCCTTTTTCATTAAACCTCCTCGCCTCAGGAGTGTGACTTGTTAATATTTTGTTTCTTTCTCGGTATGTCTTGTGATTTTGGAAAATCACGCCGTCAGGAGACCTTCCTGCATTGCATCTTGTAGCCGAAGACATGAATGTTAAGCGTCGTTTTTGATTTCTTAGTTTATCGTTGGTATTCTTGAATCATTTCTGTATCGTGTTTTCTTTACATGATTAGTTATCTAGTTTATTCTCTTTCGTCTTTATGGAATCCACAAGTCTTGTGCGTACATTAATTTTGAGTTATCATGAAATTTAGACTTGATTTCAAGCTGTGTCGAAAAGTATACTTTGTACACAAACTTTACAGGAAGTTTAACAGTGTCGAGAAAATATTTTTATAACTTTAGACATAAAAATATATATATTTCTACATGTTGAGACGTCCTTTTGGACATAAAATTTGACCAGAAAACTTTAAAATCGAGCAAGTTGCGCTCATTTGAGATTGTGAAATTTAAGAACTTATTTTTGCATAGTTCTAAAATATCGTTTTGCTGACAGATTTAATGCAAGGGCATTTTCGTCCATTTTTATTCCGTTTCAAGTCTCGGGTAAAACTAGAAAGTTGTTCAAAACATCTTTTTACATAGAATTGCATTAGACTTCGAGTCTTAAAAATATCATTTAGTGAGTCAATGGGTCAAGTCAAACCCAAAAGTCAAAACTGATAGACTAAAAAAAAATATGATTTCAAGCGTTTTTTAGTTCGTTGAGCTCGTAAAACTTTAATTAATGATATTTTGCAAACTAAAAACAATGATTGCGTTTGAACAAGTATAAAATAGTAACTTTGAGTTCGGTCATACATATACATAGATCTTGAACTTTTGAAATTCGGTAACTTCCTAATATAGAAACTTTTCGGAGTGATTGTACTATTTGTTAACTGATACCCTACTTTCTTAAAAGTATGTTATTGTCAAATTAATCGCGATGTGCACACATACGGATTCCTTTATCCTTTCTTTTATATATGACTTGTTTGTCATTCTACTTTGTCTTTCTTTGTTTTTATCGTACCACTGATTCGGGCCGAGATTTGAAGATCTTGCTTTCATATCGTTTGTTATCTTCTTGACACGTGTCTCTTGACGATTTCGGCTAAACCTCTTGAAACCTTATCACCTTGTAACCATTTTGTTGACTGTCTTGTACCACTCCTTATTTCCCTCTTGTAACCCACTCGCTACTTTATAAACTATTGTCATGTTACCATATAAACTCAAACTGGTCTTGTTTGCGAATCATTTTACAAAATGTTCCACTTGGACTTTACAAATTACTTGAAGGTTATCTTATAAAATTAATTTATATTAATTTTACAATGTATTTTCACAACTTGTTCTAATACGGTCTTATAAAGAACCCTTGTAACTATACAAATTGTTGATTTAAACAGTTAGCCAGAAACTTAGGCGAAAAGTTTCATATGTTATTTTGATTACTGTTTTTACAAATGGCATTATATACATATTTTAAATAATATGACCTGTAATACTGGTTTGACGAAGATGAGCATCGCATTGCTAGTCCTAAATTATGCATGGCCTGATCACCTGCGGAATACCACTTTGGGGTGCTACTAATAGCACATCGCACACAATCATAGACAACGACCTCAAAAGAGACGTTAAGTTAATATAAAATCTTGTCCAAAAAGTTTCCCATCCCATTATATATAAAATCAGAGTAGCGTTGGTCCCAAAAACCGTTACCAATCACAATACATTAATCAAAGACTTAAAAGTCATTTATTCACTTCAAAGGATGGAAAAATAATATAAAGTTTAGACAAGTAAGCACCAACTTCCTCCTTGCATGCTCCGCTGCTATCCATCTTGATTACCTGAAATACATGCTAAAAATCATCAACACAAAGGTTGAGCAAGTCTATAGGTTTTACAAATCATCATTTGAACACAAGAATTTTTAATCATCTCAAGCTTATCACACAGATAAGTAATATATATATATATATATATCGATAAATGCCTTAAGCTCATGCGACTGAACCTTAACCAACACGTCAAACCGTCTCACTTACGGCGCCCCTACTGAAAGGTAATATTGTCATATACCAGCGACCTCTTATACATAATATCCCTTTTAGGTGCTCACAAATATACATACCCTAGGATAAGGTTTGTCAAACTCAAATAGATCTACCATATGTATTAGCGTTTACCTCGCAAGGTAATTAACAGCACATGAAATTCAGGGACTTCATAAGACAATGGTACTTAGGCATTTATCATCATATTCGGGTCCAGCATACCGAAAACAACTTGTGTTCCTTTTATAAAAACAAGCATGTATTCCCCCTCGCGGGTTTAAAAATCATTTACAAAATAGTATAAAGCGAGGCTATAGACTTACCTTGATAAGAAGTAAGAAACAATAAGTTCTTCGAGACGAGTAGACGAATGCCGACGAATCAACCACGACCTATAATAGTTGCGTGTACTTAATTTCACATTCAAAATAATATAACACGGAAAATGATATTTTACACTTGTATATATAAGTATTAACATGTATTACAAACCAATGCTTAAGAATCCATATCCAAAAATCTAATAAAAATGGATACTTAGAAAAAATCGACAATTTTGACCTTCTTGACAGCTTTGACTTTCAGGTCTGACCCGCTTAATTGACCCACTGAACGACATTTTCATGATTAAAGACTAACACATTTGATGCAAAATGACGTTTCGGACAACTTTCTATCTATAACCGGGACCTGAAACTCAACAGAAATTGACCAAAATGCTCCTACATGTTCTGCGCGAAATTACAATTTTAACGTTAAAATTTCAGATTTTACTTGTAACTTTTACCCCGTTACTACTCGTTTTAAGGTCTGATTCCCTCGCGGTAAAGGTAAAACAACATTCTGAACAACTTTCGGGTTTCGGCCGAAGGCCGAAACGGACCGAAAATGGCCGATTTATCACTCGCATCAGATCTGTAAAAAACGACGATTTTTAGAAAAAACGCAGGTTTTAAATTAGCTAGAAGACCCCTAAATGTTCAGTTTCAAGACCACTTTCCTCGAGGTAGACGTAAAATGACATTTTAAACAACTTCACAGTTTTACTCGAACCCTGAAACGGACCAGAAATGACAGATTTACCCCTCGCATCAGATCTGTCAAAAACGACGATTTTTAGAAAAACGCAGGTTTTAAATTAGCTAGAAGACCCCTAAATGTTCAGTTTCAAGGCCACTTTCTTCGCGGTAGACGTAAAATGACATTTTAAACAACTTCACAGTTTTACTCGAACACTGAAACGGACCAGAAATGACAGTTTTGCCCCTGCAGATTCTGCACAGCAGTTAATTTATTCTATAATGTAAAATCTGATTTTTAACTTTTACAACTTTCAATTAGACGCCAAAACTTCATTTTTGAGAGCTAAGAGTCGTGCCATACATCGAAACGTTCGTATGGACGACGCCTAACATATTCCAAAACTGAAAATCATTTTAGAACACTTTCAGTTTACCGAAATAATCAAAAACTTTCTGCCCAAATTTAGGTATCTCTCAACCCCTCAAATCAACAATTCTCATCGCCAAAATCAATTTCAACACAACCAAACTATCCTAACATCAACACCAATCAACTAGAATCATCAAGAACTTCAAAACACTAACATATATTCATTCCTATGGAGTCTTAAACATGATCAAACTACATGCACATACATAATTGACCCAAAACTTACAAATATCAAGATGATCAAAATCAAGTAACCCTAGTAGGTTCTTGGTTTCACCCGGCTATATCCAACACCAATAGAGGATCAAAAATTTTGATTTTTATGATACCCACTTGATTTTAGCAATATTTATCAACCCTTAATATATCCCAAGCATAAAATTCGGATTACACCACCATTGATGATTTCTTGAAAACTTTGATTTTTCTAAAACACATGAATCATGTTAAATTGATGGTGGGATTTTTTTAGGGATGATAGTTGAATGATTTTGGATGATTTAATTGTGATTTGGTGAAGAAAAATTGATGTTAGTGATGATGGTTGTTGTTGCTGTGTCGAACCAGAGAGGAAGAAAGACTACCAGCTATTTTTTTTTCTCAAAATATGGTAAGTGTATGTTTTATTTAAGTAGTGCTAGTAGTGAGAATAAAAGGGGTGTTTGCCAAGATGTTTTGCTAGACAATTCATAAAAATAAAATAAAGGTGTGTTTGGTTTAGTGTTGCGCCACGGGTACAAACCAAGACAAAAGAGCTTCGGCTCGGTTTTTACCAACTAAGAGTCATTATAATTAAATCTCGAGCCCGATAATTAAATTAATGCATAACGAATTATAAGAAAATGCTTTCGACTCGTTTTCAACCAAATACGACCATAAGTCGAAAAAAAATGAAAGTAGAAATAATAGCTCTCACGGCTAAAATATGGCATTCGTCGTCTTCTCGATTATTTATCGGATAAATTCCATTTGTCAAAGCATCAAATAAAGGCTCAATCACCGGTTTCAACGTAATCCGTCAAACAATCCAATACTTACCATTACTTAGGAATTCAAAATCCGTTACAAAGTTAGGATAAAATAATGACGTCAAGTTCGGGTCATTACATTCTCACCTCCTTAAGGGAGCGACGTCCCGGCGCTCGACTCACCTCATGCTCGTATTGCGTACCACTAGGAAAGATAAGGGAACTTTCTTCTAAAGAAACTCTCACGATCCTACTTGAACCTTGATCCACGATCTCCACTGGTTCTTCTTACAAAACACAACTTATCGTCAAGTTGTATCTCACCAAAAAGGATGAATAAATCCTTATCCACCAATCACTCCTTCAAGCTCGACACATGAAAATCTTATGAATTGCACGAAGCTTATTCGACGACAAGAATAGATGACAGGATTTTCGGGTAAGTCCAGTCAAAAGGAAGGTTTCAAATTGAAGGATATCTATTGGCCGGATAGCCATGGACACACATCAAAAAGAACTGCCAAGAAAAACATTTCGTCATCAGAGGGTGCTCACACGCGGATCCTTACTCAAAAGATAATACAAAGACACCATCTCAGTTCTGCTCACGCACATTAGAGTCTCAATAAACATCGCCGTTGAAAATAAAAAAGATATTACATGGTACGTGTTATCCATGATCGGACGTCATTGGACAATGCCGTCTCAAGTTCTCACAACTTACGATCATTTAACTAGATCACATAACACATAAGTACATAAAAAGAAAAGGTCGAACATAAACATCAAATACAGATTCCCACCGTTGATCATCAAGTAAACCTTAAATGAACCCTTTGATAATAGTAAGTAAAATTACAAGATCTTCACATCCACGATAAGTTGCCGTTGATAACTTGATCCTCAATCAATCCACAAATACACGCATAAATCCTGGTGACACTTAAACAAGTCGCCTATTCTCGAAATGGTTAACGGTTCTTAACAATCTGCTTATAAAGTTTGCTATTATCGAGACACATTAAAAATGGTCTATCGAAATAAATCATAACTCGAGAGAAGTCCAAAGGGTTACTCGTACATAGATGATAATCGACGATAATCATAATGACGACGGCACTGAACGATTAATATCAACGAAACACGATTCGAAGGAAGACGTACGCACACCAAACATCTACAAATCGAGCCAGACATACTTGGGCCCACTCATTTATAACTCCTTGTCTACATCAAAAGGCGTCCCCTTTCATGTATACAAGAGTTTATAAATTTATGGTTCGGGAACTTATAACTTTCTTGTTCAAATGAAAAGGCGTCCCAATCCATTTCAACAAAACGATTATAAGTCAACCTACTCAAGTATTACTACCTCTCAACACGATATCGTATCAAAATACCATAGTAAATACAAGGTGTCAATAAACTTATATCATGATTTCCGTATTCAAACGTCCCATTCCATTTGAATAAGGAAACACGACAATCTAAGGTCCAGTAGTTTAAAATTTTCTTATTCGAATGTCCTAATCCATTTAAATAAGACAACCTTAAACAACTCTTAGTTGGACGAGTTAAAATCTATATATCTAAATGTCCCATTTCATTTAGATACAAGGCATTAAGTCACTCAACCGAATGACTACTACGAGCATATCTTTGTTGTACCCAAACTATATATATTTGATTAGGATATATATCTTAGGTCCAACATTGGCATCCTCCTTTTCATCAATAAAACGCAGTCATATAATTATCAATTCACACGTCGCATTACATAGAAGATTTCGCATCGGATAAATGATTCTTCAAAATCATAAGTAGTAATGAAAACACAAACATCGCATTTATCAATTACGTTTCGAAAGAAGATGTACAAAAATGGCACATCACGATACGATGATAACAATCGAACTTAAACAAGTCGATATGCGATAGGTTACGAAACAATATATACATACTCAAAGTATCAAACGAGTTTCATACTCGTATTCAGATAACATAATCACCAATATCGGTGATTGGTAGTGAAACCAAATTCTAATATAAAACCGTATTATAAAATGTACGACAATCATTCAAGGAACATTGCTTCGCGTGCAATGCCTTTAAATACCGTAGTATATGCATACATATACATACTACCATTCCTACATACACATAGGTTCACATAATGACAATCAAATTATAAAGTAATACAAGAATAGCCTTACCGGAGCCATGCGGAGTAGTTGCGTGCTTAAAACTTTTTAGAACATACCAAAAGTTATAGTTTAGGTTTTTCAAAATCGACCTAGTTCTCTATAACTTGTGGCTCTGGTACCCAATTTGTCACTTCTATTTTTAATATATCTTCTTTATCAAGAAAGTACCTTAATCGAGTTTTAATGTAATACCAAATCCGGGACGGATAATTGTGACAAACGTTATTTTAATGTTAATATTTCATTCATTCTTCGCCCTCATTTTCCTCCTAATGTGAATTACTATGTTTTACGGTTACATGAGTCGAGATCCCTCGTCGATCGTCAACCTTAAATCATTTTACCACATCTTGTCCGTTTATGCGTTTATTGAATTCATTTTTATCTCGTTCTGCTCCTCGTATTGAAGATCACTATTTTATTCTGAGTTTAAAATGAATCTCGGGAAGCAGTGTATAAGAAGAAACGATAAGTGTCACCAGGATTTAGGCGTGTACTTGTGGAATGATTGAAGACCGAATCTCTTAATGAATGGAGTTAATAAATTCGTTACAACCTCGATGAGTATGTTGGAGCCGACACCGCAAGTGGAAAGACTCTTGAGATCAAGTGGTTATTATCAAGGGTTCGTTCAAGGTTTTCTCGATGATTAACGGTGGAGATGTATACTCGATGTTTATGTTCGACCTTTTCTTTTATGTACTTATATGGTGTGTGATCTAGTCAAATGATCGTAAGTTGTGAGAACTTGAGATGGCATCATCCGATGACGTCCGATCATGTAGAACACATATTATGTAATATCTTTTTGACTTTCAACGACGATGTTTATTGAGACTTTAATGCGCGTTGGCGAAAGTGAGATGGTGTCTTTGTATTATCTTTTGAGTAGGGACCCGCGTGTGAGCACCCTCCGATGACGAAAATGTTTTTCTTGTTAGTTCTTTTTTATGTGTGTTCATGGTTATCCGGCCTATGGATATCCTTTAATTTGTAACCTTCCTTTTAACTGGACTTACCCGAGAATCTTGTCATCTATTCTTGTCGTCGAATGAGCTTCGTGTGATTCATAAAATTTTCATGTGTCGAGCTTGACGGGTGACTGGTGGATAAGGATTTATTTATTCCTTTTTGGTGAGATACAACTTGACGACAAGTTACGTTTTGTAAAAGAACCAGTGGAGATCGTGGATCGAGATTCACGTGGGCACGCGAGGACTTCTTTATAAGGAATGCCCTCATCCTTCCGGGTAGTGAACAACTCGAGTATGAGGTGAGTTGAGCGCCGGGACATCGCTCCCTTAAGGTGGTGAGGATGTAAAACACGTAAAAATAAGGTCATATTTATTTTCTTGTGAATTTTAATTATATTATATTTTAATTATTTTTCCACTTATTGAAAATGATTTATTCGGAATTATGGAAATTTTTATTTATTTTTCTGAATTTATTTAAGTCATTAAAATTGATTTAAACGCTCTCTAGCATAAATGTTATAAAATCGTGACGGATCGATGGAACGGGAACGGAGGCGATATATTTAGACTTTATTTAGTAAAAAAATATATATATATTATTTTTGTAAAATTTTATATTTACGTAAACAAATTTGCACCGAATAGGATTTATTAGCGATTTTTAGAAATCGAGTCGGGCTAGGAGTATTTTAATTTTGGGCTTAAGAATGTAGTAATACAAGAGTTATTAGTTGGCCAAGCCCACTCCTCTCTCCCCTTTTCTTTCTACCCGTCGACCACACAAACACATACACTCCAACTGTCATTTTTTTTTACCAAAAATACAAACACTTCTCATGTTCTTTCTCCTTGGTTCGACTAACACCATCAAAAACAGCCCCATAGATCAATTTTTCTTGCTCAATCTTGCAATTAAAATATACCACAATCATCCTTGGTAAACCCTAAACACAAACCCATATTTTATTTACACATGTATTGATTTTTAGAAAATCATAAAATTCAAGAATTTGTGTTCTTGCAAGTTTGATCATGGGATTAGACATGCAATAGGTTAATTAGTATTTAGGCATATATAATTGCTAGAAAAATTCCACAATTTCACTCTTGGTGGCTTGTTTGAGCCGTGGCCAAACATGATCCCACATGGATCATGTGGTGGTTTGTGAGTGTTTGGTTATTGTGATTAGCTTTGTTGTTATGATCATTGTTCTTGGATAAATTTTGATTTTGACCATGCATGTTATAGAAATTTTGATGTATGGATTAAGATTGATGTTAGTAATGAGGATTTTGATTGTTTGGAATAAATTAGAGGTTGTTTGGTTAAGTTATCATGATGCCCAAATTCGGACAGCAGATATGTGAGCCCAAAACTCACATATTTTCTACTGTAACCTGCACTTTTTACAGATTAAATGGGTTTCTTAGGCCTTTTACATGTTAGTGGTGAGTTGGATAGGCACTCAACTCCTCCGGATGAGGAAGTTATGACCTATTTAAGGTCGAAAGACAGATTTTGGGACAGCAAGTTTGCATAGCTTGTAGATACAGGTTATTGACCCCCATTTGTGCATTTTAAGGTTTGATACTGTAGTAGAGATCATATGTGAAGTCTTCCCACTGACCTCATGTTAATAGCTATCACCAAATGGTTTTTATGACTAAAATGGTAAACCCGAGTTTGAAAACCAAATTCTGATTTTGTAACCTTTCAAAGAATGTAACTTTTGTCCTTCTAAATTAGGCAGAAGTTGATTTGGATGAATGTTGAAGCAGAAGTTAATGGTATGCTCGATATGTTGTGAATCTTCGCCAATGGACCGAATTTCTTAATGATTAGAGTTAATAAATTCGTTATCACCTCGAGGAGCATGTTGAAGCCGACACCGAAAGTGGAAAGACTTTCAAGATCTAGTGGTATTATCAAGGGTTCGTTCAAGGTTTACTCGATGATCAACGGTGGAGATCTATATTTGATATTTATGTTTGACCTTTTCTTTTTATGTACTTATATGGTATGTGATCTAGTCGAATGATCGTAAGTTGTGAGAACTTGAGACGGCATTGTCCAATGACGTCCGATCATGGAGAAAACGTACCATGTAATATCTTTTTGACCACGATGTTTATTGAGACTTTGATGCGCGTGGACGGAAGTGAGATGGTGTTCTTGTATTATCTTTTTCGTATGGATCCGAGTGTGAGCCCTCCGATGAAGAAAATACTTTATTATTATTTCTTCTTAATATGCGCCCGTGGATATCCGGCCAGTAGAAATCCTTTAACTTGCAACCTTCCAATTGACTAGACCTACCCGAAGGTCTTGTCAAGTGTTTTTATTTATCATAGCTTGGCTACTTAGCAAGCATGAGTTAACCCGATTGAATTTATTAATTTGGCATGGGTTGATTATTATGCAAACATGTGGTGACTTAATTTTTACGTTCCTGGTGTTGGCTTTTGTGTTTGAATTGGATCGTAATGCGTCCAATGGATGCCCAATTTTTATGTCTTATTGTCGCTTTGTCGATATTGGAGATTTTTGGAGAATTTTATTTTTTTTAGTTCGTGTTGAGTCGAGCCGGGTGCGTTTTATTATATCTCGGGTGCGTTTAAATCGCTTTAAAAGTATTTTCAAGTGTTCAGGGCGACCCCTGACTCCCGCAGTAAGTCAATTTCCCGCCACAAAAATTTGTCGTTTAAAAAAATGAGGCCAAAAGAAAACCAAGATGGCAAAAGAGACCCCTCAAAAATCGTCGGATGAGCTTCGTGTAATTTCTGTAATTTTCGTGTGTCGAGCTTGAAGAAGTTCTTGGCGGATAAGGACTCCTTCATCCCCTTTTGGTGAGATACAACGTGACGACGGGTTGCATTTTGTCGAAGAACGAGTGGAGATCGTGGATCGAGAGGTTAAGCGTTTAAGACCGAGTAAGATTCTCATTACGAAGGTGCGATGTATTTCGAGACGTGGAACGAGATTCACGTGGGAACGTGAGGATTTCTTTATAAGAAGTGCCCTCGTTTTTCCTAGGAGAGCGCGATACGAGTATGAGGCGAGGCGAGCGCCGGGACGTCGCTCCTTTAAGGAGGTGAGAATGTAATATATCGTACTTAACGTCATCGTTTTACCCCAACTATGTAACGTATTTTGAGTTTCTAAGTAATGGTGAGTATTGTTATGTTTGACGGTTTACGTCTAAACCGGAAATGTGTACCTATATTTAATTGTTGTGACGATTGAAGAGTACTAATAGTGATCGTGATGCCGATGGATGCCCAAATTTTACGTTTTATTATCGATTATCTCGATATTGGAGATTTTTGGAATTTTCGTTTCATTACGTATTAAGTTGAGTCGGAACCTTACTATTGTTGTTCGTGTGCGTTTAAATCTTTGAAAAAGTATTTTATTGAACGAGATTTTAATTTTTATGAATTCGGGACGAAACCCGACTCTCGTAAATTTATAAAAACCGACTAGTTACCATTCCCGCTCTTTAAAACTATCTTTGCTAAAAGGACCAAAAGAAAGCCATAATTGCACCATAGGTCCTCCCACCTTTATACAAAAACCACTAACACAAACACACACTTCATTTGTAACATCAAAATTTTTTTTCTTCCTCCTCCTTTCTCTCTTAAACCCACGGCCAACCATGGCCACCACCAAATCACCACCAAAACTTGATTTTTGGAAAATATAATCAAAGACCAATGTTTGTATAATCAAGATAAGTAAATCCCACCACAAATTTACAAAATGCAACAACATTTTTTCAAGATTTAATTTTTGACATATTTTGATAGAAACTATGTTTTGATCTAATTAGTTTTATGGATTTGTGTTTCATTGTGTTTAGGAACACACTATTGAAATAATGGAGCTTGGAACAATTTTATTCTTGGTGATTTCAGCCCCTAAACCCACGAAATTTGTGGGGGGGTTTGGGTGTTCTTGGTGTTTTGATCTATTTAATCATTGTAAGGTTCCATTGTTGTTGTTATTATTACTTTAATCATTTTCCTTTGAGTGCATGCATTTGTTTATAATTTTTGGTAATTTCATATTGATCATGCAAGTGATTAGGAGTTTAGGGATTGTTATGGATGACGAATATGGGTTATTTGAGGTGTTGGTGAAGTTGGAAATGGGTCAAAATAGGATTTGGTATAGTTTTGAAGTGGTCATTTTAGACCAGTAGGTCTAAGGCTATTTTCGTGATTTTAGGTCTGAGATAAGGTTTATATTATTGGATATAGTTGTAGTGGTCGTTGAGACGGTCGTTTCGATATAAGATAGAGCTTTTAACTCCAAACGAGTCAAAAGTTACATAGGTTTGAATATTCGTGTACCGGGAGGCGAGTATCGACGCAATCCGAAATTGTTGTCGATATTGGGTCAAATCCCGGGGACTATAACTTGAGTTTCAAAAATGATCAAGGGCTGTTCTCAGGCCCTAAACTTAGCATTTTGAGTCTATTTTCAAAGTCAAGTGGCGATATTGTAAATGGGAATGTTTAACAAGATCAAAATGGTTTTACGAGTCAAGTGTTTAAAACTGTCCGGTTTTTAAGGTCGAAAGATGTGTCGAGCAGGTGGGTCAAAAATGTGAATCATTGGATGAAATTTAAACTGAGTCTTGTACATATTATAAGTGAGTTTGTCACCAAGTTTCGTCGAAAACGGAGATGTGTAGGTATGGGAAAACAGTGGGTACTTTTGGTAAGTACCGACTGAGTATTATTGAGAGGTACTTAACCTCGCGTCATAGTTTGAGGCGAGAGGCTAAACTATTAGTTTCTAAAAGTTCTAGAAGGATATAAGTATTGTGTGTAAGTATATATTCTGAGATTGGAGACCCATGTAGGGTACTTGAACCGTGTTGATTTGGCATCTTGAGATGGATCAACATCGAAGGTACTAGTTTTGGAAAGCTAGTATGTGTTGTGGGATTTAGAAGGGATTCACTTGCATTGGTTGGTCATGTCTATGTACATATTATTTTGAATCGTTGGTTTTATTATACTAAGTATGTTTTGAGATACTTGAGTATGTTGTTAAGCACGCACCTTATTTGTTAGGTGGCGGCTTTTGACGTGTATATTTGGGAGGCATCTTCACTTCGGCGATCACTACTACTACTAGCTTCGTGTATCATCTAAGGTGAGTCTATAGCCTCGCTTTTATACTGGTTTTAAATGATATTAACCCGCGAGGGGGAATACATGCTATTTGAAACAAATAGAACACAAGTCTTTGAATGATTGCTTAAACTCAAATGTTGTTTTGATTGTAACAAGTACGTTGAGTACAATGGATTGGTACATTGAGTACAATGGAATTGGTACGTTGATTACAATGGAATTGGTACGTTGAGTACAATGGATTGGTACGTTGAGTACAATGGAATTGGTACGTTGAGTACAATGGATTGGTACGTTGAGTACAATGGATTGGTGTGACTCGTATAACAACGTAGGGTCACACAAAGGAACTGTAAATGAAATTGCTTTTTATATACTTGTGTTCAAATGATAATTTGCAAAACCTATAGATTCGCTCAACCTTTGTGTTGATCCTTTTAAGCATGTATTTCAGGTAACCAATATGGATAGCAGCGGAGCATGCATGGAGGGAGTTGGTGCTTACTTGTCTAAACTTTGTTTATTTTTCATCCTTTTTAAATTAACAATTTAATTAAAGTATTTTGAGGAACATGTTGTGTTGGTAACGGTTTTTGGGACTAAAACGCTACTCTGATGGTATCTTTTGGGATGGAAAATATATTAGTCAATGTTGTATTTATACATTTTAACGTCTGTTTTGGGATTGTTTTCTATGATTGTGTGTGATGTGCTATGAGTAACGCCCAATGTGGACATTCCGCTGCGTGGTAATTTGGGGCTTGGCTAGTACGTTGATACCCCCTGTGGACGGATAATTTGTGATAAGAGATAAGGTATAATTGCAATTGATGCCTTTAGTAGGGGCACTGGTTTCATCTGAATCACGCCGGTAATTATTACGCGGGTGATTGAGTTAACGGATTAGTGTCATGAGCTTAAACACAATTGTCATAACCTTGAAAATAGATTGTTTGCGCGACAATGCTATTGAATGATCATGATTGGTTTTTAATACTTATGTTCAACTTATGATTTGATAAAACTATAGATTCGCTCAACCTTTGTGTTGACAGTTTTAAGCATGTGTTTCAGGTAACCAAGATTGATAGCAGCGAAGCATGCGAGGATGGAAGTTGGTGTGGCTTGGCGGTCTACTTGTTTTTCCACCCTTATTTAACTTAAAACTCTTTTATTATTCTGTCATGTGAGCAAAAATGTACTTTTGGGTTGAGATTCAGTGGGGACCTAACGCAAACTCTGTTTAGTATTATCTTGGGATTTGGAAAACTGTAGACTTGTATGATTTTAATAATGTTTAAATTTATGTTTAAACTTTTACGTCTCTT
Source organism: Glebionis coronaria (assembly GCA_025667525.1). Taxonomy (NCBI): domain Eukaryota; kingdom Viridiplantae; phylum Streptophyta; class Magnoliopsida; order Asterales; family Asteraceae; genus Glebionis; species Glebionis coronaria. The sequence continues at coordinate 337,065,835 of CM046880.1, read as the reverse complement.
TGAGTCGTTTAATATAGCTTATGTGTGATGATAACTACGTAGCACCCAAATGTTGTAGTTCCGCTGCGCATAGCATTTGTGGGGGTGTTATAGATTGGTAATCAGAGCCATGAGTTATAGAGAACTAGGTCATTTTGAAAAATCCTAAACTATAACTTTTGGTGTCGTAAGAAATTGTCCAAGCACACAACTATCCTGCATGGCTCCGGTAAGAACTCTTTAGCATTTCTTTATATTTTAGATGTATCCCTCAAAATTGATATGAATTCCCTAGTATTTAGTAAGTAAATACTTTGATATATATTGAGATATATTGTTTTGTACGTTGAGTACTTATCATCGTAATTTGCAAATTCCTGTAAAGATTATCGTATATGTTGCATGTAATTGGCATAACGGGCTACATTGCATTACATGGCAACACCGCGTTGTAATCCTGCGTGTATGTAGGAATGGTTGTATGTATAAGTATGTATATACTATGGTATTTAAAGGCATTGCACGCGAAGCAATGGTCCTTGGGTAATTATCGTACATTAAAATGCGGTTTTGTTGAGAATTCGGCCTTACCGCTAATTATCAATCTTGATAATTAATTTATTGTTCGGATAACCGAATATGAACCTCGTTTGATACTCTAGATACGTAAATAACGCTTCGTAACATATCGTATACTGACTAGATTGATCTCGATTGTCGTTATCGCACTGTGATGTGTCATTTTGGACATTTTCTTTTTGGAACGTAAATTACTATCGTATTACTGTATTTCCTTTATTCCTTATGGGTTTGATATATTGGTTGGCGTAACTATAACATAGACGAAGTATAATCAACGAGGCGTACATCGTAGCGACGAATCACATGTGTATGTTATGAAACATGGTTGAGGCGTATCGCTATTTAATCGTTTTTATCATCCTACTTGGATTTAAATATGCGTTTTAAGGATAGACTAGCGTTGTGACCAATCGCGATAACTTGAAATTTGGTTGATTTGTGTTAATTTTGTGGTGTACGATTTCGAGACTCATCCGAGGCCGATAACAACATTTAGTTGACATACGTATTCTCGCTTTGTTTATTTCATTTTGTTTTGTTGTTTCATTATTTTGAATTCGATATTATACATGACGAGGTCCGGCATTTGTGTGAGTTAAGTAAGCACTAAACTTTGTTGATTGAGTGGTTTCAACATAAAGTGTTTTACATATTTAATACTTGGCGGATAAAACTTTTGGAAAAAAAAATGACTTATGATGTGTCTTGTAACAAGTAAAAATAAGTGTAGAGAAGAAATGGGCAAGGTGAAATTATTTTTCCTTCAACCTTGGTTGGTATATCATAATAAGTAATTTATATTACTCGTAAAATCCTTGTTTTTATATATTAATAATTTGATACTAGAAGCTAGTGATGGATTTGTTAAGAATTTGTTTAATATAATTTTAAAAAGGAGTTTATAATAAAATTTACGATATGACTGTTGAGTATATGTAACTTTGGATTTAGTATAAATTAATTTTCGGGTCAATGTAGCAAACTTTTGGCGTATCTTGTAATATAAAACATGAGTAGAAGAATTGGTCATGTATTTTGGAGCTAAAAACTTTGTAAAATTTGTTTTATTTTAAACATAAGGTTATGTTTACGTATGCATTGGTGTAAACTAGAACACGTTACTTGTTGTAGTGAATAAACTGGGATAGAATCGGAATATACACTATAAGTGAGAAATTCTAACGCTTGAAATAAATTTTTAAATATTGATGGAACGTCATTGGGAATCATTCGTTTATTTAATTATCGTTATAGAGAATCACTATGCATAATTCGATGATGCTTGTTTAAAATCGTTTGAAAAATCTTTTGTTTTATTCCGCTGCGAGATGTGTTAATTTTAAAATCACTTGACAATGGGCTAATGATTAAAAGTTGAATTTTATATATCTTTAAATTATTGAAATAAGCATCTTAATTATTTATTATTTTATTATTATTATCGAGATTCAAGTGTCGACTAAAATCAGTAATTTATCCGAAATAATACTACGTGAAACCTCTTTAGCATCTGGGTCGAATTACGCGAATACTATTTAATAAATCAGTTTTAAGGAAGACATGTGTATATTAAAAAGTCAAGGTTAATTTTAAGAGTCAATTGGACTAGTTTGAGTCGTGTTGGATACGTGTATGTATGTGATAAGGTAAGTCATAATAATAATAACGTAAAACTTTGAAAATTCTTACTATGTACGTTTTTGGTACTTAAGATATGAATATTAATGGGATTTTGACACAAGTATTGAGATTTTCAAACCTAATGATTTTATCGATTATAATAACCGAGTCACCGCATCTACTAATGTTAATAATTACCTAGAGATTGTAATTTTTCCAGAAATAAAAACTTTGTAAAGATTGAGAAATGAAAGGTATAAGTTATTTAATGGTGTAACACAAATTGAAAATGTGTGAATATTCGGTTTTACAATGTACAAGGTAACATTAACTAGAATATGCAAATGGATTACCCAACACACGCCTACTTGTATATTATTTAATAAAGATGTATATATAATGTTTTGAGTCACGATGGTTCGATCGTCCGACATCCCTTCTTTGATTTTATGAGTCTGTATCTAAACTTGAGTCGTCATGTGACTGTTCATTTTAATATTTTCTATGATATGAAACCATTATTATTATATTTATTTTAAAACTACTATTTCGCTAGGACTTGATGATGAGGGTATGTCACCCGGTGTATTTTTGTCATGTTCATGGACGCCGTAACTTTTCTTCTTTCGGTTAATGGAACCTAAAATTCTGTATTTACTTGAATGATGTTATAAATCTTCATTAAATTGGTTATTTATTCATAATGGAACAAAAGCGAGGAGGCGAAGCCGCTTTACCAAATTGTAGAGGTGAAAGAACTCGATCTTCCTGGTGAAATTGTTTCTATTCGACCAAGTGATTATTCTCCTCTCTCCGTATACCCTTGGTGGAATGTGTGTGCAAACTCGAGACGATGGGAATTATGATCGTTGTTTTATTTTTGACGCTTGTGTGGATATTCAATTTTTACTCCATGAAGTCGTAGATCACTGTTGTTATCCCGAGACTTTTGTCGTATATTTGAAGTATTTTCATTTCTAATGTAGTTAATTTTAGTTGGCAATTATCTTGCTCGTTTACCTCGTTCGATCTCATTGATTTTTGATTTTATTACTTGTTGTGCTTGCAATGATCTTTAATCATGAACCACCTTACCATTGATTGGTGAGTAGTCTATTTTGAAAATATGTATGAGTGTGAAATGTTTCGTTTAACCAAATGTAAGTGGTGTCGATTTATTTACTTAATTATTTATTCACTTTTCTCATAAATAGGCAAAGTAATATATGTTTCCAAAGTAGACGAAAAATGTTTGATGTGTTTCTTAAAACGATGGTAACAATATTTTCCCATTTCAAATTTCATTTCAAATGGTTTAATTATTTTGAAGATTAGGTCAAAAACTTTCGTAGTCATATTTGGTATGTAATAATAATGTTTGTGTCGTCACTCGATCCTCAATTATGCACAGCTTAGCTAACTATGCATAATTCGGGAAGAGTCCTGTTTTGTTGGTTGTTGTTGCTTGATCCTTAAGTATGCATGATCTAGCTAATTATGCATAGTTTAGGAAGGGCACGATCGTGTCAAACAAATTGGTCATCTTTAAAACCGGTAGTGTTTTGATAGATGTTTGGATGAGAACGTTTTTAAAATGATGGATCCTTATGCAAGTAATCGTATTTTCTTTGATTCCTAAAGAAATTTTTGAATTTTCTTGTGTTCCTTGAAATCTTTTCTTTTTGTTTGGCGTTGACTTAGTAAGTCACTGTGACCGAGTAATTTTAGAAAATGTTTTATGTGTTGAATGTAACATGCGAATTTCATCAGAAACACGAGGGTGTTGATTAAATACCTAAGGGGGCTCGTATCGACACTGAGAAGAGTTTTTAACAAAAAAATAGAAGACTGCCGAAGTAGAGGAACTCCGAGTTCGAATAACTCCGAGGGAAATAAAGAAGACTTCTCCTGCATCAAACGTATTGTACCTTATTTATTTATTTATTTTTCTCTTCTCGTTCTTTTGATATGTTTAACGACACGCGATAAACTGTTGAAGTTTACCAACTGTGCATCGGTAGTTGGAAGACAATTCCATTGCCGTCTTCGTTTATTTAAGTGAGGAATCCTCTTTGCTTGACTCAACCATCCTTGATTATCGATGGTTAAACGATAGATAGCCATAGTTGATGTTTTTTTTTGTGGTGAACCCTTGTCTTTTATGTGTTTATGTTGTATGTGATCTGGTCAAGTGATCATAAGTTGTGAGAACTTGAGACGACATTGTCCAATGAAGTCCGATCATGAAGAACACGTGCCATGTAATATACTTATAACTGTGAACGGCGATGCTATTGAGATTTTGACCACGGTTGGGATGAAAGTGAGATGGTGTTCTTGTAATATCTTTTGTGTATAAATCCATGGGTGAGCGCCCTGCGATGACATATGTTTGTATTTTATTTCTTTTGGATATGCATCCATAGCTGGCAAGCCGTGAACCTTCTTAAACTTGCAATTTTCTTTTTGACTGGACTCATCCGAGAAATGTGTCAACATTTCTTATTTTATCATGGCTTGGCTGATTAGCAAGCATGAGTTAACTTGGTTGAACTTATTTACTTGGCATGGTTTGGCTATTTCGCAAACATGTCGTGATACGGCTTTATGTGCTTCATAATGGCTTTTGTGTTTGATTGGTTTGTGATGTTTTCGAGAGAGTTATGTATACGTCGAATGATTAGCGTATCGATGAATTCATTTTTGACGGACTAGGGTTGTATGTACGTAATATTGCGATAAGGTGATTTTGTACGACTAGTAATAATTACTTCGTCTTGTATGTTCTGAACGTTTTCGATGGGGTTATGTGTGAGCCGTGCGATTTTATTTTTTGAGTAATTGTTTTTATGAGATGATGGACAAGTGAAAGGAAAATTCGAACGTTGGAAGACATGCTCCGAACGTGTGTGATTGATTTTGATAGTTGTTGAGATCGATACTTGCCGTTGGTAGTATCTTTGTACAACGACATTTACCATGGTAGCTCTAAAGCTGCAGCCTTTGAGGAATTATGATGATGAAAATATAGATCGCCAGTTGGATAGAATGAAGTAGGAAAAAGTCAGTTGAATGGACTTGAAATGATTCGAGAGGCTACGGAAGAGATGGTGTAGATTAAGAATCACTTGTTGACCGCGAGAAGCTATGAGAAGAGACGTGTCGATAACCGTAGGAAGAATTTGGGATATTGAAGTGGAGATCAAGGATCGAGATGTTAAGAGATTGAAGCAAGGTATAATACTCATGGTGAAGGTGTGATGGAACCCGAAACGTGAACCGAAGTCCACATCGGAACGTGAAGACCCCTTTAGGAAAAAGTACCCTCATATTTCTAGTAGTACGAAATGCGAGGATAAGAACCGAAGAGCGCCGGGACGTCGCTCCCTTAAGGAGGGGAGGATGTAATACCAGTGAAAGTGCCGTATGATGCTAAGTTATTGTCTCAAGAGCTGTTCAGTATGAGCATCTCTCTTAAGTTGTGGCTCACTTGTGGATGTGATATCCCGAGCCCAACGTCATTTATTTAATCCTATTTTACGTATATTTTTGAAATTTTTAAGAATTTTTATCGTGGATTTATTTGACGGTTTAAGTTGAAACCAACGTTTACGGTCAAAATTTTTACGTTCGACGATTTAAGAAGTACCAATAACGACTACGATACCGACGGATGCCCAAATTTTATCTTTATTATCGATTGATCGATATTTGAGTTTTTCGAAGTTTTTATTTTATTACATTTTAAGTCGAGTCGGAACCATATGTATATTCGTTTTTGTGTGCGTTTGAACCATTTAAAAGTATTTTGAGGTAGCCGGGACGAAACCCGACTCTCGTAAATTTATAAAAACTTACTAGGTACCATTTTTGCCTTTTTAAAAAGATATCTTACAACTATGGCCAAAATAAGACTAAAATGACACTTTCTACCCTCCCTTGCATATAAAAGAAATTTTTCACACACACACTCCTCATTTTCTCATTCAAAATTTTACACACACTCTCCTCTCTCTCTCTAGGCCGCTGGCCACCACCATCCACCACCCAAAACCACCACAAAAATTTGATTTTGAAAAATCTAATCAAAGACCCATGTTTCTAACATCAAGATAAGTAAATCCCACCATTAATTTATAACATGCAACAACATTTTTTTTAGATCTAATTTTTGAAATAATTTGAAAAATATTATGTTTTGATCTAATTAATTTCGTGGGTTTGTGTTTAAATGTGTTTAGGAACCTCTATTTGAAATATGGAAGCTTTTGGAAAATATTTGGTTGGTGTTCTTGATCCCAAAACCCACGGCCCAAATGGGGTTTTTGATTTTGAGTTTGTTTGATCTTGATTCTTGTTGGTAAGGTTCATATATTATGTTATAATTATTTAATTAATTATTTTGAATGTTTGTTTTTACTTTTATGAAATGGGTTTTGGATGAGGATGAACATGCAAGTGATTTAGGGTATTTGGATTTGTTTAGGATGATTGTTAGGTGTTATTAGAAGTATATGAATGATTGAAATGGGTCAAAAAGGTGATTTGTGATGATTTTAAAAAGGTATTTTTAGATCAGAAACTTTAAGGGTATTTTCGTGGGTTTAAGTCTAAGTCCAGGTCTAGATGATGAGATATTGTAGTAGAGCTTTTTCTTAGCTTCGTTTTGGTATAAGGTAGAGCTTCTAACTCAAAACGAGGAGGAAGTTATGCTATTTTTAATATTCGTGTACCGGGAGATGCGTATCGACACAATACGAAATTGTTGTCGATATTAGGGTCAAATCTCGGGGACTATAAGTTGAGTTTCAAAAACGGTCAAGGGCTGTTCTCAGGCCCTAAACTTATCATTTTGAGTCTATTTTCATAATCAAGAGTCGGATTTGCAAATGGTATTGGTTAAGATGGTCAAAATGATCTTACAAGTCGAGTGTGCAAAACTGTCCGAATTTTGTACTCCAAAGATGTGTCGGGTAGAAGGTCTTAGAAGTGAAAACTTTTTATGAAATTTGGTATGGGGTTTCTACAGATTATAAGTGATTTTTATAAACTTTCTCAGATTTTTAGGAGTGGTCTAAGTGGGTTAAAACAGCCCGTACATTCGGTATGTACCGGCAGAATTGTAAAATGAGTAATAGTTTTAATAAAGTATAAAAATGGCTCGTGTCTAATAAATATCACTTGTATGGATTTTTGGCATGAGCTTATATGAACCTTGAGTGTTCTTAATTATGTACATACAGTACTTGAAGGTACTTGAATGTGTTGATTCATTAAGTGTTTATTCGTTAGGTGTTGTATTTGATTTCCCGGGGCATCCTCATCGTCGGTGATCGATTTCGTTTACGCCGTAGTTACTAATACTACCACTACTACTTAAGGTGAGTCTATAGCCTCGCTCTTTACTTATTTCAAATGTTTTTACCCGCGAGGGGGATACATGCTATTTAAATGAAAATGAACATAAGTCATGAATGATTGTTGGACCCGAATGTTGCCTTGAAATTGTGTTGAGTACCTAGTTGCAAAAGGCCCTAATTTCATGAACTATTAACTATTGTCTTGCCCTTGCGAAGGGGGAAATAGCCGCTTATACAAAGTGATAGTACTATGGGGTTGACTACCCTATCCGAGACGAGGGCTAGTACGTTGATACCCCCTGCGGACGGATAATTTGTGATAAGAGATAAGGTATAATTGCAATTGATGCCTTTAGTAGGGGCACTGGTTTCATCTGAATCACGCCGGTAATTATTACGCGGGTGATTGAGTTAACGGATTAGTGTCATGAGCTTAAACACAATTGTCATAACCTTGAAAATAGATTGTTTGCGCGACAATGCTATTGAATGATCATGATTGGTTTTTAATACTTATGTTCAACTTATGATTTGATAAACCTATAGATTCGCTCAACCTTTGTGTTGACAGTTTTAAGCATGTGTTTCAGGTAACCAAGATTGATAGCAGCCGAGCATGCGAGGATGGAAGTTGTTGTGGCTTGGCGGTCTACTTGTTTTTCCACCCTTATTTAACTTAAAACTCTTTTATTATTCTGTCATGTGAGCAAAAATATACTTTTGGGTTGAGATTCAGTGGGGACCTAACGCAAACTCTGTTTAGTATTATCTTGTGATTTGGAAAACTGTAGACTTGTATGATTTTAATAATGTTTAAATTTATGTTTAAACTTTTACGTTTCTTTGAGTCGTTTAATATAGCTTATGTGTGATGATAACTACGTAGCACCCAAATGTTGTAGTTCCGCTGCGCATAGCATTTGTGGGGGTGTTATACCTATGTCCAAAGAAGTTTTGGAGAAAATGATGACAACACAGCTGGAAATTGACTACTCAAGTGACGTGGCCAAAGATTTAATTTTATATATTTATTTCCAATATAATGCAATTTGTAAGAATCCTCCTAGTTCTTAGTTTTTATTCAGAAACTTGATCATTAGAGTAGATATCAAGTTTAGGGGAGGATTGTTGGGAATAAAATGTAGCCAATACACTTAGACGCTAACAAGAGCAATCTGGACGTTGTTAAGAAGAAATCAAGCGTTGACAAGACAAGCGTTGACATGAAGAAGTCAAGCGTTGATAAGAAGAAGTCAAGCACTGATAGAAGACTTAGTCTACACGTATTATGTTTCTAGTTTGTTTCTAGTAAAGATATGATCAATAATGTATTTCTTATGTTTATCTTTACCTAAAATAGCTGATACGTAGACTCTTGTACAAGGCTCCTTAATCTATAAAAGGAGACCTTTAGGTTTTAGTTTTATATACGTTTTAACACTTTCATTGTACGCAAGTTTGATTTATCAATCAAAGTGAAAGTTTGGTTTATATTGTTTGTGCGTTCTTGTTTAAGTATTAATTCCGCATAATACTTGAATTGTTACATATACAACAAAGTTTCTCTATGTGTTTAACTTGATTTAATCTCGTTTACACAAGCTAAATCGATCTAAGTTTGGGATCAATAATTCAGTCTTTGTTTATGTTTTGTCTCGAGAAGGTGGCGTTACAGTGTACTCAGCAAAGTCAAAGATTCAAAACCACATACTCATGCCCAAAGACATTCAACAATCAAGAAAGCTAAAGACTTCCGCAACTCTGATGATCAAAATCTTCCTTATCAATTAATGTAGAGGAATGATCTCTCTTGAAAGGAGATTGTTAGCAAGCTTTAAAGATAGTGCAACATATGAGCATGTGGATGAAGACACAAGATCGCAAGATGGCAAAGATAAGCCAAGGATGATTTGAAGATCTCAAGATCAAAAGACAAAGTCGAAAGACAACGACAAAGGCTCAGAGATCACAGCATGAAGGAACAAGACTACTATTACACATTCAAGACTCATTTATTACGAAATTCGTAATCTCCATTGAACTCCAAATATCAAAGAGGAATGACCTCACATTGGGGGAGATTGTTAGCCTCAAAATATTGAGTCAAACAAGAATGTTTGGTCATAGGTTTTTATTATAATATTTATTACAACGTTGTAATAGTTAGTTAGATTAGTCGTGTTTTACGGGCTTAACTTTAAGCTAAAGTTCATTAATAAGTAACTAAAGCCTAAAAGGAAAGCCCGGCCCATTAAACAATATAGTCCATTAAGGCTAAATATATGAGCCCGACTATATAAGCCATTCCTAGCATGTTAGGAAGGGTTGGTGATTTCATTTTCTTAATATAATATTCTCCTAGTTTCTCCACCTTCTCTCTACTTTCTCTCACTACTTTCTCTCTTTAGAAATCATCTATCTTTCTTATTTGATTCATAAAATCAACCATGGTGAAGTGAAAAAATTTAGGAACAACATAATCACTTAAACCCCTAATTTTTATCTATCGATTGAGTATTTTTTTAATATATATCACAACAATCAGCAGGTGGATTAAAAATATGTTTTAACTATTGATTAAATTACCTATCTTTCTTTCTTGCTTTTGTATACGAATGTTTGTTTATTGAGATACATTATATATTTGTTATTTTTTTATATTTATCTAATCAACAAATATGAATGTTAAAAAGTATGGTTGATACGTGATCTTGTAGCCGAAGAATCAACAAAAATAAACAAATATATATTTTATTTTTTTGGTTGATACTTGATCTTGCATAAGAGTTATAACCGAAGTATTTTGTTGGTTTATTGGTTTGTACTTTTATGTTCCCTAACAAAACTAAACAGATATATATATTTTTTTTACTGAACCTATGAGAAACCAAACATCAGATTTGAAAGTTAAAAATCTACTCTTATCCTAAAACCCAAAATTTTAATCAAAACCTAAATCATAATCCTAAACCCATCTAAAAACCAAACGGACCCTAAAACTATCCTTCCTATACTAAGTAACTACCCACTACCCTTTTACTCTTTATATTCCCCAAAAACATAAATCTTCCTTCACCCCACAAAAGCATATCCTAATTTTAAATCACCATTGATACAGGTTTGCAATATATTACTATACACAAGCATAGAAGAAATTCAAAGTGATATTAATATATGGATGTATATCATAATTAGCAGGTGTGTAGTTGAATTACAAAGACAATATGTGAGATTACATCCTTTATTCTCAATCGTTTTTCTTTCTTTTCCCTTATTAGGTGTTGAACCAGTCGGTTCAGTTTGACGGTTCGACCCGCGTCGACCAAAACCCGACTGTTTAATCCGGTTCTGAATTTAACCAAAACCCGACTCACAACGGACCTGTCATTACTCTGGTTCCCGATTCAACTGGTTGAACCGGCTGGGTTGAACCAGGTTTTAAAATATTGGTTCTTACTATTAGATGAATAGAATTCAACTAAGCGAGAGAATGAGGCAGAGAGATTTGGTCATACGCAATATTAAACAGTTAGGCGGTCATCCTAAGTTGTTGGTTGTTGGTTATTTGAGGGAAATTTAAAGTGCGGATATGAACAAGCTTAACTAGTTCAGGAGCATGATCATTCATTCCAACATCAGGCTCGCCCGAAAAAGATGGTACATCATCAACATGTTGGTCAACAATTAGCCGGCCTATCTATATCTGTTGTTAGATCTACTTTTTAGGCTTTCAATGTTCAGTCCTTCTATGTATCATGTACTAGAATGTGTTAGAAATTATTAGTTAACCATGTGTATTTCGTAACCTAATGATTTTCCAAGTGTGTAGGTTACCTAGTAGCAATAATTTATGCTACCAACTTAGGGTTATAAGAACCTACTTCCATATGTTTGCTTAAGAACTTTAAATGTTCCTTGAATGTGTTATGAAAAATTAGTTTTATGTGTTTACCATCATAGACTTCTTCGATTATGCGTATTTAATACTCTCGCCTTCCAACTTGTCATACAAAACACCATAATGATCCTGCAAATACCGTTCAATTACATATATAACAAAATTCATTAAATGTAATATACAAAGGAATATATAACTTAACTATCATCTCAAGTGGAGTTTTAGGTTGTTTCTCCCCGTCTTCTTCCATCATACCGTCTTCTTCAAAACTGTTATCTATGAGTGAACGAACTGGTGCCTTTAACTTATCTTACCACTGACAGCAGATGTTGCTAGCTTAAACTTAATTTTCGTACTACCACGTCGGTCCCCCTTCTGTTCACTTTGTATTACATCATCCTCCAACAACCCATTTCCTTCAAAACTGTTGTCTTCATCGTTAGTGGGAACACCCAACTTTAACTTCAATAGCTCCTTCAAAAGTAAAGTTGTGGGATACATTTAATTGTTAGTAATATGGTAAATAAAGATTTATGAGAAACGTATTATAATACCATTTTGTTGGCAGATTCCAGGGTATATGATAACTGGTCTTTAGTTAAAACTTCGTCTATACCCTTTAAAGTGTCTGCTTCTTCCGCACAACCATGATCTTCAATTTCTTCCGTATATGTGCCTTGTTTCTCAGTCTCACAGAAAGAAAATCTCAGAGTGTCCTACAAATAAACATTCAAAATATTAGTGCCAACATATCTTAATGGGTAATTAAAACAAATCAAATTTCAATTATATTATATTTATTTACATCGACTTGCGACGGGGTAAAAGCATCATTCATGTTAGGTAAAGAAAGATCTCCCTCAGTGTCCATCAAGATCGGAGTAGACATTGTATGAAACACCGGATTCTCAACATAAGCTGTTGCAAGCTGTTGCCCAATCAATTGTGACGGATCCTCCTGTGAGTATGTATAATAATATTTGTAAGATTCACCCTCTTCATATACACCGCAGGAAAACTTGTCGCTGCTATTGTTAACATCACATGAACGTAAACCCACACCTACAACCTAAAGAACAAACACTCTTACATATGTAACCTTAAATTTTAATTCAACAATACCAACTATAACTTGCGATTCTATTTTAGATATAAATTTAGTAAACTAAATTTACCTTTGCAACAATAGATTGAGATTTAATTACACACGCAGCTTCCTGCTCATATTCACCTTCAATACCACATGTAGTTTCTTGTTGTAAAACGTTGGAAATTGTGTTGTCCGTCTGTTTAAACCAAAATATAGACACTTACCATAGGTATAATTATTTTGTTATAAACCTTAATCAAATGCGGTTGTTATTTATATTACCTTCTCTGAAGAATCGACCGCTACTTTAACGCGGGCTTCTTTGGCAATTGAATATTCGGACCTGTCTTGTCTAGATTTCTTAATATACCGCTGCACGGAATGAATCCTTTTCTTAATATCTTCAACAACCTTCTTCAACAATGGGTTACCATCATCAGCAACACATTTCTCAATCACATCACACTTGATCGTATTTTGTTTACATCACGCTTAACTTCATCTTTATCTGCGATTCGATCTACAGAAGATCTCGGGCCACCTTGGTCACTCTACATTAATTCCACCTGCATGCCATCACAACCTCCTTCTGCTGCATGGTCTGGGCTTTTGGATGGAGTATCTATTAAATCATCACATTTTGTGGGCCCTTTCCAGCTCTTGAACAAAGTAATCAAGACTTTCGGAATACCAAGGATGACCCACCTTAGTATCTGTCGTACGAAAAGAATAAACTGGGTCGAACCACACCTCAAACAATTGAGCATAATGCGCTTTCTCAAATTGCCCAACGCTAGTTCATGCTAGACCACGAGGTATTACGTCAGGGTCTTTAGTTCACCAATTCCTGATAATTTTAAAGATCCCCAAAGCAAATATCTACGAAAAAATATAAAAAACAGTATCAAGAAACATTTAAAATTTATTCTACTCAAACATTTAATATAAATATATTTTATTTTAAGAACGTTCTAACCTTCAACGCCCAAACAAAACCATACAGAGCGTACGTTTGATTCTTCTTAGGCTCATCATTCACTTCCCCAGTTAACAAGTTCGTATTCCCACCATCATCGTTACTTATTATCTTCTTCTTCTTCTTCTTCTTCTTCCTCTTCTCTCTTGACGTGCCTAGGTACAACATTAACCGTTCTTGTGTAGAATACTCTCCAAAGTTACTGTCCCTAGGGGTATGCATTATACCACTCCAGGTCTTCTACTACTTCCAATACTATATCGAGAATGTTGAACCTAGGCTCTCTACCCATAAACACCATAGTTGTAAAACCTGCATTTTGAGAATACGACATTTGTTCATTTAGACTGGTGGGAGTGGTAAGCAACCCACTCACCGCCACGTCAGCTTTTTAACAAACTCACCCAAACTCCCCACAGGAGGTAATGGCACTCACCTAAACTCACTACAACTCACCTATCATACTTATTTTTTTATTATTTAAATACACCCCACTCACAATAAACACCTAATAATAAACCTAACTCAAAAAATAAAAACACTTTGGGCCCACACAAGTTAAACTCACCTGGGTGAGTTTACCCCTGTTTTTTTCCTTTAGAGCACTAACTCGCGCGCGAGTTTTTTGGAGGGAATGGTACCCACTCATGAGTTTGGGAAACTCACTCGTGGGATACCTCCCACTCCCACCAGCCTTATATCATTTTGAAAATTTGAAGTTCATTTCTGAAAATTCATTTCATTCTTAAATTTTTATTTCATTTCTGAAAATTTAAAAATGTGCATTTAATTACTTAATAACTTTGAAATAATGAAAAGTTATGTTATAAATATCTTGGAATTAAAAAGGATATAATATAAAGTTATTTTAATTAAAAAATACAATTGTTTAAAAAGATTTGATTTTTGTCTTATTTTGTTTATTTACTTACCTAAATAATTAAGGCTTTAAATTAAGAATGAAGTGTAAAGGTTTTTAAGAGTATATTTTGTAGACATTATCAGTTTGGTTAAAATAAATATTGTTCCCCCATATGTGGCTATATTAGGCTCGTATTAAGCAAGAGAAAACAAAGAAAAATATTTGATTTTTAATAAGTTGGTTATTTTGAGAATATAAGTAAAAACATTATAAACATGTTCCCCTATGTTAAGTAACACTCTGAAACCATTAAAATTTGTCCTCAAGGCTATTTTATCCGTGATTTTAAGCTTATATACTCCTCCTTCATTTGTTAAAAATCTTAAGAAAATTCTCTCAAAACTCCATTGAAGAAAAACCTTGAAACCTTGAAGGTTTTACGTGTTCTTGATTTTATCCATTCATTATTCCTCTACCCTTGGTTTTGATTGTATATAGTGATTTCATTATATACTTATTATGTAAGTGTTCTTATAATCCTTGTGACACCATATTATGTTTTTATATTTTCAATAAATTATTTAAGGTTTTGTAAGCCCTAAAAACATCTTATGGGTAATTAAATACTTTTAAAATCTTTTCATGTGTTAGATCTTGTTAGATCAGCCCTAAATGGTTCTACAAGAGTTTTTATACAAGTCCTAAAATGATATAATTGTTTTAACATGATCTAGACCTTTAAAACATAAGATACAAAACAAGGGTTTTGGGCAGTCCGGTTTTTGGGTCATCTTGAAAAGGTCAAAAAATGAGTTTCGTAATAGCTTTTTAAGTGAATCCAAAGCCTATGGTTAGAAATATGAATCTAGTTTTCAAATATGGTCTAAAATCTATTTTAAGGTTCGGATCATATGGCTAACATTCTGGTCTCTTAAAACAGTCCTCAAAAATCAGGTTTTGGAAAAATGGGAAACTAGGATTTTCAATCACCTAGATATGGAAACTTGTAATTTTATTGATATGATAAGTATGTATGATTATATTATATGTATATTTTATCTCCGATGACACAGGATTAGGACTCTTTACGTTGTTTGCGGATCTCTGATTTGTTTTGTTATAAGGTACGGATATTCGGTTCTTTCAAGAACCCTTCTGTTACCCTTTTGAATCCTTTCTCTCTTGATCACTAAGACTTTGCTATGTTCCGCATATGTTTATTTTATGTTTGGACATTATTCACTAATCTCTTGGTTCTGTTATGATCTTTTGATTTGTTATGCGTACTTATGCTTCACTTTGACCACTTTTGGATATATGCTTTGATTGACCTTTGATTTTGACACTCTTATGCCTAAGCCATATATTTTCTAGTCATGGAGGTACCATGACCATGTCGAATGATGTACCATCAACATGACACCATCTGAGGCAGTGTGAATAGAGACCTACGTTCCCTTTTGATGGCCATTTTGCTATATATTTTGTGAGTGCGTATGCTAGTCATGAGCTAGTGTACGTTCTATTCTGTTTTGCAGGGGGCGTACGGATGTATCCTAGGTTTTTGGATTGGGTAAATATGATATGTTATGTAGTGAATGGGTTGTGTGTGCTATATACCTCATATCGCTTCTGGTACATTAGGTCTGATCCACCTATGTGCACTTATGGAAAAACCATGCAACTGCATGCGATATCTGATTGTTTGACTGATATGATATGTGATATGTTATATGAGCTCGTGGTATTCTGTTACTTTTATTTCACTCTTCTTATTGATTCCTTATATTCATTCCCTTGTTTATATAACCTTGATATTCGCAGCTTCCTTTTACTACCATTTGCTTTCAGCCTTATTTGTTATATATCTGTTCATTGGACATTTTGCTCAGCCGTGTTTATTTTCCACGTGGCAAGTTTTAAGCGGATGGCTGGGCTATGAGAGTGTGGGCATGTCTAGAGTTACCCATAGTCAAATAAGTTAGTGATGACATTATTATGGATTTCAGACATTTTCAATTTGGACCCCATTGTTTTGGGGATTTTATATTATTAATGTAATATTTGTATATTATGAAGCTTTAATAAAATTTTCAATTTTGCCCTTTTAAAATATGATGTTTTCGATAAGATACTATAACGTGTCACTTTGTCTCTTTATCGGAGTGGTGTTACAATTATGGTATCAGAGAGTCTACGACCTAGGATTTGACCTGCGAGGATTGGGTGGACTTTAGGCTTCCATACGTATTTTGAAAATATCATTACTTTTCGAATTCTTAATTGTTTTCGTTTGCTGATTATTCGAATTGGAGACGACAAGGAAGCTTCTAGAGAGAGACGCGATTTCGACTAGAGCTTCGAGGTACGATTTTCAAGATATTCTTTACGTTGATTCAATATTGGTACAACACATTCATTATTATTTTTCTTTTAGCATATGAGAAAGATTTTGAACATGTTATGTTAGTAGGGAGCTTCATATTAAGATGTTCCATCTCGATATTACATTTTGGCTGAGTGGTCGGGTTTACGATTTAAAGTGCCCTCGCTCTCCAAACGTTTATAGAATGGTTTCTAAATTATGATGGCCATGCTAATGCAAAGTAATGCCTAAAAATATTATTAATGTAACTAATCTTTCTTAGTTTTGATCATGACAAATTAGAAAGACATTTTATTGTTAAATACAATCGTAAGACGAATTATTTAACAAACACTATCATCAAGGTAATAATCATTTAAGTATTGCACTAACATATCTTAATCGTGATTAGTGATCATAAAAGTGATTAGTCCTAAACTTACATTTTGTCAAATGTGACAAAAGATTTTGTAATAAACTTTCTTTTTAAGAAAATGTTTTATTAAAATGGAAAATGTAAATTTGAATATGGCATATTCCAAATGCCATAAGAATATCCTTTGAAGGTAAAAACTTACCTCAGATATTACTACCCCACTAAAAGACAAAAGGTAGCAGAGTCTATCTCCACGGTTCCTTAAATGCCTATGTGGTTCTCTAGTGATAAAGAACCGCAAGCACAATTAAGGAACCACGGGCAGATAGTCGTTGGATTTTGTCTCATATAAATAGAGGATCAAATATACATTTTCCAAGAACCTTTTTGGACATTACTTCTGCCATCTTTCTCTTTTCTAATTCATAATCATTTGTAAATGATCAGTTAATATATTATGTATGTTTACTTATGATTATATCCTTGATCTCGTTCTTTACCTTGTCCAAAGAGAAGATTAATCACACACTTGTGATGTGATTAAAGATGAATCCTTGATGAAGATTATCCTCTCCTAAAGATCTAGTCATGTTCATCATTTGTTTTATTTGTGTCTTGTGTAGATCCAATGTATTCGTGTATACTTGGATTAGTTCTGATAATCTAATTTATTTGTGATTACTTGGATTGGTCTTGTGTAAATCCATTGTATATGTGTATACTTGGATTTGTCTTGTGTAGATCCAAGTTACATCTGTATACTTGGATATGTGTTTATTCAGTTGTAAAGTGATGTGTGTTAGTTCTCACTAAACTACAAAGTGATTTGTGTATCTGTCTTGTGAGTTCTCAATTAGCTTCAAAGTGAAGAGTTGTGAAGATTGGTTCTAGATTTCGATTAGAACTTGACAGCTAGCCTTGTGTCGGTAAATGGTGAAGTAGGCAACGTTGCGAAGATTGGTTCTAGCTTTCGATTAGAACTCGACATCTAGCCTTGTGTCAGAAAATGGTTAAGTGGGTGACATGTAGATTGGTCCTAGCTAAGATTAGGTCTCGATATTTAGCTTAGTGTCGAAAAATAATGTAAGCGATGTTGTAAGGTTTTCTCCACCAAGAAGTGAGCTTGTGGATATAGTGAAAATCCCGAGTAAGATGTACTAGAGGAGTGGAGTAGGAACGAAGAAAGAGCTTTGTTGTCGAACCACTATAAATCTTGGTGTCTCCCTATTAGGTTACTATTTACTTACCTTCATTATTACATTGCACATCACTACTACTTGTCATTGTTAATTCATTAGAATAGAACCTAATCATTGTGCAACTAGCTTTCAAAGTAAAAGATAGTTTTGAGTCAAACCTAATTGAAAGGAATTTTAATTAGGCCATAAACCGAAGAGAAAATATTCAACCCCCCCCCCCCCCCCTCTTCTAGTTTCTGTAATTGGTATCAAAGCGATGGTCACTTAAGATCTTTGAAGTATATTGTACTTTAAAACTTGGATCGATCCATTGTCTCCTCAAATTAGAAGGTTTCGTTGTACTAAAGTTTCTCTTTGGTCAAAACTATTTTTTCATTGAAAATAGGCCTTTTAATTTGTAATATAGCATATCATCTAGATTAGTAGTAATTACACATTTTAGATTTACTCTTGAATCCTATCCACTAGTTTGTATCTTGTTATGTGTAGGTACTCATGAAGTTTAATCATTTAATTGATTATGGATTAAGTTGCTTACACTTGTAGAAGACTCGTATTCTTTGATTTCCAACATCATTGAATGATGATATCAATATGGATGAGAGTGATAATAGTCCTTGAAGACTTAGTAGTCACTTTAGTCATGTTAGGGCATTGCATTGGTTCTTTGAAGACTTGGAATGCAATTTGTGGGTAAGATATGTTTTCGGCCTTCCACACGCCCTATTGATCATTCTTTTGATCTTTACTTGACCATGTGCTTGTTCTTGGCATCCTTGCCTTGACATTTGTTTGTGGTATGTGATTCTATTCTTATACCCTCTCAAACCTTCATTGCTTGGATACTTGACTCACTTAGGAGATGTATAGTGAGTTAGTAGTAGCTTAAAGTATCAAGCATGATTTTCATGGTTTACACCCGTACGGCTAGTAGGCCATGTATCATCTGTAATATGTGCAATTGAGCTCATCTATGATGATTAATTAATCCCTTGAGATACCAAACTACTCCATAAGTTTTAGTTAGGATATTACAAATTTGGAATTGAAATATTCCAAGGATATTGTTGTTGTTAACCCTAGCAATAATAATTGTCCGATCATGTGGGAGAGAAAGTGAATCTATACTTTGCTCACATTTTGAAATAGCTTAAGACTATCCTTGAGAGTGATCTTACTCTATTTATCAAAATTGCTTGGTATGGTTCATCACCAAAGCCGTTTAGACTTTCGCCGGAAAGGCACGTCTTAAACCTCTATCTATGACACAAGGTCTTCGTCTCTAGAACTTGAAGATTGTCACTTGTCTCTTGAGCATTTAACTTGGTCTTGATTTACTCCCCTTTGTTTCTCTCTTCTTTGCTTCTTTTCTACGAGTAGTCGTTCTTCCGTTTCGGTCTTTTTCGGTTTCGATTTAACTCGTAATCTTTCACTAAGGAATTATCACCTAGTATTGAAGTGGTCCAATGATTTCCAAAAGGCTTGAGATATATTTTAGGTATTTTAGAAAAACTTGGTTTTAAAATTTTCATTGATTTTCATTGTTAAAAACCTCCCACTGCTAGTGGTTCTTTAATTGTCACGGTTCAACCCACGGTTCTTTATCGATAAAGAATCGTGACCCCACCAAGTGACTAAAATAAATTAGGTTTTATTAAAAATCATTCTTTCAAAATAAACCCACCCTTTCTTCTCCATAGAGGCAACACGTTTTCTTGTTTTCACCATTGTTGATTCATTAAAAGCTTCAATCACTCAAGATTAATTGATTCTAAGTTGTGGGTTTCACTCATCCCTCTTCCAACATCAATTAATTTTAAGTACATTCATTAAATTTCAACTAATTTGTTCTAGGGTTCTTATTTTCATAATTGGGGATCGTAGAATATTGATAACCTATGAATCTATGAAGTGGGTTGATGTTTTCTAGTGAGGGAAACTAGAGAGAGAAAGTGAGAGAAAGTGTGTATGATTTTATTAATATCAAAGTGCAAAAATGAAACAACAACCAACCCCTTTCCATGGTGGAAAGGGGTATTTATACTCCAAACCTAACATTGGGCTTGGGCCGGTCTATGACAAGCCCATGGACCGGTTCTTACTTAAGTTAATAAGTAACTAATGACTATTTTCTAACTACGAGCTATTACAACATAAATATTATTGTGGAGTGACCGATACTTCTAATATACGTAAAACGTATTTCTAACAATCTCCCCCTAAGGGAGGTCACTCCACGTTACAAAGTCCTAAACCTAGCATACTATACTAAGTCTTCGTTCTTTAGCTCGTAGTCTTTTCTTCTTTTCTTTCTTTTGTTGTGAATATGTTGGTTTGATCTTTTTGGCTTTGACTTGAGAGCATTGTTCTTTGGCCTTTCACGTGCGATCTTTGACTTTCTTGTGAACTTTGCCTCCTCGTGACTTCATGTTCCACACACTTACGTCTTTTTGTTGAATTCTTGAAAGCTTCAGAGTTTGGTACAGCGGAAGACTTCATCTTGTACTTTCTTGAATTTTTGCTGAACTTTGTTGCAAAAGACATAAGCATGTGGGAACGACTTTTACAGGTACACCGCAACACCACCGTCTTCACTGGTACACAGCAACGCCACCGTCTTCAACAGGTACACAGCAACGCCACCGTCTTTAACAGGTACACAGCAACGACACGAATAAAATGGCTTTGAACATTTTATTCTAATTCGGTAGCATTTTACCTCCGGTCGGTGAAGACCGTTGGACGATATTAGATATCGTACCCGTGACGGATAGTTTCAATTAAGTAACTTCCTGACAGGATTTCGCGGGTAAACCCGTTCTCTTTATTCGACCGTCCAAAGCTGACTGCGAACATAAAGAGTGAATCACTTGGATAAATTATCCTTGTGATTAAAAGCCGTCAATTCATGAAACCTGGAACAAGTGAATTTCAATTAAGATTTTCACCATCGTTGCTTTCCAGTTGTCACGAGCTCAATTCATAAAGAATCTTGCACGTCACCTACCAAGTGCTGTTTGATGTTAACACTAGAAGGATTTCCACTCGTCACTGTGGTCAATAAAGAGTCACTCTGAGTGTTCTGGCAAGATCATATGATAATGCGAAGAGGCCTGGAACGAGTTTAAGTTCAATTAAGAATTAAACCACTGTTACCTTCCAGTTTTTTTCACAAGATTGGTTCTAAAAGAACCGCACGTGTAACCTACCATGAGCTTGTTTGATGTTGGCTCAAGCAGGATTTCCATCTTCATTGTAATACTTGCGTATTACTCGGATGTTCTGGCAATATTACAGGAATACTGCGTAGGACTCATGAAAATCTCTTACTTTTCACAGTGTGTGAGAAAGCAAGGAATAAATGGAAAGTGTCCTAATGAGACTTTTGATGATCTCTTGGCTCTAGACTCGATTGTGCATTTTGATTTAGTGAGCGATGGCTGGAGAGGATTGCCACCTTTTCAATACCAGTCTATTCGGAGTGAATAAACCAATAGATAACGTGTTGATCTCCGTGTGATTAAAACAAATACCTTTTGAGAGATATTTGAGTTAGCTGGGAAGGGTTGTGCATTGCATCACTGGGTCCATGATGTCTTTCTTCAATACCGAGAATCATTAGCAAAAATGACCTCAATAGCATATGTATTGACCCGGTTTCTGCCTAAAGTTGTAAGGAGGGCTTCTTTCTTTACACCCTTTATCTTTACAATTCTTTTTCATTCTTCAACCCCTTCAATGCTTACCAATACGTCATCACTAGCACCTTGTTGTGATTGTTCCAGTGCTAGCTTAAGTACTTGGTCGGCATTCAGCTACGTTCACATTCTTTCTCCATCTTTCCTAGGACTTCTAATTCTATCTAGGGAATTGTCCTTGGGAAGATTCCATCGGCTCTGATGAATCATTGGACTAAACCTATACCTACCACCCTTTTGTCACCACATTCGTCGTGAATTAAGCGTGTTTTGGGAAGGAATTGCCACCATGAAAAATCATTGAAAAATCACTTAAGGTACTTGTGATATTGAAATCAAAAGTTTTGTACCTTAGGTGTTTTGTTCATCAAAAACGCTCCCCCTTAACACGTGCTTAGCACATATTAAGTTGGAATATTGTTAAGTCTTTGTTTTTCATCTTTTAGCCAAGTATCACTTAGGTCTCCTTAATCCCATTTTCTCCCCTTATCCAAAATGTTAACCATTAATATTTGGGATATTGAATGGATTAACCGGTCTTTGGGTAAAAATGAAATCGATTTTGGCCATAGAACAAGTTATTGCTCCCCCTTAAATTAATAAGGGATAGTTGTAGTGCTTTAGTATTATATATTTTGAAAGATTTAGAATCTCGTGAGAAATTCTTGTAAAATTATCATACCTTAACACTACAACAAGCCATTAAAGCACATTATTCACAAATATACATATTCACAATTAATACCAATATAGAGTGACCTGAATGTACGACCCATTAGATGGATCGTTGCAGTGTCCTGTAGTGCACTCCATATGGTCTACCACCCACAAATATTTCCAAGCTCCTCATCAATCTACGTTCACGGAGCTTTTGATCAATCTTCTTGATCACGTACTTCGCCATCTGCCGGTAACCCGGATGCCAATCCTCCGTCATTTCTGGCAAAGTCCCACCTGAGTTCAGATGCTCCAACTTTCCTCTGACTTGTAGAAGAGTCCCATCACTGTACTTATGGAGCTCACCCACCCTCATAAACTTCATTAAACCTCGACTGTTCAAGTAGAAGATGCCGTAATTCGGGACAGAAATACCGGTATAGGGACATCTTTCTACATGTTGAGGTAGCACTTTATTCACTGGACGGGTTAGGTTAAGCTTCCTTTGATAGCTTTCGACTCCCAACTGAAGATCTTCAACTCGTGTCTTGATGACAACGCTTCGTTTGAACATCCGAAGTGCTGTATTCAAAGCAATGAGGTCTTAACGAGGAATATGTGTGAGTTGATCTCTGGTCATCAGAAGCAGCATATCTTCGATATCCTCAAGGCGAATGATGGAAAAATCTCCCTGCTGGATGTTGTATTCCCTGTCATCCTCCCTTTTCAAACGAATCTCCGTCACATGATAATAGCCATTCTTGGCTTCAGTTTTCATCCCTAAAATGCTGGAGATGCGGATGTCGGATCTAACACTGCTTCCAGAATTGACTAGGCAGCAACCCCTGTACGCCCTTCGGACTCGTTCGTCCCAATGAGATGCACCTATGACAGCATACATATCATAATTACGATTTATCTTAGGGACCCAGAGTCGATTTACCTTTTCCTCGATAAAGGGTATTGTCCCCCAGTTGGCAGCTTTCAGCAAGGTCAGGGAGGTTGCGTACTTTGATGACCCCTTCAGTAGATACACAAGATCATTGGTGACGAAGAAGTCAAGAGCAATCTGATTATCTTGAGTAGGATCCATTGGAGGTGGAGCTCTTTCTGATTCATGAAGACCTGGCCGTTGAACGGTATTTAGAGCCTTCAGGATCTCATCGGCATAATATTCGAACTCCATTTGGGTCAACCGGGTTTTGGCGCGAAGTCTTTTATCCTTCAGTACTTTCTTCACCAAAGATGGAGTAACCGAAGTCTTATACTCATAAGCAAGAAATGCACATAAGTCAATCGGACTTCTGATACGAAGATACAAGACATCTTTGTCAGCGTCGGTGATCGGATCATACTGCGCCGCTGCCGTGATCCAAGCCTGTGGTGGTGCAGTCTCGTCGATCTCCAACGTGTCCGCCCAGTCCCTTGTGCTTGGAATAGTAGATTGTGGGTTTTGTTGCAGAGGAGTGGAGACGTGAACATCTGCTTGTTCTGTTTTAGGCATGTCGGCAGTGTCATGAACGGGTGAGTGTTGTGCAGCTTCAGGTTCGATTACCGATTCTGCAATCACAGGGGCAACAACAATAGAACTAACGGGGTTAGTGGTAACAGGTATGGATGCAGCAATAAATGTACCAGGAATAGATGACCCTGTAGTGGCATTCACATCGTGGCGCCACTTCGATCGTCTGGATTCCGTGGATGTAGATTTTTCCTTTGGTGCTGCATCTTTCTTTGACTTGGTGCCAGACTTAACCACTTTCTTTGAGCTGGCAGCCTTATCCCCTTTCTCAGGCTGTTTACCCCCTTCAGCATCCTCATTATCATCCCCGTTGCTCCCTCGAACACTCTCCTCATTACCATCACCACCATCATCGCCATCATCATCATCGTCATCATCATCCTCATCATCATTATCATCATCCTTATCATTATCATCATCCTCATCATTCTGATCCTCATCATCCTCATCATCATCCTCATTCTTATCTTCTTCTTCTTCTTCTTCTTCCTCCTCTTCTCCACCAGTACCCTCTTCTTCTTCACTCTCTTCCCTTTCTTCCTCAGGGAGAATGTGGTAGGGTACCACACTTCCAAATGTCTTGAACAACTTATCATCCTCCATGATCGCGTCATTCAGGGATTTGAAGAGAGCCCGTTGAATCCTCGATTTATCAAACGATCCCAGTTCCCTCATTCGAGCTTTGAGGATCTTCTTAAGTTCAAAATCCGTCAAGTCATAAGCAATCTTGTATGCGGCTTCTGAAGGATTGGATGATTTGATCATTAAGTTGTCAGCAGCAAGTTTCTTCAAGTCATCACGCAGTTTAGGCATTAGGGATTCAACGGAGTCTTTCACTCTTTGCTCAATAGTAGCTTCAAGAGCTGCTTTTTGCTCTTTAAGGTCATCCTTAATAGCTTTAAGTCTTGTAATTCGTGCTTGATGCCTATCAGCTTCAGCCTTTTTAACCCGAGCAAGTTCTTCTGCATGAGCTTTACGTGTAAATTCCATGTCTGCAGCGAACTTGGCAATCAACTCTTCTTGAGCTTTCCTTGATGCTTCTTCACTTTGAGCTCTTCTATTTAGCTCTTGGCGAAGTTCATCCATTTCTCTCTTGTGAGTATCCACATGTTTATCCAACATCTCGGCCATTACCAATGCGGCCATTGCAGACGTTGCAGAGCTGCTTTGGGTTGATGGAATAGGCTCGGTTGTAACTGCGGTACTAAGGATGGGTTTTATTGGTGGTGGAGGAAATGGTGTAGAAACCGGTTTGGTTGGTAAAGGTTGAGTTGGTTGAAGTTGAGTTGCTAAAGGTTGAGTAGACTCTTTGTCAATACCAGCTGAAGTAGGGATTGATGGCTCCTTCGAAGTGGAATAATGTTCAGGTGACCCAAACTCATCAACATCATCTGGTTCCATGTACTCATCCTCAACATCTACCCTTGCACCTGAACCACTACCGCCAGTATCTTTCCTACTCCTTTGAATGGCTATCTTCATCATTTGTTTCTCAGTTTTATCAAGAGTAGGATCAACAATGTTTTCTTCGTCACGTAGACGCATCTCATCAGCCTTACCCTTTCCTTTCTTACCCTCTGTCTTCTTCTTCTTGGTTTTAGGTTCAGGTAAATCTGTTTGCTTCCTTTTACCTTTGCTCTTAACCGTGGTTGATGAGTCTTCACCTGCTAGAATACTTGCTCGTTGATTCTCAATTTCTGTTAGCAAGTTCTTGTAATCCGCAGATGCAATAATCTCATCGGTCAGAAGATGACTGGGAATGGGACCAGGAATAACCGTATTCGAATGAGTCTCCTGCCTTAAGTCTACCAAATCATCATCATCCATCGTGTGGTGACGACTACCTGCACGCTTGTTAATGGATGCATCGTTTTCCATAAAATAATGTATGATCAACTTAATAAACCTAGGGTACTGGTAGCTTTTAACCTTACCCTTTGTGTTTGTGAAGAGTTGAAAAGTAAACTCCTCCCACAGCAGTGATGCATAATCAATACCCATACCTTTGAACATACCATAAAACATCTTGATGATTGGTGGACGAACAACATCAAACCCAGTTGTTTTGGGTGTTAAACATCGGCTTAGAATCCCAAAAATAGCTTTCCATGGTTGACCAACTTTGGCAGTAGTAAACTCAGACGGGGTTCGTATGTCAAGACATCCAATGGCGGTGAACATCTCCATAATCTGGTCCTTAGTTGGGTTGGCTGAGTATGATGGTAGACCTTTGAGTATCGGTCGAAAGCCAAAGATCTTCCTGAAGTCTGACACAGTAAGCGTCTGCTGCTTGTTGTCCAAGGAAAAGGTGATCTTGTTCGACGTCCTCTCTTTGGTAGCCCAGAACTCGTAAAGATATTCATATGGCACTGAAGCACTTCTCCTTAGCGCATGCTTAAAATGAGATTTATCAAGCATGGCTGTACCTACCTTAAATCCATTATGGGTAGAATGAGATACCTCCTTCAGACGGAAGTTGTTTGGAATAAACTTTAGAGTCTTGGCTTCAGCAATGGCGGCGGCTCTGTTGTCTTGTAGTTGTTGTACGGTAGGGTTAGTCATCGTCTCTGCTTAAGATAAAACACAAAGGTTGATGCAAACAAGTATGAATATCATTATGACTTTAAACCTAAGCATTGTACATATGACATAATCCCTTAAGCTTTGAAACCATTCAAACATCTTCTATTCGGAA
The DNA here is from genome assembly GCA_025667525.1 of Glebionis coronaria. Taxonomy (NCBI): domain Eukaryota; kingdom Viridiplantae; phylum Streptophyta; class Magnoliopsida; order Asterales; family Asteraceae; genus Glebionis; species Glebionis coronaria. Next base: position 337,038,956 of record CM046880.1, on the reverse strand, counting down.
TAATCACTCAATTCGGAATAATAGGTCTATACTGAATATAAGTCCTATGCGGAACATAAGTCTATTCGGAACATATAGCCTATGCGGAAAAACATCCCTATTCTGAATAAAAAGGCTATTCGGAACATTGATCCTATTCGGAATAAAATACTCTATTCGGAACATTGATCCTATTCGGAATAACATCCTATTCGGAACATTGAGCCTATGCGGAATAAATTCCCTATTCGGAACATTTGGCCTATGCGGAATAAAGTCCTTATTCGGAACATTTGACCTATGCGGAATAAATTCCCTATTCGGAACATTTGCCTATGCGGAATAAATTCCTTATTCGGAACATTTGCCTATGCGGAATAAATTCCTTATTCGGAACATTTGCCTATGCGGAATAAATTCCTATTCGGAAAAAGTTCTCTTATGCGGAAAGATTTGGCCTATGCGGAAAACTTTTGTCTATGCGGAAAGACTTTTCTATTCGTAAAAACAGCTTCTATGCGGAAAGTTCTTTCTATTCGGAATGAAACCGTTATTCGGAAAGTCATTCTTACGCGGAAATTTTTCAACACTTATATATTTTCAATTTAAGCATGAGATCGTTTGATTCAAGTGTTCTAAAGGTCAAATCTGTGCAGATAGATCTATTCCGAATACAACCCAGGCAAAACCCCCAATTTAATTAACCCTAATTAATCAGAAGTTGCAATCAATCATTTTCAATTAAGAGAGTTAATTAACTTGATATGCTTGAATGATTAAACCGATTATATACCTTTTTGATGATCTTGATCTTAGAAGATTTACTGATTTTGATTCGTGTTTGATTGATTTTGTGAGTGATTGTGTGGAAGGTTTGTTAATGGCGGCAAAAGGTAATGTAAACAGTGAAAGAAGAAATGGAACGGGGGTGGGTGATTTTGACTAAGTCAAAATTTTAACAAGTTTGACCTATTGTCAACTTTACCCCCTCAATTTAGTTCTTTTGTTTTTCCAAGTTTTAAATCTTGTCATTTTGACCTATCTTATGTTAATTACCCTAGCCTTTGTGATTATCCTATCTTAACACAAGCACAAAACTATTCATGACAAGCTTATAAGCAACAACAAGACAAGTGCCAAAGCAATCCAACCATTAACCATTAAGCTTTGTGAGTTTCCTTGAAAACTTTTGAAGATCTTTTTGATGTGAAAGATGATGAAACATTTTCTCCCCCTTAAACGATGACCCGTTTTCTATTTAAAGAGCTGTAGTCATTGTTTAACGAGGCACATGATGATGAAAAACATTTCCCAATTGATATCTTGAAAAAATTTGATTCGTGGTGTCAATAAGATTTCTCTTATTTTAACAAATTAATGCACTGAGACGTACACAAATTCGTGTTAGACCAAGTTGTAAAGTAAACTTGATCCCTTTGCATGATTTGGCTTGTAAATCACGCCCGAGAAAATTAATTCCCGTTCTGAGCCAACGTTTTCCAAGGAAATACGTGACTTTAATATGAAAACCGGGTTGCAGTCAGAAATAACTACAAGCCATAATGGGCATGTTTTAAAAACATTACAACTTTTATACGGACTCTATTTATGGCACCGTGTCAATATTAATCGACATTTCTAAGGCCGTAAATATTACCGTACTAAAAGACATGCCCGTTTTAAACGAAAAATATTTTTGGTTTTTCTTGATTTTATAATTTTTATGGTTTTTCTAGGTTTTATATTTTTTTATGGTTTTTCTTGGTTTTATATTTTTGTATTTTCTTTTGTGGTTTATATATTTACTATAATATACATGATCACGAACAAAGGATACTCTGAATAGTTTACCACGACTATTCAGCTGATTCTTCTGCCAACTCTTTGAGAGTCGCTGGAGTGAATGATTTCATGCCAAGCTTGTCGATCAAAAACTCGATTCGTCCTCGATCTAAGGCTTTGGTGAACATATCCGCCAGCTGGTACTCAGTAGTGACAAAATACAGCTCGATCACTCCGTTCTCCACCTGCTCCTTAATGAAATGGTAGCGAATGTCTATGTGCTTGGCCCGGGAGTGTTGAACATAGTTGCAGCAAAGGGCAATGGCGCTCTTGTTGTCACAATACATCGGGATTTTGTTAAATCCAAGACCGTAGTCAGTTAATTGTGATCTCATCCAAAGGACTTGAGCACAACAACCGGACATGGCGATGTATTCAGCCTCCGTGCTAGAAATTGCAGCGCTCTTCTGCCTTTTTGAAGACCAACTGATCAATCTATCTCCTAGGAGTTGCACAGATCCAGAAGTGCTACGCCTCGTGTCTTGACATCCAGCATGATCGGCATCTGCGTATGATATTAAAGCAATCGAGGAATCTTTCGGATACCATAGACCACGATGAAGTGTTCCTTTTAGATACCGAAAGATCCTTTTAACTACATGTAGGTGCTTTTCGGTAGGCCGAGCCTGATACCGGGCACACATGCATACAGCAAATTGCAAATCAGGCCTGCTAGCAGTCAGATATAGAAGGGTGCCGATCATCCCACGGTAAAGTTTTGGATCGACAATAGTCCCATTCCTATCTTCATCTAACTTGGATTTCTCCACCATTGGAGTGTCCACGGGGTCACAATTTTCAAAGTTATATTTCTTAAGAGATTCTAGAGCATATTTGGATTGATTAATAAAGATGCCTCTAGGATTCTGAGAAATCTGTAATCCTAAGAAAAATGAAATTTTTCCCATCATCGACATCTGAAAGCGTGTGGACATTATCTTCTCAAATCGGTTTGACAATTCTATGTTAGTGGCAGCAAAAATTATATCATCAACATAAATTTGTACCAGAATCATGTCGTTGCCTTCTTTGAGAGTGAATAGAGTGGGGTCCAGTTTGCCTTTGGAGAGGCCTTCCGAAATGAGATATGTTGACAGGAGATCATACCACACGCGTGGAGCTTGTTTCAACCCATAGAGAGCCTTCTTAAGCTTGTACACATGATTAGGAGACTCCGTACTGACGAACCCATCCGGTTGACTAACATAAACTTCTTCCCTTAGTTCACCGTTCAAAAATGCCGTCTTCACATCCATTTGATAGACGATCATGTTCATATGAGCAGCAAACGCAAGGAATAGTCTAATCGCCTCCAATCTAGCCACAGGAGCAAAAGATTCCTCAAAGTCTATACCCAAGGCTTGTTTATATCCTCTAGCGACCAATCTAGCTTTATTCTTCAATACCGCACCCATCTCATCAAGTTTAACCTTATAAACCCATAACAAAGTAAGGATGTTAACCTTGTCAGGGCGAGGAACCAATTCCCATACTTCAAGTCGTTGGAATTCGTTTAGTTCCTCCTGCATAGCTTCAATCCAAGATGATTGGGTCATAGCCTGCTGCCAATTTTTGGGTTCAACTTCAGAGAGAAATGCATCAAAGTAACAATAGAGTGCATTCTCTTGTAATTGATGGCGTATAGAGACTGGTCGATCTAGATCTCCAATAACATTCCTAATTGGGTGATCTTTTGTCCATTTAGTGCTATGGTTTTCAATCCTAGGTGGTCTGGAGTGAACAATAGAAGGAGCTTCTTCTGAGGTAGACGCGGCTGAAGGGTTTTCAGGGATCGCTACACCAAAGAAAGGAAGCTCTTGCAAGTGAGCATATTCCAAGTCGTGATCAGTAGAATCCTCTTCCACATCATTAGGCACAAGTAGGGGTGATGATTCAGGTGTAGTTTGAGAATCACTTGGTGAAGGTGCATCCGGTTCAATGTGAATTGTAGATGCATTAGATAAAGGTTCATTAGCTTGAGCAATCACTTCAGGTATTGGAGCAATTACTACAGGTGTTGGAACTTCATCAGTCGGGGGATCGAAGAATTCATCAAACAACGGTTGAAACAGTTTATCCCACTCGGGCCTTGTTGGTGGTAAAAATGATGTAGAAGTAGGATTATTGGGAATTAATCCGGAACTAATAGCACCGGTTCCCATCTCATGAAGCGCGAGTTCAGAGCTGTGTTGCTTAGAAGCCATCGCTGTCAGCTCGTCGAAATCTGCGTCCATAGTTTCTACAATCTTGCCAAGACGACGGTTATAGATTCGGTATGCTCTTTTGGACGGTGAGTAACCAATGAAAATACCTATATCGGCTTTCGGTTGAAGCTTACCCAAGTTCTCACTATTGATGTTTGGATAACACAGAGCACCAAACACATGGAAAAATGAAACATCGGGTTTACGGTCATGTAAAAGCTCATAAGGTGTTTTTCCATGGCGTTTCCGAAGGATAGAACGGTTTTGGGTGAAACATGCAGTAGAAATAGCCTCTGCCCACAAGAACAATGGAGCGTTCGCATAAATAAGCATGGTCCTAGCAGCTTCCATAAGGGTACGATTCCGTCTTTCAACGACACCGTTTTGTTGTGGAGTGCGTGCAGCGGATGTCTCATGTGATATACCAATTCCTTCATAATAATCACGAAGAGTCTGGTTGACGAACTCGGTACCATTGTCTGTACGAATACGGCGGACAGTGGTATTCAAACGTACCTGAATGAATTTCAGAAAAGTGATGATAGCCTTTGGTGCTTCATCCTTTGTACGTAGAAATCTAACCCATGTAAACCTGGAGAAATCATCCACAATTACCAGAATGAATTTGTTACCGCTCACACTTTCAGTTCTCATCGGTCCACAAAGATCCATATGCAAAAGATGAAGTTTTTCTTGATTAGTGTCTTCAGCTTTGGGTTTGTAAGATTTCTTGGTGCTTTTCCCCCTGGAACACGCGGAACATAAATGGTCCTTGTGAAATTTAAGCTTTGGAAGACCACGAACTAACTCGTTTTTAGCCAGATGATTAATAGCATCAAAATTAAGATGAGATAATCTGCGATGCCATAACCATGACTTGGTCTTAGATGCTTTAGAGAGAAGACATACTGGAGAGGCAGCCATCATGTCTTGTAAGGACAAAGTATAAAGATTTGCACCACGAGATCCCTTCAACAAATCTTTTCCTTCCAAATTGCGGATGAAACAAGTGTGTTGTCGAAAAGCAACCTCAAGGTTGGAATCACAAAACTGTCCTACTGAGAATAAGTTATGACCAAGACCTTCTACATAGTATACCCTAGAAATCGTCACGTTTCCAATCTGATATTCACCATACCCCATAATCTTTGCTATATGATCATTCCCAAATTTAACCGTACCAAGAAACTTGCTGACGAAATTTCGGAGCATCGAGCGATTTCCGGTCATATGTTTTGAACAACCGGAGTCCAAATACCACAGGATGATTTGGACCACCTGAAAATATCACCACACAAAGACAATGTAGAGGTATCAGAATCTGAGTGTTCCTTGTTATTAGCAGGTACAGATTTAATAATCTTAGATTTGCTAACTCTAGGTTTCTTAGATTTCCTAGCCTTCTTCTTCTTAATTGGTGGTGTAGATTCTAGTTGGCTTAAATCCTGAGGTATTTCTTCACTGATAGGCACTATAGTGGGGGCTGACCTAATTAAAGGGCGCTGTTTCCATACTTGAGTGCGAGTGTTCCTAACTAAAGGACGCTCAGACCTAACCTCAGTGGATGCATTCCTAGTTAAAGGGCACATTTTTCCATCTAATGTAAAGGTCCTACCAGTGGGACGCCATTGCCAGCCAACTTGGGCACGAGTTCTACCCGTTGGCTTCCATTCAAGACCATTCTTAATAGCATTCATTTCATTAACGTGATCAATCAGACACAAATCATGACGCTGGGAAAACATACATTCATTACAATTCCAACAATTTAAATCAGAATTCACGAATGGTTTAGGCTGCTGCACAGGCGCAGAGCTTTTAGTCTTAACATGATTCTTTTTATTTGAAACTGAACTATCATTCCTATTGTGAACTTCTACTTTCTTCTTTGTGGCACTACTAGTGGAGGGCTTGATCTTAGCTTTCTTGAGTGGCGATCCTTTAGCCTTAGTAGTCTCTTTTAATCCTGTAGAAGGCAAATTGGGAACATTAGCAACAGATTTTAAAGGTGTCTTACTTGATTGTGCCAATGACGGTTTCGCTCCTGGAGTCTTATTAAATGGAGTGACAGCAATGGGCCTATTATTAAGTAGTGCAGAACCTGGTGTACCTATGTATTGCAAATATGCTAGGCAATATTGAACTCGCTTAACATATTCATGAGCCGAATAATAGTCGCTACTAGAGGGATCTAAGGCATAAAGATCGTCTAAAATATCCCTAAGAAGATCGACATGCTTAATGGCATTCCTCATATAATCATCGTAGGTAACCGGGTTTCTCTTATGAAGTGGATTCTTATAAAGCACTACTGACTTGGTTGTTGGAGCACTAGTGGACGGTGCAGAATCGGTAGCTAAGTTATCAACAACTTCTTGTCGGGTGAGAAGAAGTGTCTCCTTTAACTCGGCCAAAACCATATCTTTGTCAATGAGTAGGATGTTCAAATCAGAGATTTCCTCGCACTTTTGGTTCAGTTGTTCAACATAATATTGTTGCTGTGCCGCATTAAAAGCGAAGCGTTCTTCTAGTGAACCATAAAGAGCGGATAGTCCCTGTCTTGTCCGATCCATCTCCCCTAGAACAGACGAAAGTCTAATTTCTAAGACCTGGTTTTTGGACTCTACAGCCTCTAGTTCCATTTTGAGTGTTTCATTTGATGACACATCTCTCTTCAATCTCATTATCTCTTCCTCTAATGTCTTAACAATTGCAATCATCTTGTCACTTGTCTCAACACCGTTTTCACAAACATTTGATATCAAAAGATTCTCATTTTGAGTTTGTTGTTTCAATTCTAAAGATATACAATGTTGTTCTAGTTGATTAAAGCGTTTTGAAAGTAAATTGTAAGAATCTTGTAGCTTTAAAAACTCAGCGTTAGATTCGTGACAAGACTGATTATCTACCTCATTTACAGTATCAGCAACATTTACAGAGATATCACAAACATCATCACAAATATCAGTACAAATATTCACAGCATCACAATTAATCATAGTGGATGTAAGCTCATTCGAATAATTAACATTTACAGTAGTAAGCACATCACACGAGATTACTGCAGACAAGAATCGGTCATATTCGGTTAAAATCTTTTCTTTTTCAACTAGTTGTAGTTCGTAAGCGGTGTCCATTTCATAAAATACTTTTTGAACTTCACCAATTTCAAAAACAAGATTTTCCTTAAGAGATGCAAAAATTCCTTTTAGACTTTCGACAAACGGATTGATCTCAGTTTTAAACACCTCGTTCATATGTTCGAAAGCCCATTCTCCGGCGTTTAGGCCATTTGAAGTCGTACGTTCCAAAATGACCTTGTCAAAATTAGTAAAGTATTGATTAATCTCTTGCAAGTTTAACCATACAGTGCTAACAGGTGGAAGATCCTTTGGAATTTCCTTAGGACCTTCCATATTGACAAGTGTAGGAAACGTACTAGGATTTTCTTCATCTAATATGTAGGTTGGTGCTGTTATGAGATCTTTTTCCATATGGAAGCGAATTCTAAAATCCGTTTTTGCAAGCTCCTTATTCAATTTAAAATAATCACACTCGGGATATTTTGCAGAATTGTATGACCGATCCTCATCAACTAGATCCTTACTTGTTCGATCATCGGGAAAAACAATCGGGTCTAAAGCCAATCCTAATTGAGTTGCATTGTACAGTCTAGGACTATGTCTTAAAGCTTGTTTTGCATATCGTGGATTAGGGGGAAGGCCTTTTAGACGAGATAAGTTAAATTCTCTAAATGAAGCATCAAATAAGTGCACTAGTTGTGAAGCAGCGTATTGTCTTAACAGCAAGTAATCTAGACTTCTAATCTTATTAGTGGCATTAATCTCCATTTCATTCTTCTTAGACTCTAGTGATTCAAAATCCGTTTGAAGTTTTTGAAAATTAGTGACCACTAACTCTTTTTCTTGAAGTTCATTAGACAGATTTGCTCTTAAGTTTTCTATTTCTTGCAAGTGACCCATTTGTTTGTTTCTAAAGTGATCATATTCGGGATTAGTTAGAACACTAGACGAAGGCACTAATTCCAAGGTTTGAACTTTCTCGTTGCTTAAGGTAAGCTCATCAGACAAATTCTTATTCTTAGCTAAGGTTTCTAAGAGAGCAGCATTCATTTGGCTAAGTAATGTAGCAGGAACCATGACCAAATCTTGTTGAGCAGGAGTAGGCGTTTGCGAAATGGGTCCCGGTTGTGATTCACTCAAAGTCTGGGGACTCACATTGATATTGCTATCATTGTTTGTCTCCTCATTTGAAAGACTCACCACCGAAGATTCATTCGAGTCAGCATTCTCTTGCACAACTTGATGTGGCTGAATACTAGCATCAGTGGTATTATCGGTGGTATTAATAAGTACCTCAGATCTCTTTTCTGGCCCTAAGCTGGAGATAGTTGCCATGAGAGCAGCCTTTGCAGATTGAAAGTCATCACAGTCGGAGTCATACGCATCAAGATCATCGGCTTGGTAAGCTGCATTCTGCGTAGTGACAACGTCTTGTTCAGCAATCCCTGGATCAGCAAGAAATGCAAGCTCCTCTTCATCAAGTTCCCTTCCCTGTGCTTGAGCATTTACCAGATAGATCTTTTCTGCAAACCATTGTCCATCCCTTCTCCTCTTGGGTTTCTTACAATCCCTAGACATGTGACCCTCTTCCTTGCAGTTGTAACATGTAATCATTCGCAACTTGCCCGTGGAATTAGCCCGTGGAGCAGGATTGGCCATTGGTGCCTGATTGACCGTGCGAGCATTGGTGGTTGATGTGGTAGGTCTCCCCTGATATGGTTGAATAGGCTGAACCATGACCCTGCCATTCTCAATTGTAGCTTGTTGACGAGAATTGGATGAATTCCTCAACTGATTGTTGGTAGGAGCTGATCCTCTGTATCCTCGTTTGCTTAAAGTTCGTGTGAGATAAGCAGACATAGTAGTTAGCACTTCAACTGGGTCAGCTCCTTGTTGGAATACAGGAACGGGGACTTCCTCATCATCACAATACAGTGTTTGATCTGGATGAGCTGCATAATCAGTAGAAGGAATACTCATTTGATCAGGGTAGCTTGTTGGATATGCTGCATTCTCTTGATAAGAAGAATATGAAGGCTGAGCATAAGGTGCAACATTTGTTGGATGAAGTTGTAAAGCATACTGTGGTGAAGGTGCATTGAACCGATATTGTTGCTGATGTGAGGTGGGTGGTTGCGGTAGAATCGAGTATTGTGGGAAGGTTGGTGTCATATAAGGTGATGGATGATAGGCTTGATGTCCCAAGATATAAGGTGTGTTGTTGTGTGACAAGCTTGGTTGATTCGCCATCAAAGCTAAGGAATCTGGGTACATACCGCGAGGAGAACGGTGCATAATCACATGCTTCTCATGCTGCTGAAGAAAAGCATAGATTTGATCTAAGTTGCACTTATGCAAATCCCGGGTTAACTTCACATCGGTAATATACTCACCCCATTCAGCTTGAGGTAAAGTATTCAAGAACTTGGTGTTAACCTGGAATGGAGCAATCACGAGATTGTATACATTCAGATCATTCATTAGAGTAGTGAATCTGAAGTAATAATCGTGTAGTGTTTCCCCTGGGCTGTACGTGAATCTATCAAACAGATCATACAGCTGACACTCCCTTTCCTGTTTGGTGAGAGACGTACCTTGTAACAACACCTTTAGACGTTCCCACAAATCTTTGGCAACCGTATATTGACTAACCATACGATAAATATCATGCGGAAGAGCTTGGAGAAGTGTCTGTAGAGCCTTTTCATCAGCATCAGCAATGAGTTGTTGTGTCGGTGTGAGTTCTTCATATTCTCTTGGTCGAGACACATTATTTGCCACAATGGTACCATAGTCGAGTGGACCATTCAAAATCGATTTGACCATAAGCCTTCCGTATGTTGGTTTGCCCTTCAAGTATTGCATCATACGGTCCTGCCATGCTTCAAACACCTCTTTAATAAGCATCGGTGGACGACTATCAGTCCCCGTTATGATCGAGATATCCGTAAGAGATGTCATCTGAGGCATTAATGAACTTGGATTCATTGTGATCACTTAAAAGACTCAAAGATTATCGGTTGATCGAGCAGTGAAGAAAGGTTGAGAATTTGTGTTGTGTTGGTTGTAATCAAGATTAAATCCACTAAAGATCGTCGAAAAAACTCAAATACCCCTTGAACTTGCTTATACGGAATAACCCAAACTCAGAATAAATCCTATTCGGAATAATACCTATTCGGAATAATCCTATACTGAAAATGCCCTATTCGGAATAAACTCTATGCTGAATAACCCTTATGCGGAAAAACCCTTATGCGGAATATTTCTTCAATTCGGAATATCTGGCAATTTGGCTTATTCGGAAAAACCTCCTATTCGGAATGATGGGCAATTCAGAAAGATATTCGGAATATTTCTCCTATTCGGAAAAATTTTGGCTATTCGGAAAAATACTGGCTATTCGGAAAAATATAGGCTATTCGGAAAGTTTTTGGCTATTCGGAAAGATTTCTGCTATTCGGAAAAATTGCTGCTATTCCGAAAAACCCTTCTATCCGGAAAGTCTATGCGGAAACTTCTTCTATTCTGAATATTTGTCCTATTCGGAATGCCTATTCGGAATAAACTTTCTATACTGAAAATCCTCCTATTCGGAATCCTATTCGGAATAAACTTTCTATACTGAAAATCCTCCTATTCGGAATCCTATTCGGAATAAACTTTCTATACTGAAAAACTTCCTATTCGGAATCCCTATTCGGAAAGTTCTGGAAAAAATGTTTCCGAGACTTAAAAAACAGCTTTTAACTCCGATTTTTGATCCAAAACCACAAAAAGTTTTATGATTTTTACCAAAATAAGCTAAACCCAATCCTTATCAATCAATCCCAATAACAAAAACACCAAAAACAACAAGATTCAAGATTGATTTTTTCTAAAGATCACTAATTGATTCAAAAACTAAAAAAGCAACACAATCCTTACCTTAAATCACCCCATAGCTCTTGATACCAAATGTAGAATATTGATAACCTATGAATCTATGAAGTGGGTTGATGTTTTCTAGTGAGGGAAACTAGAGAGAGAAAGTGAGAGAAAGTGTGTATGATTTTATTAATATCAAAGTGCAAAAATGAAACAACAACCAACCCCTTTCCATGGTGGAAAGGGGTATTTATACTCCAAGCCTAACATTGGGCTTGGGCCGGTCCATGACAAGCCCATGGACCGGTTCTTACTTAAGTTAATAAGTAACTAATGACTATTTTCTAACTACGAGCTATTACAACATAAATATTATTGTGGAGTGACCGATACTTCTAATATACGTAAAACGTATTTCTAACAGGGATTTTTAAAATTAATATTGAATTAGAACCTTACTAGGAATGTGGGTTGACATAGTTATATTACTATGATTCCTTAGGTTCGAATTCTTTACGATTTCACTAAAACCCACTTGTAGAACAATCTGAATCTTGACTAAGTTATTTTGGTTAAATGATGGAATTGATATGAACACATGAACAAATTGGTAATTGCATTGTTAAGGCTTACCTAAAAACGAATTTTTGATAAACTAATGTTCAAGTTCATGGTTGATTTTACATAGCTCAGATGTTCTAGTCAATGATGAATTGGATACATTGTGAACATGGGAATGATACGGATTAACCCTTTGATTGTCAAGCAATTGATTGAATACATTCTCATGATTTTGACTTTTAGTCATTATGTAACGTAAGAGTGATTGAAACATTATTTGTTTTGTGTTTAGGTACTTAATCATGCATTTGGAAACTCATAAAGATCATGAGAAAACTAGAGAATACATGCCTACTCTTTCTCCCTCGTGTCAATCTCGTTCCCTCAAAAATACTTTTCGGTCTCTATAATCTCGTAGTTTTCATGAAGGACACATTGTTCCTTCTAATTTCCATGGACTTGACTTCATTCGATTCATGTTCAAATCCATTGGCTTTGTTTGTCTTCTTGATATTAATGAGCCAATATTTCCCTCCTTTCTCTTAGAGTTCTTTAGCTCATTTTCATTAATGTGCATCAATAATGGTTTATGGATAAGATTTTCCATCAAGGGGAAAACCTTTGTATAAACTCTTGAAGAATTTGGAAAAATTCTCAATGTTCCATACAACGATCAATGTAGGTTCACTGATGCTTGGAGTATCAACTCTTTAGAATCGGCCTCTATTGATGTGCATTATGTGACCGAGCTACCCTCTCCTTCGGCCATTTCTTGTGCCATTGCCAAACCTCGTGAACATCCTATTCTTGGTAAATTTGAAGGAGAAATTCGTGCTCTCACTCCTTGGGAATTACTCACTAGCGATCTTAATGATTTTATGATCCCTTGGTCCGAAATCATAAGGGAAAATGCAATGTGTCTCGATGGTAATCACAACTATGTGCCTGCTTCTCTTGCACATATGTTTTATTGTGTTGTAACTTCCACCCCATAAAACCTTGCATTTTTCATAGCTCGAAGAATTAAATTTGTTCTCCTTGAGTCTCATTCAAGTCTCCCTTTTGCTATGATTCTCTCTTGCCCTTCTTAGAAAATCTCTTCTTGACTTTCCACCTTTAAATGCATAATATTTTTTCTTCGGTGATCGTGTTATGCTTCCCGTTGAAGGGAACCTTTTACTTAAGCCTAAGTATGATTCAAATGAAGATGGAAATGTTCATCAAGAGAATTTTCATATCATTGATGTCTCTCCTATCAACTCTAATGACACTTTGTCGTCTACTATTTCTCAATGGTCATCTCTAGAAATTGATTCCGACTATCAATTCTATCTTAAGCATTGTCTTCTAGAGAACCTAAGGGAAGGATCAAGACAATAGAGAAATGTTCATGAATGAAAGGGAGTTGAAGTACTACTCATGGTTATTGCCACGTTTGAATCTCGGACTTTCTTTCTTGTCTCTTCTTGTAGGATTTAGATTTATTTAACTAATTCTTTGTGTTTGGATTACTAGATATTTTAATCCTAATTTGTTCATGCTTATCGATCTTTCGATGTGCATGATTTTTTGCAATGTTTGTGTTAGTTAGCTTTCTAGATTTTGGTGAATAATCTACTTTGGCTTGATAAATCCTTGTCTTAAACCTGGGCTGTTAAATGTTGCTGGAATTCCACCATTTTGAAGCCACTTCCCGCGGTTCTTTAAATATGGGTGGTTCCTTAGTGATAAATAACCGCAACCCTATTTAAGGAACTGCAGGCTCTGGATTCGACATAATCTTTGCTTTACATTGTTTTCTCTAAATCTTTGTAAACATTGATGAAAATTTTGCTAAAACCATCTTTTTCCCAAATTAGCCTACCTAATTTCAATGTTCATCAAAATGAATTTTAACCCATTACCAGTTTGGATCATCCCCTCTCCTTCTTAAACCTCCCTTGGTTGATCTTCTTCTTCATCCTCTAACCTTCCTCTAAACCTAGACACACAACCATGGTGTCCACAAGATCATTGATAGTAGTAAAATATACTTGTTTTTAGGAAAAACAAAGTATAATCCGGTAAGTATTAAGTATCACGTTTAGGAAAACGCGAATACTCGACAATGAAAGTTCGTTCTCGAAGGAGGTGTATGTGTTATGTGGCAATTTTAAAAATAAAGTTTGGATTAGTAACGTTTTTGGATAAGAAAGATTGGAAAAGTAAAGACGAGTTACACTAAAAATCACACAACGACGTTCAAAACGTAAAATCGTAATACGCGACGAAAATTAAAAGTTATCTAAGTTTTTCCCTTGCATCTTGGTCACTTTTACTTTCTCGCTCCTTGCTCGCGGAGCGGCATACCGAAAAAAGATAGGAAAGATTCCCAAAATATTAATTTAAGATCCTAAAAATATATTAAGGGTTTACAAATCGAGAAAAGTTGTCGAAACCTTTTTAATTAATTAGCATTTAATTTTTTAATACTAATTAAAGCCCTAAAAAATGAATAAATCAATAAAAAAGGCAAAGAAATATTTTATAACTTGTAAACCTTAAATATAGTTAATACACTAAAAACTATTTTTAAATTTCTTTTCAACAATTAAATCTATTTTTAAATGACTAAAAACTATTTTTTACTTAAAATAATCATAAAACATAAAATAAAAAGAGGAAAATATGAAACTTTTTTCTAAAATTCTATTTTTACTTAAACTACTTAGGAAAATTGAAAAATCTAAAAACAAATTAAAAAAAGATGTCACAAAAGGACAAAATAGTGGGTTATGTTGACTTTTTATGGTCAAACTTGGGGAATTTTGGTTGTTTAGCTGTTTTTAAGGGAAAAGGGGCACCCCCACATCAATAGTAATATGGGGAGTCAATTAAATGAAAAAACAACACCAAGAAAACACAAATCAAGCACAAAGGCCCTAAGTTACAACTATTGATAGAAAACAAGGTTTGGTAGGCTGTTATGGGCAAATAGTGAAATATCTAGCCAAATTTAGCTACCCAAAAGTGAACCAAACCTAATTAACAAGTGATCTAATCTAAAACTAACTTAAATCCTACTTGTGACCCAACCCAAAACACCACAAACCTACACCTAAACCTGCTGTGTTGATGCAGTGACGTCTGCTGGCCTTTTTGTGCAAACAGTGAGCTACAAAAGCCACTTAAAGTTGCCTAACCTGCACCAAATGCTACTACCAGCTATCCTACCCCTCTATTACCTTATGGACCACCTGTGCACCTACGTTTAATGTTCAAAACCCACAAATGAGGTCATAAGACCTGCTGTTATGTTTGGTTAACAGAAGGTGAATGATGTGGATGTAAAGGCAAAACAATGAGCTATATAGCCAAATTTGGACAACTAAAACCTACCAAACTCCAATGAACAGCTAATGCACACTAATGACTAACCTAAATATAGCTAGTTACCAATTTTTTATTTTTAAAACCATGATTTAAGCACCTAAACACCCTTTGGTGTTTTGTGTGGACAGAAAGATGACTATGTTGCTGGTGTGTTTGACACTTTGGCCAAATTTGGACCAATATATATTGCACCTAAATCAACCAAACCATAAATTGAGTGCACACAATCCTAGATTAGTATCACAACTAACAGATTAACAAGTTTTATCCAACACTTTTCTTAAACAACTTAAGTAAAACCAATTGTATGAACTTTGCTAGTTTATTGCGTAAGCATGAAACACTTAAACCCAAAATTTGCACTAACACTTATAAACTAACTCCTATACCAACTCTAAATTTTCAAAAACAAGGTGATTCAAGTACTTGCAGATTTTCAAAGTGTGTCACTCACTCCATACTTACAAATCCAAATACCCCTTAAATACTAAAAGTTAAAATTTAAATCAAACATAAATTACTCTAAAACCACAGTCATACACCTAACTTAATAATCAAGCAAATTAATGGTGAAACACTCACACATAAGCACATGAACTCAAAGAAACAAAATTCTCAAAAATAGAAAGAAAAATAATAGTTACCACCTTGGGCTTTATTTAAGCCCAAGACACACCAAGATCATTTTCATCTCTACTTTTCTGAGGCAAGGGAAGGCTTATGTAGCTGTTGTAATGTGATGAGTAAAGGGGGACACCAATTGTCCAAACTATAGGGTCTACTGCTGTCCCTATAGTTTATGTCTTGGATACCTATTATAATACTTCAAAAAAGACAAAAGAAAGCCACAAAGGACCCTTACAAAGGTGGTTTGTCAAGCCAACTCTACAAGTCTCTTTGTGACAGTGAGTGGTTAAAAAAAATAAAGAATCAAGCTTTTTGAACCAAAAACATGGAAAGATAAAACTTTGAAAATTCAAGTGATATATCAAACAAGAAAGTAACTTGAAATTATATACTCACCACAGCTTAGATTTGTCAAAAATTAGGCTATGATGATCATATATACTCCCAAGGGTCCCAAAGTATTCAACACAAAATCGGATTTTGGAAAATTTTTTGCTAAAAAAAATAAAAACAAAGTGATGAGACTTAGACTACTTGTAAAAATCTTAAAGGTTTTAAACTTAATACATGTAAATAAAATGGAACTGAGCTACTCATAAACATTTAAAAATCAAACTTTCATTTAAACTTGAAATTTTTTTACAAACAATGTTGGAACAAAGAATAGAGACACAGGATGTCTTTATTTATTCAATGAAAAGGAAGATTCTAGTCCTAACACAAAGGTGGAAACCCTAGTTACAAAAATCTCCAAAATGCCCTTTGTGGTCTTGATGAATCTGCTGGTCAAAGAGCCCATTTGCTTGTCCTTGTGTTGCTGAGCTGGATATAACATGATCTTGGCCGATTGAGATGTATTGAAGGCTAAGAAACGATTCTGAATTGTTGATGAGTTGTCAATCTTTGTCTTCTTGTTTTGGAATATAGCATGGGAGGTACAAGTTTAACATCTGGCAAGAGGGGACCGAATTTGAGGAGTGGATTTGGGTAAGAATGGTTGCAATTTAGGATCTGCTAAGTATTAGGGTTTAATTTTGGGTTTATTAAATAATAGGATTAGGGTTCGTTGGTACGGTTTTTTAGGGTTTTAATCTTGTGGGATGGGGGAGATATTGTTAACCGGGAAATTAGGAGTTAAATAATATAATTTAAAAAATCATATTATATTAACTAGGTGGGTGGACGTGGGTTTTTGGGCCCAGGTAGCAATGGGTTTAGGCTGAGTGGGGTTTGTCTTGGGCCTAGGAGGGGATTGGTTGTGGGCTAGTAATGGGTAAATGGTGGGTTTGGGTATGAATTAGCCAGGTTACCCCCCTGTACTTTCCAAATCTATGTATACAAAGTCTCAAACAGCTTTTACCCATTTTCCTTCATTGGCAACTTTAGGTTAATAGCAATTTCAGTCCCTCCAAGTTATAATGATAGAAACAAGGACCATATGTGCAAATTTAATAATCTTCAAGGGCCATAAATGTATATTCTTGAAACTTAAGGACCAATTTTGTAAGATTTGAGATTTACAAGGTTCAAAAGTGACAAGTCTTCAAAAGATGAGGGACCATTCTTGACAAATCTTCAAACTTCAAGGAATTCTGTAGAATAATTCGCGTCCGGTTCTTTGTGCGGCTTCATTTCCCGTGTTCGTTTTTGATTGATTCTTGTTCTATTTTGTTGAATTCACGATATCCGTAACTAAAATACACAATGAACAAACACAAGCATATTTTATGGTATTTTATGACATTTTTAAGCATTTTAAGCTCGATTTGGATGATGAGACTATGTATAATTGTAGTCTCATCACTCCCCCATACTAAACCGTTGTTGTGCCCTCACGTAATGCTAGAATAAAGTCTCATAGCACTTCCAAAATTCATTTTTATATGATATTTATTGAAACATAAATTTAAATTAACTACTAAATGCGTTTTAGACATAATGTATTGTTTTCATCACGAGAACGTGACTTTTAGGGTCAAAGAATAAGAACACGTGAATGCCTCATAGAGATAAGTTCGCCATCCTCGATTTTCACCCAATTCCATGCTAAGCGTGAAACGAGATCATTGTCATTATAAGTTAGTAATGCTAACACTACTCATATGCTCTAATCACGTACTTAAACTCCCTTATTCCTAAGGTGTATCTCTTATATTTTATTTTTCTCTTAATGATCACGAGGATACATTTTTTGACTTATACGTAGATAGGTATTAGGTCCAAAAATAGAGCCTTAATGGTGTAATCAATCGAATTAATAATTTTCCTAATAGAAACGATGTCAAAAAATTAAGTCAATAAAAAGGATCGATAAACACGGCTTTATAACGGTTTTGAACATGAGACTTATTACCATGAATTTTATTACCCACCTCATCATCGGTAGCTTTGATTATCATGGTTTACCTCCATCTTTTATTCAACTCCGCCATGGTGATTTTATTATGACTTCGGTCTTGCCCTTTTTCTTTTATTTAACCTCACCATGAGGTGTTTATTATGACTTGACGTATATCCTCACGCTAAGGCGAATTTTGGATCTTTATGGCTTCAAGATTTAAGACATTCACTTTCAATTTTTGCATAGATTTTTTGGCCTTGTGAGCTTGAAATTTTTGTTTGATTATTATTGGGGAAGCCTTTGATTATTAGGGTGCCAATACTTCAAAACCGTGACGTTGGCGATACCTTAATGTTTTCCCAATTTAATTACATGCAAGCTACGAGAATCAATTAGAAACCAACAATACCAAAAAAACCTATTTATTAACAATTTAATAAAAAGGCGATGGGAGAAAAAGAAAATAATTAGGACACGTGATTTTTTGAAAGAATACGAGTACTCTACATTTAGCATAGTAACTTATAATTAACGCTATCCTTTCTCGTCCTCAATTTAATGAGACTTAGCCTAATATAGTTAAGGAATAGAAGCTAAGTTCTCAACATGCACCGTCGATTCAAAAATTACTCTTATTCCCACCATCGGAAAACCTACATTCGTGTCTTAAACACTTATGAAAAACGATAATTTTTTTTAAAATTTATCCATTTTTAGCCTTATTTTGCAACAAAACGATAACAAAAAGATGAAAATTGGATTGTGTGATGACGTGAGTAAGGTGAAGTATCTATTTACCCCCCCCCCCCATACTAAAACTAAACATTGTATTCAATGTTTCGAGTCTAAGGGTGAAACACCCCCATACTAGAGACGAAAAGTCGAATGCTTAATCTCGAGCATGGAAAGGGTAAAACGAATAATCTAAAAGCCGTTTATAAATTATGCTAATAAGATAAACGTTAAAACATAAAAGGATATCATCGGATATCAGAATCTTCAAAGGAAACGATCGAAGCTCGAGTAATACGTAAAACAAACACGAGAGGCTTCAATGATGATGATGAACCTAATAAATCACAATCACAAACAACCACGGAACAAAGATTGGAAAAGCACAAGTCTCTGCATTAAATTACATTAGAAAGTGATAATATTTACAAGGATAAGCATGAGCATCCCCCATGAGGCACCTTGTTTTTTATAACCGATTCAAAAGCTCGACTCGAATCCCCATAAATGTTATCATTTAGGGATTATCTTGGTTTAGTCATTTTTTGTTGGTCTTCATGATAAACAAGGCCCAAAAGTTCCGTGGAGTACATAAAAATCCGATATACGTATACCGGGGTCAAAGATAGCGTCTTCGTTTTCGGATGAAAGACAAAACAACGCTACTCCAACCGTAAGCAAAAACCAAAAGGGTTTGAAGAAAACAGATAAAAACTAGAAGGGTGGGTCAATGGATGGGGCACAAACACTTTGAGCTACTCGAGGTAGACTCACACCAAGCAAACAAAAAAAAAATTCCATTTATTGCATCGGTGGAAGATCGAGATTTCCCTTTAATTGCGATTTAGGGATCAAATATCTCGTTCTCAAGGGAAAAGTGTGAGGAAACATAAGGGGCTTCCCCCCATACTAAAATTACACACACCATCTTCAAAATGAGTAGACGAGGTGGTAGCACTCAAATAACGATGTGATGACGGAGTTTAAGTAAGAAAATCATTTAGATCAATTTTAAAATCTTTTCTTTTTTCATCATTTTCAAACTCTTTTAGAAAACTCGTTTTACCATTTATTAAGTTAAAAAGATTGGGCGTTTCTAATTCAATATTAGTTACACTAAAAATTCTTACGTTTAAGTCATGGGTATTTCGAGGTCTACATAAACGTCATCCTCCACAAGATCGTTAAACTCATTAATTTCCTTATCGTAGATAGGCTCGTCAAACCAAGGTTTGTCGTTCCCCTCGTGAATGAGTTTAGAAATTATCTCCAATAGATTACGATCAAGTACGAAACCATCATTCTTTCATGGGGATTGTTTATGAATTAAATCCTCCAAAATGTGGTAATCGTCATTCTCAAATGAGGAGTGTTGATAAGGTAACTCCTCGAAAATGGGATTCGTGTCTATAGAGAGAAATTCATCGACCTCCTTAAAAAATTCTTCATCATCAAAATTGTGAAACGAGGTAGGATCGATTATTTGGTCATTAACGTACTTGAACCCTTCATCAAGAATGGGATTATGATGAAAAATAGGTTCGTAAATGGAATTTGAGTACGTTGTGAAAGTGTCGTCATTCTCGTTATCACAAGAAATTTCTGACATCGAATCATCATTTTCATGAGAAGATTTATCAAAGGGTAAATCCTCGAAAATGGATGATAGATTATGAAGTATATGCTCTATTTCGGCAAAATCATCGTCAAAGAAAGTGTCAATGTAAGAATTCACAACCATGGTCTTACAAGTCTTTCGACTATGCTTAGGTGACATTTGAATGACGACAGGATTAGTGTCGATAAACCTTTAGCCTCAATAGATATTAGGCTAGGAAATGGAGGCACTTCAATAGGTTTAGAAGATGAAGCCTCAAAGACGCGGTCCTTCGGAGGGAGTGAAAACGAGTCCATTTTGTTCATTGTCGTGATGGATCTAACGTTCTCCTCCGGAATTGGTTGTTCACTTTTTCGCCGAATATATCCCAAAATGATTTTTCGTCCATAAATTTACGAATTACTTTTTCAGTTAGGTAAACGTATTCTTTGTCGTTAAAATCCTCATCCAGAAAATCGTTGCTTTTAATTCTTTCAAAACATGAATCTAGCCTCATTTTTCGCTAAAGTATGAACTTTGAAATTATAAAATTTTGAAACATCAGTTTTGGTTTGATCATTTTGATTTTGGGATCTACTCGCGAAAAATTCCATTTCATACTCCCCATATTTCATAGTTAATATTCCACCATGAACGTCGATAATGGCACGAGCCTTCGATAAAAAGGGTCGACCTAAAATAATAGGGCATTTAAGGTCACACTCGTAATCAGAAATGACGAAGTCCGCGGGAACAAACTTTCCAATTTTAACATAAACATCCTCGCTATTACAATTGGTGTAAGTGGTGTACAATTTGCTAGCTCGATTGTCATGTTTGTAAGGATAAGATTAGGCAATCTCATAAATTTCCAATAAGAAACAGGCATGAGATTGATGCTAGCACCTAAATCGGCAAGTGCTATATATCCCTCAATCTTGGGAAAATCACAAGGTAAAAGAAATTGGCCCGGATCTTCTTCCTTTCTTGGCATATACCTTTTAGGTTTTCGTAGAAGAATCGAAGCACAAGTTTCCTCAAGGATTACTTTCGTAAAGTCGATAAAACTCTCTTTTTGAAATGTGGATGGAATTTGAGGTACACGAGGGTGTGCACTCTTTTCCTTGGTCACCATGTTCATTCCCTCGACTTTAGAACAAGAAGGTATTTTAGAACTCGAGGGTCGAGATGAAGGCACAACTCTAAAACCATCAAGGTTTGGGGGAATCACACGACCTTTTCCATGAGACGAGGCGGCTTTAACATGTTCCTTCGGATTGGTCACGGTGTCACTAGTTAACATCGTACTCGAAGACGAACTCG
This sequence comes from Glebionis coronaria, assembly GCA_025667525.1. Lineage (NCBI taxonomy): Eukaryota > Viridiplantae > Streptophyta > Magnoliopsida > Asterales > Asteraceae > Glebionis > Glebionis coronaria. Next base: position 337,017,428 of record CM046880.1, on the reverse strand, counting down.
CTTGCTTGTTCCTCATAGCCGAAAACATCTTTTTAATATCCCTTTGTCCTTGATCGATTTTATTATTTTGACCTCTCAAAGTGTTGGAAAACTTGTTTTTCACGTCACCAATTTGCGTTTCTAATCTCTTCATATTAGCTTCATTTGATTTAACGTAATTTTGAAAATCATTTGAGCCATTAAAATTTTGATTAAAACCTTGGTGTTGATTCCCTTAAAAATTGTTTCCTTGATTAGCGTTGTTCAGAAAATTTGAATTTTGCCCATTGTTAAAATTCCGGTTTTGATTGTTGTTGTTGTTAAAACCTCGATTTTGCCAATTAAAATTTTGACCTTTATTATATCCGCCTTGATTACCATGATTATTTCCTTGAAAATTGTTACGATTTTGATTCGAAAATCATTTCCACGATTAAAATTATTGCCTTGATTGTTGAAATTCGTATGTTGCGATGGACCGGCGTTATTTTGATTTGAAAAATTACCATTTAACGCGTTAACACTCGTTGTTTGGACATCTGTAGCCGCACACTCGTAATAATTATGTGGTCTACCACACAACGTACACGAAACCTCAACCGCTTTCACCGTAGCGGGAGCGTCTTTCTTTTGCATCTCGATTAGAAACGACGTATACACATTCGTCAATTTATCGACTTTCGCATCAACCCTCTCAATATCGCGAATAGAATTACTAATATTGGCGACATTGGCAACACTCGCTGTGTTACGGAGTTGAAAAACCTTGGATCGATTTTCGATAATCATTAAAGCGTCTTTCGGTTTTACACGAGAAATTGCCACCCGAGGCGGAATTTAACGAATCTTGCTTGTGAAGATTAAGACCGTTATAAAACGTATCGATTTGGTGCAACTCGGAAAATCCATGACGAGGACATTGCCTAAACATGTCCTTAAAATGATCCCACGCGTCTCTAAACGACTCATTCGGCTTTGTTCAAACCTCGTGATCTCGTTTTTGAAAAACGTGGTCTTAGACGGCAGAAAGAAATTATTTACGAATTTGAAAATGAGATCCTTCCACATAATTATGGAATTAGGTGGCTCTTTCTCGTACAAATATTTGGCGGCACCATCGAGCGAGTACGGAAAAAACATAAGCTTAACGAAATCGGTGTCGACGTTTTTAAACTTGCTCGTGGCCAAAAGACGATCAAAACTTCCAAATGTGATCTTGAGGATTATCCGCCTCACGACCCTTAAACTTGGTCGCTTGAATTAAAGATAGCATTCCGCTTTTAATCTCAAATTCTCCGCTTCGATAGCGGGAATTACGATCGCGTCTCCATAACCCTCAGTGGGTGCTTGGAGAAACTCCATCATCGTACGATTCTTGGCCATCTCGTCTTCAGTTTCGACAACAAAATTAGGAACGTTCGTTTCTAAATTACGTCTTCGTTGTCGATTCCTTCGATTTCGAATTCGTCGATTCGATACATCGCTAGAATTCGTATAGTCCTTCGATCGATTGCGCATGCACTAACGTAGAGAATGGGGGGGTAGCAAAGAAGATTATTTTTGGGGTTTTTCGATTTTTCAATTTTTTTGGTTTTTGATTGTTTTTTTAATTTTTTTGGATTTTGGGTGTATTACGTAGATAACTAAATCCACAAAAACTTATCCAATAATCAAAGGTCTTGATTAATGAATTCAAAGAGAATGAAGGCAATTACGTCAAGTAAAAACCTTCGATCGACTTTGAAACGTTGGCGGAACGCCAACACGTTTCGAGGTTCAATAATTAAAACTCAAAAAAATAGATGTATTAATACTTGAACGGCAAACCCTTAATCAATCGTCACTAAACCGATACGCACAAGCGAGCGGAGAAACGAGGCGGCGTGAAGCACTTAAGAGCCTTTTTCTTTAGGGTGTATTTTATAACACCCGCCTTATACCCACCTTATAGTTTGTATCAATCGAGATTTAATTTCTTAAGAGTATTAATCTATTATGCCTTTGATTTTTGTTCAAATTCGATAGGCTTAAAAGTGACCGGAACGTCCACAATTAAGGTGCGATTTCTCGCGTATTTGGATAATATTGTGTATTTGTTGTTCTACGTAATATAATATAGTATTCACAAAAAGAAACCGAAAACGATAAAATGAAAAAGATTTGTGTGTTAATTGAGGAACAATTTAACGCGATTTAATTGGATATTTATTGATAGTAAGAAAAATAAAAACGAGTATGTACAATATTTACGCTTTCCAAAAATGAAAAGCAAAAACGCACTACTCACACAAACATGATATATATATGGCTAAACACACCTCTCCGGAAGCAGCGCCAAAATTGATAGTAGTAAAATATACTTATTTTAGGAAAAATAAAGTATAAGCCGGTAAGTATTAAGTATCACGTTTAGGAAAACGCGAATACCCGACAATGAAAGTTCGTTCTTGAAGGAGGTGTATGTGTTATATGCCAATATTAAAAATCAAGTTTGGATTACTAACGTTTTTGGATAAAAAAGATTGGAAAAGTAAAGACGAGTTACGCTAAAAATCACACTACGACGTTCAAAACGTAAAACCGTAATACACGACGAAAAATAAAAGTTATCTAAAAATTCCCAAAAAATTAATTTAAGATCCTAATAATATATTAAGGATTTACAAATCAAAAAAATTTGTCGAAACCTTTTTAATCAATAAATATTTAATTTTTAAATGTTAATTAAAGCCCTAAAAGTTAAATAAATCAAGAAAAAGCCATACCAATATTTTATACTAAACTTGTAAACCTCAAATATAGTTAATAAACACTAACAAATATTTTTCAAAATTTTTTGAACAATTAAATCTATTTTAAATGGCTAAAAACTATTGTCTACTTAAAATAATCATAAAAAATAAAATAAAAAGAGGAAAAATATGAAACTTTTTTCTAAAATTATATTTTTACTTAAACTACTTAGGAAAATTGAAAAACCTAAAAAATTAAAAATATATCACAAAAGGACAAAACAGTGGGTTATGTTGACTTTTTGTGGTCAAACTTGGGAAATTTTGGTTGTTTGAATGTTTTTAGGGGAACAAGGGGCACCCCACACCAATAGCAGTGTGGGAAGTCAATGAAATGAAAAAACAACACAAAGCAAACACAAATCAAGCACAAAGGCTTAAATTATCAACTATTGACAGAAAACAAGGGTTGTTAGGCTGTTATGGGCAAACACTGAAATATCTAGCCAAATTTAGCTACTAAAAAGTGAACCAAACCTATTTACCAAGTGATCTAACCTAAAACAAACTTAAATCCTACTTGTGACCCAACCCAAAACCCCACAAACCAACACCTAAACCTACTGTGTTGATGCAGGGAGGTCTGTTGGCATTTTTGTGCAAAGAGTGAGCTACAAAATCCACTTAAAGCTGCCTAACCTACACCAAATGCTACTACCAGCTATCCTACCCCTCTATTACCTTATGGACCACCCGTGCACCTACTTTTAAAGTTCAAAACCCACATATGAGGTCAAAATACCTGTTGTTATGTTCGATTGACAAAAAGTGAATGTTGTGGCTGTAAAGGCAAAATAGTGAGCTATCTAGCCAAATTTAGACCACTAAAACCAAACTCTAATGACCAGATATTGCACACTAATGACTAACCTAAATATAGCTAGTGACAAATTTTTGATGTTTAAAACCAAGATTTAAGCCCCTAAACACCCTCTGGTGTGTTGTGTGGACAAAAAGATGACTATGTGGCTGGTGTGTTTGACACTTTGGCAGAATTTGGACCAATAAATCTTGCACCTAAATCAACTAAACCACAAACACAAAATCCTATATTAGTATCATAACTAATAGATTAACAAGTTGTATCCAACACTTTTCTCAAACAACTTAAGTAAAACCAACTGTACAAACTTTGCTAGTTTATTGCATAATCATGAAACACTTAAACCCAACATTTGCACTAACACTTATAAACTAACTCCTATATCAACTCTAACTTCTCAAAAACAAGGTGATTCAAGTACTTGCAAATTCTCAAAGTGTGTCACTCACTCCATACTTACAAATCTAAAAACCCCTTAAATACTAAAGTTGAAATTTAACAAAACCTTTGCATACAAATCGAACTGAAATTACTCTAAAACCACAAAGTCATACAACTAACTTAATAATCAAGCAAATTAATGATGAAACACTCACACATAAGCACATGAACTCAAAGCAACCAAATTCTCAAAAACAGAAAGGAAAAGAACAGTTACCACCTTGGGCTTTGTTCAAGCCCAAGACACACCAAGATCATTTTTATCTCTACTTTTCTGAGGAAAGGGAAGGGCTATATAGCTGTTGTAATGTGATGTGTAAAGGAGGACAACAACTGTCCAAACTATAGGGTCTACTGGAGTCCCTATAGTTTATGTCTTGGATACATGTTATAATACTTCATAGAAGACAAAAGCAAGCCAAAAAGGACCCTTGCAAAGGTGGTTTTTCAAGCCAACTCTACAAGTCTCTTTGTGATAGTGAGTGGTTAAGAAAAATAAAGAATCAAGCTTTTAGAACCAAAAGCATGGAAAGATAAAACTTTGCAAATTCAAGTGATATATCAAACAAGAAAGTAACTTGAAAGTATATACTCACCACAGCTTAGATTTGTCAAAATTTAGGCTATGATGATCATATATACTCCCAAGGGTCCCAAAGTATTCAACATAAAATCTGATTTTGGAAAAAAAATTGGTAACAAAAATAAAAACACAGTGATGAGACTTAGACTACTTGAAAAAATTTTAAAGGTTTTAAACTAAATACATGTAAATAAAATGGAACTAAGCTGCTCATAAACATTTAAAAATTAAACATTCATTTAAACTTGAAAATGTTTTACAAACAATGCTAGAACAAAGAATAGAGACACAGATCGTCTCTGTTTATACAATGAAAAGGAAGATTCTAGTCCTAACACAAAGGTGTAAACCCTAGTTACATAATCCAAAATACCCTTTATGGTCTTGATGAATCTGCTGGTCAAAGATCCCATGTGCTTATCCTTGTGTTGCTGAGATGGATATAACATGATCTTGGTTGTTTGAGATGTGTTAAAGGCTAAGGAACGATTCTGAATCATTGATGAGTTGACAATCTTTATCTTCTTGTTTTGGAATATATCATGGGAGGTACAAGTTGAACATCTGGCAAAGGGGGGAGGACTGAATTTGGGGATTGGGTTTGGGTAAGAATTGTTGGAAATAAGTATCTGCTTTGGGTTTATTGAATAATAGGATTATGGTTAGTTGGTACGGTTTTTGGGGGGTTTTAATCTTGTGGGATGGGGGAGATATTGTTAACCGGGAAATTAGGAGTTAAATAATATAGTTTAAAACAATCATATTATGTTAACTGGTGGGTGGACGTGGGGTTTTGGGCCCGGGTAGCAATAGGTTCAGGCTGAGTGGGGTTTGTCTTGGGCTTAGGAGGGGATTGGGTGTGGGCTAGTAATGGGTTAATTGTTGCTTTGGGTATGAATTAGCCAGGTTACCCCCTGTACTTTCCAAATCTATGTATACAAAGTCTCAAACAACTTTTACCCATTTTCCTTCACTGGCAACTTTAGGTTAATAGCAATTTTGGTCCCTCTAAGTCATAATGATAGAAACAAGGACCATATGTGCAATTTTAGTAATCTTGAAGGGCCATAAATGTATATTCTTGAAACTTAAGGACCAATCTTGAAATATTTGAGATTTACAAAGGTCAAAAGTGACAACTCTTCAAAAGATGAGGTACCATTCTTGACAAATCTTTAAACTTCAAGGACTTCTTTGGAAATTCATGATTCGGGTCTAGTTCTTTGTGCGGATTCGTCTCCCATGTTAGTTTTTGCTTGATTCTTGTTCTCTTTTGTTTAATTCACGATATCCATACCTAAAATACAAATGAACAAACACAAGCATATTTTATGGTATTTTATGACATTTTCAAGCATTTTAAGCCCGATTTGGACGATGAGACTATGTATAATTGTAGTCTCATCAATCATCAAACTCTTCCAAACAATCATCATCCAAAATAAACCTTAAGATTAAGTTTCCTAAATTTGTCTCTTCATCTTTTCTTACACCGAAGAATGAGATTTCTCCAATTTTAATTTCTTCACCACCTTCACCACCTCTTGCACCATGCAAGACTAGTTCAACTCATGGAACTAACCATTCACATGGTTCTACCTCCTCCTCATTCCAAATTAGTATGAATGAGTTGTCCTCACCCTTTACTCCTAGTCCCCGCTTGGATGTGAACCCTCAACCTCTCTAAAGCATTCCCTTTGTGAATGACATTGTTGAGCCTTTGGTTACTTCACCTTTCACTCCACCAAATTTACCTATCTCGCCATTGGACACCATGCCTCCTCCTCCTCCTCCCTCAAACACTCCACTTTTGGGTGTTCCCATTTCCCATTTCATGGGTGATCCTTACTTCTTTGGTTTCCTAGAAGCTCATGGTTCAAATTGTCCATGTTGCCTCTATAACAACTACATCATTCAAAACCTAATAATGGAGATGTTTGGACTTCATAGGAGGTTGCAAGATTTCTTGTTTACTTTGTTTTCCATGCCTCCACCTCCTAGGAGATGAATGATGATTTTCTAAAAATAAATTCTTTTAAAAGAAAATCAAGCCAAGGAAGTCTACCACATCAAGAACTAGTTTAGCTAACTTTGTCATAGTTAGTTGTTATTTCCTTTTCTTATATTTCCTTTTCCTTCATGAGTTTTTCATGAGGATGTTTTATGGGATAAGTCTTTGTGTGTTTTAACCTATGTGCTCACACTAATCAACATCAATTTATGTAAAATTGAATCTTAATCTATCACAACCTCTAAAACATGACTAAAATTGGATCAAAATGTTATCTAAATATTTTGTCACCCTTTGTCAAGACACTCTTTGTGAGTGTGTTGCCTTTTGTGCAACCAAAGCATAATCTAATTTTAATAGAGGTAAAAATCCAAGATTTGCAAAATTTTGAAAGAGTCTCATTTTTTCTCAAAACTTTGTAAAATTGAATTTTCAAGTCCACTTTATGCGGCTCCATTAATGTCACACGACTCCTTATATTTAAGGAACCGCGGGTTCTTTTAAAGAACCGCGGACATCAAGCCTGTTTTTGGCTCGTTTTTGGTCTTTCTTTTTTGACCATAGTCTTTTTCAAGATTCTTTGTTTGCCAATTTTGGTTGAACATTCCTTGAAACATTTTGTTTTCATTTTAAATCTTTGCCTTGTCTACTTTCTTTAAATCCTCTTGTTTTGGGAGTTCTTCTTCTCATCCCTCATAATGTCTAACTCTTCTAATCTTAACCTTGACATCTCTTTGTCACAATCTTCTAAACCTAAAGCTTCTTCTTCTAAGCTTACCAAGAAACCGAAACTCTCGGTTCGACCCGTTTGGATCAAGAAGAACAAGTATCATCATGATTCCTATTCTCCCAAACATTGCAAGACCGCCTCTTTCTCTGCTATTGAGTATTGGAATGAGAATTTCTCAATCAATCCAATTACCATAGAAAAAAGCTCTTTTACCACTACCTAAACCTTGCAACATACCTCACCTCAATGACCTTTCTTCTTTCCTAAATCTCACTAGGCATTGTGAAAACATTTGTTATCCATTATCTCCCTCTCCACCACCACCTTCTCATCTTGATGGTCTTCAAAGGACTTTGTTTTGCATCATGGAAGCTCGTGTACTTGTTGTCGATTTCAACAAATTCAACTTGCTCATGTGTATGACAAGCTAAATTTTCTTGAATTTCTTCTCACCCGACCTCCTCTCAAAGTATTTGTTTCCGTAAACAAATCTTCGAATGATGCCTCGTCGTCTTGTTTTTACAACTAAAGCACACTGTGTTTTAATTTTTTGAGTCAATAAAAACTTAAGCACTCTTGAAGGATTATCACAACTAAAGTAGTTTATGCTTATGTTGTTTATGTTCCTTATTTGTTGTTTTAAATATTCATTAACTGTTTATGAATATTTCTCTTGTATGTTCTTTCATATTTTTGTAATATGATTGTTGTGTGTGTTATTTCCTTTCTCGCTAATTCTTTATCATACATTTTGTTAAGGGTTGATCATGGTTAAAATTTACAATTGTTTTGGGTGATTCCAACAGTTCTAAGTCTCTATTCCACCAATTGAACTTTGATTTTGTCAAAACACCCTCCTTGGACATACTTAGCAAATACTCACTTCTAATTTAAGATTTCTTTTCTTCCTCCCCTCAAGTTATATAGTAGGTAGTGACTATATATACATTGGTGTCTTTTTTTCTCTCTAATAACCTTTGTGTAGCATGTCACTTTAGCTCATTCACTTGGTGACCCAAGCTAGGGGAAGTAAGCACCAACGGGGAGCTACTAGCAAAGTCAGTTATTCTCTTCTTCAAAGACTTGTGCTACCTTTATTGCTTCGACAAAGGGGGAGAAATGATAGTAATAAACTCGTTAATAATTCGAATAATTTTGTATTTTACATAAATGAGTTTATAGTTTGTCTTAATCAAAAAACGGGAGATTGTTAATGCAAAGTAATGCCTAAAAACATTATTAGTGTTAACTAATCTTTCTTAGTTTTGATCACGACAAATTAAAAAGACATTTATCATCAAATACAATCGTAAGACGAATTATTTAACAAACACTATCATCAAGGTAATAATCATTTAAGTATTTCATTAACATATCTTAATCATGATTAGTGATCATAAAAGTGATTAGTCCTAAACTTACATTTTGTCAAATGTGACAAAAGATTTTTTAATAAACTTTATTTTTAACAAAATGGTTTATTAGAATGTAAAATGTAAATTTGAATATGGCATATTCCAAATGCCATAAGAATATGCTTTGAAGGTAAAAACTTACCTCAGATATTACTACCCCACTAAAATAGGAAAGGAATCGGAGTTTATCTCCACGGTTCCTTAAATGCCTATGCGGTTTTCAAGTGATAAAGAACCGCATGCACAATTAAGGAACTGCAGGCAGATAGCCGTTGGCTTTTGTCTCCTATAAATAGTGGATCAAATCTATATTTTCCAGGAACCGTTTTGGACATTCTTTTTGCCATATTTCTCTTTTCTAATTCCTAATCATTGTAAATGATCACTTAATGTGTTAATTATGTTTACTTATGGTTATATTCTTTATCTCCTTCTTTACCTTGTCCAAAGAGAAGACCACTCATACACTTGTGATGTGATTAAAGATGAAGCCTTATTGAAGATCATCCTCTCCTAAAGATCTAGTCATGTTCATCATTTTTTTTGTGTCTTGTGTAGATCCAATGTATTTGTGTATACTTGGATTAGTTGTGTTAATCCAATGTATTTGTGAATACTTGGATTGGTCTTGTGTAAATTCATTGTATATGTGTATATTGGGATGTCTTGTATAGATCCAGGTTACATGTGTATACTTGGATATGTGTTTATTGAGTTGTAAAGTGTTGTGTGTTAGTTCTCACTAAACCTCAAATTGATTTGTGTATGTGTCTTGTGAGTTCTCACTTAGCTTTAAAGTAAAGAGTTGTGAAGATTGGTTCTAGCTTTCGATTAGAACTCGACATCTAGCCTTGTGTCAGAAAATGGTGAAGTAGACAACGTTGTGAAGATTGGTTATAACTTTCGATTAGAACTCGACATCTAGCCTTGTGTCGGAAAATGGTGAAGTAGGCGACGTGTGTAGATTGGTCCTAGATAAGATTAGGTCTCAATATTTAGCTTAGTGTCGGAAAATAATGTAAGCGATGTTGTAAGGTTTTCTCCGCCAAGAATGGAGCTTGTGGATATAGTGGAAATCTCGAGTAAGGTGTACTCGATGAGTGGAGTAGGAACAAAGATAGAGCTTTGTTGCCGAACCACTATAAATCTTGGTGTCTCCCTATTAGGTTGCATCTTTCCTTACTCTTTACTTACCTTCATTATTACAGTGCACATCAATACTATTTGTCATTGTTAATGCATTAGAATTGAACATAATCGTTATGCAACTTGCTTTCAAAGTAAAAGATAGTTTTGAGTGAAACCTAATTGAAAAGAATTTTAATTAGGACATAAACCAAAGAAAAACTATCCACCCCCTCCCTTCTAGTTTCTACAGGCCCGAACAATGATATCGTTATTAATCATTCTGAGATGTCCAATATCCCTGATTTATCCGTTCGTTTGAAAGCCGAATGTTCGGATTTTGATTCTGTTACGTTTGTAACTGTCCTATGTGCGCTATATGTGTTTCTTATTCTTCATGCGTTTTCGTATTCGTCGTATTACTGCAATTTCGCGGCCGTAATTTTCTTTTAGAGGGAAAGAATTATAAAACCCGTAATACTAATTTAAATTCGAGGACGAAATTTTCTTTTAGAGGGGAAGAGTTGTAAAACCCACATTTTGAGAATACGACTTTTGGTCATTTATGTCATTTTTAAAATTTGAAGTTCATTTCTGAAAATTCATTTAATTTCTGAAAATTTATTTCATTTCTGAAAATTTAAAAATTTGCATTTAATTATTTAATAAATTTGAAATAATTAAAACTTATGTTATAAATATCTTGGAATTAAAAAGGATATAATGTAAAGTTAATTTTACTTAAAAAAATATAATTGTTTAATGTCTTATTTTATTTATTTACTTACCTAAATAATTAAGGCTTTAAATTAAGAATGAAATATAAAGGTTTTTAATAGTATATTTTGTAGACATTATTAGTTTGTTAAAAATAAATATTGTTCTCCCATATGTGGCTATATTAGGTTGGTTTTAAGCAAGAGGAAACAAAGAAAATATTTGATTTTTAATAAGTTGGTTATTTTGAGAATATAAGTAAAAACATAATAAACATGTTTCCCTATGTTAAGTAACACTCTAAAACCATTAAACTTTGTCCCCAACGCTATTTGAGCCACGAGTTTAGCTTATATACCCCTTCTCCATTTGTTAAAAATCTTAAGAAAAATCTCTCAAAACTCCATTGAATAAAAACCTTGAAACCTTGAAGGTTTTATGTGTTCTTGATTTTGCTCCATTCATTCTTCCTCTACCCTTGGTTTTGATTGTATATAGTGATTTCATTATATACTTCTTATGTAAGTGTTCTTATAATCCTTGTGTCACCATATTATGTTTTTATATTTTCTATGAATTATTTAGGGTTTTGGAAGCCCTAAAAACATGTTATGGGTAATTAAATGATTTTAAAATCTTTCCATATGTTAGATCTTGTTAGATCATCCCTAAATGGTTCTATATGAGTTTTTATACAAGTCCTAACATGATCTAATTGTTTTAGCATGATCTAGACCTTTAAACATAAGATACAAAAACAAGGGTTTTGAGTAGTCCGGTTTTTAGGTCATCTTGAAAAGGTCATAAAATGAGTTTCGGAATATCTTTTTAAGTGAATTCAAAGCCTATGGTTAGAACCATGAATATAGTTTTCAAATATGGTTTTAAATATATTTTTAGGGTTCAGATCATATGGCTAACATTCTGGTCTTTAAAAACAGTCCTCAAAAATCAGGTTTTAGGAAAATGGGAAACTAGGGTTTTTCAATCACCTATCTATGGAAACTTGTAATTTTATTGATATGTTTCGTATTTATGATGACATTATATGTATATTGTAGCTCCGATGACACGAGATTAGGACTCGTTACGTTGTTTATAGATCTTTGATTTGTTTTGCTATATGGTACGAATATTAGGTTCTCTATTGATCATCCCTAAGATTTTGTTATGTTCCCCATATGTTTATTTGTTTTTTGCATATGATTTACTAATCTCTTGGTTCCGTTATGATCTTTTGATTTGTTATGCCTACTTATGCTTCACTTTGACCACTTTTGGATACATGTTTTGATTGACCTTTGATTTTGACACCCTTATGCCCGAGCCATATATTTTCTAGTCATGGAGATACCATGACCATTTCGATTGATGCACCAACGAAATAAAACCATCTGAGGCGGTGTGATTAGACCCCGACGTTCCCTTTTGATGGTTATTTTGCTATATATTATGTGAGTGCGTATGCTAGTCATGAGCTAGTATACATGCTATTCTGTTTTGAAGGGGGGCGTACGGATGTATCCTAGGTTTTCGGATTGGGTAAATATGATATGTTCTATAGTGAATGGGTTGTGTGTGCTATACACCCCATATCACTTCTGGTACATTAGGTATGATCCACCTATGTGCATTCTTGGGAGAACCATGCAACTGCATGCGATATCTGACTGTTTTAATGATATGATATGTGATATGTTATGTGAGCTCGTAGGCATTCCGTTATTTTTCTTTCACTTTTCTTATTGATTCCTTATATGCATTCCCTTGTTCATAAAACCTTGATAATCGCAGCTTCCGTTACTACCCTTTGCTTTCAGCCTTATTTGTTATATATCCGTTCACTAGGTGTTTTGCTCCGCCGTGTTTATTTTCCATGCGGCAGGTTTTAAGCGGGAGGTTGGGTTATGAGAGTGTGGGCATGTCTAGAGTTACCCATAGTTAAATAAGTTAGTGATGACATTATTATGGATTTCAAACATTTTCAATTTGCAACCCCTTGTTTTAGGGATTTTCTATTATTAATGTAATATTTTGTATATTATGAAGGTTTAATAAAAGTTTCAATTTAACCCTTTTAAAATATGATGTTTCCGATAAGACACCATAACATGGCAATTTGTCTCGTTATCGGAGCGGGTGTTACAATAGTTTTTATTAATATTAAACATTAAATAGCAGCCCATCCTTTTCATTTATTTGTGAGTGCTAACAAGTCGTTGCCTAAAACTTTCGTTTTCTTGTTTGCAGATTTACTAGGAAATAAGCGGTCACAAAAGGGCTAACTAACAGAACCTTACATGTGTCTTCTCTACGCAGTTTCCCAAATTTAAAATCGGAAACTAAACACTCTTCACGACCAAAATCAAACGAACAACACCTATTTTGTAACTAATGGGAGACAATCATCTGATATTTTTTTCATGATAAACTTGTTGCTGGAAAATATATTTATATAAATGATTATCCGGATTAGACGCTAGCAAATCAAGCCATTTACCAATCACAGTGAATCTAAATAGCCTATAACGCTTAGAATTAGAACCCAATAAAGTTTTTAACGTACCAATAGTGGGAAGTAGGGGTGTCGAAAAAGTTGACCCGACCCGAACCCGAACCCGAAATAGCCTATTCGGGTCGGGTCACTCGGGTTCAAAAACATATTCGGGTCAATTCGAGTTGACCCGAATTGACCCGAGTTCTAATTAGCCTCGGGTTCGGGTTTATATTTTTTAGCCTTGACCCGACCCGACTTGACCCGAACCCGACCAACCCGACTTGACCCGAGTTTTTTACCATATTTTACCTTGTAAATATACTTAAATAAGTCAATTTTTAACATTTTACTTATACTCGGGTTGACCCGAACCCGAGTTGACCCGACCCGAATTAACCCGACCCGAATTAACCCGACCCGAATTGACCCGAACCCAACTGACTCGAGTTCTAATTAGGCTCGGGTTCGGGTTTGGATTTGATTTTTTTGAGTTCTGACCTGACTTGACCCGACCCGACTTGACCCGAACCCGGTTCACACCCCTAGTGGGAAGAGTGGAACGAATGGTGACCTTCGCATGAAACACCTGCACACCGTTTTTCATAATGATTACACTTCTCATGGGATCTTGTTTCTGCAATGCAAATGTAGATTGGTTGTATTTTCCGTCGTGTAATTATGCAACAAGATGACGATAGTTGCTTTTTGAATCACGATTTTGATTATGGATTCTACAATTATTTTTTAGGGTTTAATTGATCAAGGGTGTGGGTTTTGAGAAGAACAATGTCGAGCTCGATTTGGTAAAGTGAATATGAACTTTAAAAATTTTTGTGAGGCCTACTAGGTCGCCTCGGATTAATGTATACAAAAATGGTTGCCTCCTATATAACTGGAAAATACGTTTAAATATTTATTTTCTTGGTTGCCTTGTGTACATAATGTAAGTTGCCTCCATTTTTTATACGTTAACTATGTACACATACGTACGGAATTACATGTGTTCATATATGAATGGAATTGCCTCGGTTGCCTTAGTTGCCTCGGTAATCTTGGGCTATTCTAGAAAACCTGACCACTGTTGGCCATAAAAGGTGGAGGTCATTTGGTTTGGGGCCATTTTCGAAAATACCCTTGTTTTTTAGGTGTAATTTGTGAAATGATTTGACATTGTCTCTTTTTTAAAACTTTTCAACTAAGTCAACTTTAATTAGCAAGAATTCATAAACCGTGACATTTTAAATATAGATCGACGTGTTTTTTAAGAAGAGATAAATTCAGAATGTATCAACCGGATATGTACAACTTTTTTTATATCTGAATCATATACTTTCTATATTTCAAAGTACTTAATTTAAAATATATTCAAACATGCTAATTAATGAAATAAAGAAAATTAGTGCGTTTTGTCATACCTTGTTTTTCGAAAAAGGATGGTTTTCATAATTTTGATGATGAGGTGGTATCCCATCTATTGTTGATACTAGGATTTTTGGCCCGTACTTCGTTGTGGCGAAGGCGGGCGCTTTTGGCAAGGGTTGTGAAGGAAATTTAGGTATTACATGAAACACAAAAAGAGTTTTGTTTTGGTGCTTTTACAGAAAAATATAGATATTGCAGCCTCCGTAAACCTCGGAAAAAACTGCGTATGAAACATAATCTTATAACTAAATAGTTTGTATGCAACATAAACTGCTTTCAGGATAATATAGATCTCTCTCCCCAACACGAACTGGTTTTTTCCTATCTTTTAGAGATACACGTCATTCACATCTATTTCTTACTTTCCTAGTCATTCGTGCAGGTACCCTCTTCGTTGGATCATCTTTTGAATCTGCAAGCAATTGACACTAACTTTGGTGCTTCTGTGAAAATGCATCCATTGGCCCTGCGTTGTATACGATTAGTGGAGTTTATGAATAGTCTTATTTTATATCTGAAAGTTGTATGCTAGGATATAATGTTACAGTTTTGACTTAAACCCAAGCAACATTAAGATGAGCTAAAATATTATAGTTCAAACACGAAAATCCGCTGGCGGGGTGCCTATTTAAAATAATACAGTAAGCAAGTAGGTCAATATTTACAAACATTCTTTTGGCAGTAATACGTGTTGTTGGATTTACTTGCAAGTATTAACTGTTAATGTATCTACTTATTTGAAATTAAAAGGCATATGTGTATGATTTTTATTGGTATGTATGTAATAGTTATTTTTAAGGCCTAGTGATGAGACTGCTTTTATACAGTCTCATTGTCCAAAACGGGCTTAAAACGATGAAAATATCATTAAAAGTACCAAATATATGCTTGTGTTTTATTAATGTGTATTCTAGGTACGGATATCGAGAAAGTGACAAAAGATCACAAGAATCAATAAAAAACGAACACGGGAAAAGAAGCCGCACAATGAACCGGGCCTTAGTGTTGAATTTTCAAGAAAAGTCCTTGAAGAATTAAATATGTACAAGAAGGGTCCTTCATTATTGAAGAAATGACACTTTAGACCCTTGTATATTCATAATTACAAGTTTGGTCCATAAAGTTTGTCAATGTTACAAAAGGACCCTCAACTTTGAAGAATTGGCAAGATTGGTCCCTACAAAATGAAGACTTGTCACTTTTAGTCCTCCACAAAGTCAAGTATACAAGAAGACCTTCAACTTTGAAGACATGTCACTAATGGTCCTTGCAGATTCAAGAAATTACAAAATATACCCTTGGAAATACTTTGCAAGAGTTTGTGTGGCCAAAGTGTGAATTTCGAAACTTATTTAACAAAGGAATTAAGTTTATACCTACCAAAGATGTAAATGAAACAAGATGGAAAGGTGAGGGGTTAATTATGGCAGACACACAACTTTACCTAGACCAACCTCAAGGCGACACCTCACTCACTATCACCTCCCAACCAATCACAACACACCAGTCATCCACCTCACCACCCCACTAACCTAAATTTATATTAATAATTCAAACGAATTATTAATTATAATTTTTGGCGGTTAACACTAATCCAGCCACAAACCTGGATCAAACAACCCACTATTCACAACTCAAGAACACATAAACCCTAATCACTAATCTCCTTTAAACCAAAGGGGTTTTAGCTGATTATATACAGAATCATAATTTACCCTCCCCTAATCACAACCCCACATTTAAATATGCTACTACATCAACCATGTGGTCTCCCCAACCTTCCCCTGACCCACGAACCAGCAAGAAGACAAAGGTTTGCCAGTAAATCAACGCCCCACGACATAGCTTTTCCTCTAAGCATCTTCTAACGTTCAAGATCACAAAACAACAAGAATGGTTCACATGATGCATCAAGAAGGGTCAACAATTCAAAATCACAAGGGCATTTCTGGGAACTCAAGCATTAGGGTTTCTTTATTTTTCAGCTTTATAGAAACACTTGTAAGCCTATATAAGGCATAGGACTTCATTCATTTACTCTTGTTCTTGGTTTTTCAGTTTTTGGTCACAAACTTGTAAAGCTGCTTTTTCTAGTGAATGAAAAGTGAGTATTGTTTTTATGACAAGAAAACCAAGTCCCAATTATTGTTTCTATTTGTTTAAGTTACTTGTTTTCTAAATCCGTTTATTTAAGTTTGCTTCAAAAGTTTTCAGTTTTTTGTTTTGGTTTCTTCAAGTTCTGTTTTAATCCTTGCTGAGGTCTTTGGTTGAATGAAAAGGGTCCCTTTCTTTGTAGTTGATGCATATGGATGACCATAGCACCACGATTGAAGAAATCTGGGTGTAGTGGGTGCATAAGTGTGGGCTGCAAATCTTTTGGGATTGCTTAAAAAGTCACCAAGGCTAAGGCCATAATCTGTGTTTGTTCAATCTTAGCAGGGGGGTTTAGTGGATGCTTGTGATTCTTTAGCTATCACATGAGCTCAAACAAACAGGGGCATGGATGTGTATCCCTTGGGTTTGTCTCTCTTTTCCTTTTTCAAACTCTTCAAATCTGTGCTAAGTGAAAATGGTGTCTACTATGATATTATGTTACTTGATGCATGAAATCTGGTTCTAAGTTCATTGTGGTGTGATTAATACTTGTTAAAGTTTGTCTTGGTTTAAAAAACGTTTTTGCTTTGTTAAAAATCTGATTTCAAGTTTAAAAGGGTGTTTGGATTTGCAGTCTATGAAAGTTTTGGTAACATATGAGTAGGTTTTAGAGGACATATTGTGTTTGGTTCTGATATTGAGTGGTTAAGAGTAAAAACCAGCTTATCTTGTGACTTAAATACTCAATCTGAATCTTTGCTAAAATCAAGGTTGTTTTAGATTCTTATGAACTAAAACTTGGATAGCAGTTAGATACCATGGTTACCTAGGGTTTTATGTTTTAAATTTGAACTATTATATGCTAGAGTGATAGATCTAATAGTCCAAAGTTCATCAGTTGGTCATTTGCATCAGTAAAAGTCCATCAGACCTAGTTTCTTTCATGTCTGTGCATTAATTGATTAAACTGTACTAATTGGCTTGGTGTTTTGTTGTTTTCTTGCTTGTTCTTGACTCCCTACAACTTACTGGTTGTAGGGGTGCCATTATTGTCCAAAAATACCAAGTAAAACAAGCTCAAATCTACTTTTTCATTTCAGGCAGTGGGAACTCCTTTCCTACTACTACTTGCCACTGGTAGTGTTATTTCTTGAACAGCTTATCAATAAGCCAATCTGGCTTCTTTCTTTGAGCAACAACTTTTGTTTTGTGTAAGATCTTATTATTTTCATCTAATTAGCTTATCTGGTAGTTTGTAGCATTTGGTTTTAAGATTTCACTAGAAAACAAACTTCTTTGTCTTTTTCAAAAGTGCTTATTCATCATTTCATCTTATTGAGTGTGCTTATTGGAAATCTTTTTTCTTATTTAGCTTAATTAAGTCATTTCAAACATTTTTCAACTTGAATCAGCTCTTGAATCAGCCTAGAACTAAAAAATGACTATTTTGTCGTTTAGTGTAGAGAGCTTTGGCTTATTTCAGGCTTATTTATTGAGCTTTTTCAAAATTTATTTTTACAAACAGCTTTATAAGCACAAGATAAGGATGTGTGTTAAATTTCAGCTTATGGCATTAGCTTATGGCTTAATGGGCCAAAAAGCCCATTAAGAATAAGCTGAGTGCTTATTAAGCTGTGATAAACTTACTTTCAGCTTTTGGGCCTTTAGAGGTTTTTGTTTAAAATCCAATTTTAAGCTAGACTGGAACTTTTGGGCTTTTTTGTTAACTTTTGTCTTATTGGGCCAAAAAGCCCATTTAACTTGGACTAATTTCATTTTTGGCCCATTTAGAGGCACATTAGGGGTATTTAGGTCATTTTACTTTCATTTATGGTTTTATTAAGTTAAAATAAGTTAGTTTGCAAGTTTTTAGATTTTTTTTTAAATTTTGAATTTTTAATATTATTTTAATATTTATTTTTAGTTTTTAATCATTTTAAATAGTTTTAATTGGTTTTAAATTTTGCAAAAATACTTTTTAGTTTAATTAAGTCATTTTGGAGGTTTACAAATTGAAAAATCTTTACTTGGGTTTTTTATTAATTTAATTGGTTTTTAGGGCTTTAATTAGCATTAAAAAATAATTATTAATTAAATAAAAGGTTTGAACAAGTTTTGATTATTTGTAAACTCTAATTGGAGTTTTAGGAATTTTTTTGATTCTTTTGGAATTTTTAGAGTAATTTTTAATTTCATCAAGTTTTTATGTTTTACGTTTTATCATTCGTCGTAGATTAATTTTAGTCGTAACCGTCATCATTTTCCTTTCCCCTTTCTTTTCTCAATATTAATCTCAAACATAATTAATTTTAACACACTCATTGATCCTCCTTGAGAACGAACTTACAAAAGGGTCATAAGTGTTTACGTTTTCCTAAACGTACGCTTAGTGTTTATCGCTTTTACCTTGTTTTCCTAAACAAGTGTGAAAATACTACTATCATTTTGGCGCTGCTGCCGGGGAGGCGTGTTGTGTTAAGTTTGAAAATTTTTGTTTTAGATATTATCCATAATTAGTATTTGTGTGATTAGCACTCTAATCATACGTATTATTGGTTTTCGTTGTTTTGTGAATATTATTACTATAGTGTATACCTATCACAAAAAATCCACAATATCTCCAAAAGCGTGAAAATGCAACCTTATTTGGGATTTCATCACTCAATTATTGTATTCGAATCTAAAGCAAAAAAAAGGCAAAATAGATAATTACTTTTGAGAAGCTTGATTTTAATTAACACAAACTATAAGGTGGGTATAAGGCGGTTGTATTTCACGACCTAAGGGAAAAAGGCTCTTAAGTGCTTAGCGCCGCCTCGTTTCCCCCCCTTGCTTGTGCGTGTTTAGATAAAAAGGGCTAATCGAGGGTTTGCCACCAAAGTATTATCTACGTATCATAAATATTTTCTTGGTTTCAAAGATTAAACCCTCTTGAACATTTTGGTGTTCCACCAACGTTCTAAAGTCATCGAATGCGTTCACTCAACATGATCGTTTTCATTCCTTGAGGCTTCTTTAATCGAGAAATCGATTTGAGGAGAGCTTTGTAGATTTGTGTCTACGTAATTCACGAGAAAAATCCAAAAAAAGTTAAAAACTATCAAAAGCACAAAAAAATTGAAAAAGTAAAAACACCAAAAAGAATCTTCTTTGCACATCCCCACGTTGTACGTGACGTTTATGCAAACTCGTAACCAAGCAAAACGTGCACATAAACGTCGAAACCGAAAGGAAGGAACACCAACCCATTCTAGTGAAGAATCTCCCATTGACGAACCCATCGTAGAACAAGAAGCTTCCATGGCTAATCGTACTATGATGGAGTTGCTTCAAGCACCCACCGAGAGAAGCAATTGTGATTCCCGCTATCCTTGCGGAGAATTTTGTGGTTAAGATGGGTTTATTGTCCATGATCGAAAACAACAAGTTTCATGGTGACAAAAAGGACAACCCTCATAACCACATTCGCCATTTCAATCGTCTTATGTCGAGTTGCTAGTTTAAGGACGTCTCGAATGACGTGATTAAGATGATGCTTTTTCGTATTCCTTAGCGAGGCCCGCTAAAATTTGGTTAGAGAAAGAGCCACCCAATTCTATATTGACGTGGAAGGATCTCGTTTCAAAGTTCGTGAACCAATTTTTCCCGCCCTCTAAGACTACGCATTTGAAAAACGAGATTTCAAAGTTTTCACAAGAATATAATGAGAGTTTTTCAACAGCTTGGAATAGGTTTAAGGAAATGTTGCATGAATGTCCTCATCACGGTTTTTCCGACTTACATCAAATCGACACGTTTTACAATGGATTGAACGATCATGAACGAGATTATCTCAATGCCGTCGCGGGTGGTATTTTCTTGTGTAAAACGGTCGAGGAAGCATTGTTGATCATTGAAAATAGGTCCAAGGTTTAAAGCCCTCGTAGCACACCGAGTGTTAACAAGGCATCTTCTTCGCCTTCATTGTCACATACCATTGATGCTTTCCAAATAGAGGCTAATTTCGAAAACAAGATTTTTGATAAGCTTAAGGGATTATTAATAGAGTTTAAAGTTGGTGAACAACCCAGTCCCGCTACGGCTAAAGCGGTTGAGGTTTCTTGTGTTTATTGTGGTGGAGCTCATGATTTCTCCGAGTGCATTACCGCCGGTGGTAACACTTCGAGTGAATACGCGTCTACGGGAACTTATAACCAAAACGGTCAAGTGACCCGCACTAATCAATCGACTCCACCAGGTTTTCCACCAAATCAAAATGCTAACAATTATCGCAACAATCAAGGTGGTTACCAAGGAAATCAAAGAAACAACTACAAGGGTAACAATTACAACAATGGGAATCAAGGGACTAGTGGTCAATTGCAAAATCAAAACCAAAATCGTGATTTCCAAAATGTCAATCAAGGGCTTTCAAATGCATTTTCGAAAGATATTCCAAATGAGATTTTGAATTACTTTAAGGCTAATGACGATAGGTACACAAACATGGCTAATGATGTGATAAACCTAAGGACTAAGTTTGAAACTCATAGTAACAAGATGGAAGGAAATGTGGTTAAGCTCCAATAAAACAAACAAAAAATGGAACAAGGTCAACATAAGATTGAACAAACTTTGCTTAGGTGGGAGCAAAATCAAAAGGCCGAAAAAGATCAAGATAGGCAAGAACGTCAAAAAACGGAAAACAGACTTTTGGATGCTATTATGATAACCAAAGCCTCTACTTCGGGTTCTCTTCCTAGTAACACCGTGTCAAACCCGAAGGGAGAGATGAAAGTGATTACCACACGTAGTGGTAAGACCTTTAAGGAGCCGACTCCTCAACCAACTACTCCTACGGTGGAGGAAATTGAGGAAGAACCCGAGGTGGTGGTCGAAAAGGAGCACATTACAATCCCACTAAGTACCGCTCAAACCACACCTACGGTCGACCCTTTACCAAGTTTGGAACCCGAGATTCCAAAGGCTATGCTGATGCCCCACCTAACACCACCCTTACCTTACCTGTAACACCCATTTTTGATAAATGGAATGTCACGCGTGATTATGGCGTGTCATCAAAGCATACAAGGATAAATGTCTAAAACATTACATGACCATAAAAAGGAAATACCGGAATCAAAGATAGGTAGTCCAAAAGTAAAGCTCATCACACACAAACATAAGTACTCTAAATGAAAGGACTAAACAATGTCCATGGAAAGAGTATCAAAGAATAGATAATGCATAAAGTAAAAAAAGGCTGGAAAGCTTCCAGTCCATATGCACGTACGCATAAAGTCTACGAGCGTCCCTGAGTACCTGCCGTTTTGGGAACATGAAAAGGAAAAAAAAACGGCTGAGCAATACGCTCAGTGCACGGATGTAAAATAAAGCATGAATAAAATAAGCATATAGGCATATAACAGCGGAAGAAACTAAGTCTTGGATAACCCGGTTAAGTCTTAGTAAAACTGGTTTTATAGTTTGAAGAGCCTTATGTTTATCTTATAAAAAATGTTTAACATATTTTACCATTAGCCAATATAGGTCATGAAAATCAACGTGCATGAATACTTGGAGGGGTGACTTCATCATGCAAATTAGAGGCGCTGCCTCTAATTTAATATACTGGTTTTTGGGTAGGAGGGATCAGCTCCTTGTGAAGGATGCAAGGCACACACCACATTCACACTGAGTAATCTACTGAAAACATGTAACTAGGATGCACCCATACGCCCAACATGATAAATATAATAATATGGCCAAAAGCTAAAGGGACGCCACGAGCAATCACTCCGCCGTGGGGAAGTCATAACACTAGTGCCTCTAGTGTTATGGTTATGGTACCTCCATAACTAGGTGAAACTGGCCATGCATGTATATGGCTTCAGGTATTCTAAATTAAACATAAGCAATCAAACATATAAACTTATACTATGGGAAAACAGTTGACTTCATACGGGGAATCCTAATAAGGAAAGAATGTACATACTGAAAGGACGGGAATCCGTACCTTATGTCCAGTGAACGAAGAAGACGAACGGAAGAGAGTCCTACTTCGGTATCACTAATGCTACATAAATACATACGTGTATAAGTATCTGATTACTAAATACGTAACTGGTTTTATATCATGTCTTAGCTTGTTTTATATGTTCATGTCATGTTCTACTATTTTAAGCTTTATACTGTGTTTATCTTATATTCTGTCTATTCTGATTAAGTATTACTTGTATTTCATGTAATATTATACTTGTTGTGTAATTATAAGTAACTTTCTAAAAATAGCAGGTTTCCTAAAATAGAAAGTTTCCAAAAATAGAAAGTTACCAAAAATAGAAAGTTACCAAAAATAGAAAGTTTCCAAAAATAGAAAGTTTCCAAAAATTGATTAGCTGTCGTAATTAAACAAGTTTCTAAAAATAGAAAGTTTCCATAAATAGATATAAGCTTGTTAAATAAGCTAATTATATAAGCTTAAGTGTTTTCTGATTATTATTCTAAGTCATGTAGTTATAAAGTATAGTTTATTAATTATTACATGTAAATTAAATAAACTATAGGTTAAAAGTATTTAATTAAATATATCATGATTTTAATTAAAATAAAGGTAAAATACTTAGGTTAAAACATGTACTATTGACTATTAATAATATAACCTAAGTCATGTTAATTAATTAATTATAGTCATGGTTTTAGTTAGTTAATTAATTATAAAGTCTAATTAAATATAAATACTTAGGTTAAAATTCATGAACTAATAATTAAATTTATAACCTAAGTCATGTACATTAAATTAATCAAGTCATGTTTTTATTAATTTAATTTAAGTCTAAAACATAAAAATCATAACCCTTAAAAAATGATTCAAGAACCGGACCTGTGACTAAAAACCATGAACCGGACCCGTAACTAACACCATACCCCGAACCAAGGTCGGGGTTCCCCCTTGCTTGCTGCTGCCGTGACATCATCACCACCATACCGAGACCATATGGTCTCGGTGGTGTGTAATAAGCCAAGCCGAGACCCCCTATGGGGCTCGGTTAGGCGTCAGCTACAACACAACACCCCTAAAACCCTTGTTTTGATTTACCCCATGATCATTAACATGTTTAAATAATTGTTTTTAATTAGTTTAATTAAAAACACCATGATTTTATGTGATTATCAAAATCAAAACATAAAAAAAGGGTTAAAAGTTATACCGAATACGTGAAACAAATAAGGATGAACACATACGAATCCTTGCACAATTTCCAAGATCAAAATCAACCCGAACACCCCCTTGTGGTGTTGTATATCCGGCGGCCAAAGAGAGAAGGAAGAAGGAGAAAAACTTTTAGGGTTTTAACTATTTTCTTGATTTTTAAAAAGTGAAACAAGTTTTTACCTTAACCCCCTAGTTAGTTAATTTTATATGGGCTAAGCCCATGTTTCCCTTGTGTAGCCGCGGGTAGGGGACCCACTTGGGGTAACCCGTACCTTTTCTCGAGTCTAAATATTATAGTGTGTTCTCGTGTTTTATCGTGTTCATGATTTACGTGTTCTAATTAATTATTGATCGTGACTTAATATATTTATTCGTGTTCGTGGTAAATATATACGTAAATAACATTAGCTCGTGATTAAATTACGTTCATGATTTCATGATCGCATGTTCGTGATTATAATTATTATTGGAATAATTATCGTGTGTTCATACGTAATAAATACTTATCGTGTTCTAACACGTACGTAATACTTAAAATTCTTATACGTGAACGTAAACATGCTATAAAAGGAAAGTTCTAATCATGTACGTACGATCTAAAGGGTACTATTCATGGTAAAAGCATGCGGGTGTTACAACTCTTCCCCCTAAAAGAATAATTCGTCCCCGAATTATAGATAAAGTAAACTGGAAAATAAGAACATACCCGAATTCAAAATATGAAATGAGGGTAAGAAGCCCGGATAGACTCCTCTGTTTCCCAAGTGGCTTCCCGCTCGGTATGATCCCTCCAAAGGATTTTGAAGAATGGAATCGTCTTCCTTCTCATGACTCGTTCTTGTCTGTCAAGAACTCGTTCAGGTTCTTCTATGAAAATGAGATATTCACGTATCTATTCCAGTGGATACTAAACCATGTGAAGGGGATGATACTGGTACCCTCTGAGTAAGGACACATGAAACACATTGTGTACATGCGAAAGCTGCGGAGGTAACGCTAAACGGTAAGATACTTCACCGACTCGTTCAATGATATCAAACGGTCCGATGAAACGAGGAGTGAGCTTCCCTTTAACCCCGAAGCGTCTAACACCACGTGCCGGCGAAACCTTAAGAAAGACGTGATCTCCTACGTTAAAATGTATGTCCCTACGATGCTTGTCGGCGTAACTCTTCTTACGTGACCGTGCTTCTTGAAGTTTCTGCTTAGCTACTACGACTCTCTCATTAGTCATCTCTATGATCTCTGGTCCTTCAAGTGTTCGCTCACCAACCTGATCCCAGCAGATTGGGGCGCGACACTTTCTGCCATACAACATCTCGAAAGGAGCACACTTTATACTTGCGTGCCAACTGTTGTTGTATGCAAACTCCACCAAACATATATATTCGTCCCAATCACCCGTCCATTCCAACACACATGACCTCAACATATCTTCCAATGTCTGAATCGTTCGCTCCGACTGCCCGTCTGTTTGAGAATGAAAAGCCGTGCTAAGCTTAAGTTGTGTACCCCAAGCTTTCTTCAGACTCTTCCAAAATTGCGAAGTGAAACGAGGATCTCTGTCTGAGACGATGCTGGACGGAGCACCGTGGAGTCTCATGATCTCTCTTCTATACGTATCGGCAAGTTTACTGACCGAATCTTCCTTGCGGATCGGTAAGAAATGAGCTGATTTGGTAAGTCGATCTACGATAACCCAAATTGCATCGTGCTTCCTCTTGGTTGGCGGAAGACCAGTAACAAAATCCATGGTGATTTTGTCCCACTTCCAATCTAGAATATCTAACGGTTGAAGGAGACCGCCAGATCGCTGATGCTCGATCTTAACCTGCTGGCAGGTAAGATATTTGGAGACGTAAGTGGCAACATCCTGTTTCATACCACTCCACCAAAAGTACTACTTGATGTCATGGTAAATCTTAGTTGAACCAGGATGTATAGAGAATGGGGAGCTATGAGCTTCAGCTAACAATTCTTCCCGGAGTTCTTGATCATCAAGAACACAAAGTCTCGTGCCCTGCCATACGATACCATCTGCATCTACTCTGAATTCCGTCTGCTTCTCAAAATTCTTAACTATCGCCCAGATTTCTCCATCATCTTTCTAAGCTTCCTTGATCTTAGAGAGTAACTCGGGTTCTATTCTAAGATTAGCCCAGTAACTGTGATGTCCACGTACCATGATATCTATGTCTAGTCGCTCTAAGTCTCTTATGATTTCCTACTCAATCTTAATGTCGTTGATCATTCCAGACTTCTTGCTAAGTGCATCTGCTACTACATTCGCCTTTCCAGGATGACACGGCAGATTAATGTCATAATCCTTCAACAGCTCTAACCATCTCCTCTGCCTCATGTTCAATTCACGCTGAGTGAAGATATACTTCAAGCTCTTATGGTCCGTGAAAATATCACATGATTCTCTATGTAAGTAGTGCCTCCATATCTTCAACGCAAACACGACTGCAGCAAGTTCCAAGTCATGCGTAGGGTAATTTTCTTCATAAGGCTTAAGATGCCGTGAAGCGTACGCGATCACTTTCCCATGTTGTATGAGAACACAGCCAAGTCCCTTCCCCGATGCATCACTGTAGATTTGAAATCCACCCGTACCAGATGGGAGAGTAAGAATAGGTGCAGATACTAGCTTCTGCTTCAGGTCTTCAAAGCTCTTCTCTCGTTCTTCAGTCCAGACAAATTTCTCCCCTTTCCGCATCAGTTTGGTCAATGGTAGTGCTAGGCGGGAAAATTTCTCCACGAACCTACGGTAATAGCCAGCTAAGCCTAAGAAACTACGGACTTCGGTCGCTGATGTCGGCCTCGGCCACTTAGTAATAGCCTCAACCTTCGCTGGATCCATAGTGATTCCTTCTGCTGATACAATGTGACCCAAGAATACCACCTTGTCTAACCAGAACTCACACTTGGAGAATTTAGCATACAACTGCTTCTGGCGAAGAATCTGTAGTACTGTACGAAGATAGTCTTTGTGTTCCTCCTTGGACTTTGAGAAAATCAGGATTTCATCGATGAAGACAATGACAACTTTGTCTAGAAATTCATGGTAGATTATGTTCATCAAATCCATGAATACTGCTGGAGCATTGGTCAGGCCGAATGGCATGACTACAAATTCGTAGTGGCCATAGCGTGTACGGAAAGCAGTCTTGGCGATATCCTGCTCCTTAACCCGTAGTTGATGATAGCCTGACCTAAGATCAATCTTGGAGAAGTGTTTGGCCCCTTGGAGTTGGTCAAACAGATCGTCTATACGTGGCAGTGGATACCTATTCCTAATAGTAATCTTGTTGAGCTCGCGATAGTCTATGTAGAGACGCATATTGCCGTCCTTCTTCTTAACAAATAAGACCGGTGCGCCCCATGAAGATGCGCTCGGTCGAATGAAACCTCGTTCTAGAAGTTCTTGCAGTTGATCCTTCAGCTCCTTTAACTCTATGGGAGCCATGCGATAAGGAGCCTTGGAAATCGATTCAGCTCCTGGGATGAGCTCGATATTGAATTCCACTTCTCGTACAGGTGGTATGCCCGGAAATTCTTCTGGAAATACATCTTGGAATTCTGACACTATTGGCTGATCCTGAATTGATGGAGATTCAGCATCCATGTCATGAACCGTAGCTAGATAACCCTCGCATCCATGTGATAGTAGTGCACGTGCTTGCAGGGTAGATATGATTTGTACATACCTTTCAGGTACGAA
This sequence comes from Glebionis coronaria, assembly GCA_025667525.1. Classification (NCBI taxonomy): domain Eukaryota; kingdom Viridiplantae; phylum Streptophyta; class Magnoliopsida; order Asterales; family Asteraceae; genus Glebionis; species Glebionis coronaria. The sequence continues at coordinate 336,989,880 of CM046880.1, read as the reverse complement.
CCCGTTGTGAATGTACTCTGGTGCATTAACATCACCGAAGATGACTCTATATGAATGGTAGTCTATGGTAGCATGATGCTTGGATAGCTAATCCATACCCAAAATCATGTCAAAGTCATTCATGTCCAGCGGAAGTGCGTCAATAGGACGAACCTTATCATCAAACTCTAGGGGAAGACTCTTGTATACATGGATGATTAATACAGAGTCACTCAAAGGCGTGGAAATATTGAGTCTATTATCTAATGGCATGGGGAGCATCCTAATGTTCTTGGCATAGGTAGTAGAAATGACCGAGTGAGTAGCACCCGTATCAAATAGAACACACGCAGCTTGACCATACATATACAAGATTACAGTGATGGTACCTGTAGACTTGTTGGCCTGATCTCGAGATGTCGTGTAGATGCGTCTAGTGGTAGGAGGCGGCTTGGTATCAGCATGTCCCGATGTGCCCTCCATCTCGCCCTTACGGCAGTCCTTCATGCGATGGCTAGGAAGACCACACTTGAAGCATGCGTCGGTGTCGCGACGATATGGCCCTGGTGCCTACGGTGGCAAGTAGAGCAAAGAGGATGAGTATATCCTCCAGCAGGTGCTCTGGCTAGCTGAGAACCTGATAAAACATTTTACATGAGACATGATAATAGGGTACAAAGGACAATGCGAATAATCGTAAGATTGAATACCAGTGATAGTTGGACGGCTAGGCTGTGAACCTCTCTGGTTCTGGTCCCTACCGTTTCCATGGTTCCTAGTAGAAGATTTGCTAAAGTGTCAGAATTATGAGTTATAACATGAAATCATAAGAAAATGCGTATGTATTAGGACCTGCTGTCGTTGGAGTGTCCAGCGTTGTTATGGTAATTATCATTACCGCCACGCCTATCCGTAGCAGAACGGTCGTTAGTCTGACCGTTCCCCTTGGGCTGATTAGGCTGCTGCTGAGTAGCCGGCTGAGACCGGTCCCCGGTGTTCTGCCTTGAAGATACAATTTAAAGAGATGAAATATTTGACATATATAGAAAGAATACGGATTGGTCACCGCTTGATTACGAATGTTTACCTCTTACCGGGTTTCTCTGCTTACCCGAACTCATCTCTCTCATGCAACATCTCCAGCTTACGTGCCGCATCGGCCACTTGTGCTACTGTGTTGAACGTAGCACACACCAAGTTGTTTGCGAGCGATGTGCGAAGAGCCCACCTGAAGTGGTGTGCTTGCTCTTCAGGAGTACCTGCCGCTGCACCAAGGAAACCAGCTAAGCGGAGAAAGCGTTGCATTAACTCGTTGATATTCTCCCCAACTCTTTGTCAGATCCCATGGTACTCTCTCTTCAGCTTGTCTTACTCAGCCTTGGGAAAGAACTGCTCCATCACCCTATCTCTGAACTGAGCCCATGTCAAACCAGCCACCCAATTATCACCTCCCTCAGACTGCTTCAATGCTAACCACCAATTTAACACATCGCCTTCGAACCGGTAACATGCCAACCTCTCCTTGAACACGGGGTCACAACCCATAGCATCGAAGATCTTCCCGATGTGAGCCAACCAGCTTTCAGCTTCACTGGGGCTATCTGTTCTCTCGAAAGCTCGAGGACGGAACTTGTTGAATCTCTCCAGCCATATTGTCAATGTCACCGGAGGAGGAGGAGGAGGAGGTGCTTGGTTTTGCTGCGGATTGTTGGCAGCCTGAACCTCAGCCCTGATGTCATTCCTCAGTTGAGTAAGCAAAGCTTTCATTGAAGCCTGGATCGCTGCATTGAGTTGTTCCTGTTTGCGTGTGAGAACCATCTGACAGTATAACATAAAATACATGATTAAACTGATCAAAACATAAAATATATACATGAAAAAAAAATTATACCAATAAATCATGAGAACAATTTTATGCAGGAAATTTTGTACATGAATGCATGATGCAGTTTTATGAAAACTTTTGTATGCTCGAGAGTGAACGCCTATGGTCAGTTCACCCAAAATAAAAGACATGGCAAGGGGACGCCTATGGGTCGGTCCCAAATTTAAAAGTTTCGATAAAACACATGCGACTAAATAGGGTCAGTCCTGTACCAACCATTACTTAGTCATAAACCTGCGACAATGACATATATATGTATGCATGAAAATGATGAATGTATGAAAACCGACTGTCAGTTCTAGGAAGACCATAGTGACAACCCACTAATCACGTGTCATGTTTTGAGAGCCTACAGGTCGAAGCCTTGTCTCTGATACCATAATTGTAACACCTCATTTTGATAAATGGAATGTCACGCGTGATTATGGCGTGTCATCAAATCATACAAGGATAAATGTCTAAAACATTACATGACCATAAAAAGGAAATACCGGAATCAAACATTGGTAGTCCAAAAGTAAAGCTCATCACACACAAACATAAGTACTGTAAATGAAAGGACTAAACAATGTCCATGGAAAGAGTATCAAAGTATAGATAATGCATAAAGTAAAGAAAGACAAGAAAACTTCTAGTCCATATGCACGTACGCTTAAAGTCTATGAGCGTCCCTGAGTACCTGCCATTTTGGGAACATGAAAAGGAAAAAACGGCTGAGCAATACGCTCAGTGCACGGATGTACAATAAAGCATGAATAAAATAAGCATATAGGCATATAACAGCGAAAGAAACTAAGTCCTGGATAACCCGGTTAAGTCTTAGTAAAACTGGTTTTATAGTTTGAAAAGCCTTATGTTTATCTTATAAAAACTGTTTAACATATTTTACCATTAGCCAATATAGGTCATGAAAATCAACGTGCATGAATACTTGGAGGGGTGACCTCATCATGCAAATTAGAGGGGTTTCCTCTAATTTAATATACTGGTTTTTGGGTAGGAGGGATCAGCTCCTTGTGAAGGATGCAAGGCACACACCACATTCACACTGAGTAATCTACTAAAAACATGTAACTAGGATGCACCCATATGCCCCACATGATAAATATAATAATATGGCCAAAAGCTGAAGGGACGTCACGAGCAATCACTCCGTCGTGGGGAAGTCATAACACCAGTGCCTCTAGTGTTATGGTTATGGTACCTCCATAACTAGGTGAAACTGGTCATGCATGTATATGGCTTCAGGTATTCTAAATTAAACATAAGCAATCAAACATATAAACTTATACTATGGGAAAACAGTTGGCTGCATACGAGGAATCCTAATAAGGAAAGAATGTCCATACTGAAAGGACGGGAATCCGCACCTTATGTCCAGTGAACGAAGAAGACAAACGGAAGAGAGTCCTACTTCGGTATCACTAATGCTACATAAATACATACGTGTATAAGTATCTAATTACTAAATACGTAACTGGTTTTATATCATGTCTTAGCTTGTTTTATATGTTCATGTCATGTTCAACTGTTTTAAGCTTTATACTGTGTTTATCTTATATTCGGTCTATTCTGATTAAGTATTACTTGTATTTCATGTATTATTATACTTATTGTGTAATAATAAGTAACTTTCTGAAAATAGCAGGATTCCTAAAATAGAAAGTTTCCAAAAATAGAAAGTTACCAAAAATAGAAAGTTTCCAAAAATAGAAAGTTTCCAAAAATAGATTAGCTGCCTTAATTAAACAAGTTTCTAAAAATAGAAAGTTTCCATAAATAGATATAAGCTGGTTAAAAAGGCTAATTATATAAGCTTAAGTGTTTTTTGATTATTATTCTAAGTCAGGTAGTTATAAAGTATAGTTTATTAATTATTACATGTAAATCAAATAAACTATAGGTTAAAAGTATTTAATTAAATATATCATGATTTTAATTAAATAAAGGTAAAATACTTAGGTTAAAACATGTACTATTAACTATTAATAATATAACCTAAGTCATGTTAATTAATTAATTATAGTCATGGTTTTAATTAATTAATTAATTATAAAGTCTAATTAAATATAAATACTTAGGTTAAAATTCATGAACTAATAATTAAATTTATAACCTAAGCCATGTACATTAAATTAATCATGTCATGTTTTTATTAATTTAATTTAAGTCTAAAACATAAAAATCATAACCCTTAAAAAATGATTCAAGAACCGGACCCATGACTAAAAACCATGAACCGGACCCGTAACTAACACAATACCCCGAACCAAGGTCGGGGTTCCCCCTTGCTTGCTGCTGCCGTGACATCATCACCATCATACCGAGACCATATGGTCTCGGTGTTGTGTAATAAGCCAAGCCGAGACCCCTATGGGGCTCGGTTAGGCGTCGGCTACAACACAACACCCCTAAAACCCTTGTTTTGATTTACCCCATGACCATTAACATGTTTAAATAATTGTTTTTAATTAGTTTAATTAAAAACACCATGATTTTATGTGATTATCAAAATCAAAACATAAAAAGAAAAGGGTTAAAAGTTATACTGAATACGTGAAACAAATAAGGTTGAACACACACGAATCCTTGCACAATTTCCAAGATCAAAATCAACCCGAACACCCCCTTATGGTGTTTTATATCCGGCGGCCAAAGAGAGAAGGAAGAAGGAGAAAAACTTTTAGGGTTTTAACTATTTTCTTGATTTGTAAAAAGTGAAACAAGTTTTTACCTTAACCCCCTAGTTAGTTAATTTTATATGGGCTAAGCCCATGTTTCCCTTGTGTAGCCGCGGGTAGGGGCCCCACTTGGGGTAACCCGTACCTTTTTCCGAGTCTAAATATTATAGTGTGTTCTCGTGTTTTATCGTGTTCGTGATTTACGTGTTCTAATTAATTATTGATCGTGACTTAATATATTTATTCGTGTTCGTGGTAAATATATACGTAAATAACATTAGCTCGTGATTAAATTACGTTCATGATTTCATGATCGCATGTTCGTGATTATAACTATTATTGGAATAATTATCGTGTGTTCATACGTAATAAATACTTATCGTGTTCTAACACGTACGTAATACTTAAAATTCTTATACGTGAACGTAAACATGCTATAAAAGGAAAGTTCTAATCATGAACGTACGATCTAAAGGGTACTATTCATGGTAAAAGCATGCGGGTGTTACAACTCTTCCCCCCTAAAAAGAATAATTTGTCCCCGAATTATAGATAAAGTAAACTAGAAAAGAAGAACATACCCGAATTCAAAATATGAAATGAGGGTAAGAAGCCCGGATAGACTCCTTTGTTTCCCAAGTGGCTTCCGGCTCGGTATGATCCCTCCAAAGGATTTTGACGAATGGAATCATCTTCCTTCTCATGACTCGTTCTTGTCTGTCAAGAACTCGTTCAGGTTCTTCTATGAAAGTGAGATCTTCACGTATCTGTTCCAGTGGATACTAAACCATGTGAAGGGGATGATACTGGTACCCTCTGAGTACGGAAACATGAAACACATTATGTACATTCGAAAGCTGCGGAGGTAACGCTAAACGGTAAGATACTTCACAGACTCGTTCAATGATATCAAACGGTCCGATGAAACGAGGACTGAGCTTCCCTTTAACCCCGAAGCGTCTAACACCACGTGCCGGCGAAACCTTAAGAAAGACGTGATCTCCTACGTTAAAATGTATGTCCCTACGATGCTTGTCGGCGTAACTCTTCTGACGTGACCGTGCTTCTTGAAGTTTCTGCTTAGCTACTGCGACTCTCTCATTAGTCATCTCTATGATCTCTGGTCCTTCAAGTGTTCGCTCACCAACCTGATCCCAGCAGATTGGGGCGCGACACTTTCTACCATACAACATCTCGAAAGGAGCACACTTGATACTTGCGTGCCAACTATTGTTGTATGCAAACTTCACCAAACAGATATATTCGTCACAATCACCCGTCCATTCCAACGCACATGACCTCAACATATCTTCCAATGTCTGAATCGTTCGCTCCGACTGCCCGTCTGTTTGAGAATGAAAAGTCGTGCTAAGCTTAAGTTGTGTACCCCAAGCTTTCTTCAGACTCTTCCAAAATTGCGAAGTGAAACGAGGATCTCTGTCTGAGACGATGCTGGATGGAGCACCGTGGAGTCTCATGATCTCTCTTCTATACGTATCGGCAAGTTTACTGACCGAATCTTCCTTGCGGATCGGTAAGAAATGAGCTGATTTGGTAAGTCGATCTACGATAACCCAAATTGCATCGTGCTTCCTCTTGGTTGGCGGAAGACCAGTAACAAAATCCATGGTGATTTTGTCCCACTTCCACTCTGGAATATCTAACGGTTGAAGGAGACCGCCAGATCGCTGATGCTCGATCTTAACCTGATGGTAGGTAAGATATTTGGAGACGTAAGTGGCAACATCCTGTTTCATACCACTCCACCAAAAGTACTGCTTGATGTCATTGTACATCTTAGTCGAACCAGGATGTATAGAGAATGGGGAGCTATGAGCTTCAGCTAACAATTCTTCCCAGAGTTCTTGATCATCAGGAACACAAAGTCTCGTGCCCTGCCATACGATACCATCTACATCTACTCTGAATTCCGTCTGCTTCTCAAAATTCTTAACTATCGCCCAGATTTCTCCATCATCTTTCTAAGCTTCCTTGATCTTAGAGAGTAACTCGGGTTCTATTCTAAGATCAGCCCAGTAACCGTGTTGTCCACGTACCATGATATCTATGTCTAGTCGCTCTAAGTCTCTTATGATTTCCTCCTCAATCTTAATGTCGTTGATCATTCCGGAATTCTTGCTAAGTGCATCTGCTACTACATTCGCCTTTTCGGGATGATACTGCAGATTAATGTCATAATCCTTCAACAGCTCTAACCATCTCCTCTGCCTCATGTTCAATTCACGTTGAGTGAAGATATACTTCAAGCTCTTGTGGTCCTTAAAAATATCACATGATTCTCTATGTAAGTAGTGCCTCCATATCTTCAACGCAAACACGACTGCAACAAGTTCCAAGTCATGCGTAGGGTAATTTTCTTCATAAGGCTTAAGCTGCCGTGAAGCGTACGCGATCACTTTCCCATGTTGCATGAGAACACAGCCAAGTCCCTTCCCCGATGCATCACTGTAGATTTGAAATCCACCCGTACCAGATGGGAGAGTAAGAATAGGTGCAGATACTAGCTTCTGCTTCAGGTCTTCAAAGCTCTTCTCTCGTTCTTCAGTCCAGACAAATTTCTCCCCTTTCCGCGTCAGTTTGGTCAATGGTAGTGCTAGGCGGGAAAAGTTCTCCACGAACCTACAGTAATAGCCAGCTAAGCCTAAGAAACTGCGGACTTCGGTCGCTGATGTCGGCCTCGGCCACTTAGTAATAGCCTCAACCTTCGCTGGATCCATAGTGATTCCTTCTGCTGATACAATGTGACCCAAGAATGCCACCTTGTCTAACCAGAACTCACACTTGGAGAATTTAGCATACAACTGCTTCTGGCGAAGAATCTGTAGTACTGTACGAAGATGGTCTTTGTGTTCCTCCTTGGACTTTGAGAAAATCAGGATGTCATCGATGAAGACAATGACGACTTTGTCTAGAAATTCATGGTAGATTATGTTCATCAAATCCATGAATACTGCAGGAGCATTGGTCAGGCCGAATGGCATGACTACAAATTCGTAGTGGCCATAGCGTGTACGGAAAGCAGTCTTGGCGATGTCCTGCTCCTTAACCAGTAGTTGATGATAGCCTGATCTAAGATCAATCTTGGAGAAGTGTTTGGCCCCTTGGAGTTGGTGAAACAGATCGTTTATACGTGGCAGTGGATACCTATTCCTAATAGTAATCTTGCTCGCGATAGTCTATGCAGAGACGCATATTGTCGTCCTTCTTCTTAACAAATAAGATCGGTGCGCCCCATGGAGATGCGCTCGGTCGAATGAAACCTCGTTCTAGAAGTTCTTACAGTTGATCCTTCAACTCCTTTAACTCTATGGGAGCCATGCGATAAGGAGCCTTGGAAATCGGTTCAGCTCCTGGGATGAGCTCGATATTGAATTCCACTTCTCGTACAGGTGGTATGCCCGGAAGTTCTTCTGGAAATACATCTTGGAATTCCGACACTATTGGCTGATCCTGAATTGATGGAGATTCAGCATCCATGTCATGAACCGTAGCTAGATAACCCTCGCAGCCATGTGATAGTAGTGCACGTGCTTGTAGGGTAGATATGATTTGTACATACCTTCCGGGTACGAACCCATTGTGAATGTACTCTGGTGCATTAACATCACCGAAGATGAATCTATATGAATGGCAGTCTATGGTAGCATGATGCTTGGATAGCCAATCCATGCCCAAAATCATGTCAAAGTCATTCATGTCCAGTGGAAGTGCGTCAATAGGACGAACCTTATCATCAAACTCTAGGGGAAGACTCTTGTATACATGGGTGATTAATACAGAGTCCCTCAAAGGCGTGGAAATACTGAGTCTATTATCTAATGGCATGGGGAGCATCCTAATGTTCTTGGAATAGGTAGTAGAAATGACCGAGTGAGTAGCACCCGTATCAAATAGAACACACGCAGCTTGACCATACATATACAAGATTCCAGTGATGGTACATGTAGACTTGTTGGCCTGATCTCGAGATGTCGTGTAGACGCGTCTAGTGGTAGGAGGCGGCTTGGTAGCAGCATGTCCCGATATGCCCTCCATCTCGCCCTTACGGTAGTCCTTCATGCGATGGCTAGGAAGACCACACTTGAAGCATGCGTCGGTGTCGCGACGACATGGCCCTGGGTGCCTACGGTGGCAAGTAGAGCAAAGAGGATGAGTATATCCTCCAGCAGGTGCTCTGGCTGGCTGAGAACCTGATAAAACATTTTACATGAGACATGATAATAGGGTACAAAGGACAATGCGAATAATCGTAAGATTGAATACCAGTGATAGCTGGACTGCTAGGCTGTGAACCTCTCTGGTTCTGGTCCCTACCGTTTCCATGGTTCCTGGTAGAAGATTTGCTAAAGTGTCAGAATTATGAGTTATAACTTGAAATCATAAGAAAATGCGTATGTATTAGGACCTGCTGTCGTTGGAGTGTCCAGCGTTGTTATGGTAATTATCATTACCGCCACGCCTATCCGTAGCAGAACGGTCGTTAGTCTGACCGTTTCCCTTGAGCTGATTAGGCTGCTGCTGAGTAGCCGGCTGAGACCGGTCCCCATTCTTCTGCCTTGAAGATACAATTTAAAGAGATGAAATATTTGACATATATAGAAAGAATACGGATTGGTCATCACTTGATTACGAATGTTTACCTCTTACCAGGTTTCTCTGCTTCCCGAACTCATCTCTCTCATGCAACATCTCTAGCTTACGTGCCGCATCGGCCACTTATGCTACTGTGTTGAACGTAGCACACACCAAGTTGTTTGCGAGCGATGTGCGAAGATCCCACCTGAAGTGGTGTGCTTGCTCTTCAGGAGTACCTGCCGCTGCACCAAGGAAACCAGCTAAGCGGAGAAAGCGCTGCATGAACTCGTTGCTATTCTCCCCAGCTCTTTGTCGGATCCCATGGTACTCTCTCTTTAGCTTGTCTTACTCAGCCTTGGGAAAGAACTGCTCCATCACCCTATCTCTGAACTGAGCCCATGTCAAACCAGCCACCCAATTATCACCTCCATCAGACTGCTTCAATGCTAACCACCAATTTAACACATCACCTTCGAACCGGTAACATGCCAACCTCTCCTTGAACACGGGGTCACAACCCATAGCATCGAAGATCTTCCCGATGTGAGCCAACCAGCTTTCAGCTTCAATGGGGCTATCTGTTCTCTCGAAAGCTCGAGGACGGAGCTTGTTGAATCTCTCCAGCCATATTGCCAATGTCACCGGAGGAGGAGGAGGAGGTGCTTGGTTTTGCTGCTGATTGTTGGCAGCCTGAACCTCAGCCCTGATGTCATTCCTCAGTTGAGTAAGCAAAGCTTGCATTGCAGCTTGGATCGCTGCATTGAGTTGTTCCTGTTTGCGTGTGAGAACCATCTGACAGTATAACATAAAATACATGATTAAACTGATCAAAACATAAAATATATACATGAAAAAAAAATTATACCAATAAATCATGAGAAAAATTTTATGCAGGAAATTTTGTACATGAATGCATGATGCAGTTTTATGAAAACTTTTGTATGCTCGAGAGTGAACGCCTATGGTCAGTTCACCCAAAATAAAAGACATTGCGAGGGGACGCTTATGGGTCGGTCCCAAATTTAAAAGTTTCGATAAAACACATGCGACTAAATAGGGTCAGTCCTGTACCAACCATTACTTAGTCATAAACCTGCGACAATGACATATATATGTATGCATGAAAATGATGAATGTATGAAAACCGACTGTCAGTTCTAGGAAGACCATAGTGACAACCCACTAATCACATGTCATGTTTTGAGAGCCTACAGGTCGAAGCCTTGTCTCTGATACCATAATTGTAACACCTCATTTTGATAAATGGAATGTCACGCATGATTATGGCGTGTCATCAAAGCATACAAGGATAAATGTCTAAAACATTACATGACCATAAAAAGGAAATACCGGAATCAAACATCGATAGTCCAAAAGTAAAGCTCATCACACACAAACATAAGTACTGTAAATGAAAGGACTAAACAATGTCCATGGAAAGAGTATCAAAGTATAGATAATGCATAAAGTAAAGAAAGGCAAGAAAACTTCTAGTCCATATGCACGTACGCTTAAAGTCTATGAGCGTCCCTGAGTACCTGCCGTTTTGGGACCATGAAAGGAAAAAAAACGGCTAAGCAATACGCTCAGTGCACGGATGTACAATAAAGCATGAATAAAATAAGCATATAGGCATATAACAGCGGAAGAAACTAAGTCCTGGATAACCCGGTTAAGTCTTAGTAAAACTGGTTTTATAGTTTGAAAAGCCTTATGTTTATCTTATAAAAACTGTTTAACATATTTTACCATTAGCCAATATAGGTCATGAAAATCAACGTGCATGAATACTTGGAGGGGTGACCTCATCATGCAAATTAGAGGGGTTTCCTCTAATTTAATATACTGGTTTTTGGGTAGGAGGGATCAGCTCCTTCTGAAGGATGCAAGGCACACACCACATTCACACTGAGTAATCTACTGAAAACATGTAACTAGGATGCACCCATACGCCCCACATGATAAATATAATAATATGGCCAAAAGCTGAAGGGACGTCACGAGCAATCACTCCGCCGTGGGGAAGTCACAACACCAGTGCCTCTAGTGTTATGGTTATGGTACCTCCATAACTAGGTGAAACTGGTCATGCATGTATATGGCTTCAGGTATTCTAAATTTAACATAAGCAATCAAACATATAAACTTATACTATGGGAAAACAATTGGCTGCATACGGGGAATCCTAATAAGGAAAGAATGTCCATACTGAAAGGACAGGAATCCCACCTTATGTCCAGTGAACGAAGAAGACGAACGGAAGAGAGTCCTACTTCGGTATCACTAATGCTACATAAATACATACGTGTATAAGTATCTGATTACTAAATACGTAACTGGTTTTATATCATGTCTTAGCTTGTTTTATATGTTCATGTCATGTTCTACTGTTTTAAGCTTTATACTGTGTTTATCTTATATTCTGTCTATTCTGATTAAGTATTACTTGTATTTCATGTATTATTATACTTATTGTGTAATAATAAGTAACTTTCTAAAAATAGCAGGTTTCCTAAAATAGAAAGTTTCCAAAAATAGAAAGTTACTAAAAATAGAAAGTTTCCAAAAATAGAAAGTTTCCAAAAATAGATTAGCTGCCTTAATAAAACAAGTTTCTAAAAATAGAAAGTTTCCATAAATAGATATAAGCTGGTTAAATAAGCTAATTATATAAGCTTAAGTGTTTTTTGATTATTATTCTAAGTCATGTAGTTATAAAGTATAGTTTATTAATTATTACATGTAAATCAAATAAACTATAGGTTAAAAGTATTTAATTAAATATATCATGATTTTAATTAAATAAAGGTAAAATACTTAGGTTAAAACATGTATTATTAACTATTAATAATATAACCTAAGTCATGTTAATTAATTATTTATAGTCATGGTTTTAATTAATTAATTAATTATAAAGTCTAATTAAATATAAATACTTAGGTTAAAATTCATGAACTAATAATTAAATTTATAACCTAAGCCATGTACATTAAATTAATCATGTCATGTTTTTATTAATTTAATTTAAGTCTAAAACATAAAAACCATAACCCTTAAAAAATGATTCAAGAACCGGACCCGTGACTAAAAACCATGAACCGGACCCGTAACTAACACCATACCCCGAACCAAGGTCGGGGTACCCCCTTGCTTGCTGCTGCCGTGACGTCATCACCACCATACCGAGACCATATGGTCTCGGTGGTGTGTAATAAGCCAAGCCGAGACCCCCTATGGGGCTCGGTTAGGCGTCGGCTACAACACAACACCCCTAAAACCCTTGTTTTGATTTACCCCATGATCATTAACATGTTTAAATAATTGTTTTTAATTAGTTTAATTAAAAACACCATGATTTTATGTGATTATCACAATCAAAACATAAAAAGAAAAGGGTTAAAAGTTATACCGAATACGTGAAACAAATAAGGATGAACACACACGAATCCTTGCACAATTTCCAAGATCAAAATCAACCCGAACACCCCCTTATGGTGTTGTATATCCGGCGGCCAAAGAGAGAAGGAAGAAGGAGAAAAACTTTTAGGGTTTTAACTATTTTCTTGATTTGTAAAAAGTGAAACATGTTTCCCTTGTGTAAGCCCATGTTTCCCTTGTGTAGCCGCGGGTAGGGGCCCCACTTGGGGTAACCCGTACCTTTTCCCGAGTCTAAATATTATAGTGTGTTCTCGTGTTTTATCGTGTTCGTGATTTACGTGTTCTAGTTAATTATTGATCGTGACTTAATATATTTATTCTTGTTCGTGGTAAATACATATGCGTAAATAGTATTAGCTCGTGATTAAATTACGTTCATGATTTCATGATCGCATGTTCGTGATTATAACTATTATTGGAATAATTATCGTGTGCTCATACGTAATAAATACTTATCGTGTTCTTACACGTACGTAATACTTAAAATTCTTATACGTGAACGTAAACATGCTATAAAAGGAAAGTTCTAATCATGTACGTATGATCTAAAGGGTAATATTCATGGTAAAAGCATGCGGGTTTTACATTACCCATCGAGACGTCACAAGGAAAAATTGCAAGAACGTAACAACTATCAATTTGAGCTTTTCATTAAGATTTTTCATGATTTGGATTTTAACATAAGTTTTGCCGACGCTTTAATCATGATGCCTCGATTTGCCGCCAACTTTAGGAGTATGTTGAACGATAAAGAGAAATTGAAAAAATTTTCTAGTTGTTCATCGGTTTATCTTAACCGCATTCCTCAAAAAGTCGGTGATCCCGGTAAATTTTTAATTCCGTGTGGTATCCAAGATATGGAAGAATGCTACGCCTTGGCGGATCTTGGTGCTAGTATCAATTTGATGCCTCTTGAAATATTTAAGTCGCTCAATCTTCCTAATCTTACTCCTACAAAGATGTCTATCGAGATGGCCGATCATTCTACAATTCCCGCATGTGGAACGGCCGAAGACGTTTTTGTGAATGTGGGAAAGTTCTATTATCCGGTAGACTTTATCGTAGCCGATATTCCCACGGATCCTCAAGTTCCTCTCATTTTATGTCGTTCGTTATTAGATACGTCGAAAGCGGTTATTGATGCGCATGCTAGGAAAATCACCTTACGCTTCAACGACGAGGAACTTGTTATAAACACAACTCAAAACTCCAAACTTTCTCATGTTTATTCTATCGTGACAATGAACCATGTTGATTTAATCGATGTCGTTTGCGAAGAATTTTCACAAGAAATTTTAGGTTATACCGATGAAGCAAATAGTGACAATCCCACTATGCTCGATCCAATTCTTGATAATTCGACACAATCTTTCACTCCATTTGAAGGAGGTGGTTTTACTTTGGAAGAGTTTGATGTACCTCAAACTTCTAACGAATACCACGACGATTATGAGGATTTTTCGATTATCAAGGATTTTGTTAACAATTTTCCATTTCCTCCGCCGGTGGAGGTTATGAGTATTGAGCCTAAATCATCAATCGAGGAACCACCAATCCTCAAGTTGAAAGATCTTCCTCTTCACCTCGAATAGTATTCTTGGAAGGAGACGATAAGTTGTCGGTTATTATTGCGAAAGATCTTTCGGATGATGAAAAAACCGCACTTATCGATGTCTTGAAGGCTCACAAAGGGGCAATTGCGTGGAAATTATCCGACATTAAGGGTATCGACCTAAAATTGTGTACCCACAAAATTTTAATGGAGGAGGACTACAAACCCGCAATTCAATGTCAAAGAAGGGTAAACCCAAAAATTCATGACGTCATCAAAAAGGAAGTCCTTAAACTCCTTGACGCGGGAATGATTTACCTTATTTCTGATAGCTCTTGGGTAAGCCCCATTCATTGTGTCCCAAAAAAGGGAGGAATGACAGTTGTATCAAACGATGACAATGAGTTAATTCCAACTCGACTCGTGACCGGTTGGAGGGTGTGTATTGACTATCATAAGTTAAATGACGCCACTCGTAAAGACCATTTTCCCTTTCCCTTCATGGATCAAATGTTGGAGTGTCTTGTGGGAAACGATTTCTATTGATTTTTAGATGGTTTTTCCGGTTAGTTTCAAATCCTCATCGATCCCCGTGATAAAAAAAACTACGTTTACGTGTCCATATGGAACGTTTGCCTATCGTAGAATGTCATTCGGACTTTTCAATGCACCGGGAACCTTTTAAATGTGCATGATGGCTATTTTTCATGACATGATCGAGAAGACGATGGAAGTCTCCATGGATGACTTTTCCGTGTTTGCTAGTTCGTTCACTTCGTGTTTAGGAAATTTGGAGAAAATGTTAAAACGTTGTGAGGAAACCAACCTTGTGCTCAACTGGGAAAAGTGTCATTTTATGTGTAAAGAAGGAATCGTCTTAGGGCACAAGGTCTCGAAAGCGGGGATTGAGGTAGACAAAGCTAAGATAGACGTCATCGCCAAATTACCTCATCCCAAAACTGTCAAGGGAGTTAGGAGTTTCCTAGGCCACACGGTCTTTTATCGTCGCTTCATCAAAGACTTTTCAAAGATATCTTGACCCATCACATACCTTCTCGATAAAGATGCTCCTTTCGTCTTTAACGAAGGTTGTGTTCAAGCCTTTGAAATTCTTAAAAGTAAACTTACCGAAGCTCCCATTTCTTGTTGCTCCAAATTGGATCCTCCCCTTTGAATTAATGTGTGATGCAAGTGATTACGCTATTGGGGTCGTCTTGGGGCAACGTCATGATAAGCATTTCTTGCCTATTCACTATGCTAGTAAGACGATGACCGAGGCTCAACTTAAATACACCCCAACGGAAAAGGAATTACTTGACGTGGTATATGCATTTGAGAAATTCCGACATTATCTCATCTTGACCAAAAGCATAGTGTATACGGATCATTCGGATACCAAGTACCTCTTTTCTAAGCTTGATGCAAAGCCGAGATTGCTTCGTTGGATTCTCCTCCTACAAGAATTTGATGTCACCATAAAAGACAAAAAAAGGAGCCGAGAATCTTGCGGCCGATCACCTCTCTCGATTGGAAGATCCTCACCAAAGTGAGTACGAGAACAAGGAAATCACCGAAACATTTCCTCTCGAGACACTTGGTCTAGTGAATTCCAAGGATGATTCTTCTACCCCATGGTTTGCGGACATCGTAAATTACCATGTGGGCAACTTCATCATTAAGGGTATGACGACTCAACAAAAACGAAAATTCTTTTGTGACGTCAAGTTCTACTTTTGGGACGACCCTTATCTATTTCGGACTTGTGCGGATCAAATTATTCGACATTGTGTGTTTGGCACCGAAGCTACTAATATCCTTAGAGCTTGTCACGAGGGACCCACGGGTGGTCACCATGGAGCTAATCTCACGGCGAAGAAAGTCTTTGATGCCGGTTTCTTTTGGCCTACTATTTACCGAGATGTGCACGCACTTGTCAAGTCGTGTGACTCGTGTCAACGTCAAGGAAAAGCCTTACAAAACGATGAAATGCCACAAAATATCATCCAAGTGTGTGAGATCTTTGACGTGTGGGGCATTGATTTTATGGGGCCGTTCCCATCATCTCGTGGTAATAAGTACAGCCTTGTCGCCGTTGACTACCTATTCAAGTGGGTGGAAGCTAAGGCTTTGCCCAAGAACGATGCTCGTGTGGTAGTCAAGTTCTTGAAACAATTTTTCTCTCGGTTTGGAACCCCTCGTGTTACCATAAGCGATCGTGGAACCCATTTTTGTAACGAGCAATTTGAAAAGGTTCTAAAGAAATATGGGGTTACACATCGGCTTTCTACGGCTTATCACCCACAAACGAGTGGGCAAGTCAAGGTTTTATACCGAGCTTTGAAGAGAATTTTGGAGAGATCGATAGGAGAGAACCGACAATCTTGGTCGGATAAGTTAGACGATGCTTTATGGGCCTTTCGTACCGCCTATAAGACACCCATTGGGTGCACTCCTTATAAGCTTGTGTATGGGAAGAATTTTCACTTGTCAATTGAACTCGAACACAAAGCTTATTGGGCCCTAAAGCATTGTAATGATGACATTGAGACCGCGGGAAAACACCAGAAAATGCAATTGAATGAATTTGATGAATTGAGAGACAGTGATTATGAAAATTCATTGATTTATAAAGAGAACACTAAAAAGTTTCACGATTCTAAATTTAAAAACCGGGTTTTTAACATTGGAGATCAGGTGTTGCTTTTTAACTCAAGATTGAAAATATTTTCTGGCAAGTTGAAATCCCGTTGGTTCGGACCGTTCACCATCACCCAAGTGTTTCCTTATGGGACCATCGAGCTAGCTCAAAATGATGGTCCTAACTTCAATGTGAATGGTCATAGGGTTAAGCTCTACTTTGGTGGGGAAGTCCCTTCTTTGGACAACCTCGACCAAGTCACCTTCCCCAATGATAATTAGTATTGAGGGGATCGAGTCAAGCTCATGACTCGGTAATCAAAAACGAGGTACCTCGTGGGGTAGATCCCATGCTTATCCATGTACATATTATCGCTTTCTAATGTAGCTAATGTGAGGGGATTTGTGCCCTTCCAACCTTTGTTTCGTGGTTGTTTGTGAATTGTGTTTATTTAGATCATCGTCTTCACGATTGCAGCCTCTCGTGTTCGTTTTACGTGAGCACTATCGTTTGCTTTGAAGAATTTCTCGATATCCAAATGATATATCCTTTGATGTTCTAACCTTAGGTCTTTTAACACACTTCATAAACGGCTATAGATTTAGTTGTTCCACCCTTTCCATGCTAGATTAAGCATTCAACTTCGTCTCTAGTATGGGGGTATCCTACCCTTAGACTCGAAACATTGAGGAGAATGTTTAACTTTAGTATGTAGGGTGAATAGATACTTGCCTTGCTAAACCTTCACGCTTTCCAAAGTTTATCTTTTTGTTTATCGTTTTGTTGCAAATAAGGCTAAAAAGGGCCACATTTTAAAAAATTTCTCATGTTTTCATAAGTGTTTAAAGACACGAATGTAGATTTTCCGATGGCGAGAATAAGAGTAATTTTTGACTCGACCGTGCGTGTTGAGCACTTAGCTTCGATTCCTTAACTTATATTAGGCTAAGTCTCTTAAATGAGAATGAGAAATGATGGCGTTAATTATAAGTTACTATGCTAAACATAGAGTACTCGTATTCTTTCAAAAACTCATGTGTTCTAATTATTTGCTTATTCTCCCTTCGCTTGTAAATATTGTTTGCTAATAAGTATTCACTTAGCGGTTTAGTCTTGATTGTTGGTTTCTAGTCTTTTCTAGTAGCTTCCATGTAATTAAATTGGGAAAACATTAAGGTATCGCCAGTGTCACGGTTTTGAAGTATTGGCACCCCGAATAATCGAACGCTTCACCCAAAAATAATTTTAAGTGCTCACTCACCTAAATCAAGCAAAAATTCGAAGCTCACAAGGCCAAAAAATCTATGAAAAATTGAAAGTGAAAGCCTTAAACTTTGAAGCTTTGAAGATCCAAAATTCGCTTTAGCGTGAGGATATACGTCTTTGGCCATAATAAACACCTCATGGCGAGGTTAAATAAAAGGCAAGGCAAGACCCAAGTCATAATAAAAGCTCCATGGCGGAGTTGAATAAAAGATGGAGGTAAACCTATGATAATAAGGCCCATCCGTTAGGGGGCATATAAAAGTCTTGGTAATAAGTCTCATGTTCAAAACCGTTATAAAACCGTGTTTATCGTCCTTCTTGTTAACTTAATTTTTTGACATCGTTGTCTATTAGGAGAGGTTATTAATTCGATGGTCTTGGTTACACCGTTATGACTCTATTTTTGGACCTTAATCTCTATCATCGCATAAGTAAAAAATGTATCCTCGTGAACATTCAAGACAAAAATAAAATATAAGAGATACCACTTAGGATTAAGGGAGTCTAAGTACGTGATTAGGGCATATGAGTAGTGTTAGCATTACTAACTTATAATGACAATGATCTCATTACACGCTTAGCATGGAATCGGGTGAAAATCAAGGACGACAAAATTATTTCTAACAAAGCATTCACGTGTTCTTGTTCTATGAATCTAAACGTCCCATTTTGCGATGAAAATCCTACATTATGTCTAAAACACAAGTAGTAGTAGTCTAGTAAGTTTACATTTCAATAAAAGTCGATAAAAATGAATTTTAGAGATGCTAATATACTTTATTCTAGCATTGCGTGAGGGTACGTCAATGGTTTAGTATGGGGGAGTGATGAGACTGCTTTTATACATAGTCTCATCATCCAAAACGGGCTTAAAACAATGAAAATATCATTAAAAGTGCCAAATATATGCTTGTGTTTGCTCAATGTGTATTCTAGGTATGGATATCGAGAAAGTGACAAAAGATCACAAGAATCATTCAAAAACAAACACGGGAAAGAAGCCGCACAATGAACCGGGCCCTAGTGTTGAATTACCAAGAAAAGTCCTTGAAGAAATGAAGATGTACAAGAAGGGTCCTTCATTATTGAAGAAATGACACTTTATACCCTTGTATATTCAGAATTACAAGTTTGATCCCTAAAGTTTGTCAAAGTTACAAAAGGACCCTCAACTTTGAAGAATTGGCAAGATTGGTCCCTACAAAATGAAGGCTTGTCACTTTTAGTCCTCCACAAAGTCAAGTATACAAGAAAAGACCTTCAACTTTGAAGACATGTTATAAATGGTCCTTGAAGATTCAAGAAATTACAAAATATACCCTTGGAAATACTTTGCAAGAGTTCGTGTGGCCAAAGTGTGAATTTCAAAACTTATTTAACAAAGGAATTAAGTTTATACCTGCCAAATATGTAAATGAAACAAGATGGAAAGGTGAGGGGTTAATTCTGGCAGACACACAACTTTACCTAGACCAATCACAAGGCGACACCTCACCAACTATCACCTCTCAACCAATCACAACACACCAGTCATCCACCTCACCACCCCACTAACCTAAATTTATATTAATAATTCAAACGAATTATTAGTTATAATTTTTGGCGGTTAACACTAATCCACCCACTAACCTGGATCAAACAACCCACTATTCACAACTCAAGAACACATAAACCCTAATCACTAATCTCCTTTAAACCAAAGGGGTTTTAGCTGATTATATCCAGAATCACAATTTACCTTCCCCTAATCACAACCCCACCTTCAAATATGCTGCCACATCAGCCATGTGGTCTCCCCAACCTTTCCCTGACCCACGAACCAGCAAGAAGACAAAGGTTTTCCAGTAAATCAACGCCCCACAACATAGCTTTTCCTCTAAGCATCTTTTAACGTTCGAGATCACAAAACAACAAGAATCGTTCACATGATGCATCAAGAAGGGTCAACAATTCAAAATCACAAGGGAATTTCTGGGAACTCAAGCATTAGAGTTTCTTTATTTTTTAGCTTTCTAGAAACACTTGTAAGCCTATATAAGGCATATGACTTCATTCATTTACTCTTGTTCTTGGTTTTTCAGTTTTTGGTCACAAACTTGTAAAGCTGATTTTTTTAGTGAATGAAAAGTGAGTATTGTTTTGATGACAAGAAAACGAAGTCCCAATTATTGTTTGTGTTTATTTAAGTTACTTGCATTCTAAATCCACTTATTTAAGTTTGCTTCAAAAGTTTTCAGTTTTTCATTTTGGTTTCTTCGAGTTCTGTTTTAATCCTTGCTGAGGTCTTTGGTTGAAAAAAAGGGTCCCTTGCTTTGTAGTTGATGCATATGGATGACCATAGCACCAAGATTGAAGAAATATGGGTGTAGTGGGTGCATAAGTATGGGCTGCAAATCTTGTGGGATTGCTTAAAAAGTCACCAAGACTAAGGCCATATTCTGTGTTTGTTCAATATTAGCAGGGGGTTTAGTGGAAGCTTGTGATTGTTTAGCTATCACATGAGCTCAAACAAACGGGGGGGCATGGATGTGTGTCCCTTAGGTTTGTTTCTCTTTTCCTTTTTCAAACTCTTCAAATATGTGCTAAGTGAAAATGGTATCTACTATGATATGATGTTACTTGATGCATGAAATCTGGTTCTAAGTTCATTGTCGTGTTAGATTAATACTTGTTAAAGTTTTTCTTGGTTTAAAAAACGTTTTTGCTTTGTTAAAAATCTGATTTCAAGTTTAAAAGGGTGTTTGGATTTGTAGTCTATGAAAGTTTTGGTAACACATGAATAGGTTTTAAATGACATATTGTGTTTGGTTCTGATATTGAGTGGTTAAGAGTAAAAACCATCTTATCTTGTGACTTAAATACTCAATCTAAATCTTTGCTAAAATCAAGGTTGTTTTAGGTTCTTATGAACAAAAACTTGGACAGCAGTTAGATACCATGGTTACCTAGGGTTGTATGTTTTAAATTTTAACTATTATATGCTAGAGTGATAGATCTAATAGTCCAAAGTTCATCAGTTGGTCATTTGCATCAGTAAAAGTCCATCAGACCTAGTTTCTTTCATGTATGTGCATTAATTGATTAAAATGTACTAATTGGCTTGGTGATTTGTTGTTTTCTTGCTTGTTCCTGACTCCCTACAACTCACTAGTTGGAGAGGGGCCATTATTGTCCAAAAACACCAAGTAAAACAAGCTCAAATCTACTTTTTCATTTCAAGCAGTGGGAACTCCTTTCCCACTACTGCTTGTCACTTGTAGTGTTATTTCTTGAACAGCTTATCAATAAGTCAATCTGGCTTATTTCTTTGAGTAACAACTTTTGTTTTGTGTTAGATCTTATTATTTTCATCTAATTAGCTTATCTGGTAGTTTGTAGCAGTTGGGTTTTAGATTTCACTAGAAAACAAACTTCTTTGTCTTCTTCAAAAGTGCTTATTCATCATTTCAGCTTATTGAGTGTGCTTATTGGAAATCTTTTTGCTTATTTAGCTTAATTAAGTCATTTCAAACAATTTACAACTTGAATCAGCTCTTGAATCAGCCTAGAACTCAAAAACGACTATTTTGTCGTTTTCTATAGAGAGCTTTGGCTTATTTCAGGCTTATTTATTGGTCTTTTTCAAAATTTCTTTTTACAAACTGCTTTATAAGCACAAGAGAAGGATGTGTGTGAAACTTCAGCTTATGGCATTAGCTTATGGCTTAATTGGCCAAAAAGCCCATTAAGAATAAGCTGAGTGCTTATTAAGCTGTGATAAGCTCACTTTCAGCTTTTGGGCCTTTAGAGTTTTTTGTTTAAAATCCAATTTTAAGCTAGACTAGAACTTTTGGGCTTATTTGGTTAAATTTTGTCTTATTGGGCCAAAAAGCCCATTTAACTTGGATTGTTTTCATTTTTGGCCCATTTGGAGTCCCATTAGGGGTATTTAGGTCATTTCACTTTCATATCTGGTTTTATTAAGTTAAAATAAGTTAATTTGCAAGTTTTTAGAATTTTTATAAATTTTGAATTTTTAATATTTATTTTTAGTTTTTAATCATTTTAAATAGTTATAATTGGTTTTAAATTTTGCAAAAATACTTTTTAGTTTAATTAAGTCATTTTGGAGGTTTACAAATTAAAAAAACTTTATTTTGGTTTTTTATTAATTTAATTGATTTTTAGGGCTTTAATTAGCATTAAAAATTAATTATTAATTAAATAAAAGGTTTGAAAAAGTTTTGATTATTTGTAAACTCTAATTGGATTTTTAGGAATTTTTTATGATCTTTTTGGAATTTTTAGATTAATTTTTAATTTCATCAAGTTTTTACGTTTTAAGTTTTATCATTCGTCGTAGATTAATTTTAGTGGTAACCGTCATCATTTTCCTTTCCACTTTCTTTTCTCAATATTAATCTCAAACATAATCAAGTTTAACCACACATTAATCCTCCTTGAGAACGAACTCACAAAAGGGTCATAAGTGTTTACTTTTTCCTAAACGTACGCTTAGTGTTTACCGCTTTTACCTTGTATTTCTAAACAAGTGTGAAAATACTACTATCACCTAGCATACCTGTTGGTGACAGTCTTCATTTGTGGTTAGGATTTAGTCAAACGCCTATTAAGTTGTATTCCTGTAACTGCACATGCACATGGGATTATGTTGGAGTTTGTGTTATAGCTGTGACATAATGCTGAATCATGGGGGTCAAGCTGCTCATGAAAGGGTTGCAGATTTTGTTGGGTGTATATTTTAAAGTAATATAAGCTCCCAATGGTATGTTGCAACAGTGGGCTGGTGCAGTTTTATATAAGGATGTCATGCCATGTATTAGCAATACATCTCCGTGCATAGAGCAACCAATAATCCGTTACGAAAAATGTGTTGGTTGAGAAGGCTGCGTGCTTTGCAGATGGCTTACGGTTCTGAGGAGTTCTGCAACTGTTTTTGGTTCTACCTGCGTGAATAGGTGGCTGATGAGATGGATTGGAGAGGAAGACTCGAAGTTATGTATGGCCGTAAAAGGGCTGCAATTGCTGTGAGGGACGGGTTGATAAGCGAGTTGTCTAGTATTAGCCCAGAACCGCTTTTGAGCTGCATGGTTTCTTTGTTATTGGACATGCAAGACCGAGCTGAGGCGGAGCTTCGCCAACTACAAGAATTGATGGGTGCGTCTGATAATCATGTAACCGATATGGAGTTTTTCATCCGCAATATGTGATCATCGAAAGTATTTGTAGGGCGGCCCCAATGATTGTCTATGTGTTTGTATGTTTTCAATAAACTGTTGTTCTTAGGCGTGTGTGGCAAGGTTATGTTTGGTCTACGTTGTTTTAACTTTATGTGTATTTGTCGTACTCTAGGCAGTCGTACGCCACCTATGTTTATGTTGTGATATGTTTATGTTGTTGTTTGTTATCTTTAAATTTGGAACATCTTTTATTTTTAATACGTCTCGTTGGGATTTTATTTCCCATATATGGACATGATTGTTTATAGAGTTAGTTGTTTATAGGGTTACCTTTTGTTACGACTTTTAGAGATAGGAATGATAGTGGATGTTGCTATTGGAGCTTAGCATTTAAGGGTTGTGAGTAGAGTGACCTACTGTTAATAGTTGTTTGGTTCTTTTGTGTCGGGCCATATATGTTTTTTTTATATTTTAAAATGTGTGTTACCATACAATGTAAGCAAGCAGGGCATGCTATATAAAGGGGTGATAACAGGTTTCGTTTCACACATTCTTACAAACATTTGTAGGTAACCTAATAAAAGGTAGTGGAAATGGCATACCGACCAAGATGCGCTGTTTTGGAGCAAGAAGCCCAGTCTGATGATTGGGCGGACATGTTTGTTTGCCACCTGCAAAATGATATCCAAGGAGAGATGGGTTGGAAACAAAGGATGGAGCAGCTTTGGCGACAGATTAATAGTGGGGTTATTGACAGGACCCACCTTGTCCAGGAGCTAATGACGATTTCAAGGGAACCACTGGTTAATCAGATGGTGGCTTTCCTACAGACGTTGCAAGATGATGCTTGTGCATTTCGCGACAAACTTGCAACTGAAGCAGTTGCGGCTGGGAATCGTATCAAGCGTATGGAAAGGTTTTCACAAAGGTTGCAAGGGAATGTGTCTGACTGATCCATGGTGTTGAATGTACCCACAGTTGTCAAAGAATAAGTGGTCGTTGTCAAGTTGGAGACCAGTGTGGTCGTTTAATTTGTGTTTTTCATGTTTCAAGTGTAATTGTGCTTTTGAAATTCGTATACTGATAAGCATAGTTTTGGACTGTCAGGGTTACGTATTATTTGTACGATAATATTGGCACGCGCCTTGCGCGTGTGCGTTTGTTGTTTTTTTTGGGTGGCTTTTTTAAAATTTGTTACATATATCGAACAATTGTAATGGCAGGAACCAATGTAAATGTGATTAAATAAATTTGGTCATCCTCTACATCATGATAGCAAGCATGGTAGGCATGCTGCTAAGAGTGATTCATTTGTAGCTCTTGGTGATTGTATTGGCATATTTTTGGATGCACATGTGCTTGGCATTTTGCTTGGAATTTGTGTCACTGATTTAGTTCTATGCTATTGAGAATCTAACTGTTGCAAGCTTTAGTGGCTAGTTGGCTAGCAAGTAATTTAATAAAAGAATGAATCCAATGTGACATGCCAACAGTGGGTCTATTTAAGTGTGCCATTCCAGTTGGGTATAGCACATTGCAGGCAACAGCCAGGGTAAAACAGTCAAGGAAAAAAAGGAGTTGGCGAGGAGTGCTTCATGCTTTGAAAGTGCTTTGTTCTTCCAGCAATTTTGGAAGCGTTTCCTATTTCTATTTGCGGAAGAAGATTGAGGCTGAGACGGAGTGGAGGGCCAGGATTGAAGATCTGCATGCACGAAAGAAAAACGACATTGATGAGAGGTCCCAGTTTATAAGTGAGCTGTCTAGCCTTAGCCCAGACCACCGTGTGATTCGAATGCTTTGGCTGCTAGGTGACATGCAAGAGCGTGATGTCGCGGAGCTGTGGAAGCTATAGGCACTGGCAGATGATTCTGATGGGCACCTTCAAGATCTGGATCGTTTTTCCGATCCTTGTAACCCATGTAATGATAGAACAGATGTTTAGAGCAAGAAGCTTGTTTGTGTCTTTGTAATAAACGAAATATGGGATCCGATTGTATAGTCTGGCCGTATATGTTGGTGGTATGTCTTTTATATGTCCAAACTCGTTGTTATGTTGTTTTGCTTGAAGTTGTGTTGTATGTTGTTTGTAATATAATGAATGTCGTTTATGTGTGAAATGTGCTCTTTTATTATGTTCTAATGCTCTTTCATTAGGTTCTAATAGAGCTCTGTAAAATGTTGTGTTTATGTGTTATAATGTGTTGTCTAATCGAAGCAAAAGTATGCATTATAGAGCATAGCAACAGTGCAGTACTGTTGTTGGTGCTTTGTTTTTTCACCACTTCTGGTAAATATGTGCAGAGGCCCATCAAACGGGTGTAACTACTTATGGAGGCAAGAATGATAGTGGATACTATTGTAGATTAGCATTTAAGGGGTGTGAGGAGAGTGAACCACTGACAGCATTATTTTTGTTTTTTCTGTTTGGCCATAAATGGTTTTTCTATATTGTCTAAATGTGGCAAAAAATAAACAGAAAAGGTAGAATAATAGATGATGGGAACAGTGTGTGGATGGGGATAGTATTTTTTTTAAATATACTTTTGGGAAGCTAAGCCGAGAATCATGCAATTCGGGATTGGGTTACTATTTTTGGTGGTAGTGTTGATTGTTAGTGCAGGACACTATAGGATGTAAGCCAAGAGGCGTTGCAATATAAAAGAGTATTAACAAGCTAGAGTTTACACATCTTTACACACATTTATAATTAAGTTTTATAAAGAAATAACCAATGGCGTACCGCCCAAAATGTGATGCATTGGAGAAAGAAGCAGGAACTGACGATTGGGCGGACATGTTTATTTGTCGTCTACAGGATGAGATCCTAGGCGAAACAACTTGGAAAGCTAGGATGGAGAAAATGTGGCAGGAGGTGAATAATGGTGTCATTGATAGGACTCATCTTGTTTATGAGCTAAGGACCGTTGTTGGGGAACTGGTAGTTAACCAGATGGTGGCATTTTTAGGGACCCTGACACGTGAAGATTGTTCCTTTCGAGAACAGCTCGCAGCCGAAGCAGTGGCAACTGGCAACCGCATCGGTAGGATGAAAAGATTCATTGAACGGTTGCGAAGGAACGTTTCTGATTGAAACGATTATTTGAATGCGCCTGAAGGTGTTCGCTTTGTGTATGTTGAATAAATCATCGTCGGCCATTATGTTGATTGTGTTGTGTTTCTGTGTCTACCAAGAATGGACCAGGCGTGTGTGCCTGGGTTTTTGTTATTTTGGTACTGGAAATGACGTTGGTTCATTGGCAGGGCTTCTGTATTTGGTTTAATGTATTTGTATGTTTGTTTCTGGCAAATGTTTATTTATTTACTTTTCTATTTTGGTTTCATTGATACAAACTCTAAAGAAGGCAACATGAAAAAAAACTAAAGGCTGTTGTGTAACAAACGTGTAGTATAGAGTGTTACCTGGTTCATTCTTTTGTATTTCAACGACAGAGCTCGTGGCCATTATTGTTTGTGGTTCGTGAGGGGCGCGCAAAGGTTTCTCTTCTGTTGTTGCCACAGCTGACGTTGTACAAAAACCTTCTATTCCTTTTGGTTCCTCCAGCCTTGTCAACTTTTCGTTTGTGATGAGCTTGTCAAGGTTAACCCAGCTTGGTCGAAGAAGGTGAAGCTGGCTTGGGCAGTGCCATCGTGAACACTTGTTTTGAAACTATATCTGGCATTTTCCATAATATGGTTGTTTTAGTATTTTGGTTAGTAATTGTGGATGTATTGTGAATAACATTTCCATACCTAAATAAGGGGTCCTCCAGTTCTCCGTCATCTTCACAAACAAACGTTCCTTCGTAGTCAACTGGTCTTTTTTTGTCGTCAGGGAAGGGGTATACTTTAGCAAACCTGTGTATTCGGTTACTCGGTAACACCCGACAACAAGGATTACAAGAGGTGGGAGCTAATCAATATGTTCCGTATAAAATTATCATAGGCCGTATAAAAGTATCATATAAGTTATAGGGAAACAGAAAATACATAATCTTAGCGCTAGTCCATAGCTGGTGCAGGATAGAGCAGGAAGACGATAAACGGTCTCCCTAAACTTGCCCGAACACCCATCTGGTAGGCATGAACTTTTAGCCCCAACACACGTTGTCGTTCTGTTTCGGCAGGTTGGTCACCTTTCATGAACAAATAAACAACCAAAAATTAGGCAACGCGAGATGGCCATTTTTTTAGACCATTTATGCAACAATTAAAAAACTTACAGTCATCCGGAGCTGTCACCGACATTGGCAGGTGGAATAATTTTTTTCCCGCCTTGATAAACGGATATCGAATCTCAGCCGAGAAACAGACAGGTCAATAAACAAACCCAAACCACATTCTTGGAAGAATAAGCTCAGATATGCGAGGGCGGGAAGAGCAGTAAAGGTGTGTGACCCGCCATGCCTGCAAGCACGACTTCGTGTTGGCCCGGCAAGTTATGGGCCGATTCAAGCTGATCATAAGCAATCATACACGCCATGGCTGCAACCCTGAAAGGGTGCCCAGCCAAGAGACATTTGATCTCAGCTGTATCCCGACCCGTTGCAACTCATCATAGCCCGTATAATCGCATACCGTGGTAACCAATGGTAACCACTAAAACCATAATTACCGTTGTAATAAAAGAGGGGAATGCTTAGCTATAGTGCGTTTCTCACATCCTCTTATTATATACTTTTTTCCCACTATCGTCGCCCGGAATCAAAAGCGGCAACGAACGACACGAAGGTCACCATCGTCGCCTGCCATCAACCCGACAACCCAAAAAACAGGAATGACAACAATGGAAACTCCCAATGAAGCCTAATTAGTTTCTTTTGCAAGGTATTAAAAAAACACTCGGGCTACTTTACTGATAGTTGTTATAATCAGCCAATTTTTAAAAAACGTAAACCTTTTGGGAAGGCGTGGCCGCTGATGTTACAATGTAGCGGCTCAGAGCTGAGAACGTGCGACCAACGATTCAAGTCAGTGACCTGATATGGCTGCAAACACGACGCCGTGATGCCACGCCAAAAACCAGGCCGTTTACAACTATCATCATCTCCCAACCAAATACAGTTGGAAACCGGGTAACGCACGCATGAAACAATATCTTCATCGCCAATTACTAACTCAGACCCACTGTTTTGTCAAAAAAAACATAGTTCGAGAATGGCCACACCCTAGAAAGGCTTTACTGATAGTTGTTATAATTAGCCAATTTTTAAAAAGCGTAAACCTTTTGGGAACGCGAGACCGCTGATGTTACAATGTAGTAGCTCAGAGCTAAGAACGTGCGACCAACGATTCAAGTTAGTGACCTGATATGGCTGCAAACACGACGTCGTGATGCCACGCCGAAAATCAGGCCGTTTACAACTATCATCATCTCCCAACAATATACAGTTGGAAACCGGGTAACGCACGCATGAAACAATATCTTCATCGCCAATTACTAACTCGGACCAACTGTTTTGTCAAAAAAACATAGTTCGGGAATGGCCACACCCTAGAAAGGCTTTCCTTTTTTCGACCACGTTCAAATAAGGCATGGATCTAAAAAAGAACAATAGCCTCAAATCCTGATAATGCATAAACGCATGGTATGCCAGCAACCATAAAGGGTCGCCTGGACGGGACCGTTGAAACTGCGTTTCGTCCACTTTATGGATTCAAGTCGCGTCTGTGAGGCACATAAAGTGGCTACACTCGTCATGGCTGCAAACTTAACAGTTCGCCCCGCTAAGACACGAGTGTTTTTACCGACTCAGTCTTACTCAAAGGCCATAACTATTGATCACAACCTTCGATTTATTGTCCCATGAACACAATCAAACATACAATAAACACCATAGCGACTATAACAGGCCAACCAATCATAAATTAAAGGAACAATTTTTCTATTGTTTCGGCCGCGTGCGACAATAATGTAGGTACATTCTCTATCTCACAACCCCTTATTATATGTAGGATTGTAAATCTTGCTTATGTGTTAGAGAGAGAAAGAGATAGAGAGATGGTGGATTTCACACAAAGCTAGAGAGAGAAAGTAATGTTTACTATGTGAAAAATAATGAAACCACACCCCTCTCCATCAAAGGAGAGGGTTTATATACCCAAGCCCTTGTCATGGGCTTGGGCTTACATTTTGGGTCGGCCTACACATGTTGTAGGCTAGGCTTGTTCTTGTTTAATAAATAAAGAAAGTTAACTAAACTACGAGCTATTACATGGACTATCGTTGGAGTGACCGATCCTTCTTAATACGTAAAACGTATTTCCAACAATCTCCCCTAAGGGAGGTCACTCCAAACAAGGGCGTTACCCAAGTTACAATAATAAAATAAACCTAGCATACTATGCTTGTCTTGAGCTCGTAGTCTTCGTCTTTCTTTTTCTTTTTCTTTTCTGGTGAACATGCTGATGTGATCTTTGATATCAGTCTCGAGCATTAATCTCTTGCCTTGATCTCGTGCATCCATCACTTGTGATCTTAGCCTCTTCGTGACCTCACGTCCCACATACTTATACCTTCGTAATTCTTGAAAGCTTCAGAGTTCGATACAGCGGAAGACTTAACTTTTAGGCTTTCTTGAATTAAATGAGATATTAAGTGCATACAGTATAAGCATGCGGGGACGACTTCTTCTTGGATTCCGCAACGCCACCGTCTTCAAATGCCGCAACATAAGTAGACACGAACGAAATGGCTTTGAACATTTCATTCTAAATCGGTAGCATTTTACCTCCGGTCGGTGAAGACCGTTAGACGATATTAGATATCGTACCCGTGACGGATAGTTTCAATTAAGTAACTTCCTGACAGGATTTCGCGGGTAAACCCGTTCTCTTTATTCGACCGTCCAAAGCTGACTGCGAACATAAAGAGTGAATCATTTGGATAATAATATCCGCATGATTTGAAGCCATCAATTCATGTTCCTGGAACAAGTGAAATTCAATTAAAAACCGCACCATCGTTGCTTTCCAGTTGTCACGAGCTTGATTCGTATAGAATCTTGCAAGTTACCTACCAAGTGCTGTTTGAGGTTAACACTAGAAGGATTTCCACTCATCACCGTGAACACTAAGGTATCACTCTGAGTGTTCTGGCAAGATCATTAAGATATTGCGTAGAGGCCTGGAACGTGTTTAAATTCAGTTAAGAATTAAACAGCTGTTGCTTTCCAGTTATCACAAGTTTGATTCATAAAGAATCGCACGAGTCACCTACCATGAGCTTTTTGATATTCGCTCAAGAAGGATTTCCATCTTCATTGTAAATACTTTCGTATTACTCGGATGTTCAGGCAAGATCATGAAGATTTTGTGTAGGACTCTTAAAATCTTTCTTACTTTTCACAGTGTGTGAAGAAGCAAGGAAATATGAAAGTGTGTCCTAGTGAGATATTTGATGATCTCAAATGGCTCTAGACTCGATCGTGCACTTTGGGTTTTAGTGATCGGAGGTTGGAGAGGAGTGCCACCATTTCAATACCAATTTATTCGGAGTGAATAAATCGATAGATAACGTGTTGTCTTCGTGTGATTAAAACAAATACCTTTTGAGAGATATCTGAGTTAGCTGGGATGGGTTGTGCATTGCATCACTGGGTCCATGATGTCTGTCTTCAATATCAAGATTCATTAAAATGATCTCAATAGCATATGTATTGACCCGGTTTCTGCCTAAAGTTGTAAGGAGGGCTTCTTTCTTTACACCCTTTATCTTTACAATTCTTTTTCATTCTTCAACCCCTTCAATGCTTACCAATACGTCATAACTAGCACCTTGTTGTGATTGTTCCAGTGCTAACTTAAGTACTTGGTCGGCATTCAGCTACGTTCACATTCTTTCTCCACCTTTCCTAAGGACTACTATTTCTAGCTATGGAATGTCCTTGGGAAGATTCCTCCGGTTCTGGAAGAATCATAGGACTTAACCTATCCTACCATCCTTATGTCACCACAATCTTCATCGTCGTGAAATAAATGGGTTTTGGGTAAGTATATGTCACCATGAAAATCCATTTTGATATAGAAAATCCATTTTGCTCCCCCTTAACATATGCCACGATATTCGAAAACATTTCGCATATGTAGAGATGAGCCAGCACATTAAGTCAAACCATTTGTGATAATATCCCATATTAAATCACATTTTCTCCCCCATATTAAAAATATTAACCCGATCGATGTTTTTAATATCAATTGATTTAATGAAGTTTTAACAAAGGTTTTGGGAAGAAAAATGCAAGTCCATTTTATCTTCATGACATCTATTTGTAACATGATCACATATTCACCATATTAGAAAAGAATTGACAAGGTTGGACCTGATAGATGAGAACATCATATGATAAGATCAAATGGTTCTTGGTAGCATATGTTAGTCGCCTCGTCACGTCTGAAGTCATCTCTTGACACCACATGTACGATTGGTATTGATGTCTTGACACCAACTTGTGAACTTGACACGTTCGGCATCGAAGATTCTGAATGCTTGACAATTGCTCCCCCTCAATTGTTGACCCGTGTTCTATTGAAAGAGCTGTAGTCGTCGGTTGAGTAGTCGCATCGTCGAGTATGTAGATACCAATTGTAGATTGCTATGGTTGTAGAGATGATAGCTTCATAAAAACAAGACTTCTCTTGTTTTAACAAATAAATGCACTGAAACGTACATAGATTTGTGTTAGACCAAGTTATAAAGTAAACTTGATCCCTTACAAGGTTTTAAAGTAAACCTTGCCCGAGAAAATTAATTCCCGTTGTGAGCCAAAGCTTTCATAAGAAATACTTGACTTTAATGTGAAAACCGGGTTGCAGTCTGAAATAACTACAAGCCATTTAGGCATGTTTTATGAAATATTTACAACTTTTGTACGAACTCTATTTATGGCGCCGTGTCGATATTAATCAACATTTCTAAGGCCGTAAATATTATCGTACCAAAAGACATGCCTTAGAAAAATAAAGTAAAAATATTTTTGGATTTTTCTAGATTTTTCAATTTTTATGGTTTTTATATGGTTTTATATTTTTATATTTTGCTTTTGTGGATAAAAATATAAACAGTATATACAGATGATCACCAAGGATACGGAGAATAGTTTTACCAAGACTATTCTTTCGCTTCATCTACTAGTTCCTTTAGAGTCTCAGGCGAGAAGGTTCTCATTCCTAGCTTGTCGGCCAAAAATTCAATTCGAGCGCGATCTAAAGCCTTCGTGAAAATATCCGCCAATTGATACTCAGATCGGACAAAGTAAAGCTCGATTACTCCATTTTCCACTTGCTCCTTGATGAAGTGGTAGCGAATGTCAATATGCTTCGACCGGGAGAATTGAACATTGTTGCAGCATAAGGCAATTGCACTTTTGTTGTCGCAGTACATCGGAATCTTGTTGAAACCTAGACCATAGTCGGTTAATTACGATCTCATCCAAAGAATTTGAGCACAACAACCGGACATAGCTATGTATTTTGCTTCCGTACTTGAAATTGCAGCGCTTTTCTGCCTTTTCGATGCCCAACTGATTAATCGATCTCCTAGTAGTTGCAAAGTTCCACTCGTGCTACGCCTTGTATCTTGACAACCCGCGTGATCCGCATCTGCATATGCCATTAGTGCAATAGAAGAGTCCTTCGAATACCAAAGTCCCCGATTAATGGTTCCTTTAAGATATCGAAAGATCCTTTTAACAGTAGCAAAGTGTAACTCAGTAGGTCTAATTTGATACCTGGCACACATACATATAGCAAACTGAAGATCAGGTCGACTGGCTGTGATATACAGAAGAGTACCGATCATTCCACGATAAAGTGTCGGATCAACGGCAACTCCATGTGGATCTGCATCAAGCTTAGTGCGTTCCACCATTGGAGTATCCACGGGGTCGCAAGATTCCATCTTATACTTCTTAAGCGATTCAAGGGCATACTTGGATTGATTGATAAAGATGCCTCTGGGACTCTGAGATATCTGAAGACCTAAGAAGAATGATACCTTGCCCATCATTGACATCTTAAACCTGGAAGACATGAGTGTCCCAAACTCATCCGATAAGGTTTGGGTCGAGGCTGCAAATATAATATCATCAACATATATTTGTACCATAATCATATCTTTACCTCGTTTCTGAATGAACAGCGTGGGATCCACCTTGCCTTTAGCGAAGCCTTGCGTAATGAGGAATTGTGACAAAAGATCATACCATGCGCGAGGAGCTTGCTTCAACCCATAGAGAGCCTTCTTAAGCTTGTACACATGATTAGGATAATTAGGATTCACAAAACCATCCGGTTGTTGAACATAGACCTCTTCCTTGAGTTCACCATTAAGAAATGCCGTCTTCACATCCATCTGATAGACGACCATATTCATATGGGCTGCATAAGCGAGGAATAGTCTAATAGTTTCCAAACGGGCAACAGGTGCAAAGGATTCCATAAAGTCAATGCCCAATAATTGCTTGTATCCACGAGCTACTAGACGAGCTTTGTTCTTCAATATTCCGCCTAACTCATCGAGTTTCACCTTGTAAACCCATTTCAAAGTGAGTAACTGCACTTGATCCGGGCATGGGACAAGTTCCCAAACATCAAGACGTATGAATTCGTTAAGTTCTTCTTGCATAGCTTCTATCCAACAGGATTGAGTAAAAGCTTGTTGCCATGTCTTAGGTTCAACTTCAGTGAGAAAAGCATCAAAGTGACAGAACAGTGCACTTTCTTGTAACTGACTTCGTGTGGATACTGGACGATTAGGGTCACCAATAATAGAATCTATAGGATGATCCTTTGTCCACTTGCTGTCATGTTCACGAATCCGTGGATTGGAGTAAACTGTAGAAGGAGCTTCCTCTGAGGTGGACGACCCGGCTTGATTAGGGTAGGGAATAGATACACCAAAGAATGGAAGTTCACGCATTTGAGCGAATTCCAAATCGTGATCATCATCATCCTCTTCATCATCAATAGGCATGACATGGGTAGTTGAAACATGTATTGGTTGAGAATTACTTGTTGAAGGTATATCTTGACCAATTGTTGGTGCAGATGTATATGATTGTGCAACGGTTGCTGGAGCGACAACTTCGGTTACCGGAGCTATTACTTCAGGTTCTGGAGCAACAATACTTGGAGGAGTAAAGAATTCATCAAAGAACGGTTGAAATAACGTATCCCATTCCTTCCTAGTAGGTGGTGTAAATGATGATGAAGTAGGGTTGTTTGGGACAAGACCAGAACTAATATTACTGGGTCCCATTTCATGAAGTGCGGGTTCAGAGCTGCTTTGCTCAGAAGCCATTGC
The DNA here is from genome assembly GCA_025667525.1 of Glebionis coronaria. NCBI lineage: Eukaryota > Viridiplantae > Streptophyta > Magnoliopsida > Asterales > Asteraceae > Glebionis > Glebionis coronaria. The sequence goes on along the minus strand of CM046880.1, from coordinate 336,955,366 downwards.
TGTCAGCTCATCAAAATCAACATTCATAGTTTCGAGGATCTTGCGAGAGTTACGGTTGTAGATTCGGTATGCCTTCTTTGCGGGGGCGTAACCAATGAAAATACCAATATCAGCCTTTGGTTGAAGTTTTCCCAAATTGTCACCATCATTATTTGGATAGCAAAGAGAACCAAATACATGAAGATATGATAAATCTGGTACTTTTCCATGGAGAAGCTCATAAGGTGTTTTACCATGGCGTTTACGAATTAGTGACCGGTTTTGGGTGTACACTGCTGTAGATACTGCTTCTGCCCATAAAAACAATGGAGCCTTTGCGTAAATTAACATCGTTCGAGCAGCTTCCATAAGTGTGCGATTTCGCCTTTCAACGACACCGTTTTGCTGTGGAGTGCGAGCAACGGATGTTTCATGAGAAATGCCAACTTCTTCATAAAAATCACGCAAAATTTGATTCACAAATTCGGTTCCATTATCTGTACGAATGCGTCGGACAGTAGTGTTGAGTCGCACTTGAATCATCTTGAGAAATCTGATGATGAATTTAGGTGCCTCATTTTTTGCTTTAAGAAATTTCACCCATGTAAACCGAGAGTAATCATCCACAATAACGAGGATGTACTTTTTGCCACTAAGACTTTCAACACGCATTGGCCCACAAAGATCCATATGCAACAGATAAAGTTTCTCTTGGTTGGTGTCTTCAGTCTTGGGTTTGTAAGACTTCTTAGTGCTTTTCCTCATTGTACACGCGGAACACAAATGATCCTTGTGAAATGATAGTTTAGGAAGACCACGAACAAGTTCGTTTTTCGCCAAGTGATTAATAGCGTCAAAGTTAAGATGAGACAACCGTCGATGCCATAACCATGACTTAGTCTTCGATGCTTTGGAGAGAAGACATACGGGAGAAGCGGCCATCATGTCTTGTAGAGACAAAGTATACAAATTATTCCCTCGAGTACCTTTCAATAAATCAACCCCTTCCAAATTACGAATGAAGCAGGTATGCTCTCGAAAAGCGACTTCTAGGTTTGCATCACAAAATTGTCCCACAGAAAATAAGTTGTGACCAAGACCTTCCACGTAATACACTCTTGAAATTATAACATTCCCAATATGATATTCACCGTAACCCATTATCTTTGCAATATGATCATTCCCAAATCGAACCGTACCAAGAAACTTGCTGACGAAATTTCTGAGCTGAGAGCGATCTCCGGTCATATGCTTGGAGCAACCAGAGTCCAAATACCAGAGAACAATTTGGACCACCTGTTTTCAATAACAACAGTAGACAATGCATTGGAAACTATTGGTTCCGGAGTGTTAGCAGATACAGATATAGAATTATCAGAATTGCTAACATTTTTGAGACCCTTAGATTTCCTGCGTTTTCTAATGTGAGTTTTAGCACTAACAGGTTTTACTGTTCCAACTTTCTTAGGTTTTGGATTATTCGCGGGCACTACAGTGGGAGTAGACCTAGTTAAAGGGCACTTTGTTCCTACAGTAGTGTTGGTGTTCCTAGTGAAAGGACACGCTTGTGTTTTGGTAGCCTTGGTACTCCTAGTTAAAGGGCACGCTTTCTTCGCTTTAGTGGGAGTGATCCTAGTCAAAGGGCACGTATTTCCTACTATAGTGAAAGTTCTACCAGTGGGGCGCCACATCCAACCAACTTGGGTTAACACTTTCCCAGTCGGTTTCCATTCTAATCCATGTTTCCGGGCATACATCTCATTCACATGGTCAATAAGACAAGAATCATGATGACTAGAAAACATACATTCATTGCAATTCCAACATTTCAAATTAGAATTCACACTAGGCTTAGAACGTTGCACAACCGCAGAGCCTTTAGGTTTAGCTACATGATTCTTTTTATTCAAAACAGAAGTAACATTCCTAGGATGGGCTTCTACTTTCTTCTTCACTTGACTACTAGATGGGGACAAGATCCTATCATTCTTCTTGTTTCTTTTAAGCTTAGATCTTTGAGCCTTAGTAGTGGTGCTTACTCCTGTAGAAGGCAACACGGGAATATTAGAAGCTGGTTTTGATTCTGACTTATCTTTAGTGACCAAAGTTTGAGATGGTTTAGTCTTAGGGCCCTTGTTAAGTGGTGTGACGGCTATAAGGTTCCTTTTGATTGCACTAGAGGACGATACTGAGATAGTGGCTGCGTTATCCACAACATTCTTACCTTTTAGAGTTCGAAGTGTTTCCTTTAACTCAGCCAAGACCAGATTCTTATCACAAATTTGTTCCCTCAAATCAGATATTTCCACCGACTTTCGATTCAATTGTTCAATCAATGATTGATTCTGTGCAGTGGTATCAACACATGCGGGCTGTACTGAATCGAAGAGTCGTGTATTTTTCTGTTTTAAGTTATCAACTTTGGACAAAATCTTGGAAACTCGATTATCTAGATCAAGTCTAAAATTCTCAGCGGCCTCAAGTACGTTCACACAGTTAAGCTCCTTGGATTTCTCTATTTCTATCGGCAAAGAGTTAACAACTTTGTCACTTGGCTGACGCTGTTTTGATTGTAAATTCAATCGAAAATTATTTTCAAAATTTGCATCATCGATATTAACACCTTCGAATGACGTTTCAAAGATTTCTTGAATAAATTGTTGCTTGCATTCAAGCGAAATACAATGTGTTTGAATCTCATCAAAATGTTTTGAAAGCGAAGAATATGAATCTTGAAGCTTTAAAAATTCAGCGTCAGATTCGTGACAAGTACTATCTACCACATTATCCACAGATTCAACATTATGCACAATAGAATCATTATCAACACTTGTATTCACACAGACAGAAACTATATCATGAGACATCACTTGATTCAGAAGCAGATCATTATGGCGTGAAACCCGTTCTATTTCAAGTAAACTGTTTTCATAAGCATCTTCTATTTCATTGAAAACACGTCTAACTTCTTCTATTTCCAAAAACAAATCTTGATCAATATTACGAAGACAAGCTTTAACATTCTTTACAAACGGAACAATTTCATCTCGAAACGCAGCTCTAGTGTGCTCAAAGTTCCATTCACCTTCCGTTATGGCCGTGGCCGTCGTACGTTCCAAAATGACCTTGTCAAAATCGGCTAAGTGTTGGTGAACCGTATTTAAGTTAACGGACGCCTTACTTACCGGTGGAATTAACTTCGTTAAATCCTTTTTGACGAGTGTAGGAGACGTACTAGGAAGATTTTCATTTGACAAACTTTGGGGCACAAGAACTGTTAATTCTGCTAATTCCTTTTGTAAGCGAATGCGTGTCTTTTTCGAAAATTAATCTTTGTTATGTTGATCATAATCAATTGTATGGAATTTTGAAAGCATTTTAGAATGAGTTTCATCCCCAAGTGATTGTGTCTCCTCAGTACTACGAACAAAAGGTGCTTCTTTCGATTTGCCAATTATGGTCATATCATAAAGACCGGGAATATATTCCTGAGCTTGTTTTGCATAACCAGGATTAGGTGGTAAATCTTGAAGACGCTTAAGTTCGAATTCTTTAAATGATTTAGTTAAAAGATGAACCTTTTCTGTGGAAGCGTATTGTTTTAAAAGCTGTTGTTCTTTGAATTTAAGAAGTTTGGTAGCATTAGTTTCCGATTCAACCTTTTTAGACTCGAGAGTTTCGAAATCCATTTTAAGTTTCTGAAAATCATTGACAACCGACTCTTTTTCTTTTAATTCATTGGAAAGATTAGCTTTTAATGATTCTATTTCTTTCAAGTGTTCAATCTTTTCAAAACGAAATTGGTCAAATTCAGAACATATTATTTTCTCTTCTTGAGGGACCATTTCAAAAGTTTTGACCTTTTCTTTATGCAACGCAAGCTCAGCAGTTAGGGTGGAATTCGTATCTACGGATTGTCTGAGGGCCATATGCATTTGATCAATAATATGTTTAGGCACCATGACCAAATCATGTTGAGCATAAGATTCCATACCCGTCGTAGCATTTGGTTGAGGTTCACTCAAATGTGTAGGTTTGGGTACCACGTCATTTGAATTACTAGTTCCCGAATGCTGTTCGAGGTTGTCATTTTTATGCCCAACTTGATGTTGGTTATCATCAATATTATTAGATGTGGTTGGTACCTCACTGATGACATCAGAACCGTAGTGAGAGAGATTAGCAACGAGAGCAGCTTGGGCAGAGTGAATGTCATCACAATCCGAATCGTATGCATCAAGATCGTCCGCTTGATAAGCTGCATTAGAAGTGGAAACGACTGCAATGCCTTCAGTATCTGCTGCCCCTGGGTCTGCAAGAAATGCTAACTCCTCTGAATCCAAAATCTTCCCCTTAGACTGAGCATCAACCAAATACATCTTCTCACGAAACCATGCATCATCCCTCCTCCTTTTCGGCTGAGTGCATTCCCTAGCCATATGACCTTGTCCTCGGCAATTGTAGCAAGTCACAACCTTCTTAGAACCAATATGACTCCCATTTCCACTAGCTTGAGAATTCACAGCTTGATTGTTCCCAGTCCGTGTAGGAGGTCCATATGAATTTTGCCTTCCCTGAATTGGTTGCACCGTCACTTGACCATCTTGAACAGTGGCTTGTTGTCGAGGATTTGATGAGGTACGGAGCTGATTGTTTGTTGGTGGGAATCCTCTAGTCGCAACAAGTTTTGACAAGTAGGCTGTGAGATGGTTTAGAACATCAGCTGGCGTGTCATTTGGAGTAAAGACCGGTGCTTGGATTGGTGGAAGTTCATTAGAGTAAAAAGCCTGTGCTGGTTGTGCTTCTATTGGAAAATATCCTTGCTGAGGAGTATAGCCCATTGGAGAAGTGTTGGCTTGTGATGGTGATGTCTGATATGATGGTTGCTGCAGAAAAGATTGTTGATGAACACCTTGTTGAAATGCTTGCTGTGGCATCACTGGTGGTTGATAAGATGGTTGTTGTGGTTGCTGATAGGTGTGTGGTGGTGGTTGTTGCAAGTATGATGGTTGTTGATAAGTATAAGCCATGTTTTGTTGAGAAGCATACATTGCAAGTGGATCATGAACTTGAGGTGTAGACAACCGAGCCTCGATCACATGGCATTCGTGTTGTTGAAGAAAAGCTTGAAGTTGATCCACATTGGTGTTATGCAAGTCCTTAGCCAATTTAACATCCGTCACGTATTTTTTCCATTCTGAAGGAAGAGTGTTCAAATACTTGGTGTTCAATTGAAAGGTAGGAATTGTCATGCCATAGATATTGAGCTCATTCAACAATAGGGTAAATCTCAGATAGTAATCATTGAGAGTCTCCCTGGCACATAGCCAAACTTATCAAAAGTATCATAAAGCTTACACTCTCGTTCTTGTTTGGTTAACGAGGTGCCTTGCATTAGAAGCCGAATTCTATCCCATAACTCTTTGGCAACTTTGTGTTTGCTGACGAGTTTGTAGACATCTGGAGGAAGGGCTTGGAGAATGATGTTTGTAGCATACTTATCACATTTATCTTGAATCTTCATATCTCCAGTCAACTCACCCGTTGTGCGAGGACGAGTAGTCGTACCTTCCGTCACTGTACCATAATCTAATGGTCCATTGAGCACCGATGCCCAAATAAGATGTCCATTCTCCTTGTTCAACATATAAAGTTCCATTCGGGAAGCCCATTCCTCATACATAGTCTTCACCAACATTGGTGGACGATTATCCGTACCCGAGAGGATGGACTTATCCGTAAGAGATGTGTACTCCATTTCAATAAGTTAAGATTTACAAACTTTGATCGATCAATGAAAGAAAGTAAATGTGTTTGTTGTTGTGAGTTGAGGTCGAGAAACAATGTTAAAATCCCCTAAAATATGTTCTCAATAAACCAAAAATTCCAAGTCAAAATTACACACGTCGAAATTTTTTAAGGAATAATTTTGTTATCGGAATGTTGATCGGAATAGTGATCGGAATATCAGTCGGAATCTCCCAAATCGGAATACCTTGATCGGAATGTACCTAATCTGAATACCAATCGGAATGAGTGATCGGAATACCCAATCTGAATACCAATCGGAATGTACCAAATCTGAATACCAACCAATCGGAATGCCGATCTGAATGCCAATCGGAATGCCCAATCTGAATACCAACCAATCGGAATGCCGATCTGAATGTCAAACGGAATGCCCAATCTGAATATCAACCAATCGGAATGCCGATCTGAATGCCAATCGGAATGCCCAATCTGAATACCAACCAATCGGAATGCCGATCTGAATAAGTAAAACCTTTTCCGATTTGACCAGATCGGAATATTTTCCACTTTTCTCGGACAAAACTCAACCAATTCGTGATTTTAAGCCAAAAAATGATCAAAACACCCAAAATTTTTGTGTTTTTAGCCAAAGTAACTATACCAAATCCCTACCACAACTATGTAGAAGATTTGTATCAAGAAAAAACCATCAAAAACACAAAAAAAAATTTGGACGTGTGAAAATGGATCAAAAATGGCGTATGAATCAAGAACACAAACACATGAACAATACAATCATCCCATGGCTCTTGATACCATTTGTAGGATTGTAAATCTTGCTTATGTGTTAGAGAGAGAAAGAGATAGAGAGATGGTGGATTTCACACAAAGCTAGAGAGAGAAAGTAATGTTTACTATGTGAAAAATAATGAAACCACACCCCTCTCCATCAAAGGAGAGGGTTTATATACCCAAGCCCTTGTCATGGGCTTGGGCTTACATTTTGGGCCGGCCTACACATGTTGTAGGCTAGGCTTGTTCTTGTTTAATAAATAAAGAAAGTTAACTAAACTACGAGCTATTACATGGACTATCGTTGGAGTGACCGATCCTTCTTAATACGTAAAACGTATTTCCAACATTATATACTTTTTTCCCATTCACAGGCCCGCTCCTTTCTACAGTGCAAACACGCACTTCTTTCCTGTCACACATAAACTTTTTTTTTTTACTAAAATGCAAGTAAACTGAAAAACAGAGCGTAACTAAACACCATAATTTTTTTTTCACAACCTTTGCTAACGCATCTAATCTAAGGGGGTGTTTGGTTTGGCTTATATAATGTAAGCTTTTTTTTTAACGGCAGTTTGGTGCAGCGGATTATCTTGCGTGCCACCAAGGCACCAAGTCTCTCGACCCGAGTTTGAATCATCTCACGAATAGAATACCAACCCCCATGCTAGCCATCCAGTTTCCCATTGAGGGGTTTCAAGGCATTGCGATGGGATTAAAACCCGGCTGCCAATTCTGGGAAAATCTCCCATATGGGGAATGACAGGAGTCGAACCCCGCTAAGACACGAATGTAAGCTCATTTTGGCTTATATAACATAAGCCCCAATTTTGTGACTTATTTGGAGGCTTACGGCCTTATATATGTTTATCATACCATGATAAACTTATATAAGCCTCTAAATCTGAAAATACGCCGCAAAATTGGGGCTTAATTTATATAAGCCGAAAATAAGCCATATTTCGGCTTATATTTCATCAAGCTTAATTTTTTAAGGTTGTTGGTGACTTATGGGATTATATAAGTTTATTATATCATAACAAACTTAGATAAGCCCATAAGTCTCCAAATAAAGCATAAAAGTGAGGCTTATGTTATATAAACCAATATAGGCTTACCTTATATAAGCTAAAACAAACAGCCCCTATCACTAACTAACATATCAAATTCTATTATCAGAAAGCACACTTATTTTATAATCACATATGCAAACATGAACAGTAAACTAAACCATTAATAAGAGTGTTACAATAAAGAGGCACACAAACATACACCTCGCAACATTTAATCAAAAGGCAAATGTGTAGCATATAACGTAAAGCCATGGGAACTCACAAAGGCTTGTCAACCGGATGAAGAACACAAAGGTTAAGGATGACAACTGATCTGATAACGCAGGTAACCCAGAAATAATGCAAACACACAACAAATTAGGTGTTATTGTGGGTATATATATGGCTGGCATGAGAGAAGCATCAACGGTCACCATGGCTACACCTCATTATGAAACGAACCCACATGATCGATCTCCTGTAGCCACTACACAATCAAACAATAGCAATTAAGGATTAGTGACCAATTTAATATGAAAGGGCAAGGGGTTCATTTGAAAGGGCAAAAACAATTAATTAAGTGTACTTAGCAATTAATGAGTAATGGGCAAAGGGGGAAACATCCAAAAACTCATCAATGGGGAACGGAGTGACATAACGGTCCGTTGGAACAAACGGTAAGTATTTTGTGTGTGTGATTTTGTGAGGGGAGGGAGAAGTTGTGAGAGGGGAAAGAAAGGATTTCTTTATTAACGTATGAGGGAAATCACATTCATTGGGAACCGTGATTCCCCTCTTTAATAGAGAAGTTAATTTAAATTGATGTTACTCCGTATAGTGTAATGATAGAAAATTAAAAATCCTAAAATGGATTATTGATTGTTGATGTTGACGAAGTGTTGATGCAAGTGAATGTATTTTTCAAGTTTTCTCATAGAAAATTAATTATTTTTTTCCAGGTAGCAAGAAGTAACTACCGGATTACATAGTACCTTCAAGAAAGGAGAGTAACATGTTCAGATCGACACGTTGTCTAACAAATACGAGAATTTCTTAAACACTATTAGTACTTAACTAATATAAGATGATAATTAGCGGAAAGTATAAGAAAATTATTCGGGTGACATATCGTCTGAGAAAACTTCTAACGTGACACTTAAATGTCTGATTGAAATTTTGTGGGTCCAGCATTGGCGCCCGGGAAAAAATCCTTCACAAGCTTTTCCTATCAACTTTTCGCGGAAGATCTGAGGAATTATTTGTTGTTAAGAGCAATGTTTTAAAAACTGGTTCTTAAATTTACCCGGTCGAGTCATCGGGTCCGGGTCAATTCGATTTTTGAAAAAAATCTTTAAAAACTTATAGTTTCAATGATTAACAAAATTACGTAGAAAAATCATAAAATCTTCCGTATATTCAACATATAAACTATTCACCAACAAATATAATATTTAAAAATAAAATTACATCGCAAATACGCAAAATTTATATGTTCTTTTTCTAAAACACGAAAAAATCAAACCCGGTCAAGTCTCGTGAACCGGTTGACCCAGGTCACCCCAAACCCGGCGGGTCTAGCCGGGTTTCGAAAATATAAAACCCGGTTTAATATGACCCGTTTTTCGACCAAAACCGAGTCAACCTGTTGATCCAGCTGAGTCGAACCGGGTTTGAAAACATTAGTTAAGAGTTTCCGCCTTATGCGTGGGTATTCGTTTAGTTTAACAAAATATCAATATTTGACACCTCTGCTAAATTAAAAAATATACTCCTTTTTCTTAATACTTTTTATTTGAGTGACATTCAAAAGTTTAATACTACTAGAATAGTACCCGCGCAATGCGGCGGCGAGTACCTAATAACGAATTTTGAGACAAATAAATATTAGTCTCTTACTCATTGTAAAGTGCTAAAAAATCGAATTAAAAAAACCACTAAAATTGAAAAAGACTAAAAGTTGATAAAAATATATCAAAATGGATATCGAATTAAAAAGCACAAAATTTTAAAAAATATAGTGAAATTAGATTATAAAAATAATAAATAAATAAATAGATTTTTCAATTTAAAAGAAAAAAATGTTGTTACAAAAGGTTGTTACAAAAGTTTGTTACAAAAGGTTGTTAGAAAATGTTATAGTATATAATGTTGATGAAGATATCAACAACTTCTTTATTTAGTAGGTAAAAAAGTCTAAATTTTCAGCCTTGCTATTTTAAGAAGGTCCCAAATGATTTATATAATAGAATAGATATAGATAACAAACAAAAAAAATAAACTGCACAAGAAATAATTATACATTTTCAAATGGTTAACCCTATAATTTAAACACATGCTAAGTAACTTTTTATGTGTCATATCCTACTAATCTTTACTCCCAGTTCTGGGAATTTATTTTCATATCGATATTGGTTCACAAACTAAATTAATCAACATACATTCACAGTAGAACAAATATTGATGCATTCAATACACATCATACATTCATAGAAAGTTAGAAACTGAAATATACTAACAAATATTATCACATCAATCTGATACATTTATACTAACACAAACAGACACAAGTAGGAAATTATAAGATTTGTTCATGCTGTGTCCCATAAATCAATCTTATGGCACTTTTATTGCAAGAAGCTACATAGAAAACAGCTAGAATGTGGGGTTTGGATTGTAAAGGATACATTTCTAGAGCTTGAAGAATTGGTACCCATTTCAGACCATTCCAAAATGGTAGCTAGGAAGACTTGAACTTAGGTCTTATGTTGTAAAGCATTCGTTTCTCGGGATTAAAGAGATAGCGAGAATCATACGTAGAGCGATACATATCAATCAAGATAGGATATTGTAACACAACAAACACGATGGCCGGTAATGAAGCAAATGTTGCACATAGGATCGGTAGCCAGATCAACCCATTGCGGTATAGCATGAAGAAGCTAGCAGTGAAAGTAACCGTCATGGCTCCTACTGAGATGACAAGTCCTAGTAGGCCTATCATCAGCTTGCTCGGTAATGAATACATGAAATCACGTGGACCGTAGCGTGAAGTTAGGACACTCAAGTATACTAAGAGTGAAATTGCGGAAAGGAGCAATGAAACACCGTCTGCAATAACAAAAACCAAGTAACTAGTTTCATGAAGGAAAAAAGGAAACCCCGTATCTTGCCTGTAGCCACCAGGAACCGTATAGGCTACTGCAAACGCAATGGCGACAAGGAGTGTGTCTACGACTATACAGTCATTCATCCATTTCAATCCACTCGAAACTAGCAATTCATTTTCTTTAGAGAATAACTCGTACGCGGTTAGACCATCTTCGTTCTTCATATCCATGAGATAAGGCGGCATCATCTTCTCTATTTCCTTCAATACAAAAAAATACACAGAATTATAACTCGTTATTCTTGTCTTGGACTAACCACCACCCAATGGCATAGTGGTGGTAAGGTCCTTGGTTTCCTCCCAAGAGGTCACAATCACGGCTAGGTGTTTACATTTGACTAAATGGGGGTGGGTAGCTACGAAAGGGTCGGAACGGTCAAAAAAGGGGGAAGCCTTATCCGTGATCCGGTCGATATGCATATTGCATAACAATTGTAGGATTATTAATCAATAAAGCGAATATTCAAGCAATATGGGAACAAAAGATATACCTTAAACCACAATACTTCTCTTTGCATTAGCAAAGATGTTTTAGCCATCTTAACTGCCATCTCCTTTGAGCTCTTCCCGACTAAATGGAGCATATTATTGCCCATCTTGTCTGTTATTAGGCATATATCAATGTTCGCTGAGCCTATCTCGTACATTAAGTTATACACACCTTGACGACGGTGCAGAACAGCAATATGAAATATAGTGAGACCATCATCATTTTTATCAAACATCAGATCGGGATAGGTTCGAAGACACTCAACTATAAATCTTGTGTTGCCCCTTTCTGCAGCAACAAATAACATTCTTGAAGGACCTTTCATCATAACCTCAATTTCATGAATGTACATTGTCTCACAAACACGTCTCCAAATCCTTTTCAGTAATTTCAATGCATCGGTATCCTCCTTAGCTGCAGACTGTACTTTCAACCGGAAAAGTTGAAGAACCGGAGACATAACTACCAAATAATAAAGAGCCAAATAGTGAAATACTACACATTTTAGGAAAATGTGAGTTATATATATAAATATAAAAACCCTTACCTGGATCTATGATTCTCATGATTATATTCTTTTCTAATGTAGCAAACGCATCGGGCTTTCGAGCCAAAACTTCGAGTACAGACACAGTTGCAGCAAGTTCTGGAAGGTCATTCACAATTTGGAGCGCAATGTCTATATAAATTATGACAATCACTTAGTGTATGACATCAAGAAAACAAATGAAACAAAAAAATACGAGTAGCAAATTTAGGCAATAATCATAAAAGGCGATAATCATAAGTTTGAAAGTAAAAGGCCATAATCATAAGTTTTATGTCAAAGACTGTTTTGATCATGTGATGTCCAAGCAATGGATCACTTGCTCATTGACAAGTGCAAAATAACTAGTAATAAGAAACACAAGGATATATCAAAACTTACCAAATAACTCACGCTCAACGCAGTTCACGAGTACGTATGCCCTATCATCATTTGTCCAATGATCACCAATCATCTTCTGAGATACATCATAAAGATACTTCACCATTTCGTATTTCCCTCCTAAAGCACCTTTGGCCAATGGAAAAAGGTTATTAGCACCACGGATGTAATGCAGCCTAGGGTTCTTTTCCATCATAATCCTAGCCATGTTCACATTTCCAGTTGCAGATGCTATCCAAAAGGCAGTGTTGGAAAATCGGTTCGTCAGTTCTATTTCCTCCCTTGTCATTATATTTACCAGATTCCTGACAAAGCCTAGCGTCATCGTGCTCTCTTTTGCTGTCGCTGCCACATGAAGTGCTGTGCCAAGTTGCCTACAGATACCGAACCTTACCAATTCTGGGCGTATGTCAAAGATTGACTTAGCAGTTTCCCAATCACCGTTGAGTGAAGCTTCATACAATGGAACACCGAGTTTTATATAGTCGGCTCTATTTTCTTCTATATAATTAGATACAAAACAAATTGTTAATTATCACTCCCAGTCCACGACATTGCAAAGCAATAACTCCTTTCATAATAAGTAAATTACAAATAAAAATTATTAATCCCACTATGTGTAATGAGCATATTGAATATTTTGTTTAAGCCAGGCCGATCAGAATGTAAGGTTAATATTTAAGTTGGATTGTTTTTCGGAGTGTGCAAATTTTTTTCTTGTAATGTTACGTTGTACTAGTATTTTTAAGCTCTTTCCAAGAAGTTTTTTTTATATATATAAAAAAGCCGCTTAAAAAAATACATATGAACCGGAAAAAGATGTTACCAAATAGATATTGAAGGTGCCAAAAAGTACGGGGAAAGTTGGGGCAAAAAGGACAGGGAAGGTTAACTGAATCATTATTGCTGGAGATAGTTATCACTGAACCCCTGTCGAAGGTTTCCGACCTCTTCCGTGTAACTAGGTCTTCCCTTGGAGTCGCTTCGAATATTTCATTGCTTGCCCAATTCATCCCTTCCTTGATTTATTATGCACTTGCACTAAGCTGCTCGCTGTGGCTATTTCTTCAATTGTCGACTGAATTATCACTGCAGGAAGGTAAAACTCTCATTTTGTAAAATATAAATTATAACTCGTATTTTTTTTCTTGGTCGAGGACAAATATTTTGGGACAAAAGATTCATTGTGTAACACCCCAATTTTACTGTGATATTTGAAATATATTATAGAGCATAAAAGTTTACTCATCTTATAGTTATATGATTTTGTTATTCATAAGGAATTATAATATAGGGACATGGACATATGAGTAACCTGGTATGGTTATTTTACATCATTATATTACGTGACGATAGTTCATGAAAAGTTGAATTTGTGGTTAGTGTTAATCAATTAGCCAAATGTCCCTTTGTATTCATACATATTCCAAACACTAGTTTAGGAAGGTAAAATCATGTAGTAAACAATTATCATAGCTGTGTTATAAATTTTTGATGAAGCATGTTACGCGAGAGCTTTGGAATCTCGAAATTTCATTAGTGTAATAAGTTAAGTAAGGGTGTCATTTACCAGTTCATATCGTATTGTTTATGTTTAAGCAATTTCACCCTTTAAGGAAATATATGTAATGATTTTTCATGACATCTTGGCTTGATTAAGTATTTCATGTTATGATATCATGGTTATGTAAGTTAACGTTCGTTATCAAGTATATGTTAGTATCTTATAAACTGTGCAAGTTATATAATTATCCATGATGACCCATTTTCATGTTGAATCGCGGGGTCATTTATCAAGTATCGAGTCCTTAGTCGATCATGTACTTGAGGTACGACCCACATAAGTTGTAAACCCGTTTTACATAGATTCGGAATAGTGAGGGTGACTGTGGAACCAATTTATTTTCTTTTATTTGAAATGTAACAAAACAACTACTAGTACGCACATTGAAGGCAAAGTCATATCCAACCTCTCAACATCACTAAACTAACGGGCCCTCTAGCATTCCACCGCAAAATATCATTTATTAAAAGTGTACGGTTTTACGTACCAAACATAAGCTTTTGCTGGACATAAGATAGAGCTACGCCGTGATAGTGGTGGCGTTGACCATCGTCAATGTCGAGTCAAGCAACATAGAGTGTATACCCATATATAAATGAAAAAAAATAGATACACTAACTTTTTTGAATGCAAGGAACTAAAAAGATAATGAGCCCTGATGGATTTTCAAGATAACATAACATAAACCAGTGATAGTAGTGAGCTACATGTTGGACCACCATCAATGATATGGTTTTTAATGCGTAAATGTAAATTCTGTGGTAAGACCCGATTTAAAGAAGTTTATCAAAGGCGCAGCAGGAATAACTACAAGGGTGGGATTGCAATTACTCAAGCTGGAAGGGGTTAATTAAGTATATTAGTATTTCCTGTTTCACTAGTTTCTTTATTTAGAATAAGGCTTGTTCTCCAAGTCATTGTTAACTATATATAGGGTTTTAGGGTCATAAGTCTGGCATGTTTTTGGTGAGTCGATCTTTGGGAGTTTGTTCTTGTTTTCTCTAATAACAGGAGGTATCTTTTCTATATTTCTTTGTCAAACTTTGCTATCATTAATCTATTTGTTTCTGGTTTATCAATTGAATTTGGTTCCAACCTTATCAATTGGTATCAGAGCAATCGATTTTAGGGTTCTGTGAAGAAAAAAAAAAAAAAAAAAAAAAAAAAAAAAAAAAGTGATCATAATGGCCGCCACCATCAAAAGGGTTGAGACCATTGAAGGAGATATTACTCAGATTAAAGAACAAATGGCTGAGGATAGGAAGAATATTGATGAAAAGTTTGTTGCTGCTAGGTTAGAATCACAAGAACAATTTGCAGCAATGGAACAGAGAATGGAAAAAATAATTCTAGAGGCAATTCTAAAGTCAACTGAAAGTGCAAAGGGGACAAATTCAGTGATCAAGAATACTTCAGGAATTCATCATCATGAAAGTTCATCCGAATTATTTGCCGACCAGACGAAGGGGGTGAACAAACCAGAACAGCAGTTTGATGATCTCGGGCTCCCTTATGTGACCAGAAAATTCTCTGGTCGCACTCAATCAGATGACAGGGGTAAGCACAATGGAACGGACGATACATTCTTCCAACCTGGTAATGGTAGTGGAGGGGGCAGAATCAATGGCTCTGATTACCGAATGAGGAAGCTCAAGATGCCGATCTTTGAGGGTGATGATGCTCAGGGATGGATTTACAGGGTGGAGCGATATTTTGAGATTCAAGGTATCACTCGTCGGGAACGACTTCGGGCAGCTGCATTATGTTTAGAAGGAGAAGGTTTAGCGTGGTATCGATGGTATGAACAACAGGAACCATTTGAATCTTGGGATCACCTAAAGGAAGAATTGCTGGATCGGTTCCAGTTTACAAAAGAAGGTGATTTATATCAGCAACTTTTATCAATTATGCAAACAGGGACTATGAGGGAATACAGAAGTTTATTTGAAAAACTAGCTGGACAATTGACGGGGGTATCTGAAAAAGTGCTATATAGTACTTTCATTAAGGGTTTGAAACCCGAGATACGAGCGGGACTTCGCATTCTACAGCCAAACGGGTTAAGAGAGGCCATGCGGATTGCACAAATGATAGAGGACAATCAGGTAACAGGAAGAAGCAATACAGGTTCATGGTTAGGGGGAAAATCATCGTATAATTCGGGGCAAAGTGGTATGAAGAATGTAGGGAACACTTCGTCACGCACTATTAGTTCATCATTGGGGTCTGAGAGCTCGAGTAATAATAGTCGTGGAAGAAATCAGTTTAAAAGGTTAACTGATTCCGAGTTGCAAGAAAAGCGAGCGAAAGGATTGTGTTTTCGTTGTGACCAAAAGTTTGGACCTGGTCATCGATGTCCTAGCAATACTCTTCAAGTGTTGCTGGTTAATGAATATGATGAGGATAACATGGACGAAGAAGGGGAATTTGAAGATGATGGTCATGCACACTTAGACGTTGTCGAGGTATCTTTAAGTTCTGTTGTGGGTTTCACATCTAATCATACTATGAAACTTCGTGGTTTCATAGGTGATGTGGCTGTGGTGATACTCATTGATAGTGGGGCAACTCATAATTTTTTGTCCACACGGGTCGTAAAACAATTGGGAATTGCGGTTATAGGGTCGAGCCAGTTTAGTGTGACCCTTGGAAATGGGCAGGTTGCTCACAGCAAAGGCATATGTAAAGGAGTGATTGTTTCACTTCCAGAAATGCAATTAATAGATGATTTTTTGCCATTGGAATTGGGGAGTACTGATGTAATCTTGGGAATCAAGTGGTTACAAACTTTGGGTGATGTAAAGGTGAATTGGAAGTTACTAACCATGACTTTTATGGGAGACCAGGGAAAAATCACATTAGTAGGAGATCATGGATTATGTCGTTCTGAGGTGTCATATAAAGCAGCCGCAAGATCTTTGCAAATGGATGGGGAAGGTTTTTGGGTAGGGTTACGTAATTTGGCAACCAATGAGACACCAGGGGTTCTGAATTTACCAGAGGCGGCGGTGGAAGGATTGTTAAATGACTATGGAGACGTTTTCAAGATGCCAAATACCTTACCTCCCAACAGGGAGCACGAGCATGCGATAGTTTTACAAGATGGGGTGGCGCCTGTTAGTGTTCGTCCTTATCGTTACCCGCAAGTTCAAAAGGATGAAATTGAAAAGTTAGTACGTGAGATGATGGAAGCTGGAATCATTCAGCCAAGTGTGAGTCCTTTTTCTAGTCCCGTTTTACTTGTTAAAAAGAAAGACGGAAGTTGGCGATTTTGTGTGGACTATAGAGCTTTGAATAAGGCAACTGTCCTTGACAAATTTCCTATACCAGTTATTGATGAATTGTTGGACGAATTGCAAGGAGCAGGGATATTTTCTAAGATAGATTTAAAATCGGGCTATCATCAGATTCGAATGAAGAAAGGTGACATACCTAAGACCGCTTTTCGAACTCATGAGGGTCATTATGAGTTCCTTGTGATGCCATTTGGACTCACAAACGCGCCAGCCACTTTTCAATCTCTTATGAACAAGGTTTTTAAACCCTTCTTACGTCGATTTGTTTTAGTTTTTTTTGATGATATTCTCGTTTATAGTCGAACACTTGAAGACCATCATGCACATTTGACTGCTGTGTTAGAGAAATTACGTCACCATAGGTTATATGCCAATCCAAAAAAATGTTCTTTTGCTAAAAATCAAATAGAATACTTGGGCCATTTAATTACGAAAGAGGGGGTATCGGCTGATCCATCCAAGATTTCAGCGATGACTGAGTGGCCTAGTCCGAGAACTTTGAAAGAACTACGTGGTTTTCTAGGTCTTACGGGTTATTATCGAAAGTTCGTGAAAGGTTATGGGTCTATTGCTGCTCCTTTAACCGATCAATTGAAAAAGGATAGTTTTAAATGGGGAGAGGATGCTACTACTGCCTTTGAAGCTTTGAAGAAGGCAATGGCAGAGTTACCAATGCTTGCATTGCCAGATTTCAATCGACTCTTTGTTATCGAAGCGGATGCTTCCGGGTATGGTGTTGGAGCTGTTTTAATGCAAGATAAGAGGCCAATAGCGTTTTATAGTCAGGTACTTGGGGTTAGAGCTAGACTTAAATCGGTTTATGAGCGGGAACTAATGGCTATAGTGTTAGCTGTTAAAAAGTGGCGTCCTTATTTGATGGGAAGAAAGTTCGTTGTGCGTACCGACCAAAAGAGTCTTAAGTATTTGTTGGAGCAACGAATCGTGCCAGGTGAGCATGAACGTTGGGTCTCTAAGTTGTTGGGTTACGATTTTGAAATTCAATATTTTCCGGGGAAAGAAAATCATGCGGCAGATGCATTGTCTCGTCGGGTGGAGTCAACGCAACTTGAATCTTTGTCGGTTCCATGGGTATTAGATTGGGAGAAGTTAAGTGAAGAAATTGAGAACGATTTTGATTTACAGACTATACGTCAGAAGTTGATAAAGGGAGAAAAAAATTCGGATGATTATCAACTCGATGGACGTCGATTACTCTACCAAGGTCGTCTTGTTTTGCCTCGATCCTCCCCTTGGATTCCAGAGTTGTTTAAAGTATTCCATAGTAGTGTAGTTGGTGGGCATTCTGGGGTACTTAAGACTTTTAAGAGGATGGCAGCGGAGTTGTATTGGATAGGTATGAAAAAAGATATCGAGAAATTAGTTGCAGATTGTGAGGTTTGTCAACGTCAAAAGTACTCTACTATGGCGCCCGGAGGGTTGCTGCAACCTTTAGAGTTACCTACAAAGATCTGGGCAGAAGTTTCCATGGATTTTATTGACGGGTTACCAAAATCAGATGGTTATACAGTGATTATGGTGGTTGTTGATCGGTTGAGCAAGTATGCTCATTTCATACCAATGCGACATCCTTACACCGCGATCACTGTAGCAGCAGCTTTTTTGCGAGAGATTATCCGACTTCACGGAATTCCTGAATCCATCGTGTCGGATCGTGATAAAATTTTTCTAAGTAATTTCTGGAAAGAGCTCTTCAAGTTACAAGGAACTCAACTCAAGTATAGTACCGCCTATCACCCGCAAACCGACGGGCAAACGGAGGTGGTTAATAGATGCATCGAGACTTATCTGCGTTGCTTTGCATCAGATACTCCTAAGCAATGGTCACGTTGGATTTCATGGGGTGAATATTGGTATAACACATCTTACCACACCTCGACAAAGATGACCCCTTTTAAAATCTTATATGGGCGAGATCCTCCGCACCTGGTTCATTATGGAAAAGCTTCATCTCCGGTGTTTGAGGTAGATCGATATTT
Organism: Glebionis coronaria; assembly: GCA_025667525.1. Taxonomy (NCBI): domain Eukaryota; kingdom Viridiplantae; phylum Streptophyta; class Magnoliopsida; order Asterales; family Asteraceae; genus Glebionis; species Glebionis coronaria. Next base: position 336,936,351 of record CM046880.1, on the reverse strand, counting down.
GGAGGAAAGGGATAGAGTGTTGGAAGAACTACAAGAGCAGTTAAATACTGCACAAGCACGAATGAAACGACATGCTGACGAGCACCGTAGGGATGTAGAGTTTGATGAAAGTGAGTGGGTTTATCTCAAACTTCGTCCTTATAGACAACAATCATTGGCCCGAAGGCGTAATGAAAAATTGGCACCAAGATATTATGGGCCGTTCAAGGTTATTGCTCGAATTGGAAAGGTTGCTTATAAGCTTGAGTTACCTGAAACAACTTCTATTCATCCAGTTTTTCATGTGTCTTTGTTAAAGAAAGCAACGGGGAATAATGATGGTTTAAAGTTGCCTGCTACTCTAACTGAAGATATGGAAATTATTCTAAAACCTGAACGGGTAGAGGGACTTCGTGGAGGTGTGTATGAAGCTGAAAGAGAAGTCTTAATCAAGTGGAAGGATTTGCCTGGTTTTGAATCTACTTGGGAGCCATTTGTGACAATTAAGAACCAATTTCCCGAGTTTCACCTTGAGGACAAGGTGGCTGTTTGGGAGGGGAGTATTGGTAAGACCCGATTTAAAGAAGTTTATCAAAGGCGCAGCAGGAATAACTACAAGGGTGGGATTGCAATTACTCAAGCTGGAAGGGGTTAATTAAGTATATTAGTATTTCCTGTTTCACTAGTTTCTTTATTTAGAATAAGGCTTGTTCTCCAAGTCATTGTTAACTATATATAGGGTTTTAGGGTCATAAGTCTGGCATGTTTTTGGTGAGTCGATCTTTGGGAGTTTGTTCTTGTTTTCTCTAATAACAGGAGGTATCTTTTCTATATTTCTTTGTCAAACTTTGCTATCATTAATCTATTTGTTTCTGGTTTATCAATTGAATTTGGTTCCAACCTTATCATTCTGACCTGAGGAAAGCGAAAGTCAATGGCTGTTGAAGCAGGATGGTAGGTCTTTAGTCTTGGTGTGACAGAGTTCCATTTTGCATGTGTTGTTGTATACTTGTGGTGTTTTTATCACTACTTTAGAGCGCTGGGAACCATGGCGGTGAGTGAGGGGTTTTTGGGTGCCACGTCAGCAAAACTCACTCACTCACTCACTTGGAAAAATCAGGGGAGCCATCACTCCAAGTGATTTCCAGTTTTTCAGAATTTTACAAAACACCCCCTAAACAAACTTAAATATTTCATTAAACTAAAGGGGGAAAAAATGAATTTTTTTTCATCTTCTTCTTCACCCCCAACCCCCAAACCCTACTTCTTCTTCTTCACCAGCCGCCACCCACCACCAGCCGCCACAACCACCACCAGCCGCCACTACCACCACTGCATCAACAACAAAAAAAGAAAAAAAGGCCATTCTCAAACATCCAGGGGTAAAAAAAAATTTTTTTTTTTTTAAAAACACCCTCTCACGCGGCGTGAGAATACCCACGCAGGGGGCTCACGCCGCGAATTTTGGCACCCTTGGGAGTCATCACGCCGGCCAGCCGTGTGTTTGGCACCCCACGGCGCGATTACTCCCAGCTCTCTTAACGTGTGTGTTAGATCTAAGATAATAAAGACCAACATCCAACTACCAGGGGAAACAGTGGGGGAGAATTTAAAGTAGGAATGAATTTAACCGAAAAAAGTACAATACAAAGATCGTACATCATGCAAATGAAAAGGTATACAATGTAGGTAATTGATGTAGTATAACATGGATAAAATTGATGTTATTTGTAACCTTTAACATCTTTCTATCACTAATACTAATTTCCTTAATACATGTTATATTGACATAAAAATACAGTTTTTAATTTTTTTTCCCTTTTTTTATATTTTATAAATTTTAAATGAAAACTTTATAATCTTATTCTGCATTTTATTTCATAATTTTTACTCACTTTATTAGAGCACACGGTATGGTTGAGTCGTCGTGCTCGTGTCGTGGACAAAAAATGATGGCACATCACTTTTTACTTCCACGACACCAAAACTCTCCACGATAGCTCAACCCCCCTCCCTGGTTAACACGAGAATTCTCGTGTCGTCGTCACCCAACAAATTTTTTTTTTTTCAACAATTAATTTTAAACTAAAAACACATTTCATTCATAATAAAAATACAAATACAAATTTTTAAAAAAATAATACAAGAAAAAAAAAATTACATTTAAAAAAAATAACAATAATAAAAAAACATTAATGATTAAGGTTCCATAAATGCTCAACGAGATCACGTCGAAGAGAATCGTGAACTTTCCTATCCCGAAGTTCCTTATTTTTCCTTCTAAATGTCTCACACCGTTCGACCCAAGTTCGTTGGAGATTGGCTTCAGGCGGAGCATACATATGGTCATATTCACTAATGTCAAACTTTTGGTCTTCCAATATCATGTTATGTAGTATAATGTAACAATACATGATTCTTTTAAGCGTGCTGACTTGGAAACTTCGGTGCGGGTTGCTGAATAATCTCCCACCGACCTTGTAATACCCCGAACGCTCTCTCAATATCTTTTCTAGCGCTTTCTTGAACCCTTTTAAATTTCAAGGTCACCAAAATAATCGGCCATAAGTCTTCTTTCCGCATCTTCTCGTTCACGTGGGATGTATGTTCTAACGCGAGGACCGGCATTAATCCTAGTTTCTTGCTCTTCCTCATCTAACATCTCAATTTGTTCCCAATATTCAAGATATCGGGCATAATCTTCCATATCTTCTTGATCGTAGTTTTCGTAAATAGAGGACAAATCGGAACTTCCGGGATTCATATTGATAAAATAGTGTGTGAATTTGAGAAAATAGTATGTGTTTGTGTGATATATAGTGAAATTATATGAAAAAAGGGGTATCTAACACCAAAAAACGGTCAAAAACATGGAGAAAAAAAAAAATAGTCGTTGCCCAACGGTCGTTTTTTCAAATTTTCAAAAAAATTAAAAAAAAAAAAAAAAAAAAAAAAAAAAAAAAAATCCATAACGCGAGTCATGACGCGAGCCACGGTGTGGTTGGCTGCAGCATGGGCTCGCGCCGTGGCCATGGCGTCGGCTGGTAGTTGCCAGCCCAAACTCGACGACGCGAGCCACGGTGTGGTTGGCGCCGTCGTGGCCTCGCGCCGTCGTGGCCAGCCAACCCACCAGTCGCCCATACCGTCCCCTCTTAGGACGAGAAGATAGCTTACGACCTCGTAATTGTTTCGTTTGATTGCATAGCGAACAATTCGTAACTTTCCCTCGATTCCAACTTAAACTTTTTCCCATAGCTTCCCTTCAATTGTCATCCGTAACAAAAGCATGTCCTGGGACACAATAAGAGAGCCAAATTACTCTGTTGGAGTTGGTTTCCATATTAGTATTTATCCTTCCAAACTCTTTATCATCCACACAAACAACATTATCATCATGTTGTTCACATAAAGATGGAACTTGAATAGAGGAAAGAATTTGAATGCTATTCATCTAATCCAGACGTGAAGACCATTGTCCATTATTAACCATATCAGACTATCAGCAATCCTACAGCTTAGCATCAAATATCATTCTTCAGCTAATTTTTTTTAGAAAGGCAACAAAAAATAGAACTAAAAAACAGAATCAACCTAAATTCTTTGTCCCATATCACGCAAAGAGATGATATGAACAACATAGAATTGTCGATATAAAGAATACACACTTTTTACTAGCTGAAATATAATAAATAGTAGTAGTATGTTACAAACGCCACACCTCATACATTCACACTAACACAAACAGACCCAAGTCAGAAAGCATCCAGATTGGATCATGTTGTGTCCAACAAACTAATCTTATGGCACTTCCTGAAAGGTGTACTTTTATTGCAAAGCATATTCTTGAGCTTGAAGAGGTACCTCAAATCATACATAGAGCGAAAGATATCCACCAAAGTCCTGGTACCCATTTCAGACCAGCACGGTATTGTACGAAGACTGGAGCTTAGGTTTTATGTTGTAGAGCATACGTTTCTTGGAATTGAAGAGATAGTGAGAATCATACGTAGAGCGAAACATATCAATCAACAGAGGAAATTGTAACACAGCAAACACGATCACTGGTACTGCAGCAAATGTTGCAATAACGATTGGTACCCATCCCAACCCTTGATTGTATAGTACGAAGAAGCTAGAACCAAAAGTGACCATCATGGACGAAACTGAGATGAATAGAGCAAGTAGACCTATCATCAACTTTCGGGGTAATGAGTACATGAAGTCACGTTGCCCGTGGCGTGAAGTTAGGACACCCAAGAATACTAGGAGTGAAATTGTGGAAAAGAACAATGAAATAGCATCTGCTATAACAAAAACTATGAAACTAGTCTCATGAATGAAAAATGGAAACCCTGTTTCTTGTTTGTAGCCACCAGGAACTGTAAAGGCTACTGCAAACGCAACGGTGACAATAAGTGTGGCCACAACCATACAGTCTTTCATCCATTTCAATCCACTGGAAACTAGATCTTCGTTTTCTCTAGAGAATAACTCATACGCTGTTAGACCTTCATAATTCTTCTCTTCTGTGAGATAAGCTGGCATAATCTTCTCTACTTCCTACAACACAAAAATAACGGAGAATTATCTAATTCTTCTTTAGCCTTGGACTGAATAAATTTCATTCGAGATGTACATGAGCTTAAAAGTTGCAAAATTATTAAGATTCATACTTATATCATAACCTCACTAGGTGTTTACATTTGGGGTGGCCACGGAGGTTCATCTGCGACGACTCCGGGCTATCCAAAAGGGTAGTCGCCCTGGGATTAGTCGGCTCGCAGTGTCGAGTCGGAAATCAAGGCATACCAAAAAAAGAGATGCTCCAGCCATCTTAGCTGTCATCTCTTTTGAACTCTTCCCAACTAAATGATGCATAAAATTTCCCATTGGGTCTGCTGATAGGCATATATCGTTGGTCACTGAACCTATCTCGTACATTAAGTTGTAGATTTCATGATGACGGTGCATAACAGCTATGTGAAATATAGTGAGCCCATCATCATTTTCATCAAACATAAGATCAGGATAGGTTCGACGAACCTCAGCTATAAATCTGGTGTTGCCCCTTTCTGCAGCAACAAATAATATACTAGGAGGCCCTTTGAGCATATCCTCAATTTCTTCAAAGTCCGTTGTTTCGCAAACATGTCTCCAAATGATTTTCAGTAACTTCAATGCATCAGTATCCTCCTCGACTGTAGGTTTTAGTTTCATATAGAAAAATCTATGAAATGAAGATATAACTACCAAACAAAGAGAACCAAATACTCAGATACTACACAGTACTATAGGAAAACGCGAGTCATATTATATAAAGGGCTAATTCTTGAAATGCCCCAAAATGTTACCTTGTTTCCTTTTTTGCACCCACCAAATGAAAATTTCCCAAAATACCTTATTCAACTTATGCAACTTATGCGACTTATGCAACTTATGCGACTTTTCCAAAAATGGGAAAATTTTGGGAAAATTTTGGAACATTTTGAGGCATTTCAAGAATTAGCCCTTATATAAAATATTAGTATAATGATTACCTGGATCTATGATTCTCATGACTATATTCTTTTCTAATGTAGCAAATGCATCAGGCTTTCGAGCCAAGACTTCAAGTAAAGACACAGTTGCAGCAAGCTCTGGACGGTCGTTCAGAATTTGTAGTGCAACATCTGTGTAGGTTGTGATCACTGTCACTTAATGTATGACATCAAGAAAACAAACAAAACAGAAAATAACAATTTTAAACAAGTTTAGTTTACAATACTTGTTTGAGATTTAAAAAGTAAAAGACGCTTATATTAAGATTTAAGTGAAAGATTGCTGTGTCCAATCAATATCACTTGCTCATTGACAAGTGCAAAATAACTAGTACGGTGTAATAAAAAACACCAGGATATATTATGAGTACCAAATTACTTACCAAATAACTCACGCTCTACGCAATCCACGAGTATTGATTCCCTATCTTCATCTGTCCAAGGATCATCACCAGTCATCTTCTGAGATATATCGTAAAGATATTTCACTGCTCTGTATTTCCCTTTCAAAGTACTTATGGACAATGGCAAATACTTAATACCACGGATGTACTGCAGGCTACGGTTCTTTTCCATCATAATCATAGCCATCTTCACATTTCCAGTAAAAGATGCTAGCCAAAAGGCAGTGTTGCCAAACCGATTCTTCTGTTCTAACTCCTCTGTTGTCATCCTATTTACCAGATTCTTCACGAACTGTAATGTCAGCTTAGTTTCTTCTGCTGTGGCTGCAACATGAAGTGCTGTGCCAAGTTGCCTACAGATACCAAACCTTACCAATTCTGGGCGTTTGTCAAGGATTAACTTAGCAGTTTCCCAATCACCATTCAGTGAAGCTTCATACAGCGGAACACCAAATTCTAAGTAGTCGGCTCTATTTTCTTCTATGTAATAAGATGCAAAAGATATTGTTAATAATCATTCACATTCCACCACACTGCAACAACTTTTTGTCATATCAAGTAAATTACAAATTAAAAATATTAATACAACTAACTATGTGTGATGAGAATGTTTGCACATTTTGTTTAAACCAAGCAGAATGTAAGTTGGTTTCCACTTTCCATGCTCTTCTAATGGTACTAAAGTTGATTGTTTATTAGGAGTCCAAATTTTTTCTAGTAATGTTACCTTGTATTTTCTTTTATATGGAGCTCCTTGCTAAAAGTTTTTTTTTTTTTTTTCTTTTTGATTTATAAAATATGGCCATTCAAAAAAATAATATACATGAGCTAGTAACACATCATACCAAATAGATATTGAAGGGAGCAAACAGTACTAGGAAGGTTAACTGAATCATCATCGCTTGAGATGTATTTCATGGAACCCATGTTAAAGGTTTTCGAGCTTTTAACTAGTTGTTTGCTCGGAATGTTGAAGCTTTTCGAACTCTTCAGTTTAACTAGTTGTTTGCTTGGAGTCGCTCCCGCTATTTCTTTGCTTGTCGAATTCATCATATCTTCCATCTATGATATTTGCAATTAATGTTTAAGTTATTAGAAGGGCAATTGACTAAAAAGTCATATAACATGATTTTTTTTTGCTTTTTGTGTTCATTAAATTTTCAAAACTCGCTTACTATGCCTTGTGACCATTTCATCCTTACTATTTCGAAAATTTAGAAGGTAAAATTATCATTTAACATGATAAAATACAAATTACATACAGTTACCAACTTAAACTTTGATGATATAATTGGAAAAATATATATAAAAAAAACAATTGGCTACACAAAACAAAAAAACATGTTAGGTTCATGGGCGGACTCACATGGGAGTCGGGCGTGACATGGGCTACACCCTAATATTTTAATTTACGAAGGGTAAATTTTATATAAAATAGAGGTTTTCTCGACACGTGCAACACTCAGTCTTAGTCTTTGGTAACATGGTTCAACTTTAGTACTAATAATCCTTAAAAAATTTGTGTAACACCGTATTACAAATCCTAGGTCCACCTCTGGTTAGGTTACGTGACTTTCTAAATCATTAACCATTATTTGACCCAGTAACTCTCGACATTAATTAAAAAACAAACTTTTAAAACGTTAAAATTATACAATATTTACAAATAAAACACGTAAATTATGTACGTAATTTTATTTTTATATATTATATTTGTTAATAAATAGTGTATACATTGAATTAGGGGTGGCTAAATAGGTGGGTACGGCGGGTATCCATGGACGCGAATTAAATGGCAATTTTTAATATTTGGACAAAACGGACTTGGGGCAAATGGATTATGTCAAATGGACAAATAGACTCAAAATTAATTAATGGGAAAAATACCCTATCACTTATTGTTCATAATACCCATTTATTTAACCTAATATTTTTAAGTTTTCCAAATAATCCAACTAAAATAAAAGCAAATACCCATTTAATTTGTTAGTTAAAAAAATCAAATAGTCCAATTTTAGCCATTTGGACATGATTTGTCACATCTACGTTGAATATACAAAGATTTATAATTTTTAGATATAACTTTTGTTAATCGTTAAAAATATAATTTTTTGTTTGTTTTTCAAGAAAACTGAGTCGACCCGGTTGAAACCCATGATGACACGACCGTGTAGATTTGAAAACCGGTTTTCAAAACCAGCTTTTTAAGTCCAGCGAGTATATATATGAAAAAAACAATACACTAGTTTTCCAGAATACAACGAACTAAACAAAATAATGAGCTCTTTCAACAAAACCGTAACTAAAATATACAGTAAGATTTATCATGTAAGCATAGAAACGCGAAGTTTCGATGACTAATACAACGGTGTTGGATTTTCAAGATAAAAAAGGATACAAATATGTAATCTAAACGTGAACTAAACGTAAAAGTTAAAACCCATAGCTCACCTGAAAATGCAAAGGTCAACGGCTTGTAAAGGAGGATGGTAGTAGGTACTACTAGGTTGTTAGGCTCGGCTTGACAGAATTTGAAATTGAATATTCTACCTTTTAAATTTTATTTTACATGTAATCTAGCAATAGGTGAATTACTTTGTTTATAAGACGGCCCAATAAGCCCAAGTAAATACGACCCAACAAGCTCAAGTGATTGTATACCTTATAATAGAGGGGAATCACGTTCCCCTAGGAACAGTGATCCCCTCTATTTCCCTCTCACAAAGTATTATTTTACCCTTTCTGATAATCGCCCCTTCTCAACCTTGCCCTTTCACACACGCACAAATCAATTTAATCAATTTTTAAATCAATTTAATCAATTTTTTTAATCTTCTTCTTCCTGTAGCAGCTACTGTGGATCCATTAAAAAATGTTTTATTAACCCACGTTCCTAATTACTTTGAATCCGAGCCGTTGATTTTGGTGTTTGAGGAGTTACGGGTGCCAAATATGGCCACAACCGTTGATTGGGTCCTGGGGGTTAGTTTATGTGTGATTGTGATCTTGCGGTTGAGATTCGCCCAAAAATTGTTTGGTGGAAGTGGTGTTCATCTAACCCTCCGCGTGGCAGCGACTGTAGCATGCATATATATCCCATGTAACGAGGGGTTTTTGATCGTCATTTGCGTTTTATTGGTGTGGGTTTCTTTCAGCGTGGAAAAAATCGACTCTCTGCCCTTAGTTCTTGGCTGTGTATTCTCAAACCTGTTTGGTGAGTTGTTTCCCAGTCCCCCTTTTAATGTTTTAATACAATATAAGGTATACAATGGTTACTTTTTAAGTGATAACCTAACTTATGTTTTCCTGTTATGTTTTTTTTTGTGGTGAATATAAACACACAATTTCTAAAATTGCTTATACAGACATGTTTTACAGGTTTGTTTTGTTGTAGGGATTTTAGTGTCAAAATAGTTTTTGGTGTTCAATGTTATGTTTGTGTATTAAAGATTGTGCAGTTTTAAAAAGAAAATGTAGATATCCATTTTTTTTTTGGGGGGGGGGGGGGGGGGGGGGGGGGTTTACATGTTTGTTTTGAGTGTTATGTTTGGCTGTTACAAAATGTGTAGGGTTTGGGGTTTTTCTAACTGTGTTGTTTCCAATGTGTTAGAGGGGGTTTTTGGGTTCCTAAGTTTGCTGGGATGCGTTTATTGTTAGTTTTCCATGATTGGTTTCTTATGCTAACTTAGAGACTATGTTCTTAGATTAGATATTATGCACCCGTCTTTAATTCGCACCGAAATTAGTTTTGAAAACGATTATTACGCTATGTAGAACTGAATATGGCAAGCATGATGAGGGTCGTTGTAAAGGGCTTCACGGGTTATAAAAGATATTGCGTTTGTACCTACATTTTTGGGTTCCATTATATGCATCGGTCTTTTATTTAGTTGCATATTAGGAAACAGAACTTTGGAACTATATCAAATCCTTGCATCGTTTGGGATGAAGATGTGGTTGCAAAGCTACAAAAATTATTTGTTTCTTCCACTCTTATACTGAATTTTTTTTTATTTGGGAAAGGCATGCGGATATGTGAAAAAAGGAATGCGGGGTAATGTGAAATATGGTATCCTTCAAACAGATGTGCTTTTAGTAAAGTAACGATATTTATTTATGAGTTATACTCTCACACGACATTGCACCTTATTAGAGAATACATGCTAACTTTAGTATATTGTATGGAGCGGTATTATTCAAGCGTATACAACGTAAAGAAGATACAAAAGATAATCTGTGGGGTACGAATGAAAGGAATTAACGTAGATATGTTGGTTACTTTTGTCCCACTGTTACTTATAATAGCGACCCGTTTTCATGTTTTTGGAACGTTGGTAGTGTCATGTTTGCTCCTCCTCGGTCACTGGCGTATTCTGCTGATTCGTGCGCTCTATGTGCTCGACCAGCAGTGGTTATGGTTTGTTCTGAGTGTTCTGCGCGTGCCAGGGCGCATAACGGTTTAAACCCCGCTATAGTAGGTGAGCACTTAATGACCTCCCGGTTTTGGTTCTGCAAAACCAATATGTTGCTTCGTATGTCTGTTGCCTCACAATAAACAATTACTTTCGTCATGTTACAGCCGCTTCAACTAGGTATGTTAACGAGCGTGGCATACGGCTCCTGCCACAACCAGCGTTGTGGGCTGATATTATGCGTACCGGTAACCCGCTTGCCTCAGTCTCGAATTCAGAGCAGCCGGAGCTTCCTTCTATAGGTAATTAGCTCCGATGCTCGCTATTTGGTTCATATGGTCAGTGTTTCGTTGCTGTCCCCTTTCTTCACTGTTTACATCTGTTCTTTCCTCAGCAACGCCTCCTGCACGTGAAAATCAGCGTACCACTCGAGCCAGCACACCTGCAACAGCAGGCGCGCCGACTCACGTAAACCAACACATTATTCAGCAACCAGCCCCGCGCCTAAGTGTGCGCCGACGTTTGCTTTTCCCTTCGAGTGCAAACTCACAGCAATCTACGTTGGCCGGTAAACGTTTAGCCCGCTTTCTTAACTTACCCTGTTAGCCCTTCCTTTTATGTCCCTTCGTGTTGTTTATTGTGGCTGTCCCGCTCTTTCTCTCAGCACCCTTGCAGGGTCTTATGGCCAACATCCCCACACGAACACGTCGTCACGAGGTTCCTGGCCATTACCAAGGCCTGCACGGTTTGCCAACTACAGACGGTGGGGCATCTACTAGCGCTGCCCGCCGTCCACGCCAAACGAACGCACCCGCAGTTCGTTCAGGCACACCTACTTCAAGCAACCTTAACACAGGTATACAGTTGAATCCCGTCCTTCGGTTCATCTACATGTTTTGGTACGTGTGGTTACGTTGCTTAATAACAAATTACTCCCAGGTCATGTTGTCTACCGTGACCTTGGCGATTGTACATACGAATGCCGGTTCTGTCGTGCTCTGTTTTGGTTTGGAGAACGGTTGAAGTCAACCCGGTACAATGGCCGTCCTGAATACCATGCCTGCTGTGGTGGTGGGAAAATGTATATCCCTCCAACACGACCACCTCCACAGTCTATACAACAGCTTTTCAGCCAACGCCATTTCATGGAAAACATCCGTGCCTACAATCAAATGTTTGGTATGACTTCGTTAGGCGCAACAATTGACGAATCTGTCAACCGTACACCGGGCCCATATGTCTTCAAAGTATCAGGCCAGATATACCATCGTTTAGGCTCGCTTTGTCCTGAACCAGGAAAACAACCACAATTCTTACAGCTATACATATACGATACACAGAATGAAGTGGCTAACCGGATGGCTCCTTTTGGAGGCGTGTCAGACGGTTCATTGAACGCCTCGATTGTCCAACACCTAATAGAAATTCTGAACAGCACCAACGCTTTGGTTCAATTGTTTCGGACTGCACGGGATAAATGTGTTGATGGCCACATTCCAGACTTCAAGATCCGGTTGTACAATGCGGGAGGTGCTCGCGGTTATGAACTGCCAACATCGCGGGACATTGGGGGCATTGTGTTTAATACTGGTCCAGATACACGGACTGACTACGATGTGATTATTGAGCCTAGGGGTGGTCCGCTGATACGCATTAATAAGCTACATAAGTCGTATATGTCTCTTCAGTACCCGTTACTTTTCATATATGGCGAGCCCGGTTACCATAAACATTTGGTTGTCATGCCACGTGACGGCAGTGGTCAAGGGTCAACGATATCCATGAACCGCTATTACAAATACCAACTTCACCAACGTGTTTGTGACTACGGTTTGCTCTTTAGGGGGGGCAGACTGTTTCAACAATATGTTGTTGGTGTCTATTGTGCCCTAGAAATGGCCAGGCTTGATTTCATACGCACTCATCAAAACGATATTCGGTCCGATTATCTTGCCGGCTTATACGATTCTTTGAACAGAGGTGATCGTGAAGGCATCCAGTGTGGCAAACACATAATATTGCCTATGTCTTTTACCGGAGGTCCTAGATACATGTACAGCCATTACCTTGACGCGTTGGCTCTATGCAGGGCGTTAGGGAATCCTCAGTTTTTCATTACCTTCACGTGCAACGCAAAATGGCCTGAGATCGACCGATTCATGGCTGATTACCCTTTGTTGAGCACGTCAGATAGACCAGATGCTATATGCAGAGTTTTCCAACAGAAGGTCACAGATTTTGTCAAGTTCTTGAAAGAGGTTCAGCCTTTTGGAACAATAACAGGAGGTGCGTCCAAAACTGTTTATAATACGGTTTCCATTTGACCTACCTACGTTTGTTAACATTCCTCTTCATCTTACAGTATTGTACACCATAGAATTCCAGAAAAGAGGCCTGCCACACTGCCACACGTTGGTTTGGCTACATGAGAAGGATAAAATCCTAGATCCAGCGCAACTAGACCAATTTATTAGTGCTGAATTACCTGACCCTGAATCCGATCCCGAGACTTTTGCAATTGTTTCTGAACTCATGCTCCATGGGCCGTGTGGCGCACCAAACATGAACTCACCCTGCATGAAAGACGGTTCTTGCAGTAAGCTATTCCCAAAAAAATACAACGACCGAACCTTCTTTGATGACGCGGGTTACGTCCACTATCGGAGGCGGGACACTGGCATACATGTGACAAAAAAGGGTGTCCAACTAGACAACACATATGTCGTCCCATTCAACAGGACACTCTCACTCGCCTTCAATGCACATATAAACGTTGAATATTGCGGTTGGAGTATGCTTATAAAATACCTTTTCAAATACATTTCTAAAGGTCCGGATCGGATCTTTGGTAAAGTATCTCATCCTATAGGGGAGGCGTCAACTTCCACGGCTCCTCCGCCGGCAGCAAGAGACGAGATACAGGATTTTGTGGATGGGCGATTCATATGCCCACACGAGGCGTGTTGGCGCATATTTGATTTCCCAATACACAGCAGAGAACCTGCTGTACAGATATTAGCCGTTCATCTGGAAAACATGCAGCAAATCAATTTCAGAGAGAATGACGATATCGCGGAAGTTGTAAATCGGCCCGACAAAAAAAAAACAACTTTGACTGAATGGTACGTGTACAACGCAACACATGAAGACGGGAAACACCTCACGTACTTAAAATTTCCTACTGAATTTGTCTGGTACTCAGATGCCAAAAGCTGGCGCCGTAGGGTTGTCCGCACCAAACATTCATTTGGAAGGCTCGCATTTGTACACCCAAGTGCCGGTGAGTTGTTCTATTTACGGATGTTGCTGTCACACCGGAAAGGCTGTGTATCACCTGTCGATGTTCGCACCATTAACAGCCAAATCTACCCAACATATCGTGCCGCCTGTCATGCTTTGGGCTTGCTTGGTGATGATCGCGAATGGGACATCGTTCTAGAAGAGGCTTCTGGCAACGCGTCTGCATCTGAAACCCGAGTCCTGTTTGCACAAATGCTTCTCTTTTGCGAGATTGCCGACCCTCGGAAACTATGGGAAAAACACTGGATTTCCATGTCCGACGATATATGTAACCGTGTGTCGGCACAGACAGGAATACCACGTTATTTTGTGAATGATAGCGAGAAAAAAGGCTACATACTATACGACATAATTTGTATTCTAAGTGACTATGGGAGAACCTTGCGTGAGTTTGGTCTTCCGGATCCTCCACAATCACTGCTCGACGATCTTAAAAACAAACTCTTGATGGAAGAAAAAGGCTACAATCGCCAATTGTTGATGGAAGAAACTGCACAAGCATTACCAAAGCTCAACATCGCTCAACGACAGATTTTTGACTCAATTCTAACCGCTTCCGCAGAAAACAGACAAGAATTGATCTTTGTGTATGGCCACGGAGGAACCGGCAAAACATTCCTTTGGAAAACAATCACTGGCGCCTTGCGCTCACAAGGGAAGATTATACTGACTGTTGCCTCCTCAGGCATTGCATCCCTATTGCTCCCAGCCGGCAGAACAGCACATTCTAGGTTTAAAATCCCCCTTGAGTTAACTGATGAGTCCACCTGTCACATAAAAAAAAACACGCAGCTTGGTAGACTTTTGACTGACACCGATGCCATCATTTGGGACGAGGCCCCAATGAATAATCGCCGGTGTTTTGAAGCATTGGACAGGTCTCTACGGGATTTGGTCGGTAAACCTGACCATGTTTTTGGGGGCAAGACAGTCATACTGGGTGGAGACTTTCGCCAAACCTTACCTGTAAAAAAGAGTGCATCGAGAATGGAGCTTATAACCTTATCCATTGCCCAGTCAGCCCTTTGGTCTCATTTCAAAGTTCACACACTCACAGTCAATATGCGCCTAATGCGAGGAGATCTAAGTCTACTGGAAAGGGAAAAAGCAACAGAGTTTGCAACGTGGCTGCTGGCGGTTGGAAATGGTGAAGTTGGAGAACCAGATGAGGAGGAACCAGAGAACGCAAGCTGGATAACCATCCCACCACAATATTGTGTGCCTGATGATACCGGAGTGGGTCTTGAAAATCTAATCAGGTTTATTTATGATGAAGAAAGCCTCAAAAAACCGACAGCCAGCAATTTCCAGGAAAAAGCGATTGTTTGTCCCAAAAATGAAACAGCTGATGTTATAAACGAAAAAATCCTCTCGCAGATCCCTGGAGAGGTAACCACATACCTAAGTGTGGACCAAGCGTACCCAACGGGGGGCGACACATCCGAAACAGACATGTTATACCCACCAGAATTCTTAAACACGTTACAATTCCCGGGATTTCCACCTCATGAGTTACAATTAAAGGTAGGGTGTCCTATCATGTTGCTTAGGAACACAAACTTGGCAGGCGGGCTGTGCAACGGTACCCGGATGATTGTCAGATCCCTGGGCCCCACATTGATACAAGCTCAGATCATAACAGGGACACGGGTGGGGGAAAATGTTTATATCCATCGAATTCCGTTAAACCACCAAGATCCAAACCTCTCTTTCACCTTTAAACGCAGACAATTTCCAGTTAAGTTATGTTACGCTATGACTATAAACAAAAGCCAAGGTCAGTCACTATCTAAAATAGGAGTATACTTGCCGGAACCCGTATTTAGCCATGGTCAACTGTACGTTGCTCTCTCGAGAGCGACTTCACCAAACGGGTTAAAGATACTTATTCAGAATACTGACGCCAAACCGAATAACTGCACCAAAAATATTGTGTACAAAGATTTTCTCAGACAACTATAAACATACGCTTGACCAATACGTTTTTATACTTATTCGCATATTTTGCTTCAGATTATTATACGACATCCCATACTCTGTTACATTATTATGCTTTAGCAATAGATGGACAGCCATAGAAATTCAAAATTTATAGTCATCCGCATACCTTCGTACCATGTTACTTTATTAGCTGCTACTCTCAGGTCTTGCTTTTTATATAAAAACTGACCACCTGTAATTTTACACATACATACCAAACGTTGATTTATCACTACTGCTACCTAACATGTGTTTTACTTTGCGTGCAGCTACATATTCTTTATGGCCGGTGCAAGCAGCACTGCTTTAGCTGTCGTCCCAACACCAATTTCAGAACTCATTGTTGGAAAAAGAGGCTGTGTACTGGAAGCAAAAATCTACCGAAAATGGATGCACAAAAGCCTTCCAACCAAAATCGACCCAATTCCAAAGGAGCTTAATTTCTGTTGTATGCTAATTGACAAACGGGTACCTACATTTTTCTCTCACTGCTTACGATCAACAGATTGTTACAAGATTAAGCCCGTCCTGATCTTTTTTTCAGGGTGATGCGATAAATGCGATTATGGATTCAGGCAATGCTGTGTACTTTGATTCTTTGCTCACATACGAGAAAGTCTACCGAATCAGCGGTTTCTTTTGCGAAAGAACCAACACGTACCAGCAGACACTTACACGAGAAACTACTCTGCGGTTTGGAAAGATCACCAAATTCGAACACCTGCCAGGGGAAGAACAACTGTACCCAACCCATTATTTTGAATTCATTCCGTACAAACAACTCAACACAAGGCTCCCAAGAAAAACTGAACAGAACAAGATGTTTTACCCGCCTTTGGCAGGTAGATCCACCCGACTTTTCTCATTTTTTTTAAACACTCTCTCACATGCTTTCTTTTACTTTTGTAAGATTACTTTGGTTGCATCCGGTCAATCGGAGACTTGCCTGCTCAAGGGAACATACGCCGCAAAATTGACGTAATGAACACCGAGTAAGCAGCCTCTAACTATTTCTATTTACCATAATGTTACTTATTATGTTTCACCCGTATCTATTTTTGGTTCTTACACTTGAAAAAACGTGAAGTGGGGTGGTTGTTGAGTTGACTCTGTGGGACACGCTTGCCTTGCAATTTGACAAAGACAAATACGAGAAAATCGAGCCCCCAGTTATGCTTGCAATAACATCGTGCCGAGTCGGAGAATACAAAGGTTCGCTATGCTATACATATTTATTTCAGTAACATAAAACAAAAAACCTTACCAAATGCTCACTTAATACAGGCGCGCTTGAACTTTCTTCATCCCCTGCTTCATTCTATTACATAAATCCTAGAACACCCGAGGTTGATGAGGCCCGTGCCAGGTAACCATCTACAACATTTCCCCGTGCAACTATTCTTACACGTTGTTGCTTGATTAGAATGACAGATATACCCATTGTTACAAAAACAGGTTCATGGAGCATTTCAAGACTGTCCCCATGTTACAAGTTTCGAAATACCATTTCAAGGGATCTGAAACCAGCAGAAAACCGAACCTCCACCCGTTGTCTTCTTTGTTGCTCCAAAACCCCTCTGGCTACAAGGTATGAACGCGCGCGGATATGTGGTTTATATATATAATACACAATCATTGGAAACTTATCCTAAGAACTTGCTTTTTAGGGAATCCAATTCACGGTTGACGCATCTATTACGGAGATTGTGCAAAACAGAAACTGGTACTATGTGGTTTGCAACATATGCGGAAAACGACCAATGGATTTCGGTGACGCATACGTGTGTGAAGACGATGGGGAATTAGACACCCCCGATTTCAAGTACGAAACTACTAACTCACGCTATCCGTTAAACTACTAGCATTTATCTTTAACTAGCATGGAGATAACCGGGCAAATAACAATTGCAGGTACAGCTTCAGAACACGTGTAGATGATGGAACCGCAAAAGCAAACTTCACATTCTTTTCCCAGTCTGGGCTTCAAATAACTGGGTTCGAATGTTCTGACTTGGCCACCAAATACAGGGGCGTAGATCCCACCACAATTCCACCCGAGATAAGTGCCATTGTAGGAAGAAGCCTAAAATTCGTGGTACGCTTTGCTCACGGTACAAAGAAAGGATCAGGCGAGTTTACCGTTGACAGTGTATCTACAAAAGTACCGCTGCTTGAAGCTACCGACCAACCCGCAGTCAGCACCACATCTCCGTCTGTATCTCTGTCGCCTGAACAGGAACGGTTGACTGGGCCGGAAAATGACATCGAAACAGCGATAGAAAGCGCCGATACAATCTGCTCTGGTATGTTTTTTTCCTTCCATTTTATGAATACGTTCTTACCTATAGTCTTCCTTAAACTGGCATAAAATGACAGCGAGCGAAGACGTGCCCGAAGAAAACAAGCCTTTCGCAAGAAGCATAGCCATCTCCGAAGGGAAAAAACCTTTGCCAACCATTGATGCCATGCCAGATAAGACACCACGCACCCCCGCCCAATCTGTGAAAAAAGCGGAAACAGGTATGTCTATGGCGATTGCTGCCCTTTAACATTTCCCCCTAACATCTATTGATTATTTAAGATTGCATGTCCTTCCTTCAATACCGTTAGCCTAACTAAAACGTTATGCGCCATATTTTTTAAGTAAACATCATGCGAGTAAACAGATTGAAATACGTGCCCAGTCTTTGATTACAACCACCTTTTAAAAGACAATACATTACAATTAGGAATACACTAGCCGCTCAACCACCCAAAAGCGTTGGGCGTGCTACAGAAACACAAACAAGGGTAAACACACCACCCTTGCTTATTGTACAGAATGCGGTCACACCGACCCTTCATATCACACGGTAGTAAAAAAAAAAAACAAAAAACACACCAAAAGTAAACAACAAACTTAAACGTGGGTGGAACACGACTGCAAGGAACCCACTTTATTAGTCTCGCACACAAAGACCCATTTGCACACGTCCAACTTGAACCATCAGCCAGCCTGATTACGGGTCAACCTTGCCAGGTATTCTTCTTTTTCCCTTATACGCTTTCCAGTCGCCTCGATCTCCGCCTCCAGTTTCTCACGGAAACGAATCTCCGTGCCCATGCTTTTGGTTAGGTACGCCACCATCCGGTCAACGACCCGGTCACCTCTGGCTGTCATAAGTTACTGTCGTAAATGCTCACGACCCATAACACCCACATTCACATCCTGATACAAGCTTTCAAGCTTCGCCTTCCAACCCCTCTCATCTGCTAAGTCATTCGTAACATAACATACAAACATATCGGTCCAGTCTGCCGACTGGGCCTCGGCCTGTAACGCAGCGCACCTACGGAGATAAGACATTTTCCCTTGGCTTCTTTATATGCTAATACACAAAACACTCCAGGAATGAGAATAACAGCCTGGGTTTCACCCCCTTAAATACATGAACATCCAATCGCCTTTTCAAAAGGATACAGGAAAAAATAAAGCCTGCATACCACCGAGTCCGCATTTTGGGGGGAAAAGAAATTTGCTTTATATGCCCAAACAAACAAACAGCTATACACAGTTACACCACTCACCATTTACTTGGCTATCACCTGGTCTTTCCAAAAGAAGGATAAAAAGCTAAAGCCTGCAAACACCATTATCCACATTTGGTGCAAAGAAAATGTTTCTTTATATAGCCAAACACACATGTTTGAACCACTCTTAATAGTTCCTTACTGTTCCCACTTTCTTTGCTGCTTTTACCCATTACGTTTGATTGATATTCGTTTCATTTTGTTTCTTTCACAACATGTATGCACAAAAACATGACACCTTAAACTGAAAACATTCATTAAATTAAAATACAACCAGCTCCAACTTAAAACACTAAATATTACAAAGACATGTTGGATCAAACGTCCTAAGCTACCACAAACACACACAACAGCCAACAAAAGACACAAAACACAAACAGTCGGTAGCATTTTGGGTAACCAACGGGACCTCATTCGCCCACCCCTCACACGACTTACAGCTACCCTTTATTCATATTCACAAAACACCACAGCCAACACTAACCATCCACCACACCACCTCTCACCGATCACAGGCAACGCATGGAGAACTCCAAGTCCCGCACCCGCGCATCCGACAAATCCATCAACGCCTGCAGACGCAACAGCTCTGCCTCATCACGGCTTTGCATGTCCACCAACAAGCACACCATTCGGCTGACAACACCGTTTGGAGAAGTACTGGACAACTCACTTATAAATCTGTCCCTTGCTACAACCGCACGCCTCTTTCGCCCAAACAAACCCTCAAGGTCTCTTCTCCAAACAGCCTCCTCTTCCACACGCTCACTCAGATAGTGGAAAAAACAGCTCCGATAGTCATCCGAGCCAGTCTTCTCTTGCAAATAGGCTAAAATTTGTCTCCACGCCATTCTGCTTACAGGTTATTTGTTGTTATGTTTTTTAGGTTGTGTTACCACTAAGCTTGCTATAACACTTATATAGAGTATGCAAAACAACTATTGCCATACAACATTGGATGCCAACCAATTTTTTAATATACATGCCCAACCAAAACTGCTACAACTATGCCTGCCAACAGCCTTATGTGTTATGTCACACCCAACACACACTCCAACCAACCCACTATCCATGTGCAGCCACAGTAAAGAAGTCTAATAGATCCTTGACTGGATTTTGGCCACAAAAACAAACTGTCACCAGCAGGTTAAATGTGTATCTAGCAGCCTTTCCTGTGCATGACAATACAATACATATACACATGCCATTTATTTAAAAAATAACTATCACATTAAGAATCAATAGTTCAAACTAACTAATTCTATGTTTGCCAACCCAGGTACCCCAACAACCGCTGTTGTTTGCGAAGTTGCGGAAACAATTGTCGAGGCCTTCAAGACTTCTGACCAGTCCGCAAAAACAGGCTCCTCCAAAAGAGTCCTGTTCACCGACTTAGACGAGACATCGAAGAAGGACAAGAAAAAATAGGCCAGCAACAACAACAATCCAGTCCTCTTTTGCAAAAAAAACTTATTGTTAAACCTTTTGTTATGTATTTATTGTATGCTTGACTACTTAACTTAGTCCTCGCCCGTAACGAACAACTATAACGTTTCTTTTGTTTAATATAATCGCTAAGTTAGTTTCTGTACAAACATTATATGGAAACCTTGCAAAAAACAGTTCCCTTTGCGCCGCGGCGGAGCGCGGGCAAAGTACCTAGTATGCAAAATTAAGTAAAAAAACTTGCGACATAAAAAAACTTCAACTTTTTGTAAATTTCTATCAACAAACTTTTTTTTTATCAAATATCTAACAAATATGCCCCGACTTCATAAATAAAAATATATCGACAAAAAGGCCTCGAGGTTACGAATAAACTACCCCATATTAATATATGTTAGACATGCTGTAAAAACTAATGAATCAATACTCAGAAATTAGATTGAAGCACTCAACCAACCTCTCTGCGTACTTCTTATTTAGTAAATCAATCTAGATAAGTCCACAGACGTGTGCTTATCAAACATACAAAAGAGATAATGATTGTCTATTTATAAAGTGCAATCTCTATACAAATCACACTTAACAATGTGTGTGTGTGTGAAGATAACGAAAACGGCTTGACCACAATGAGAACCCTAGCTCGCATTATATAGCACCAACACTTCCCAATATATACACAAAGGTCCCTGCACAATACACACAACACAAAAACAAGCCTAAAAGATAATAAATAAAATATTTACCTTATTAGTCCTTGGAGAATGAGTTTGTACCAATATAGAACAAGTATTTCCAACACCCCTCCTCAAACTCATACACCAAACATGTCAGTCATATTCAACATATCACATAAACGTCTATGTTTTCCAATACACAAACTCTTTGTACAGATATCAGCAACATTATCAGCTGAATTTACGTTTACAGTGCTTATCACACCTGAAACCACTTTCTCTCAAATCAAATGCACATCAATCTCAAAATGTTTAGTTTTTATAAAACACAAGATTGACTACAATTTGAATGGTAGAAGTGTTATCACAATACAATGGAACTGGAAACAATCCCTCAACTCCCAAGTCTTTCAGAAGCACAGGCAGTAAATGTCATGGACCTATATTCAGCTTTGGAAAAGACCTTGAGATGGTTGCTTGTTTCTTACTTTTCCAAGAAACCAAGTTTCCACAAAAGTAAACACTAAACCCAGAAACAGACTTTATTGTCAACAAACACTTAGCTCAGTCTGTATCTGACAAAGCATGCATACTCAAGCTCTTACCAACATTAAACTAAATACCCAAACCTAGATATTGCTTTAAATATCTCAACACTCTCAGCCCAACAGTAAAAT
Organism: Glebionis coronaria; assembly: GCA_025667525.1. Lineage (NCBI taxonomy): Eukaryota > Viridiplantae > Streptophyta > Magnoliopsida > Asterales > Asteraceae > Glebionis > Glebionis coronaria. Next base: position 336,914,372 of record CM046880.1, on the reverse strand, counting down.
GAGACTACAAAGATGAATGCATATGATGAGACAAGCAATGAACAACATAAGAAATATCATGTCTAGTAATAGAAAAATAAATCAACTTACCAACCAACTTTTGATAAGAAGTTAGATTAACCAACTTCTTATCAATTTTAGTCTCATTATGACTCAAGCTAACATTCTATTGCATAGGTGTAGGAGCAGGCTTACAACTCAACAAATCATACTCATTAATCAACTTCATGTAATACTTTCTTTGAGAAAGAGACAAACCAGACTTGTTTTCAAGCACTTCTATCCCAAGAAAGTATTTCTAATTAACCAAATCTTTAATTTTGAATTTACCAGATAAAAGCCGTTTAAATTTGTTAATTTCAACTTTATTATTACCAGTAATCACAATGTCATCCACATAAACCAATAATACCATAAATACCCCATTAGTCTTCTTAACATACAAAGAATAATCATTCAAACTCTGCTTAAAACCATTTTTCAGTCAAAGCATTAGTTAACTTCTCATTCCATTGCCTAGGAGCTTGTTTAAGCCCATAAAGAGACTTAACAAGCTTGCAGACTTTAGTTTCAAAAGCATCATAGGGACATTCATATAAACATATTCATGTAAATCACCATATATAAATGCATTGTTAACATCAAGTTGATATAAAGGCCAACTATTGTAAACAGATAAACTGATAACACATCTAACAGTTACCATTCCAACTACAGGGCTAAAAGTTTATTCATAATCAATATCCTCTCTCTGACCAAACCCTTTAGCTACCAATCTAGCTTTATATCTCTCTATATCACCAATAGACGTGTATTTTACTCTGTATAGCCACTTACATGGAATATTTTCCTATTAACAAGTAAATCAACTAAAATCCAAGTATTATTTTCAAGTAATGCTTCCATTTCATTATTCATAGCTTTTATCCAATTTTTATCCAAAGAAGCTTCATAGAAATTCTTAGGTTTACAAGACTTGTTAAGATTAGTAGAAAAGCACAAATTCACAGAAGAAAGATTCACATAACTCATATGATTTTCAATACCATATTTTTGGCCACTAGGCAACACAAAATCATTAAACTTAGTAGGAGCAGTTCCAATCCTAGCAGACTTCCTAATAGTCTGTGTTACCACCTCGTTATAAGTAGTATCAGTAAGATGTGAACTAGAGCTTGAGGAAATAGAATTAATACCATCATATAACAAAATTTCATCTACATGTTTTGCAAGAGTTTCTTTTGGCACAACAGGAGGGGAACTGTTGTGACTATTAGAAGCCATCTCATTGCCATCACCATTACCATTAAATGTGTCTCTCTCATCATCATTAGGCTTTTCAGCACCATGATCATCTATGTCACCAAAAAAGTTTAACAAATCCAATTCTGACTCCAAATTACTAGACTAAAAAGTTTCCAAAGAAACAGATTTCATTTTTAGAGGAAAAACAGTTTCAAAAAAACAAGATCACTTGAATAATAAAAGCAAGTTTTCTTTTCAAGACTATATAGCTTATAAGCTTATTTTATAGAAGAAAATCAATCAAAACACACTTCTCAGACCTAGAACTGAACTTATCATGATTATTAAGAATGGTAGAGTAACATAGACAACCAAAGCACCTTAAGTGAGAAAAATTGGGTTCAGTAACATAAACTAACTTATAAGGGGAAGATCCAGACAAGACAAAGGAAGGAAGCCCGTTAATCAAATACACAACAGTTAAAATACACCCACTCCACATATTCAGAGGAATTCCCCCTGAAACATAAGACCTCTGGCAACATTTAAAAGATGTCTATGTTGCATCTCTACTATACCATTTTGCAAAGGTGTATGGGCACAAGAAGTTTGAGGAATAATCCCTTTATCATTAAAAAAACACAGCAAGTTTTTTATTTACAAACTCTATCCCATTATCAGATCTAAAAACTTTAATGATTTTATTAAACTAAGTACCAATTAGTTTAACAAAGCTTTCAATGAATATACTAACTTCATCTTTAGACTTAATCAAATAGACCCATGAAGCTCTACTAAAATCATCAACTATAGTGAGAAAGTACTTATACCCATCCCTACTAACAACCCTGTAGGGACCTCATAAATCCAAATGAACCAGATCACTAACACACTTAGACTTGTGATCACTAAGTGGGAATGGTTCTCTAGTCTACTTTGCCTTATGATAGATGTCACAGGGAGAAATATGAGGGTCATACTTCAAACCAACATACTTACTAAGCATAGAAAACACTTGGTCAGAAGGATGACCAAGTCTACTATGCTAGAGACTTTTAGAAGCATAACACACAAAATAAGAATTAACAACACCAATTTTAGACTTACAAAAAATATTCTCATTAAACAAATACAAACCATCAGATTCATTACTAATACCTACAGTTTTGACCAGATTCAAATCCTAAATATAACACTTATGCTCATCAAACGCATAAAAAAACTTGCTATCTTTGATCAATTTATTCACAAATATAAGGCTAACACAATATTCAGCAACAACCAAAACATCAAACAGGGCAATACTATCAGACAATCTTAAGTTCCCAATAGAAGACACCTTAGCAAGGGTGCCATTAGGATGACCAACAGTTATATTTAAACTAGATATATCAATTACATTAAACATATTTTTAGTAGAATAGTCAAGTGTTGATTAGCCCCAGAGTCTATAATCCAACCAATAGACAAATTATACATATATAAGAACATTTATTAGCAGAAAATAACTTCTTAAACTTCAGATTAAAATAGGTATTCTCATTAATTAAAAAAGAATTCATACTTGCCATATTAGCACTTATATTGCCAGAAGGAGATTCATTGATCAAGGATATAATTTTTGTCATTTGTTCCCTAGTAAAAAAAGTATCCAAAGTAGTGGAACCAGAGGAAGCTCCCCTCTGAGCCCCTCTAGAACCATTAAAAACCCTACTCCCAGTACTAGGTCTACCCTTTGGTAAATTATGATTCTTTTTAAAACTAGAAGGATACCCAACCAAATCAAAATATCTTTCAATAGTATGACTAATAAGACCATAGTGTTTGCACAACAAATTTGGATTAGGTCCCCTGTTATTACCATTATTTCCAAAAAAATTTCTTTTAGTATCATTAGGCCTGAAGTTATTAGACTTAGCAATAAAAATAGCAGGAGTAAACTTATTCCCAACACTATTCCATGTACTGGGAAGAAGCCCTCTATGAGAATCTTCCCTAGAAATGATATTAAAAGAATCTCTCACATCAAGTAAAGGCTCTCTAACAAGAATATTACTCCTAATGTTATGATAAATATCATTCAAAACCATAAGAAACTGTATAAGTCTAATTAACATATTATGTCTAAGCACACCTTCATGAGCAGCACAAGTACAAGCAGGAAGCAATGTAAGAGTATCAAATTCTCTCCATAAAGAACTCAACTTATTATAATTATCAGACACAGATAATTCACCTTGTTTAATAGAATAAATTTTATGCAACACATTAAAAATAATAGATCCATCCACTTTATCATAAGTGTGAGCCAATTCTTCCCAAACATCATAAGCAAACTCAGAATAAATATGACCAAGATACAACTCAGGAGACAGAGAATTAAGAATCCAACTAAGAACAATAACATTACATATTTCTCATTGTTGAGCAAGAATCACACTAGTATCATGCTTAACACAAGTACCATCAACAAAACCTATTTTATTTTTATTAAGAAGAGCAATTTTCATAGCAGTAGATCACATTTTATAATTGTCAGTACCAGTCAACTTAACACTAACCATAGGTATATTAGAATGATCATTATTATGAAAATGAAAAGGATAACCAGCATCCAAACCACCAATAAGAACATCACCCATAATGACCACACGGTAGAAGAATACCAAAAACAAGAGCAAGAAACAACACCTAGCAAACAAAAAGACAAATAACAAACTAAACTAGACAATAAGCTAATAACAGGCACACAAACAAAAACCAAGACAAAAAAGTAGCATGGTTAGTTCCAGGATTCCAAACCATTCAAGATGGTAGGTCAAGGGCTAAGCTACTCGATGTCGAAAAACAGACAACACACAAGAGAGAGAAAGATCAAACTCAACCAAAGAACCAGAATCAGAACCGGCGGAAACCAATCAATCCCCCTTATTCTTGATCAACAAGAATCAAGAACAAGAGAAATTCAACCCATAGATGATCACCAATCACCAGAAACAATGTAACACCCCACTTGGATAAGTGGACCGTTACGTGTACTTATGGCGTGTCATCATAGCATGCAAGGCAAATGTCTTAAAAACATTAACTAACCATAACGAAAATATCAGAATCAAACATCGGTAGTCCAAACATAAGCTCAAATATAAAAGATTAAGTACTAAAAGAAAGGACTAAACAATGTCCAAACAAGCAAAGTAATGTATGAAGTGCATAAAGTAAAGAAGTCCAGATAGCTTCCATCCAATGCACATACTCTCTCAGACTTCTATGAGCATCCTGATGTACCTGCCGTTCGTTTGGGACATGAAAGGAAACTACGGCTGAGTATAACGCCCAGTGAACGGATATAAAGCATGATAAGAATATACTGAAGTGAAACAAATAACAAATACTGAAGCTATAAGTCTTATATGTAAAGTGCAACAGAAAAATGTGTATGTTCTGAAAAGTCTGATTATAAAAGTAAAGCTAAATTATTATCTGTTAAATCTGAAAACGTGTAATTACTATATTTTAAATGCCAAGAGCTTATATAGGTCATGCGATGTAACAACGTCTGCATGAATACATGGAGGGGTGACCTCGTCATGCTGTACAGGGGTGACCTATAAATAATGTGCTGGGTGGAGGGATCAAATCTAATGTGAAGGATATAGAGCACACACCACATTCACCTGATAAGTTGTAACTAATAACCTAGGATGCACCCATACGTCCCGCTGATAATACTAATAAAATGGCCAAGCTGAAATAAATGGGACGCTGCGAGAAATCATTCCCTCGTATAGGAGTCATGACACCCATGTCTCAAGTGTCATGGTTATGGTACCTCCGTAACTAGTATATAACTGGTCATGCTTGTATATAAAGCTCAGGCAACTTAACTTAGTTATTAAGATAATTACTGTAAATTTCTTAACGTATACTGGGAAAAACATTTGGCTGTAGACGGGGAATCCTAATCATGCATAGAAAGGAAGTCCTTACTGAAGGACGTGAAATCCGTACCTTGTGCCCAGTAACTGACTGCAAGGAAAATCGATGAATCTCCTACTCTGACTTTACAAAAGCTACATGAATAACAGACGTGAATGAGTTGACTAATATCTGTTTATTTTTTACTGATCTTAACTGTTCTTAGTTTGATTTATTTTATTCTTGTATTACTGTTTGTGTATAATCTGATAGTTTCTGACTGTTCGATAATATTACTGATTTGATGTACTCTTTGTATCCATGGTTACTGTATAACATGTAATTTAATATTATAATATTTCTATAAATAGTAACCTGCTATAAATAGAAAGCTTCTAAAATTAGAAAGGTTTCCAAATTAGTATTTCTTGAAAACTAAATCATAGTAAATCACATGTTTTTAAGTGGTTAAAAAGGATAAATAAAATCAATTTAATTTTACTAATTAAATTATTAAAACAAAACCACTTGATTAATTTATGTATTAAAACTAATTTATAAATATGATTTAATCACAATTAAAATGAACCCCGTATTTATTATTTTTCGTGACCCCGAAAACCCGAGTAAAAGTTTCTCCCCGAGACACACATGTCTCGGGTTAACAAATTTGAGCCCACCACGACACGTCGTGGTTCCCCCCTTTTGTTGCTGACTTCGAACAGTAGCCACTGGCCTAGTGCTAGTTGCTACTGTTCTTCATCTTATTCCCATTGTTTGGTTATGGTTCCCACTGCTTATGTTGTATTTCCCACTGTCATGTTTTCTGTTCCCACCGTTTAGTACATTTTTCCTACTGCTTAGCCCTAAGACCCACCGAGAGTCTATGACTCTCGGTTGCCACTGCTGTCAACAAACTACCCACTGTTGCCTTATTAATACCCACTATTTATTAACCCAAATACCCCCTAATTATGTGACTACCCCCTGTGTAGGGTTTTTGGTTGCGGCTGATTAAACAAGGCACCACCGCCGCCCTTGTTTGGGTCACGGTTGGCCAACAGCAGCCACACCGAGACCTTATGGTCTCGGTTTTCGTGAATCAACGAAACCCGACACTCTTGATTATTAACTCATGCTTATAATATATAAACCCGTTTGTTTAGATTATAATTATACTAATTCATGATTCAAGGAAAATTAAAAGAAAAGGGCGATACCGCTAAGATTTAAGGATGGAATGATGATCACACACGAATCAATGATGAAAATAAAGCCCGAAAACCCCTTTTTTGTCTTCTAGCCGTCGACCACTCACACACAAGAAACCCTAGTTTCTTTTTGTTTTGTTTAAAAAGTGAAATGGAAATAACTCTTTTTCCCTGTGTTTTGTTTTTAAAACGGGTCGGGCTCAAGCCCATTATTCTTTCTTGTTTTCTATTAAACCGTCGGCCCCTTTATAACATATAGTTTTCCTTTTGCTTTTCGACACTATAAATTATCACGTATACTCGTATTTATTTCTCGTGTTTTAATTTCTGAAACGTAACAATTCTTTTCTGTATAATAATACTTACGTAATACATACGTAATATTTTCTGACACTTAATAATTATTTTCTGAACAATTAATTTTTGTAATATTTAAATAAAGCTGAGACTGCATATTTAATGTTCGTAGATTTAAATACGGGTTTTACAATTCTTACCCTCTAAAAAAATTCGTCCTCGAATTAAGGATGCGATAATGCTACGATTTTACAAACAAAATCACCAAAATTAATCAAATTGGGGTTTCAAGAAAAAACCCTAATAGACCAATTCAAAGATCAGAAATCACAATTAACCAATCAATAACCACCAAGAACCAGCTGCAAGAGCTTACAAACACCTCCAAAGGCAGAACCCTTTTTTAAGAATTATTTTTTTTTATCTTTTATTAAGATAAAAGTAACTTTTTTTAAGATAAAAGTTTTAAAATAGTGGTATGTTTTAAGTTTTATTTTATTTTAAAGTTAAAAAAGTTTCTTTTATCTTAAAAATAGATAAAAGTATTTAAACAGTTTTAAATATTTTATTTTTTATAAGAATAACGTCTAATGTTTTAAGAAAAATTTAACGTTTAACATGAAAAAAAAAATTAAAACCTATAAATATTTTAAAACTTTTATCGTAAAAAAACCTACTTTATCTTAAGAAAACCTAAAAATTTTAAACAACTTTTTTTTAGTTTTCGAAAAGATAAACGCTTATTTTTCTGAAAAAGATGTTTAAAAAAATTTAAATTTAAATGTTTAAACAATTATAAAACTTTTTTCGAAAATAAATTTAAACTCATTTTTTTCTTAAATAAAATTCCTTTTTTGAAAAAAAATTAAAACAAAAAAAAACACAAATTTTTTTTCGAAAAAGTTAAATCTTTTTTGTAAAATACATCCCTCGTCAGAAGATAACGAAAAATATTTGTATCGTTAGTCCTGGGGGATGTATTGTGCCAAACGTTTGCCTAACGAGTGATGTATAGTGTCAATAGTTTCAACAAGGGATGTATTGTGTGAAAAACTTCAAACCACAGGATGTATTTTGCAGTTTACTCAATAAAATAGAAAAAAAATGCTAAATTTTATCTGTCGAATGACGAAACAACGACACCGATTGGTATTCTCCTCGAAAATGGTGCAGGGGCACGTCATTGTACCGAGCCATCTAATGCATCATCCCATTAGGCTTGTCGTCGACTCACAAAAATCTTCGTCGCCTCAGCTTTTTTCCTTCGATATGATATGTAGATGATTTTTTTCACTATAAGACGATCAACATTGTTTTTAAATAAATTTAAAATTTATTCATAAAATAAAAAAATATTACATAGTTATAAATCTTTATATACAAGCATAACTAAATTTATTAGTAGATAAATATGGTCTGACCTGATTTGTGGGTTTAGAGTCCATTAGAGTTTTATATAATAACCATTATAAAAGGTCAATCAATAAAACATAATACTTATTGGTTTACACATTCTAACAAATTTATGAAGCTTAAGGTATGCAAAATATAACGAGCAAGTTTGCTAAGTCTGCCTCACGTCATGAAATTTTTAACATCTAAAACATTTGGATAATGGTATGTCTCTTTCTTCGTAAATTCATTCTTGAAGACTTTGTGTGATTTAAACAGGTTTACTTTTGTGTCCCATATTAAATGTTAACGTTATTATTTTGGGATATTTCAAATTAGGTGTTCATTTTACATTTCAATTTATGTAGAGATTCAAATGAGAAAATATGATATACTATTGATAAATAATGTATGTAATTCATACTAAAATGAAAATTTATTTTCGAAGGAGTAGTTTTTTACTTCAAGTCCGCATTCTCAAAGACTCCGTAGTTTTTAGGCTGGGCACAACGCACCTGAAAAGAGTCGGTCGACTCTCGGTCGCGACCGGGTCGTCGCGTTGCGGCGATTCGGTCGCCGGTGCAAATCAAGCCCAAACCGATCCTGGTCACGACCTCTTTTGTGTTTGTGTTTGTGTTTGTGTTTGTGTTTGTGGTAAATAGGTCGCACTAGGTCGTCGGGTTGTGGCAAATAGGTCGCACTAGGTCGCCGGCCGAAAAAACTAAGTCGCGACCCCTATGCGTTGTGCCTAGCCTAACTAAGGAGTGATCTTTTCTTCTTGGGCTGCTCTATTTTAACAGAGTACTACATGATTATAAATTGAGGCCTCTTTAAAATGTTGGGCTTTAAACAATTGCTCACCTAAAAGGACTACTCCCTTTGAAAAAAAAAAGGAATTCTCTTGCTAGTTTAGATTCTCGTTTCAATCTTTTATATAATAAAAGAAATAGATTATTTGAGAATTTTAGTGAAAAGTGAAGGTTGTAGAAAAAACAATTGGGCCAATCAAATGGCTTGATTTTGACACATAAGCAAAATAGAGCGATGTGATTGGTGGAGAAAAGTCAAAATTGAGTTTAATTTAGTCAAAATTAAAGATTTTGTTGAAAGATTTTGATGTAAACACACAAAGATATATGTGTCAAATTTGTAAAAATAAAAACTTAAAAAAGAAGGAGCGGAATAATGAAACTTTAGTGGTTGAATTTTAAATAAATTAGATGGATTTAAATGTAAACTTATAAATTTTTCATATTTATTAGTAACTTTATAAAATAAACAAAATAACCCCTTAAACTTTATACCCTTTAAATTTATATTTTAAAAGTACAACATATATGTTATATAAAAAAATAGATAAATCACATGATTATAAATATTTAAATAAAAACATAAATTATTGTCTATTTGTATTTCGACACTTAACAAAGTCAAACAATGTAATTTACCTAAATTATTATTAACATGATATAAATATCAAAATGAGTGCATGACCTCAGAAATCGGTGTAAAATAAAAATAAATAGACGGGATTCTAAATATTACAACAACATATATTTTTTCAAGGTCGTTATATGTTACTTAACACACAATGTCTAGAAAAGTATAGCTAACATTTCAGTTAAACAAAGTTAAATCCTTTGTGCAACAAATATTTATTCAATATATTAGTTATTTTATCACATAATGAAGAATCAAGTAAAACTCGTGGGTCAATAAGCATCGTAACTATTTGAATATTAAAATTTAATATTGTTTTACAGAATAATATTAAACATTACAAAATCATGAATTTATAAAGCGCGTATGTGTAAAATTGATATAAATAGTTTTTTGATTAATAATTAAGATATAACTATTTAGAATAAAAATATCGAAAGAAAAAAGAGTATGAAATTCGAAAAAATAAATTAAAGTGAGTTTATATTAATTTACACGGTGCACAATAAAACAAAAACATAATCAAAATATAAACATTATATGTTTTTAAAAAACATGTATAATATACATAAAATCGCAATGACGAAATTATTACTTAATTTATCTTTTATGTTGAAGTCCCATGCGTGCACGGGTATTAAAACTAGTTAGAGAATATCAAAATTATTTATTGCAACTTTGTTGCTTCTCATTATCGAGGCTCCCAATTCGGATTTCTACTACAAGTTGGAATCGGTTTACAAATCAATGTTCGTCCGATGATCTTCCGCGTAACCCAAGATCAAACTCGGACGAGTCATGGCCAGCACTTGAAACATTCTTTGTCCATATTGCGCATGAACAAATGACATGTACGGTGTTTAACTAATGTACAGAACTAATAACACAAAGCTCGCTAAATACAAGAGTAGGTTTCCTAATCATCATCAAAACAAAAAAAATTGCCAAATGTAAAGAAGACATTCTCCACTTCGTTACTAGACGAATTATGTTAAATCTTTGTTGGATATGTTGTTTAACATATCATCATGTTGTTTATCACTGTTCCATAAACAATAATATTGAAACAAAGTATGAACTGAGATAACAAAACACATACAACAACAATTGAGTACATGAGGATGATAAAGATAAACCTGATCATTGGAGAAAAAATTTTCGCCATCTTAAGAACATTTCTCTAAACATGAGAAAAACCGTTAAAGAGCTCCGCACGGGACTAAATTGCCTGTCCTTAAAAGGTGTTTACGCACTCCATTCTCAGCAAGCCTCATGCGTAACAAACCCCAGGATTTGATGCAGACTCATGTTGTTGATGTCTAGAGTATGATGACAACAAAATGACAATGGTGGAGCAGAATCCCAAATGGCAAGAAGATGAAGCATAATCTAACATATATGTGTGGTTCTAGTTTAACTTCTGTATTTTCTTTATTTATAAGAGTGCTGGGAGTCATGGCGCCGTGGGGTCTTAAACCCACGGTGTGGGTTGCGTGATCGTTCCGAGCAGGGACAAAACCCGCGGCGCGGGAGCCGTGCGTGGGTAAACCCACGTCGCGTGGGTATGTTTAAAAAAAAATCATTTACCCCCCCCCCCCCCCCCCCTAACGTATAGTTTTTTGAAAATGTTTCATTTAACCCCCCCTCCCCCCAACGTGTATAATTTTGAAAATGTTTCATTTCACCCCCCAACGGCTAGTTTTTTGAAATTCGAATTCTGACGGCTATATTTTCGATCCGTATATAAATATAACTCAAAATCAACCATTTCTTACACACCAAAACACAAAAACTCTCTACAAACAAATATAAATCCCAATCACGTTCCGTCAGTTTTTGAAATCGATGAGGAATTCGATGCTTACTTCTTGCCACTAGCACACAATCATTATCAACAGTTGCTTGAAGAAGAGAATCGTCCAAGAGTATCTCGGACCCCAGTCAACCGTGACCGAGAAGGTGCTAAGGAACGACTCATGAACGATTATTTCGTTGATAATTGTAGGTATTCTTTGCTTAAGTTTCGTGAAAGATTTCGAATGAGCCGTAGAATATTTTTAAAAATAGTTAACGACATAAGAAATTATTAGGCTTATCCTCTTCCGGTGCATTTTCATTATTTTACTTCTCGACCCGATGCTACGGGTCGAATGAGTATTAATGCTATTATGAAGTGCACAATGGCTATACGTCAATTGGCATACGGCAACACGCCGGATGCATTTGATGAATATTTGCAAATTGTTGATCGAACCGGACGTGAGTGTCTAATGTATTTTAATATGTGTGTTATTGACTTGTATATGGCCATGTATTTAAGAAAACCAACTCCGGCCGATGTTGATCACATATATGATCTACATCTTACGAAATATGGTTTTCCGGGGATGCTTGGCAGCATTGATCTACATCTTGCGTGGCATGGACAATACGCTGGTGGTTATAAAAGATACCCTACTTTGATGCTTGAAGCTGTTGCTTCCCAAGATCTGTGGATTTGGCATGCGTTTTTTGGGATGGCAGGTGTAAATAACGATATTAATGTTTTAGATAATTCTTCGTTATTTGATGACCTTCTGAATGACGAAGCACCGGTAAAACCGTATACGGTTAACGGAGTTGAGTATCAAAATGGGTATTACTTAGCAGACGGTATTTACCCACAATGGGAGAGTTTCGTGAAGTCTTTCACGGTTGCAACTGACGCCAAACATGCTTACTTCAAAAGGCGTCAAAAAGGTGCACGGAAAGATGTTGAACGTGTATTTGGTGTTCTCCAAGGACGTTGGGGAATACTACGTTAACCAGCACGCGCGTATGAAGTAAACACCATACGACGAATCATGTATACGTGCATCATACTTCATAACATGATTTTGGAAGATCAAGGTATGGAGGTTTTAGATTGGAACGATAATTACGTTAACCCGTCAAGAAATATGCAACGAACATGGGTTGATCGGTGTGAGGTTTACCGCCAAAAAACAAAGAACTACGCGACCGAGAAACCCATCAAACTCTTCAACAAAAACTTATGGATCATATCTGGAATCAAATTGACCACGGAGATGAAGATGCATATGAAGATGAAGAAAACTAAACGGCGGGTCGTATGATTTTTTAATTTTCGTATGTCTTTTTTAATTTTCGTATATTTTTTTAATTTTAGTATGTCTTTTCTATTATGTTCGTTTTATTTTAAAAGTATTGTAATGTTGGTTATGTTTAATGAAATATTTAAGTTTGTTTAGGGGGTGTTTTGTAAAATTCTGAAAAACTGGAAATCACTTGGAGTGATGACTCCCCTGTTTTTTTCATATGAGTGAGTGAGTGAGTTTCGCTGACGTGGCACCCAAAAAACTAATCACTTGGAGTGATGGTTCCTAGCCCTCTAAAGTTAATAAAGATATGACATGATCTCTCTTACTTATACTTTAAAGAAGGAAACATGGAGTGTTGGTTCTAAAATTGCCTTCCAAACCGGTCCACTTTCCTGGGTGACTTAGTCTCACATGTAGTCACACATAGGGGTGTGATTCGGGTTGACCCGGTCGGGTTCGGGTCAACTCAGGTCGGGTCAACTCATGTTGAGAGTAAAAAAATTATACCCGAACCCGAGCTTAATTAGAACTCGGGTTACTCGGGTTCGGGTCAATTCGGGTCGGGTCAACTCGGGTCGGGTCAACTCGGGTCGGGTCAACTCGGGTTCGGGTCAACCCGAGTTTAAGGAAAATGTGTAAAAAGTGGCTCAATTAAGTACTAATACAATGTAAAAATTGTAATTCTAGTCGGGTCGGGTTTCGGTCAAGTCGGGTCGGGTCAAGGGTAAAAATATATAACCCGAACCCGAGACTAATTAGAACTCGGGTCAATTCGGGTCAACCCGAATTGACTCGAATATACTTTTGGACCCGAGTGACTCGACCCGAATATAAATATTCGGGTTCGGGTTTGGGTTGGGTTCGGGTCGGGTCAACTTTTTTTACACCCCTAGTCACACATACGTGGATTATTTTTGTTTTATAAGAGCATGTACAAATAATCAATGTTATAAATTAGTATTGTACAACTTAGAGACGCATCAAGTCTTTTATGACTTGATGCGATGCATTTAATACACAATGCAAGCTTTTCAATTAATTTTAGTTATCAAAAGTTATTTTATAAATCTTAAAGTATCCACAATGCTTCAAGTCTTATATGACTTGAAATATTTATGACATTTAATACAAATCATACTTAATAGCTAGAACTTTTATCAATGACTTGTAATTTGTCAAGCCATTGTAAAAGCTTTTAGAAAAGCTTATCTTGTAATGCTAAAAAACTTCACAAAACACTTCTTGAAATAGTGAAAATTCTTTCCATATTTTTTGCATTGTGGATGCTCTTAGTCCAATGCAAAAAGTAGTTAAAAAGGTTTTCATTAATGAAGCTACAAGTTAAAACCTATTACTTCAAAGACTTGACAAATTAAAAGTTACAAGTAAAAACCTATTCACAACTTTGAATATTTATTGCATTTAATGCAACTATAGAATTTGTATCAAACACATTTTGTATGTAAAATTTTTGTGAAAAGTTTTTCATAAACCTTACAGCATCTCCAATAGAGTAAACCTTTTTAAGTTTTTTACATTTAATGCATTAAATGTAAATGAGTTAAACAAAAGCTTTTTACCATTGGACTAAAAGCTTTTTGGAAGAGTTTACAAAAGGTTTATAGAAAGACTTTGCATATGCAAAGTCATTATAGAAACTTTTTGTAAACCCTTCCAAAAAGTTTTTGTTCCAATGGTAAAAAGCACTTCTAAAAGCTTATTAGAATAGTAAAAATCTTTATATATCTTTTCTCCATTAGAGATGCTCTTACCTTGTAATGCAAAAAAAATAATATATCAAACGACTTTTTGAAATAGTAAAAGGTCATTCACCATTTGTATGCATTGGACATGCTCTAAGAGCATCTACAATGCACAAGTTATCGAAAGACTTGGTGCATTAAATGCAATCAGTGCATTATACACTTCACAACTAAAGCTTTTATAGAAGACTTGAAGTATGTCAAACTTTTCCAAAAAGTTGTTCAAAAAGCCTTTAATACAATGGGGAAAACACTTACAAAACACTTTTTTGAAATAGTGATAAGCTTTTCATAGCTTTGCCCATTGTGGGTGCTCTAAGAGCATCCACAATGGGCAAACTAGGTAAAAGCTTTTCACTATTCCAAAATGTGTTTTAAGGTTTTTTTAGCAATGCGTCAAAAGCTTTTTAGAAAGATTTTTAAGATGACTTGGTATACTCCAAGTCATTTGCAAAAGCTTTTGTGTATAAAGTTGATAAACATTTAATGCATTAAATGTATCAAGTCTTTGAAGACTTTATGCATTATGGATGCTCTAAGCTTGAACAACCAACGAGCATCTTTGTTGTATGATTTTTGAAAAGCTTCTTACTATTTAGAAAAGCTTTTAAAAGACTTTTTAACATTGCAATGAAAGACTTTTGATAAAAGTTTTTAGCAAAAGCCTTTAGTTTGTCAAGTGTTTGAAGCAATATATTTTTACTTGTAACTTCATTAATAAAAAGCTTTTTAAATTGAAAAGCTTGTGTATTAAATATATCAAATTATAAAAGACTTGACGCATTAAAGATTGTCTAAGTTGTGCAACAATTCACAACATTGATTATTTGTACTGCTTTAACTCTTCAAAACCTGCCAACCTCACACTAAGAGCATAAGCAATGCATCATGTCTTAAAAGACTTGATGCATTTAATGCAATTAATGTATATTTCATTAATTAGCCAAGACTTGAGGATTATCAAGCTTTTTGAAAAAGCTTTGTAAAAACCTTTAAATACAATGCTAAAAACTTCTTCAAAATATTTCTTAGAATAGTGAAAAGTCCTTGGCGATTTGAGCCATTAAAGATGCTCTAAAGCATCTATAGAAAGTTTTTCACTATTCCAAAAAGTTTTTAGAGGTGTTTTTTACCGTTGGACTAAAAGATTTTTGAAAAAGTTTATAAAAGGTTAATAGAATAACTTTGCATATGCACACTCTTTCATACAAATCTTGTTTGTTATATTTTAATGCCTTAAATGTAAAAAACTTAAAAAAGTTTACACCATTAGAGCACTTCCAACAATCTTACTAGTAAATTATACACCTTACTATATACTTCTCATATATATACACCTTTCATAGTTCATACTAAAAAAACAATACACATTTAGAAACCATAACATTTGTTCATGTTGTGTTCCATGAACCTATCCTATAGCACTTTTTATACATATAGAATCTAGACCAAGACCATAATCACACATGCCAAAATTGAATATGGTCCCATTCATCTTTCACATATACGGTGGTCAGAAATCTGCATTTTCTAACATATATAACAACTCTGAAAAACTACCATCATTTTGAATATCCAATCCCTGCATATTAGTTTAATTATAAAGTTCTATCAGTAGACACACAAATAATATAATTCAGAGTAGTTTGTTCATGTTGTTGTCTAAGTTTCAAGTGATATAATAATGCGGATAGATAGGCTTACCGCAAGGTCTGATGTTTGGATAGTTGTGTATTCTTCTACAGCGTAGTTGGCGTGTACAATAGATTTAGCACTGTCTTGCCCGACGGATGAGTTAAAAATTGCATCTGAATCAACGGATTCTGCTGCATCAATGAGATTCACATTATCATCAGACTCTGCTTCACATGGCATTTGGAGAACAGGGGCACGAGAAATATCTTCATACATCGGAGTTTCGAGATCCGACGATCGGTTGAATATCTTCGAAACAACAAACGCTCCTTCTGTCTTATCCTCGACCCTCCCCAAATGGATTTCATGTCTAACCCAATCTAATTTACAACGTTTCTCATAAAGAACAAAGATCTTTCTGTAACCTGATACTAATGGAGCTTCATTACTGGTAATAGGAGTTACCTTTCCAGTCTGGCGCCACCTGTAGAGATTATTTTTTGAGCTAGTTTCATTGTAGATCTGCCTACGCACTCGTGTACCACTAGTGTGTGCGTTTTTGGGCCTGTGATAGAGATGGAAACTGTTTCCGTCCTTCCTCGCACCTAGAAAATTATACTTCGCTTCTGGATGAAGTACGTGCCAAAAGAAATTATATAAATATACTAAAATGAAAAATTAGAGAGCTATGCTAACCAGGAAGATTTTCAGGATGTGTGTAGCAAATTCCTTCATCTACATCAATTGTTGGAATAAACACGTCAATAAATTGATTTTGATTTTCATGTCGCAGTCCACGTTTGGCTGCCAAGTGATTCAACAACTCCTCGTCAGATGGATCAAATTTGACTCCAGCAGGGAGCCCAGGCCACTGATTTAAAGAGAGAACAACAGTTAGAAATTTAAGTCAAGATAAATACATGTGATTATTTGACTAGATAATTTGTCATGTGTTCATGAAATCCACATAACATATCTTACATTGTGATTCTCTGTTCTGAAACTGCAATTTGAACATTCCCAATTCAGGTGATCCATTTCTTGAAAATGTGCTGAAGAAAGACCACCCAGTTTTACACTCTCAGCCAATGTTCTTCCGTCTAGCAGCCAAGTCCTGCAATATTCAGATGTCAGGCTCGAGTTAGTTACAAAACTAACTTTCAACAAAGAGAAGAATGTCATATACCAAGTATAAATAATAAATCATAAAAATAGCTTTGCCCATTACTTTTTTAGAAATATTAACCAACTTCTGATCAATATGTATGTGACCATAAGTAGAAAGATTTCATCATTTACATTGTTTCATTTACCGTGTCTCTATTTCTTTCACTTTCTTTCCTAAATTAGTAAGGAGAACATACCCCATAGTCCATACATGCATATTTAGACAAAAAAAATATATTCAAATGACCTGTTTGTTTTTCTACAGATGACGAATATAGATTTACCTTGGAAGACTCTTTACAAATCTAGATCATATCACTAATTAACTACTAAAACTCATTTTAATTTCTTGTGTAAACGCAAGTAAGTGTTTTCTGTTCTAATTAATTAAGCAAAAAGATTATGATCACCCCATTATATACACAGGTGTGATGTATATCAAAGTGACTTATACAGTAGACGTGTCTATGCTGGTTTCATCAACACTAAAAATTAAAGAAAAAAGTAGGAAATTCTTCTTGGCTCTTCAAAAATAAAGAAAAAAATTATTGAAAAAGTTTATGTAACTTCCTAGTCATTTTAATATAAGTAGACTTAGCAAATTAAAGGACTCCCATCACTCATTAGCAGAATATAAACATAAACATGAAATATGTTAAAAGAGAACCTCAAATGTGGTACAAAGCTAAGAACACATACGTTTTAATAAACACATAATCTCAAAGCCACAACATGCATTTGATTTCAAGGGATTTTTTAAATCAGAACATATAGGTAAATTAAAGAAGATGACGGAAGACTAACTTTTCCATAAGTAGAAGATTAAATCCAAGCACGATATATTGATACTTTCTTGTATTTTCACCTGAGTCTGATTTGTGTAAACTAGTGTGATACTGGAGCTCTAATGTAATAGGGAGAAAAAATGTGGTGAGTGAGTGATCAGTGAGTGTGTGCAAATCTAGATTGGCATGGTTTTAATTGGGGCTTTGAACATAATTTAGGTTACTGAAGGTTTTTTTTCTTTTCTTTTAATGTGAGTTTGTATATGTTGAATGTTGTACTAGTCAATTTCAACCATATAATGGTAAGTATGTGTACAAGGGAAGAGTGTGGGGGTGGTGTTATAGAATTTGAGCTTCTTTGGTAAGTTATTAAAGATGAAGATGATGTAATGTGTTACATCTTTGCCCTTACATTAGGGATGATTAGTGCTAAAATTAACAAACCACACACAATGAAGATTTTTGCAGTTTATTCTTTGCAATTTAAATTTACAACTTTTTTACTGATACGTAATAGAATCTTTGATTTTCATTCCCTTTTAGACATGATATGTATTGTTTTAATTTTTCGCTTTTGTTAGATATATAATATAAATGAATGCTCTTGCATTGTTGACGTATACCAAAATAGTATTCTCAATCACTCCAAGCTAATCAATCTTTCACTACAAAATCAAAATCGTTTATTTGGCTACGCTTAATCATTTAAAACTTTTGCTTACTAAAATACGTTAAATATAAGAAGGGTTTTGCTAATAACCACCTATAGGGTGGTTTTCTAACTTTCCAAAATTATAAATATTTCTAAATATTAACTAATCATTTCTTTAAATACATGAGTTTATAAAATATAATTAAAGTAAGTAATTTTAAATAAAGTATGTATTTATATTAATTAAGTTCATTTTTAGACCCATATAAAAATAATTTACTTTTTCTTTTTAAGGATAAACTTTTAACGATCTCTATTATTATTTACTTTCACTTTTTAATAAAAGTTGATAAAAATAGTTTTTCACTAATTTTTTTTAGTAAAAATCACGACATAATACTTATTTTATTATCTTTCAGCTAGAGTTCAGTTATATCAAATTTTATCACCCCCGGTAAAAGTGTGGTCGTCTCACTTTTTTACCTTCACTTAATTTTATCATTCTTTTGACTACTTGTTACGTGTACTTACTCGGGAAAATACATCAAAGCCAAAGTCACTAATTATCTTTCACATTTAGTTTGCATTTATTTATCAAAAAATCTTTTAATTTATTAAAAGGGCAAGGTTATATAGACCCCTCTATAAAACCCATACCCCCTATTGTTTTTCTATTTATTTTTTTTATAATTTTGGTTTTGTTATAAAACTAAAAAGAAAATACGAAATCAAAAAAATAAAGTTTAATAGGTAAAAACTGTTAAACTGATAAAAATACGGAATAGAAACTGATAAAAAAACTATCCAGAAAATTATAAGGGGACAAAAAATACACAAACAGTGTATTTTTTATCCTTTTTATATGGGTCAAGGAAGGTATATATAGTAGAACCCTTATTAAAAATAAACATGCAAATGTGATTGTGAAATGAAAAATTAAATGATGTTTATGATAAAAAAAAAGGGTATCACTTGTCCTTAAATGCAAATATTATTTAACTTTTGTCAAACATTTGTTATTTGTCAAGTTTTTATAAAAAGCTTTACAAAAAACATCTCATGCAAATGCAAAAAAACATGTTAAAACACTTGGTAAAATAGTAAAAAGTCATGAATCACTTTTAGCATTGTAAATACTCTCGTCAAGTATACTTCTATGTAAGTACATTTATGATGTGTTTTTTTCTTTCATGACTCTTATTGATGTGAGTGGTGGACCCAAATCTCTTAACTCACCTTATTTTATAGATACACTTGACATTGACATGGATATTAAAGTCATTTAATTAAAAAAAACTCTTGAACTATTTTACAATACAAAAAAGTTTATTTTTTTATTTAATACTCCCTTCGTCCCAAAAGTATTGTTCATAGACAAAAATTACACAGTTTAAGAAAAATGCATTAATTACTGTTTTGTTTTCTATGAAATTAAAAATTAAGACAATTTTACCTTTTGGTAATTAATTTGTGTCTTCTTTTATTTTTGTAAATATATATATAGTCTAAGGGCAATAAAGTAAATTTAAACAAACTTAACTACTATTTTTAGATAGAGAGAAGTGCAAAAATCATCCCTGTGGTATGTCGAAAAATCGAATTACATCCTTCGTTAACTTTTTGGACAACAGCCATCCCTCCGTTAGTGCGCGGGACACAATACATCCCTCATGTACTAACGGTGCAAATGTTATCTCGTTAAAAATTAACAAAATCTAAAAGAGAGGGTATTCTTGTCTTTTTCCTTTCCAGGGATGTATTGTGAACCTTATCATAAATAGTTTCAAAAAAAAAATTTATTTTTGAAAAAAAAAAATTCTTTTGAGAAAAAATAAGTTTTATTTTCTCGAAAAAAAAATTATTTTCGGAAAAAAAAGTTTTATTTTCTAAAAAAAAAATTTTTCGAAAAAAAATTTATTTTCGGAAAAAAAAGTTTTATTTTCAAAAAAAAATTTATTTTCGAAAAAAAAAATAACTTTCGAAAAAAAAAATTATTTTCGAAAAAAAAAATATTTTCGGAAAAAAAAGTTTTATTTTCTAAAAAAAATTTATTTTCGAAAAAAAAATTATTTTCGAAAAAAAAAATTTATTTTCGAAAAAAAAACTATTTTCGAAAAAAAATTTATTTTCAAAAAAAAAATTATTTTCTAAAACAAATTTGTTTTCTAAAAAAATTTATTTTCTAAAAAAAATTTATTTTCGAAAAAAAAAATTATTTTCGAAAAATAAATTATTATCGAAAAAAAATTTATTTTCGAAAAAAAAAAAAATTTCGAAAAAAACATTTATTTTCTAAAAAAAATTTATTTTCGAAAAAAAGTTTTATTTTCGAAAAAAAAGTTTTATTTTCAAAAAAAAATTATTTTTGAAAAAATTATTTCCCGAAAATAAAACATATTTTTTCGAAAATAAAACATATTTTTTCGAAAATAAATCTTTTTTTTTCCAAAATAAAACTTTTTTTTCCGAAAATAATTTTTTTTTCGAAAATACATTTTTTTTCGAGAAAATAAAACTTATTTTTTCTGAAAATAATTATTTTTTTCAAAAATAATTTTTTTTTTGAAACTATTTATGATAAGGTTCACAATACATCCCTGGGAAAGGAAAATGACAATAATACTCTCTCTTTTAGCTTTTGTTAATTTTTAACGAGAAAACATTTGCACCGTTAGTCCATGAGGGATGTATTGTGCCCCGCGCACTAACGGAGGGATGGCTGTTGTCCAAAAAGTTAACGAAGGATGTAATTCGATTTTTCGATATACCACAGGGATGATTTTTGCACTTCTCTCTTTTAGATATGGACAATAATTTTGGGACAAACGAAAAAAAAAGATAAACAATAATTTTGGGACGGAGTTAGTATATATACATTTTTTAGTTTGCTAAAAAGTACTCCTTCCGTCCCAAAATTATTGTCCACCGAAAAAATCACACAGTTTAAAAAAAGTATCACTTTTACAACTTTCTTTCCATTACTTATTGCACAAATACAATTTTACCCTTAAGCAGTTAATTTAAAAATATTTTTAAAGTTTGTAATTATAATTTCAACTAAGGGTAATATAATAATCTCGATCTAAATTTCCTACTTATTTTTAAAAGTTTTAAAAGTGAATAATTAATTTGGAATAATTCAAAAAGGAAACATAGACTATAATTTTAGGACGAAGGTAGTAATTTTTTATGGAATCATAAAAGTCATAATGTTTGTGCATTGCGTATTTTATATTCAAGTTTTCCCTTTCGTTTTTAAAATTTCTCAATGTTAGAAATCGAAATTCACTAAGGCAAAAGACGAGAGGAGATCCATTATCATTGCCATGGTCCTTGATAGCACATATGCCGTTTAGTATCATTAATTCATTATTAGCCGGTTATTCGCGTAATACGATGACGTGTATCCGCTGACGAAACTGTCTGACAAAACAAATATTTTTTTATACATGTAATCTAATATCAGATCCACCACCAAAGCACATCAAACCAGTGATGTTTGCGGTTGGTAGCGACGACGATAGAAGTGGTGGCAACGACGAAAGTGATAAAGGTTTTGACTGTGGAGAAGGTGTTGTTTTATGATAAGATATATACTACAACTTTCTCTAATACATGTGATTTTAAACGCACTTACTTGTTTTGCAGCAATGAAAGTGGTAAAGATGTAGTAACGAAAGTGGTAAAGATGTTTTATGATAGGGTATATATATGATTTCAAAAGCAGTTACATGATTTGCATATTTAAAGTGTAGATTAATACATGGACCGTTACGTTTCACTAATAAAAACTTTGAATGCTGGTAGTGAATGGCTAAAGGACTGTTACTTTTCATTTATAAAGATTATAATGATGGTTGTTACAACAAAAATGTAACATACGTTTTCCAGGTTGATTGAAAATGCACTATCTTGACTCAATTGTTAAGACTTCTTTTTTTAACAATGTTTGAGGCTGAAAAATTTTAAAACTTCTAAATATAGAAAAAGACTTAAATCTTTTATAAAGTAGTAAGATATAGACAGTCTCACATAATCACTACAAAATTTATAACATTTGTTTATTAAATTAATATGATAAGAATAAGTAATAAAAAGAAACGCTAAAATTATTTTTTAAAATTATTTTTTATCAGTTTCTTCTAAAAAGAGTCATCAGAAGTTATTTTTATCAACTCAACATGAGAACTCTCCAATAATACCTCCCAGGGTTATTTTGGTGGCCAACTGAGCTAGCTCACTTGGTTAGTTGTGGGTTTGTTTTGCTTACTTTTATATTCATTGTGTTTTAATAAGAAAAAGTTATAATGACTTATATAATTATAAATTTTATTAGTAAGCAAAACTTTTATTAAATAAATATCATTTATTTTGTAGCGAATATAAGTATAAACCAAGTGAACATGAAGGTGATGATAATGCAAGATGATTGTTCAGAACTTGAATAATCTAATTATGGCCTCAATCCTCTAGGGCGCCAATTTGGGTATAAGTTTCGATAAAATACACGCTTGCTCAGAGAAAGACACGTTTATGAAGACACGTTTATGACATATTGTTCAAAATTGAATGTTGATGGATTCTTGTTCGAAATTGAACAATGATAAGTCGATAACGGACCACCCAACTCACCCTAAGTCATATGGTCTCCACATTTTCTCTTCATATTTTGCAAGTTTCAAAAGATGTTCAAGTTCTACTTTCTCTTCTTTGTCTCCACATTTTCTCTTCATGGTCTCAACATTTTCTTTTCATGTTTTTGCAAGTCGTATGGTCTCGACTTTGTTGTATATATGTTGTAACAAGGTTCATGTTGTTTCGACTATCTAAGTTGGTTTTTGATGATGTATCTTCAAGCAGTTCGAAGGCACCTTTTGGATCTTTCTATGATTAATTGTCAATACGTACAACATTATTATGCTAGAAAAAAAGTATAAACCAAAAACTTATAGAGGCTAATGTGCCTGATGATATAGTTTGTAGTCAGCTTTTCCATAACTCTTCGTTTAATGATCATTTAAAGTGTCGTTCGATTGGGGCATATTGAAAGATATTTGAGGATTTTAAAAATACTTAAATTTTAAATTCCTTTAAATATTATGTTTGATATAACCAACGAGGGAATATAAAATCTCTCAAATTCCCAAAATGAAATATATTAGAATTATTTTAAAAAGTAAGAAATTTTAATTTATTTAAAAATTAGCTAAAAAAAATTCTAGTCGTTTTTATTCGGATCCAACAACAATAAAGATTAAGTAAACGAATAAACTTGTTAATTATAGGTATTGTCATACATCATATCTTTCATACAAATTGAGACATTTCTAAAAAAATCAATCATATAATGTCTAGGCTCAAATCCTAAAGATTTCAACTAAAATTTCATATCTTATGTCAAGCATTCTAACTACATAAACAACCTAGTACATAGCAAATATTTAGAAATATCCAACTAGATTGGACTAAATCTTGAGAAATCTAACTAAATTATATGGTTAAAATCTTAACAATATCTAGCAAAATCTCAAAATATTATCTTAGTAATACTCCCTTAACCACATATTGCTACATTGAATAGTCTAAAATCTGACACCTTAGTACTAATGTCTCCTAAGTATCTAAACTTACTTTTTATATAGACATTTTAACCTAAACTACACTATAATTAATAACATCACCTTTAAATATAACTTATGATATAATGGGCACACTAGTCAATATGACACAAAATAAAAATGTTTCTTCCCTCTTTTGGCAAGCAAAACTCCCGTTCCATCTATATACATACATGTACATTCATTTTTAAAATCTAACTTAATCATATATAATCTTACGTATGTACTAACTAGATCTTATACAATCTAAACTAGATACTAACTAGATCTTATGTAATCCTAAATATGTACTAACTAAATCCTAAGATATCTCAACTTAAATCCTCTACAAATCTAACTAGATACATACTAGATCTCATACAATCTAAATTGGATATATACTAAGTTTTTTCACAATCTAAACAAGATACTAAACTATCCTACTCAATCTAACTAAGATACTAACCAAATCTTACAAATCTAGTTGATATCAAACCGAATCCCTATAGATTTTAATTATGTACTAAAGAAAATAATGTATCTATGTTTGATCCACATACAAGGTTCTTGTACAACCTTAACCAATTAATGCATGTACTTATACAATCACCAAATATCTCACACAATCCTTCCTAGCACCTCTCATATTCGGCTAAAACAAAGAAAAATCATACCTCCCTCCTTAAAACATGTTACATGTACATACTAACTCATTAATGTTGGTCTTTTTTATATAATAAAAACCATGGCTAAACAAGACTAGTATTTACAAACCACTTACACATATATTCACTTCATAAGTAAACAAGTCACATTTCCATTTCTCCTATAATGTAGTATTTTATATATACTTTATTTTAGATAAAAGCAAAGCACACACAAATGTCGTGGGTAAATATTAGTAATCATGTTTTAGAAAAAACGCAAATACCGACAATCGAGTTCGTTCTCGAGGAGGTACGATGTTTAAGCCAAAAGATATAGACATATTTAAATGAATGATTACGATTTTGGAAAGAAGGAAATAAAATAATAATATGAGACGGATTACACTCAAAACGGACGAATCCGTATAAACGCGACCAAACGAAAAATTTAACCTAAAAAATAATTAAAATTACTAAAATGTTCTAAAAATCCTAATTAAGAAAATTATATAAACCAAAAAATTGAAAACTTTTTAATTAATTTATATAAAATTTAAAATTAAATAAAAATCCTAAAAAATAAAATAACTAAGAAAAGGACAAAATCCAAACTTTAAACTTTGTAAACCTAATTATATTAAATGAAAGCTAAAAATCATTTTTCTACAAAATTAAATAACGTTTTCCTATTTTTTTAAATCTGAAAAGAAAATAATAATAATATAAAATAAATGAAAAAGAGAAAAAATATACGCTTTTCTCAGAAAAGTCCCAAATGACAATAAGAAGGGAGGAAAATGAAAAAGCTAAAAAAAAAATAAGCTCATAATAAGCTGAAAAGGGCAGATAAGCTACGGTTTGTTTATTAACAAGCAAAAACAAGCTCCCCTTATAAGTCAAACCATCTACCCTATTGACAATAAAGTCCCTAAGGCAGAGATGTTTTGAATGTATGTGTGAGGCGTAGATAAAAGGAATGGCGTGGGTTCGATTCTGATAGCCTCCCAATATTTTTTAAACTTTTTTTTATTTCTCTTGGCTCACAGTAACTAATCACAACCCAAATACAAGCATGAATACCAAAATCATTCCAAGAATCACCAATACACCTAAGATTTGGGAGCTGAGTGCATACAGTGAACAAAAACAAGCAGGCCACACCTTTTATATTTTGGTGTTCACTTTTGTTGGTTGCTGGTATCTATGTTTTGGTGTACGCATAGGTAACAAACACAACACAACACCGCAACACACACTGACCAAAACACAAGCACAAGACACTATAAATGAGTTGGTATTTGCACAGTGAATGAACCTAGGAAACACACGCAGTCCTATAACAATCCCAAACATTCCTATATAATTTTCTATGATTTACTTTGGCTTATATTTGGTTGCTAGGTTGCTGATGGTTTACTTGTGTATGCACAAGTACACCACACACAACCAAACACAACAAAATTATGAAAGAACACACATCAATTAAGACTGATTCGCCACAAACAAGTGCAAAGACAAGCACAGATATAGCAACCTTCCTGTTTCTATTTCTATAGTTCTTATGTTTCTGTTTCTTTTTGCTTTTCTTGTATGCACAGGAAAATAACTCGACCCCACTCAACAATTAAGACTATGATAAACAGTTAAGACAATGATTAGGCTAGATACATCATTCAGTGGGCATTTCACTGACCATGCACAGAGCACAAAGGCAACACAGACAACTGATCTAATGGGTAATTGGGGATCTTGTTTTAAATCTACAAACCTAAATATGCTATGAAGCACAAAATAAATTACCCTCGGCCCTACATACTCCTAAACTCTAGCAGAATAGCAAGCATTACATTATAAGACACTTCCTAGCTGGTGATTTATGCAACGAGGGATTTTGACTGATTTGGTGTTCACAAACTTGCTCTGTTGGTTCAACCACTTGTGCAAGTTTGAGAGAACATCACTCCAGCTCCAAATCCTTCAAAATGATAAATCATTACCCCAAAACTACAACAACAAAAAGACAAAAATAAAGATGCACAAAATCCACTTAGTAAACATAGTGACTTTTAACAACATACAAATTTACTTATTTAAACTTAAACTCCTAATTCTTTATTCAGAAATGAACAACCAGTAAGAAACCACACAAATCATATAGTCACTTAACAAGAAATCCACCAAATAAACATGCCACAAAATGGCCAGATTTACAAGAATAAGCAAACAGTGGGCAAATGCCCCCCTCTTATGATTTTGGCAGATTATGTATTCAAAACTTATCACAAAGGAGTATCACCTTGAGAGGTTTTGAGACCACATACACCACACCAAAACTACGATTAGAAGTGGACAGTGATTAAGCACAAATACTCAGTTTAGACAAATGAAACCCCAAGCATGAAAATAGGCAGTTTACCATCAAACTAGCAAAACAAGATTTTTAAACTAAACCACCCCATTTTTTTGGACAAATCAACTACTTTAAGCCTTCCTAAGTTATTCAGAGCTAAGAGGGTTTTGAGAGTCAATTCTTACTGTAACACCTTGGTAAATGGAATGTCATGCGTGATTATGGCGTGTCATCAAAGCATACTAGGTAAATGTCTTAAAAACATTAAATGACCATGAACGGCAATACCGGAAACAAACATCGGTAGCCTAAGTATAAGCTCATTACACACAAACATAAGTACTGTAATGGAACAGGACTAAACAATGTCCAAAGAAATAAGTAGCCTAATGTATGAAGAAATGCATAAAGTAGAGAAGTCTAGATAGCTTCCAATCCAAATGCACGTACGCTTAAAGTCTACGAGCGCCAATGAATACTTGTCGTTTGGAAAAATGAAAGGAAAACGGCTGAACATAACGCCCAGTGAACGGATATACAAGTAAAGCATGGAATAACATAAGCATAAAAGACTAATAGCAGCGGAAATGTATAAGTCCTAAGTAACCTGGAACATGTTCATAAAACTGGTTTTATAGTTTGAAAAGACTTATGTTTTATGTAAAATCTGTATTAATTAGCCAATAGCCAATATAGGTGATGAGGTCCCACCATACATGAATACTTGGAGGGGAGACCTCGTCATACAATTAGAGGGTTGCCTCTAATTAAATAGTCTGGGTAGGAGGGATCAACTCCTTGTGAAGGATGCAAGTCACACATCACATTCACCATGAAAATCTTGTAAAACATGTAACTAGGATGCACCCATACGCCCCACATGATAATAAATATAGGCCAAAACTAAAAAGGGACGCCACGAGAAATCACTCCGCCGTGGGGAAGTCATAACACTGGTGCCTCCAATGTTATGGTTACGGTACCTCCATAACTAGGTGACACTGGTCATGCATATATATGGCTTAGGCAATTATTCTAACATAAGTATCAAACATATAAAACAATACTGGGAAAACAGTTAGTTGCAAACGGGGAATCCTAATAAGGAAAGAATGTCCATACTGAAGGACGGGAAATCCGTACCTTGTGTCCAGTGAACGAAGAAGATGAAAGAATGAAAGTCATACTCCGAACTAATGATACATAAATAGAGGACATGTATAAGTATTATGTTTAATGAGTACGTAACTGATCATATCACGTCTTAGCTTGTTTTATATGTTCTAGTCGTTTACTAAATTTAATGTTATACTGTGTTTATCATGTATTTCTGGTATTCTGTTTAAGTATTAACTTGTATTCTTGTATTATTATACTTAGTGTGTAATAATAAGTAACTTTTTAAAAATAGAAGGTTTTCTAAAATAGAAAGTTTCCAAAAATAGAAAGTTTCCAAATACAGATTAGCTTCTAAAAATAGATCAGTTTCTAAAACCAAACCAAACCCGAACCACAAACCCTTTCTTTTTAATACTCCATGATTAACCAACATGTTTTCTTGTTTTTCATAAGATTACATAATCATGTGTTCTTGATTTAATAAAAAGAATAAAAAGAAAGAATCAAAAGGTTTACCGAATGCGTGAATCGAACGAGAATAATAACACGAACACTAACACTTGATTCCAATCACCAAAATCAAACAAACACCCTTTTTGGTGTTGATGTAGCCGGCGACCAAGGAGAGCAAGAGGCAAGGTATGTAGCCGGCGACCAATGAGAGCAAGAGGCAAGGTAGGGGTTTATTTTTTTATGAAAAACTCTGTAGAATGAAAAGGATTTTTCCTTTTTGTTTATTTAGTTAAAAACCAAACTGGGCCTGGGCCCTCCTTTGTTTTGTTGTCCGCGGCTATAAAGGGCCCACAAGGGAAACCCGTACGATTTTCATGTCTTATAATTTACGTGTTCATTCGTTAGCGTTTTCGTGTTATATCATAATTAATAGTTCGTGTTATAATAATTACTTGTACGTAAACGATATTTATCGTATTATAATAAATACATCCGTAGTTACATGTTCGTGATTTAACGTTCATGATTTCATGGTCGTGATTATAATTATTATGGTTAATAATTATCGTGTAATACCACGTACTTAATACTTATCGAGTAATAACACGTACGTAGTTTCTGAATCTAATACTCGTGACACGTGTTTATGCTATAAAAGGAGAGTTTTTATTTGTTCGATGTTTACTATGTGTATTGTTCATGGTAAAAGTATGAGGGTTCTATAACTCTTCCCCCTAAAAAGAATAATCCGTCCCCGAATTATAGATAAAGTAAACTGAAAGAGGAACATACCCGAATTTAAAACTTGAAATGGGGGTAAGAAGCCCGGATAGACTCCTCTGTTTCCCAAGTGGCTTCTCGCTCGGTATGATCCCTCCAAAGGATTTTGACGAATGGAATCGTCTTCTTCCTCATGACTCGTTCTTGTCTATCAAGGACTCGCTCGGGTTCCTCTGTGAAGGTAAGATCTTCACGAATCTGTTCCAGTGGATACTGAACCTTGTGAAGGGAATGATAATTGTACCCTCTGAGTAAGGACACATGGAAAACATCATGAACGTGAGAAATCTGTGGAGGTATCGATAAACGGTATGATACTTCACCGACTAGCTCGATGATATCAAACGGTCTGATGAATCGAGGACTGAGTTTCCCTTTGATTCCAAAACGTCTAACACCACGTGCCAGTGATACCTTAAGAAAGACATGATCTCCCATGTTGAAATGTAAGTCCCTACGATGCTTGTCGGCATAACTCTTCTGACGTCCACGAGCTTCCTGTAATTTCGCTTTAGCTACAGCGAGCTTCTCGTTGATCAACTCTATCATCTCCGGTCCTTCAAGTGTTCGCTCACCAACCTGATCCCAGAAGATTGGGGTGCGACACTTTCTGCCATACAACATCTCAAACGGTGCACACTTGATGTTGGCGTGCCAACTGTTGTTGTATGCAAACTCTACCAAGCAGATATAATCATCCCAATATCCTGTCCACTCTAATACGCATGCTCGAAGCATGTCCTCCAATGTCTGAATGGTTCGCTCCGACTGTTCGTCTGTTTGAGGATGAAAAGCCGTGCTAAGCTTAAGTTTTGTACCCCAAGCTTTCTGCAGACTTCTCCAAAATCGCGAAGTAAACCAAGGATCTCTGTTCGAGATGATACTGGATGGAGCACCATGAAGTCTCATGATCTCCTTCTTGTAAGTGTCGGCGAGTTTGCTAACCGGATCGTCCTTGCGGATCGGTAAAATGTGAGCTGACTTAGTAAGTCGATCAACGATAACCCAAAACGCAACATGCTTCCTCTTGGTCTGCGGTAGACCGGTAACAAAATCCATGGTGATCTTGTCCCACTTCCACCCTGGAATGTTTAACGGTTGTAGTAAACCACTAGACCGCTGATGCTCGATCTTAACCTGCTGGCAAGTAAGACATTTGGAGACATAAGTAGCAACATCCTGTTTCATACCACTCTACCAAAAGTACTCCTTGATGTCGTGGTACATCTTGGTTGAACCAAGATGAATGGAGAATGGGGAGCTATGAGCTTCAGCTAATAACGCTTCCCTGAGTGTAAGATCATCAGGAATACAAAGTATGGTGCCCTGTCATAAGATACCGTCGTCATCCAACCGAAACTCCGTCTGCTGCTCTAAGTTCTGAATGATTGCCGAAATTTCACCATCATCCTTCTGAGCTTCCTTGATCCTAGAGAGTAATTCAGGTTCCACTCTAAGATTAGCCCAGTAACCGTGCTGCCCACGTACCATGATATCAATGTCTAGTCGCTCCAAGTCTCTTATAATCTCTTCCTCTATCTTGATGTCGTTGATCATACCCGACTTCCTACTAAGAGCATCTGCTACTACATTCGCCTTGTCGGGATGATATTGCAGATTAATGTCATAATCCTTCAACAGCTCTAACCATCTTCTCTGCCTCATGTTCAGTTCACGTTGAGTGAAGATGTATTTCAGGCTCTTGTGATCTGTGAAGATATCACATGATTCGTCATACAAGTAGTGCCTCCATATCTTCAATGCAAACACGACTGCTGCAAGTTCCAAGTCATGTGTAGGGTAGTTCTCTTCGTAAGGCTTAAGCTGACGTGATGCGTAAGCAATCACTTTCCCATGTTGCATGAGAACACAGCCAAGTCCCTTCCCTAAAGAATCACTGTAGATTTGAAATCCACCTGTACCAGATGGGAGAGTAAGAATTGGTACAGATACCAGCCTCTGCTTTAGGTCTTGAAAGCTCTTCTCTCTTTCTTCAGTCCAGACGAATTTATCCCCTTTCCGCATCAGTTTGGTCAATGGCAGTGCTAAACGGGAAAATTTCTCTACGAACCTACGGTAGTAACCAATTAAGCCTAGGAAATTGCAAACTTCAGTAGCTGATGTCGGTCTTGGCCACTTGTTAATAGCCTCAACCTTTGCTGGATCCATGGTTATTCCTTCTGTTGATACAATGTGGCCTAGGAATGCCACCTTGTCTAACCAGAATTCACATTTGGAGAATTTAGCATACGGCTGTTCTGGCAAAGTATCTGTAATATGGTACGAAGATGGTCTTCGTGTTCCTCCTTTGACTTAGAGAAAATTAGAATATCGTTAATGAAGACAATGACGAACTTGTTCAGAAACTCATGGAAGATACGGTTCATCAAGTCCATGAAAATAGTTGGAGCATTGGTAAGGCCAAATGGCATGACTACAAATTCGTAGTGCCCATAACGTATACGAAAAGCAATCTTGGCGATGTCCTGCTCTTTAACCCGTAATTGATGATAGCCTGACCTCAGATCAATCTTGGAGAAATGTTTGTCCCCTTGGAGTTGGTCAAACAGATCGTCAATGCGTGGTAACAGATATCCATTCCTGATGGTGATATTGTTAAGCTCACGATAATCTATGCAGAGACGCATGCTGTCGTCCTTCTTCTTTATGAATAAGACTGGTGTGACCCATGGAGAAGCACTAGGTCGGATGAAACCGCATTCCAATAGTTCCTGCAGTTGTTCCTTTAACTCCTTCAGCTCTATGGGAGCCATGCGATAAGGATCCTTAGAAATTGGCTCAGCTCCTGGGATGAGCTCAATATTAAACTCTACTTCACGAGCAGGTGGTATGCCCAGAAGTTCTTCTGGAAACACGTCTAGGAATAGTGACACGATTGGCTGATTCTTGATAGATGGAGGTTCAGCCTCCTAATCATGAACAGTAGCTAGATAGCCCTCGCAACCATGTGACAGTAGTGCACGTGCTTGTAAGGTTGAAATTATTTGTACAGACCTTCCAGGTATGAAACCGTTGTGAATGTACTCTGGTGCATTTACATCACCGAAGATGACCCGATATGAATGGCAGTCAATGGTGGCATGATGTTTGGATAGCCAGTCCATGCCTAATATCATGTTGAAATCGCACATGTCCAATGGAAGTGCGTCAACTGGATGAATCTTATCGCCAAACTCGAGGGGAAGACTCTTGTACCCATGTGTTATTCGTATAGAGTCTCTTAAGGGCGTGGAAATGTTTAAGACATTTTCTAATGGCATAGGGGATATCCTAACATTCTTAGCATAAGTAGTAGAAATGACCTAATGAGTAGCACCCGTGTCAAATAAAACGCATGCAACTTGACCATACATATACAAGATTCCAGTAATGGTACCTGTTGACTTGTTGGCCTGATCACGCGAGGTCGTTTACACCCGTCCAGTAGTAGGAGGTGGCTAGGAGTCGGCATGTCCAGATGTGCCCTCTATCTTACCCTTGTGGCAGTCCTTCATGCGATGACCCGGTTGGCCACACTTGAAGCAAACATCGTTATCATGGCGACATGGCCCTGGGTGCCTGCAGTTGCAGGTAGTGCAGAGAGTGTGAGTATACCCTCCAACAGGTGCCCTTCCTGGCTGAGAGCATGTTCAGAAAAGTATACATGAGACATGGTTTATGGGTACAAACAGGAGAGTGCAGAAAATCGTAAGACATAATACTAGTAATAGCTCCACATTTGGGCTGTGAACCTCTGCGGTCCTGCTCCCTTCCGTTGCCATGATTCCTGGTAGAAGATGTTGAAGTTTCAAAATTATGAATTAAAAGTATGTAACATAAGAAATGAGTAAGTTTAGGGACCTTCTGTTGTTGGAGTTGTTAGCGTTGTTGCGGTAATTATCATTACCGCCATGCCTATCCGAAGCAGAACGGTCTTGGGTCTGACCGTTACCCTTGTGCTGACTAGGCTGCTGCTGAGTATCCAGTTGAGACCGGTCCCCGGTCTTCTTCCTGAAAGATGCAATTTATAGAGAAAGATAATTATTTGGATAGTACTGAATGAATTGAAACGATCACCGCTGAGTGACGAAAACATACCTCTTCTCGGGTCTCTCTGCCTCTCCAAACACATCCCTCTCCTGCAGCATCTCCAACTTACGTGCTGCATCAGCTACTTGTGCCACCGTGTTGAAGGTAGCACACACCAAGTTATTGGCGACCGATGTACGAAGAGCCCAGCGAAAGTGGTACGCTTGCTCCTCTGCAATACCTGCTGCTACGCCAAGGAAACCAGCTAAACGAAGAAACCTCTGCATGAACTCATTGTTGTTCTCCCCAGATCTCTGCCTAATCCCGTGGTACTCCCTCTTTAGCTTATCCTGCTCAGCATTGGGGAAGAACTGTCCCATAACCAACTCCCTGAACTGAGCCCAAGTCAAGCCAGCCACCCAATTGTCGCCTCCCTCAGACTGCTTCACTGATTTTTGCCATCCAAGGACGTCTACTTCAAACTTGTAACAGGCCAAACTTGCCTTGAAGACAAGGTCACAACCCATTGCATCAAAAATCTTCTCAATATGAGCTAGCCAGCTCTCAACCTCATTGTGGCTGTCAGTCTTCTCGAAGGATCGTGGACGTCGCTTGTTGAATCGCTCCAGCCATGTGATTAGTGTAGCTGGAGGAGGAGGAGGATTCTGATGATGGTGCTGGTGCTGATTGTTGGCAGCTTGCACCTTGGCCTTGATTTCATTCCTCAGTTGGGGAAGCATGGCCTGCATCGCAGCTTGAATTGCTGCATTGAGTTGTTCCTACTCGCGTGTGAGAACCATCTACAGTATAAAACAAAAGGCATGATTAAACTATTTAAAACATAATATATATATATATATATATATATATATATATATATATATATATATAAATTATGCCAATAAATCATGAGAAAAATTTTATGCATGAAAACAGTGTATGAATGCATGATGATGAAATAA
This sequence comes from Glebionis coronaria, assembly GCA_025667525.1. Classification (NCBI taxonomy): domain Eukaryota; kingdom Viridiplantae; phylum Streptophyta; class Magnoliopsida; order Asterales; family Asteraceae; genus Glebionis; species Glebionis coronaria. The sequence continues at coordinate 336,879,829 of CM046880.1, read as the reverse complement.
CATGGGTTTGGGTGGACACCTTTGGGTCGGTTCACCTAAACAAATGACATGAAGAAGATGAATGCCTATGGGTCGGTTCATCAAAACAACACGATAGATAAAAGCACATGCGACTAAATATGGCCAGTCCTGTACCAACCATTACGTAGTTAAAATTTCTGCGACAATGATACATGATATAATGCATGAAAACAAACTGTCAGTTCTAGGAAGACCATGGTGATTACCCACTAATCACAGGTCATGTTTTGAGAGCCTAGAGGTCGAAGCCTTGGCTCTAATACCATAATTGTAACACCCCATTTTGGTAAATGGAATGTCACGCGTGATTATGGCATGTCATCAAAGCATACAAGGTAAATGTCTTAAAAACATTAAATGACCATGAATGGCAATACCGGAAACAAACATCGGTAGCACAAGTATAAGCTCATCACACACAAACATAAGTACTGTAATAGAAAAGGACTAAACAATGTCCAAAGAAATAAGTAGCATAATGTATGAAGAAATGCATAAAGTAGAGAAGGCTAGATAGCTTCCAATCCATATGCACGTACGGTTAAAGTCTACGAGTGCCCTTCAGTACCTGTCGTTGGGGAACATGAAAGGAAAACGGCTGAGCATAATGCCCAGTGAATGGATATACAAGTAAAGCATGGAATAACATAAGCATAAAAGACTAATAGCAGCGGAAATGTATAAGTCCTAAGTAACCTGAAACATGTTCATAAAACTAGTTTTATGGTTTGAAAAGACTTACTTTTTATGTAAAATCTGTATTAATTAGCCAATATCCCATATAGGTTATGAGGTCCCACCGTGCATGAATACTTGGAGGGGAGACCTCGTCATGCAATTAGAGGGGTTGCCTCTAATTAAATAGTCTAGGTAGGAGGGATCAACTCCTTGTGAAGGATGCAAGGCACACATCGCATTCACCATGAAAATATTGTAAAACATGTAACTAGGATGCACCCATACGCCCCACATGATAATAAATATAGGCCAAAAACTGAAAAGGGACGCCATGAGAAATCACTCCGCCGTGGGGAATTCATAGCACTGGTGCCTCCAACGTTATGGTTATGGTACCTCCATAGGTGACACTAGTCATGCATGTATATGGCTTATGTAATTAATCTAACATAAGCATCGAACATATAAAACAATACTGGGAAAACAGTTGGCTGCAAACGGGGGATCCTAACAATGAAAGAATGTCCATACTGAAGGACGAGAAATCCGTACCTTGTGTCCAGTGAACGAAGAAGACGAAAGAATGAAAGTCCTACTCCGATCTCACTAATGCTACATAAATAGGGGACATGTATAAGTATTCTGTTTACTTAGTACGTAACTGATCATATCAGGTCTTAGCTTGTTTTATATGTTCTAGTCTTTGTTTACTGATTTTAATGTTATACTGTGTTTATCATGTATTTCTGGTATTCTGTTTAAGTATTAACTTGTATAATTGTATTATTATACTTGTTGTGTAATAATAAGTAACTTCTAAAAATAGCAGGTTTCCTAAAATAGAAAGTGTCCAAAAATAGATTAGCTTCTAAAAATAGATCAGTTTCTAAAAATAGAAAGTTTCCAAAAATAGTAAGTTTCCTAAAATAGAAATTTCCATATTTAGAAATAAGATGGATTAATAAGCTAATAATATAAGCTTAGTTTACTGGTTAAATATCATAAGTCATGTAATTATTTGCATAGTTTAATAATAATATCATGTTAATTAAATAAAATTTAGTTTATATGATTTAGTTAAATATAAGCATGATTTAATTAAATTAAAGCATATAAAATACTTAGGTTAAACATGTACTAATATTATATTAATTATAACCTAAGTCATGTTTATTAATTAATTATAGTCCTAGTTTTAAATAATTAATTAATACTATAGTCTAAATTAAGTGGTAAAAATACTTAGGTTAAAACATGTATTATTTACTAAATAATAATAACCTAAGTCCATGTTAAATTAAATTAATTACTAGCCATGATTTAATTAATTTAATTTTTCTTGTTAAAATAATATAACTTGTAAAAATGTAACTTGTAAAAATTACCCAAGAACCGAACCCGTGTTTTTAATTTAGACCGAACGTGAACCAGATCGGATCCCCCTTGAACCAGGCCGAAACAAACACCCCCCTAGCAGTGGCTACCCGGCCCAGCCGGTTGCCACTGCTGGTGCAATTTCACCACCGGCTTGAGCCGGTGGTTGCCCCTGGTCTGCCTTGGCTAGCCACTGCCCACAACAAGTTCCCACCGGCAGTTAGCCGGTGGTCCCTCTGCTACCGCGTGTTCCCCCTGCTTGACCCAACCAGCCACCGGTCTTAGACCGATGGTGTTCTTGCTGCTGCGCCGAGACCAACCGAACCACAAGGTCACCCTGTCCTTGTTCCCTGCTGCCGAGACACCAAGCCCACACCGAGACCATTAGGTCTCGGTTGGTGGTAATACAACGACCACCGAGAGCCTATGGCTCTTGGTTCTTGCGTCGGCCAAACCAAACCCGAACCACAAACCCTTTCTTTTTAATACTCCATGATTAACCAACATGTTTTCTTGTTTTTCATAAGATTACATATTCATGTGTTCTTGATTTAATAAAAAGAATCACAAGAAAGAATCAAAAGGTTTACCGAATGCGTGAATCGAACGAGAATAATAACACGCACACTAACACTTGATTTCAATCACAAAAATCAAACAAACACCCCTTTTGGTGTTGATGTAGCCGGCGGCCAAGGAGAGCAAGAGGCAAGGTAGGGTTTTATTTTTTTATGAAAAACTCTGTAGAATGAAAAGGATTTTTCCTTTTTGTTTATTTAGTTGAAAACCAAACTAGGCCTGGGACCTCCCTTGTCTTTTTGTCCGCGGCTATAAGGGGCCCACAAGGGAAACCCGTACGATTATCATGTCTTATAATTTACGTGTTCATTCGTTTGTGTTTGTGTTATATCATAATTAATAGTTCGTGTTATAATAATTACGTGTACGTAAACGATATTTTTCGTATTATAATAAATACATATGTAGTTACATGTTGGTGATTTAACGTTCATGATTTCATATTCGTGATTATAATTATTATGTTTAATAATTATCGTGTAATACCACGTACTTGATACTTATCGTGTAATAACACGTACGTAGTTTCTGAATCTAATACTCGTGACACGTGTTCATGCTATAAAAGGAGAGTTTTTATTTGTTCAATGTTTACTAAGTGTACTGTTCATAGTAAAAGTATGCGGGTTTTACACTTACCCTCAAAGCAAGCTGTCCCAAACACCCCTTTTAAAATCTTAAGGTTAGAATATTCAAGCATTCAACACTTTTAAGCTTTAAACTTAACATAAACTCACTTCATCGACAACAAATGACCAGATATTAACACAAATCTAGCATGAACACAAGAATTTGCAGAAAATTAAAAAGGGTAGAAGAAAACACACCTAAAGGATGTACAATCCACACCCTCGATATTTGAGCTTTGGTGTACGCCCGTACACCAGCTTCCAATGTTGTAGAACACAAAGCACAAGAAGAATCAAGACCTTGGTCTTGATCTGGTTAGTACACATAATAAACAACAATCCCTTTATATTTTTTTCAACTTTTCTTTCTTGAAAATCTGTCAACAAACTTTCTGAAATCCTTGAATCTTTCTAACTTAAACTCAAACCTTTAACACCCTTAACAATTAAACTCTTACATGAAACTTTTTAAGTAGATTTTGAAACAAGCTTTTAAAATACCAACTTTCCAATTTTTGAAAAAGGAATTACTTTTTAAAACATGAAATCGAAATCAATGAAGGATAAATTATGGAACTTAGATCATGCTAAACAATACCAACTTTAAATAAATAAAAAGGAATTATAGTTTTTAAAACATACCAACTTTAATTAAACTTAAAAGGAATTACAATGTTTAGCCAAAATCTGGAGCAAAGGGAAAAGTAAAAACCTAAGGCTTTATATACCAGCCAATACAAGATTCTAGAATGCAAAACCCTAAATTGATGAATTCTCTAAAATCCGTTGTGATATTTGGGTCAAAATCAGAATATGCTAATTTTTTGAAATGTACCATGTGACGATCTTTGCTTGTAGCTGAGATGCCAGTTGCACAATGATGTTGAGTAAAATACGTCTTTTAGGAAAAAAGAGCGTAATTAGGGCAAGTGTTAACAAGTGATTTAGGAAAACCACAAGTTGTGACCCAAAGTGGGGATCGTTCTCAAGGAGGCTAGTGTGTTGTGTTAATGAAATGATTAACTTTGTGATTATATTGTTATGAGAAAGAAAATAGAAATGGGATAAGAAGAGAATGACGATTACGATGACAGATTACACTAAGACGATAAAGGCGTACACGTAAAACCGTAAAAAGCACCAAAATTAAAATTTTATTCTAAAAATTCCTAAAAATCACTAAAAATCCACTAAAATATTCTAAGGGTTTACAAAAAATCCAAACTTGCTAAAACCTTTTAATTAATTAAATATTAACTTTTTAATGCTAATTAAAGCCCTAAAAATCAATATTAACTAATAAAAAGTCCAAATCAAGATCTTAAAGTTTGTAAACCTTTAAAATAACCTAATTAAGCTAAAAAGTATTTTTCAAAATTTTAAAACCACTAAAAACTATTTTTAAACAATTAAAAACTATTAAAAGCTCTAAAAATTTAAAATAATTCTAGAAAATAATTAAAAGACCCTAAAAATATTTAGAAAGTTGAAAAATTCCTAGTTAAGTGTCTAGAATCTAGGAAAAATATAAAAACTTAGAAAATCATACTTTTAATTTTTAATAATAAAATAATATTAAAATATTAATAAAAATCCAAAAATCCTAAAAAATTCTAAAAAGTTGCAAACTAGCTTAATTTAACCTAAGTAACTCAGAAATGAACTTGAAATTACCTAAATACCCTTAATGTGCCAAGAAAATGGGCTAAACCCAAAACAGATTCCTTAATGGGCCAAATTGAGCCCAAAAAGAAAAAGTTGCCCAAATAAGCCCAAAAAGCACTACTTGACTCAAAATTCGATTTTAAACAACTTTTTTCAAAGGCCTAAAAGCTGAAAATGTGAAATAAGCAAGCTTATACCAAACAGCTTATTCTTAATGGGCTTTTTGGCCCATTAAGCTATAAGCTAATGCCATAAGCTCAAATTAGACACACAAGCTTCTTTTGACCTAAATAAGACTTCTGTAAAAAGAAATTTGAAGTAAGTCTGAAAATGCAAAAAGCAATCTACAGAAAACGACAAAATAGTCGTTTTTGAGTTCTAGGCCACCCCAAAAGCTGATTCAAGTTTCTAAAGCTTTTAAATGACTTAAATAAGCTAAATCAACAAAAAGTTTTCAAATAAGCTGACTCAATAAGCTAGAAAAAGCAAATAAGCACTTATAAAAAAGTCAAATAAGTTAGTTTTCTAGCAAAAAGTCAAAGTCAAAGTCCAATAAGCTCCAGTCTAACCAAATGGGTCAAATAATGAAGATCTATCACAAAAAATAAGTTGTTGCAGGTCAGGATAAGCAAATATGGCTTATTGATAAGCAAACTGAAAATTTGTACTAGCAGGGGCTAGCTTTGGATGTTGAGCAGTGGGAACTTTTCCCACTGCTTGTCTTGTAGACTTTTTTGTCTTTAGTGACTTTTTTGGAGATTCAAGTTTCACAAAGGTACCCATGTGATCAGTGGATCAAGAGGAGTCAGTACAAACAAAGAAATCACAACAAGCAACAGCCAATTGATACAGTTTAATCAATTAAGCACCAGATATGACACATACATGAACAAATAAGCAGATTAGGTTCAATAAGCACTTTTAACAATATTCAGCCAGCCAAACTTATCCAAATGTATACACAAGCTGTTATAAACTCAAATGAACAAGTCTAAACAGGTTTCATGCAATGATTCAAAGTTTTAAGCAAGATTCAAGCACCTTAAGTTACTGATGAACACTAACACATGCAGTTTTATACTTTGCTAATGCACTTGACCAACAAGCCAGATTCAAACCTCAAAATCTATCACATATGTTATAATAATGATGTTTAAACAACTTTTAACCCTAAGCATGCACAAATTCTAGATTTCACCAAAATCTTAGGTAAAAAACAGTTGAAATCAACAAGTTATAGCACAATGTTTGATTTGGTGTTTCAAGACTGAAAACTTGCAGCAAAATACTCTCAACCAAGCATATATCAGATAACAAGCACAAATACAAACTTCCTTCCACACAATAACAAGTTATGATTCAAAGCAGGTAATCCCAAACACTCCTTTATCTTTTCAATCCAAAAATTAAACTAGTATAAGTGTGATTCAGTTTACCAAATGATTAATCTAGCATACTAACAACATTATCATGCAAGATTAAGCAGATTCAAGCCAAGAAAATAACAAGAACACAAGTAGAGCACAAATCCACCAAAAATCCAAAATTTATTAGATTTTCAAGGTTTTAAGACAAACCTCATGGATGTACATCCACACCATGAATGTTAGAGCTTATGTGCTAGCAAGAACAAGTACAAGCTTCCTTAAACAACCCTGCTAAGAATCAACAAAGTTAGAAGCACAATTATCAAAACATAAATATGAAAACTTCTTGATTAATGCAACTCTTGTCCTCCACACTTGATTATCCCCAAGTTATAAGCTTCACCACACCTTGATAACACAATATCAGGATGCTATGATCAGCCCTATAGCCCAAGAATTCCAAGATAGACCAAGAACTTAGCAAAATATCAAGAAAATGGAAAATGTGCAAACTTTTGCACACTCCTCTTTTGAAAACAGGTTTTTGATTCAAGAAAATTGAACAAAGAACAATAATAAACAGCTTATAACAATGGCACTTGGTCTTTCTTCAACAAACTTAACACAATTTCATTAATCAGAAAAGAGGATTTACAAGTTTGTGAACAAGGAAAAACCAAAAGCAAACGTAAATGTAGGGTCCTAAGGCCTTTATATAGGCTACATTGTGAACTAGAAAGCTGAAAATAAGTGAAAACCCTAGGCTTGAACTTCTAGAAATGCCCTTGTAGCTTTTTGAACTCTTGAAGAATCATGTGACTGATTTTGTTGTTTTAAGGAGGTGGCATGTGTGAAAAGTGATCAAAGGGCTTGTAACAAGCTTAGGATGTAAGCTTAATTCTTGGACGTTGGATGGCTGTCACCATTTTGGCGTCTTCCTCATCTTTGTAGCAGGGGAATCTTTGTAGCAGGGGAATCTTGTGTGGGACAAGGGAGTGAGGTGGCAAGGTATTTTAAGGTTGGGTTATGATTAAAACATCATTAATCATTAATATGGACAATCTTAGGGTTTAATTGTAAGTAATTAGTAACTCCCCAAATTGTGTTCTTGGTAAATAGTTGCTAGTTTGATCCGGATTAGGGGTGGATTTGTTTAAATTTGGTGTTAAGGCGCCAAGATTAATTAATATTAATCTGGTGAGTGGAGGGTGATGTGGAGGAAGGGTGCAATTTGATTGGTTGTGGAGTGGTAGTGGGGCACGTGTCACCCCACTACTGGTCTAGGTAAGTATCTTGTCTGTCAAATTACACCCCTCACTTCTTTTCCCTTTGTCATTTCAACTTAAAAACTTGTCAACGCCCATTTCCTTCATAACAACTTTTCATTTTTCACACTTTTGCCCCAAAAAGTTTTGTAAAATGATTTCAGGGGTATTTCTTGCCAATTTGTGATTTTTGAAGGACTGATTTGGTATTTTCGTCAAGGATAATGGTCTAAACTTGTATGATTGACATTTTGGAGGACTGAAATTGCCAATTCATGTTTGATGAGGGACCATTTTTGCCAAATCTTCAAAGTCAAGGGCCCTTTTGGTAATTTTGGGATTTTCAAAGGACCAAATTTGTCATTCTTGTAACTTGGAGTCCTTCTTGATGTGTTTGACTTTAAGGAGGATAAATATTGACATTTTAGCTTTGTTGAGGGGCTAAAATTGCCAATTCTTCAAAGTCAAGGGCCCTTTTTGCAATTTTGACAAACTTTAGGGACCAAACTTGTAATTATGAAGATACAAGGGTATAAAGTGTCAGTTCTTCCATATTGGAGGACCCTTCTTCATAATTCTTCAAGTCTTCAAGGGTTTTCTTGGGAAAGTATTCATTAGGGCTTGGTTTATTGTGCGGCTTCGTTTCCCGTGTTCGTTTTTGCATGATTCTTGTGATCTTTTGTCATTTTCTCAATATCCGTACCTAAAATACACAAGCAACAAACACAAGCATATATATGGGTATTTTGATGATATTTAATGCATTTTAAGCCCTTTTTGGACGATGAGACTATGTATAAAAGCAGTCTCATCACACAACATAATCTTTGTCCTTCAATTTGTTGTGGGGAACATGCTTTGATGTTGAGTCGTTGGATTTGATGTTGAGTTGTCGGATTTTTTTTGAATCAAGCTTGTGATAACTGGAAAGCAACAGTGGTTTAATTCTTAACTGAATTTAAACACGTTCCAAGCCTCTACGCAATATCTTAGTGATCTTGCCAGAACATTCAGAGTGATACTATTAAGTATTTACAGTGACGAATGGATATCCTTCTAGTGTTAACCTCAAACAGCACTTGGTAGGTAACTTGCAAGATTCTATACGAATCAAGCTTGTGACAACTGGAAAGCAACGATGGTGCGGTTCTTAATTGAATTTCACTTGTTCCGGGAACATGAATTGACGGCTTCAAATCATGCGGATATTATTATCCAAATGATTCACTCTTTATGTTCGTAGTCAGCTTTGGACGGCCGAATAAAGAGAACGGGTTTACCCGCGAAATCTTGTCAAAGAGGTTCTTAATTGAAACTACCTACCACAAGTACGATATTTTATATCGTCCAACGATCTTCACCAACCGGAGCGTAACAAGAAGGTGGCATTGCGGTGTACAATCCAGAAGAAGTCGTCACCACATGCTTATTCTACATACACCTAATACTTCAACAAATTTAAGAAAGTTTGAAAGTCAAGTCTTCCGCTGTATCAAACTCTGAAGCTTTCAAGAATTTATAAAGGTATAAGTACGTGGAACATGAAGTCACGAGGAGGAAAATATCACAAGTGATGAATGCATAAGGTCAAAGCAAGGACACATGCTCAAGACCAAAGTCAAAGATCTCATCAATCATATTCACAAGAACAAGATCGAAGACTCAAGCATAGTATGCTAGGTTTAAGATTTTGTAAAATGGTGTGACCTTCCTTTGGGGGAGATTGTTGGAAATACGTTTTTCCAAGGAAAGTCTCGGTCACATCATTATTAGCCTAGATCACGAGCAATAGACTATTTAGGACATTGTAACTTGGAGTGACCTCCCTTTGGGAGAGATTGTTGGAAATACGTTTTTACGTATTTAGAAAGGATCGGTCACTCCAATGATATTAGGCTCGTGATCCAATATAGCCCATATAGCCCACATGTAGGGTGGGCTATATAAACCCCCTCCTAGCATGTTAGGAGGGGTTGGTCATTCACTTTTCACACACTTAATCTAATCTTTCATCTTTCTCTCCAACCTCTCTCTAGTTTCTCTCTCTACATCTTCATCTATCTCTCTCTCTAATAATCATCTCCGTAGTTAGATAATCCAAGGATTACAATAAACTAACAAATGGTATCAAGAGCCATGGGATGATTGTATTGTTTATGTGTTTGTGTTCTTGATCTTTGTAGCCTTTTGATCCATTTAAACACACGTCCAATTTTTTTTTTGTTTTTTATGGTTTTTTCTTGATACAAATCTTCTACATAGTTGTGGTAGGGATTTGGTATAGTTACTTTGGCTAAAAACACAAAATTTTTGGGTGTTTTGATCATTTTTTGGCTTAAAATCACGAATTGGTTGAGTTTTGTCCGAGAAAAGTGGGATTTATTCCGATCAGGTCATCGGAAAAGGGTTTATAGGACATTCCGATCAGTGTAATCGGAATAGGGTTTAGGGATTCCGATTTTGGTACATTCCGATTAGGTATTCCGATCAAGGTATTCCGATTTGGTATTCAGATTTGATATTCCGATTTGGTGCATTCCTATAAGGACATTCCGATTTGATATTCCGATTAGGGTATTCCGGTTAGGATATTCCGATAGTGTTTATTATGACAAGGTATTCCGATTAGGGTATTCCGATAGTGTTTATTCTGACAAGGGTATTCCGATTAGGTACATTCCGATCAAGGGTATTCCGATAGGACATTCCGATCAGCATTCAGATCTTTTTTTAATGATCAACATTCTGATAACCAAAAATTATTCCTTAAAAAATTTCGAGTGTGTAATTTTGTCTTGGAATTTTTGGTTTATCGAGAACAATTATTAGGGGATTTTAACATTATTTCTTGACTTCTACTCACAACAACAAACACAATTACTTTCTTTCATTGTTCGATCGATACGTAATCCTTAATTTCTTTTATCATCGATTTTCAATGGATTCGTCGAATTCGACATCTCAAGAGGGAGACTTGCATCTCATGCAAAACACAGCTAGAGAAAGTGGTATAACGTTCTTTCGACTACTCCAGTCTCATCTAGTGACCATTTCTTGGTTTCAAGGAGGAAGCGAATTTCTGACACTCTTCGGTCAAGATCGTTATATATTCATCGATTCAATATTCCTCAACTTGAACCAACTAGCTGAGCAACTTCACAAAGAAGACTTTAATCACTCTGCATCAGCATCTGCATATCAAGCTCTAGTGACACAACTTACGCACTTCTTCAAATTCAACATTCTTAAGTCTGACAATTCAGGGATATGTCAATCATTTCTTCAGTACACACAAACGGAAATTAAAGAGTTCCGTGGTACATTGTTGAAATTAATGACATCGGTCTCGTCTTCGATTTATGAAAGATCTCGACTTCAGCAAGAGTATGATAATGGAGTGCAAGAATCTACGATGCAGATGCAAGAGGAGAATGATCATACGATTGACAACTTGGAGCCTAAAGATTGCAAGAGCAAGGATTCGGGAGGAAAGCATGATACAAGCAGCATGTCAGGGATTGATGACACCATACCCGTATCTGACGAAGAGTCTACAAATACGGTACAAAGGAATGTGGTATATGATATCTATGCCGATGAACTACCGCATGTTGCGCATTCCGAACCTAATTATGACAAATATGGGATGGAAAAGGGTGATAGTTTTACCACTTCAGATTCATCCGATGTGAGTCAAAATGGGGGAGAAATTGTTCAGAATTCTAAAGTTCATCATGATAAATGCTTTATGACTGCTTCTCTAACCGATTCTGATTCCAAGATTAAAGAGCTTGAAACGATTTTAGCTCAGCAATCTAAAGCTCTTGAGGATGCCAAAATTGAATTTTCGAAGAAAACGGATAAATTTGAAAAGTATTTTGAAAAACTTGAAAATTCAAACGTTGTTCTTGAAAGAAAACTAAATCAAAAAATTCAAGATTCTAAAGCTGAAAAAGATAATTTTATGAGACAAATTAAGTCGCTTGAATCTAAGTTGGCATCCCAAGATGAATTGCTCAAAGAGAATGAGACTTTAAAGGCTCAAGTACAGGAAAAGGTCTTTGCTATAGCTGCGTTGAAAAACAAATTGAGAAAAACTAAAGGATCTAGTGTGGATACTAAGCTTGAAAAACCATCAATCTTGGGGAAACCGCCTCAAATTCAGTCTGTTAGATAACCGACTGCATTTAGATCTGAGCGACCAAAATCCTCGAGACTGCGGTTTGCCTCCCAAGTTGATATGGTTCATCTTTCTAGACCAGTCACTCCACTATCTAGGCCCATTGTGACTAAAACAGCTTCTGCAAGACCTAATCACATGATTGCCTCTAGTCTCCCTAGACATAGTCCAAAGAACACGTCTCAAAATGGTTCAAATGACGTTCGCCATACATTTGGTCTAAGGGAAGTTAAGCTAAAGACACAAGTAAGAGATAGAAATTTCAAACCTAGTCAGATGCCTTCTAGTTTACCCAACACTGCTAACCATAGCATGTCACTTCCTAGGAGCATCAATCAATCATCTAGGAATTCTAGATCTTACTTGGACATTAAATATGATACTTGTAAAACATGTAGGAAATGTGTCTTTAAAGCCAATCATGATTTTTGTATCAAGAAATTACTTAATGAGGTGAACTCCTGTGCTAGACTTAAATCCCAGCGGGTTGCTAAAATCAAACCCCTTGGTAAAATGTGGCGACCCACTGGTAGAACTTTCACTCTTGTAGGAAACGAGTGCCCTTTAACTAGGATAGTCTCTGATTCTACTAAGACTACTAGGGAGGAAATTGAAAAGGAGGATACATCACTTAAGCTTGAACTTAAGGTTTTCTATAAAAGGAAACGTTTGCCAGCTAAGACAAGTGAATCATCTCCTCAGGTCACCTCTAGCACAAGAAAAGAAAATTGTGAACCCCCACTTGCTTCTAAGATAGATATCGCTAACCCATATCAAAGCATGCAAACTCCTAATGAGAATGCAGGTACCAAAGAGGATGTTCCAAAAGAACGAAGCGGTCCAATCATTATATACCATTCAATTAAGGACACTCTTAGAGTTTGGTTGCTGAAGAAGCAGATATCAGAGAAACACGTGTCTCAGGGGATTCATGGTTAAGCTTAAGAAAGGACTTATAGTCACATCACAGACTATAACTCGATCTTCAAAGAAAGGAAAGTTTATCGCCGATGATAAACTTATCCTAACAACGAGAAATTAAGTTTTCTCGGGCATGAGCTTATATTAAAAACATTCGAAGTTTTTAAGCTCATGCACTATGGCTCCTCGTTAAATGACAGACGATGACCCGGACTTTAGAGATAGGGAAGTTTATCTACGCAACGATAACTTACCCTCTTAACGAGAAATTAAGTTTTCTCGGACACGAGCTTATCTTAGAACCATTCAAAGGTTTTAAGCTCGTGTAAATGGTTCATTGTTAAATGTCAGAAAATGACCCGTTCTTCAAATAAAGGAAAGTTTATCGCTGATGATAAACTTATCCTTACAACGAGAAATTAATTTTTCTCGGGCATGAGCTAATATTAAAAACATTCGAAGTTTTTTTAGCTCATGCACAATGATTTACAGTTAAATATCAGACTGTAACTCGAAGTTCATTTTTAGGAAAGCTTATCTTTAAAGATAACTTATCCTCGAAACGAGAAATTAATTTTTCTCGGACATGAGCTTGTATTAAAACATTCCAAGTTTTAAGCTCAGAAAGGAAAGCGTATCTTTTAAATAATATAACTTTACCTCATAACGAGAAATTCATCTTTCTCGGTCATGAGCTTTACGTTAAAACATTCAAAGTTTTTCAAGCTCATGAAAACGACTTCTAAGTAAATGTCAACTTAGGACTCGTTCTTCAGCTAAAAGGAAAGTTTATCGCCGATGATAAACTTATCCTTAACAACAGGAAGTTTATAACTTCTCGGACTTGAGCTTGTTTTGTAAGATATTCAACATCTTAAGCTCAAGTAATTGGTTTTCAAAACATTGAACACAATTTTTCGATAATTTCTCAAAAAGGTTTTTCTAAATCTTTCAAAACTGTGTGTTTAAAATGTTTTGATAAAAAGAGCATGTCTTCTGGAATCGATAATATTTACGATACTAGAAATGTCATTCAATAATGACACGGGGTTGTAAATAAAGTTCGAGCAGAAGTTCAAATGTTTTAAAACATGCTCAAAATGGTTTGCTATTATTTCAGATAGTAACCCGATTTTCTTATTCAAGTCAAGCATTTCACCGGAAAGCTTTGACTCAACAACGGGAATTAATTTTCTCGAGCATGGTTTACTTTATAACCATGTAAGGGATTGTGTTTACGTAATAACACAATCCAACACAAATTTATGTACGTGTCAGTGCATTTATTTGTTAAAACAAGAGAAATCTTGAAGTTATCATCTCCACCAACCGTAGCAATTTACATTTGATATCTACATACTCGACGATGCAACTACTCAAACGGTGACTACAACTCTTTCAATAGAACACGGGTCAACAATTGAGGGGGAGCAATTGTCCAGCATTCAGAATCTTTGACGCCGAAGGTGCCAAGTTCACATGTTGGTGTCAAGACAACGATATCAAATCAAATAGAGTCAAGAGATAACTTCAGACGTGATGAGGCGACCAACATTCGTGAACAAGAACCATGTGCTTCTTTCATATGATGTTCTCCATCATTTAGGTCCAACCTCATAAATCGCTAATCTTGTGAATACATTATCATATATGATCTTTGCACGTGATAAATACCTTACACTTGTGTTTAAAAGGTATTTAATTTACGTTTCAACACACCCTCATTAATTTGAGGGGGAGCTTGTGTAACTCATGAAGATAAAACGGACTTGCATTTTTCTTCCCAAAACCTTTGTTAAAACTTCATTAAATCAATTGATATTCAAAACATCGATTGGGTTAATATTTTTAATATGGGGGAGAAAATGTGATTTAATATGGGAAATTATCAAAAATGGTTTGACTTAACGTGCTGGCTCATCCCGACATATGCGAAATGTTTTCGAATATCGTGGCATATGTTAAGGGGGAGCAAAACGGATTTGCATACCAAAATGGATTTTCATGGTGACATATACTTACCCTAAACCCATTTATTTCACGACGATGAAAATTGTGGTGACATAAGGATGGTAGGATAGGCTAAGTCCAATGATTCTTTTAGAACCGGAGGAATCTTCCCAAGGACATTCCATAGCTAGAAATAGTAGTCCTTAGGAAAGATGGAGAAAGATTGTGAACGTAGCTGAATGCTGACCAAGTACTTAAGTTAGCACTGGAACAATCACAGCAAGGTGCTAGTTATGACGTATTGGTAAGCATTGAAGGGGTTGAAGAATGAAAAGAATTGTAAAGATAAAGGGTGTAAAGAAAGAAGCCCTCCTTACAACTTTAGGCAGAAAGCGGGTCAATACATATGCTATTGAGATCATTTTTAATGATTCTTGATATTAAAGATAGACATCATGGACCCAGTGATGCAATGCACAACCCATCCCAGCTAACTCAGATATCTCTTAAAAGATATTTCTTTTAATCACACGGAGACAACACATTATCTATTGGGTTATTCACTCCGAATAAATTGGTATTGAAAAGGTGGCACTCCTCTCCAGCCTCCGATCACTAAAATCCAAAATGCACGATCGAGTCTAGAGCCAGTTGAGATTATCAAATATCTCATTAGGACACACTTTCATTATTCCTTGCTTGTTCACACAATGTGAAAAGTAAGAAAGATATTAAGAGTCCTACGCAAAATCTTCATGATCTTGCCTGAACATCCGAGTAATACGAAAGTATCTACAATGAAGATGGAAATCCTTCTTGAGCGAATATCAAAAAGCTCATGGTAGGTGACTTGTGCGATTCTTTATGAATCAAACTTGTGATAACTGGAAAGCAACAGTGGTTTAATTTCTTAAATGAATTTAAACACGTTCCAGGCCTCTACGCAATATCTCATTGATCTTGCCAGAACACTCAGAGTGATACCTTAGTGTTCACAGTGATGAGTGGAAATCCTTCTAGTGTTAAACTCAAACAGCACTTGGTAGGTAACTTGCAAGATTCTATACGAATCAAGCTCGTGACAACAAGAAAGAAATGATGGTGCGGTTCTTAATTGAATTTCACTTGTTCCAGGAACATGAATTGACGACTTCAATCATGCGAATAATTCTATCCAAATGATTCACTCTTTATGTTCGCAGTCAGCTTTGGACGGTCGAATAAACAGAACGGGTTTACCCGCGAAATCTTGTCAAGGAGGTTCTTAATTGAAACTACCTGCCATAAGTACGATATTTTATATCGTCCAACGGTCTTCACCAACCGGAGCGTAACAAGAAGGTGGCATTGCGGTGTACAATCCAGAAGAAGTCGTCACCACATGCTTATTTTACATACACTTAATACTTCAACAAATTCAAGAAAGTCTGAAAGTCAAGTCTTCCGCTGTATCAAACTCTGAAGCTTTCAAGAATTTATAAAGGTATAAGTATGTGGAACATGAAGTCACGAGGAGGAAAATATCACAAGTGATGAATGCACAAGGTCAAAGCAAGGACACATGCTCAAGACCAAAGTCAAAGATCTCATCATTCATATTCACAAGAACAAGATCGAAGACTCAAGCATAGTATGCTAGGTTTAAGATTTTGTAAAATGGTGTGACCTTCATTTGGGGGAGATTGTTGGAAATAAGTTTTTCCAAGGAAAGTCTCGGTCACATCATTATTAGAATAGATCACGAGCAATAGACTATTTAGGACATTGTAACTTGGAGTGACCTCCCTTTGGGGGAGATTGCTGGAAATACGTTTTTACGTATTTAGAAAGGATCGACCACTCCAATGATATTGGGCTCGTGATCCAATATAGCCCATATAGCCCACATGTAGGGTGGGCTATATAAACCCCCTCCTAGCATGTTAGGAGGGGTGGTCATTCACTTTTCACACACTTAATCTAATCTTTCATCTTTCTCTCCAACCTCTCTCTAGTTTCTCTCTCTACATCTTCATCTATCTCTCTCTCTAATAATCATCTCCGTAGTTAGATAATCCAAGGATTACGATAAACTAACAACCATGAGGTCACATGGGTGAAGTGGAGTATGATCTTGAGGTGGGGTTTAGGTTAGAATACCATTAATCTTCGATTTGGAGCATTAATTAATATGAAACACAAAATCAAAGCTACTCATGATTAGGATTTATATCTTAAACAGTGTAACCTTTTGATATAGGTGGGTGACAAAAGAGTGTTTAGCGCTAGGAAATATATTAGTTAATTATGTTTAAAAGATAATTAATATACTCATTTAGTGGATTAGGATGTGGTATTGTTTGTTGGGCTGGGTATGGGTAAAGGGGCCGGGTTTGGTTGGGTTTGAATGGGTATGGGTTTATGTTTATGGCAGGTTACCCCCCTCTTCTTTCAAAATGCCTTCAAATAATGTCTTTGGCAGAAATTTGATTTTCCCTTTGTTAAATCTTTCAAAGACTTGTCATTTAAGGCACAAGTATTTTACAAACTTCTCATAGGGATTATAAATGTTACTTTGACCAAACTTTAAGGTTATTTCTTGACAATACTTCAATCTTCAAGGTCTTTTTGGTAAATTCAACAATCGGGTCCGGTTCATTGTGCGGCTTCGTTTCCCGTGTTCATTTTGGTTTGTTCTTGTGATCTTTTTGTCTTTTTCTCGATATCCATACCTAAAACATACAACAAAAGAATACAAGTATATTTTCTGGTATTTTATGATATATTTATGCGTTTTAAGCCCGATTTGGACGATGAGACCATGTATAATTGCGGTATCATCACTCCCCCATACTAAACCATTGTCGTGCCCTCACGCAATGCTAGAATCGTAGCATCTCCAAAATTCATTTTTATTCACTTTTATTGAAATGTAAACTTAATAAACTACTACAACTTGTGTTTTAGACATAATGTAGGATTTTCATTGCAAAATGGGACTTTTAGGTTCATAGAATAAGAACATTTGAGTGCCTTATAGAGATAAATTCATCATCCTCAATTTTCACCAAATTCCATGCTAAGCGTGTAACGAGATCATTGTCATTATAAGTTAGTAATGCTAACACTACTCATATGCTCTAATCACGTACTTAAACTCCTTTATTCCTAATTGGTATCTCTTATATTTTATTTTTGTCTTAATGATCACGAGGATAAATTTTTTTACTTATTTGATATTTATTTAAGCCGAAAATAAAATAGGACGGTTTAATTAATAAGTAGCTAAAGGATACGATCTTTTAAAACGTTTCTTCTAATCATTTAAAGTTCATATCTTGGCATAACTCATTTCACGATTTGAGACCTTTCTCGGACCGATATTTGGCATGTGTTCCGAACTTCAAATCTTGAGAGACGATCTTGAAATTATGGTATTCTCTTCATTTTTGGTATACATCTTCAACTTGATACGAGATGCTTCAACTTTTGACCACAACTTCTTCATTTATCCTCTTCTTTATTTAGGATTTTGATTAACAACGACCCGCCTCCTTATAGGACTCAGATTTATTTATCCTCATGCCTTGCTAGGGACTTTTTGGATAGACTTTTCCGCAACCTTTTTGGGAGTATTGCTTTTCGTCGTGTGTCTTGATCCATTATTTAGATTTGGATTAATGATTCTTCACATCATCTTTGGATATTTAGCAACAAAAGGTAATCCTCATGCCTTGTTAGGGCCTTTTTGGATTCGTCAGTCTTCGCGTCCTGCTTCAATATGTTATGCCTTGGCTATGTACTTTATTTAATCATGAGTAACTCTTAAACGATCTTGGGCTAGAAGCTAATTTATCTTTTAAATCGTACAACCTTACTTATTGCAATTATTTATTTACAAGCGTAGGCAGAATAAGCAAATAATTAACTCACATGAGTTTTTGAAAGAATACGACTATTGTACGTTTAGCATAGTAACTTATAATTGACTCTATCATTTCTCGTCCTCATTTAAGAGACTTAGCCTAATTTAAGTTAAGGAATCGAAGCTAGTGTAAAACACGGTCCAGTCAAAAATTACTCTTATTCTCACCATCGGAAAATCTACATTCGTGTCTTAAACACTTATGAAAATATGAGAAAAACTTTAAAATTTGGCCATTTTTATCCTTATTTGCAAATAAACGATAACAAAACGATGAACTTTAGAGAGCGTGAAGGTTTAGCAAGGTCGAGTATCTATTCACCCCCATACTAAAGTTAAACATTGTCCTGAATGTTTTGAGTCTAAGGGTAAAATACCCCCATACTTGAGACAAAAAGTTGAATGCTTAGTCTAGTATGGAAAGGGTAATCAACAATAAAATCTTAAGCCGTTTATGAAGTGTGCTAAAAGACCTATTGTTAGAACAATAAAAGGATATATCATCGGATATCGGAAAATCTTCAAAGCAAACGATCGAGGCTCACGTAAAACGAACACGAGAGGATTCAGTCATGAAGATGATGATCTAAGTATACACAAGCACAAACAACCACTAAACAAAGGTAGGAAGGGCACAAATCACCTCTTTAGGTTAACTAAAAAATATTTACAAGGATAAGCATGATATTCCCCCACGAGGCACCTTGTTTTTGATAACCGAGTCAAAAGCTCGACTTGAATCCCCACAAATGTGATCGTTTAGGGATAATCATGGTTCCTTCATTTTTTGTGGGACTTACATGTAATCAAGGCCCAAAAGCAACTGATAATAAAGGCAAAGCCTTTATACCGGGATCAAAGATCATATTCTCACATTTACTGGAAAATAGAATACGCAAAGAGGGAAGATACGTCTTGTAAGGAAGAAAACTCCTTACAACGTATGAGAATTCATCATATCTGAGGGGGTGGGTAGGTTTACTTTGAAACATGGGTGAAATTGAAAGAGAATCACCAAAAAATAGGAGTTTTAAAATTTCCCCCCGAATCGAAGGTAAAAGCCTCACTAAAATCCTCATTCTCTTCGAGAGAAGGTCCATCGGTGAACCCCTCGAGAATGGAAACATCATGAGTAGTAGAGAGAGAAGTCTCATCCGTATGAGACTTCGGGAGGGTGACTAGCAAATCCGGCTCATCGAGTTTAGGATCCTTAGAATCCTCACTCTTGATGTCCTAGAACGTGTCATCAAAGAGAGGATTTACGTCACCAAAAATAAACGTGTCATCAAATTCGAATAAAGGGTTCGAAAAGATTTTGAAATCGTTGTTTTGAACGTCCGCGTCGATTAGTGACTCGTCATCACTAGAAGAAAAATCTTCGTCATCGAAAAGTGGGTTCGAGAAAGTCGTTGATTCTCTCCCCGAAGTGTCAATAGGAGAGACTTCAACACAAGAAATGGAATGACACTCACTATTTTGATTTGCTTCGTTAGAATCTTCGTGGAAGAATTCGTTGAGGACAAAATCACTTACCTCCTCTTTGGAGAAAACCGTAGGATCACTTTGGATTGGAATAGGGATCTCGACACTAGGATTAGTGCTAAGATTCGTCTCCCCCATACTAAGAGAGGCATCGGTTTCCGTAGTGGGTATAGGAGTTGTAAAACCCGTATTCAAATCGGGAAATGTAAATACGCGAGTTATTTAATTAAACTAAATTCGTAGAAATTATTGACAAAAATAATCACGCGAGGAATTAAATGAAAATGACAAGTAATCTATACTATAAGATTAAGAAAAAAAAAGAAAAAAAAGAAAAGAAAGGGGATTATGGGCTTTAGCCCATCTTGGGTTACAAACAAAAAAATATACATACGGGACTTTAACCCTTCTCCCATAACAGACCAAAAAAAATAATAAAAAAAAGATTAGGGTTTCTTTTGGCCGCCGAGAAAAAAAAAGAGAAGGGGTGTCGAGTTCTTGTTCATCAACCAGGTAATCATGTTCTTTCCATATGTATCAATAAGGGGTCAATTTGTTTTTGGTAAAGGAAACCGAGACCATGGCAGGTCTCGGTGTGGTATGGTTGTGGCCGGCCGAGAGCAGCAGCCCCATTCGGGGTGCTATTTGATTAGTGTAACATCGGGGTTTGGTGTTTATATATATATAACCGAGACCACCATGTCTTGGTGGTCCCTTCTCTGCCCAGCCGTGACCCACACAGGGGTAGCTTAGGGCTGTGTTCAGTTGTCGCAGCCAACAAAACCCCATTCGGTGGGGGGGGGGGGGGTAAATTAATTAAGGGGGTGTTTGGCTAGGTTACAAACGGTGGGAATTTGACCCAAACGGTGGGAACATAATATAGATCAGTAGGTATTCTTTAAACAGGAAATTAAATTAATTAAATCCAAATTAGCGACAGATTAGCGACGCTAATTTCTGTCGCAGTTTAATAAGTGACAGTTTTATTTTTTTTATAGTCTTTAAGAACAGTTTTAGCGACAGTTTTAGTGACGCAGTTTTCTGTCGCGGATTTACATAGACAGATTTAATCATAAATGTTTATTGTTTAGTGCGACCGAGATGGGGTATCTCGGTAGGCTCGGGATATTATTATAATAGATAAAATGAATATTTTTATATTATACCTTTTAATTAAACTGTTTTATAAACGTTTAAAATATATTAAATGTATTAATTTAAAATAGTTCCTTAATATTTAAAAAGGGGTATAATTTTATGAAATGAATTAAATTATTTGTAATTAAGAAACTTTCTATTTTAACGGAATATGTAGTATAGTACTATTATAGCGTCGGAAATACGTTGTACCGTAACAAATAGTAGTCAGATAATACATTAAAATGAATTATTATAAGGTCAGATTTATCAGTTAATATACGTAAGGAATTTCAGAAAATAAATAAATAAATAATAGACCAATAAGAACATGAAATTAAATAAGCGAATATCAGTTTACTCATTCACGTCCCTTATTCATGTAGCTCGCGTGAAATCAGAGTAGACTTTCGGTCAGTTGATCTCGGTCGGTTACTGGACACGAGGTACGGATTTCCGTCCTTTCAGTAAGGACTTCATTTCTATGCATGATTTAGGATTTCCCGTCTTCAGCCAAATGTTTCCCCAGTATATGTTTAAGTTTATCAGTAATCACATTAATAACTAAATAAATTGCCTGAGCATTATATACAAGCACGACCAGTTTATGTACTAGTTACGGAGGTATCGTAACCACAGCACTAGAGGCACCGGTGTTGTGACTCACATGCAGGAGAGTGATATCCTGCATCGTCCCACTCATGTTCAGGTTGGCCATTTTTATATGTATGTTTAGTGGGGCGTATGGATGTATCCTAGGCTTATATATGTTACAAGTTATCAGGGTGAATGTGGTGTGTGCTCTACATCCTTCACATTGGAGTTGATCCCTCCACCCACCACAGTTATTTAGAGGTCACCCCTCTACAGCATGACGAGGTCACCCCTCCAGTTATTCATGCACGGTTGTTACAGCACGTGACCTATATAAGCTCTGGCAAATAAAATACAGTAAATGCATGTTTTCAGAATTTATAGTTAAATTTCAGTATCAGTATATATGAACAAGGTTTTTCAGATTTTATGCAGAGTTCTACCACATGTTACATATCAGTCTTATAGCTTCATTGTTGTCTTCTGTTTCATTACTTTTAGTACATTCTTATCATGCTATATCCGTCCACTGAGCGTTATTCTCAGCCGTAGTTTCCTTTCATGTTTCCAAACGGCAGGTACACAAGGACGATTTTAGGACTTCTAAGAGAGTACGTGCATTTGGATGGGAGCTATCCAGACTCCTTTATTTTTATGCACACATTACGTTACTTTACTTTGGTTGTTTGGACACTGTTTCGTCTTTTTTTCTTTCAGTACTTAATCTTTATATTTTTGAGCTTATGTTGGACTACCGATGTTTGATTCCGGTACTTCCGTTTGGTCAGTTAATGTTTAATACATTGCCTTGCATGCTTTGATGACACGCCATAAATACACGTAACGGTCCATTTATCCAAGTGGGGTGTTACAATTATGGTATCAGAGCGCAAGGTTCGACCTGTAGGTTCTAAAACTTGACATGTGACTAGTGGGTAGTCATCAAGAACTTCCTGTATTTTGGTGTCGTTATCTTCCATACTACTCATATATTTTATCAGTCGGATTTTCAAAATTTTGATTAAGTAAATGGTTGGTACAGGACTTGCCATACTTAATCGCATGTGCATTTCAGCAAACCTTTCGTTTTGGTGAACTGACCATAGGCGTTCACCCTTGCAGTTTAAATTTTGGGTAGATGAACTGACCTTAGGCGTTCATCCATACTCATGTCAGATTTATGTTTCAGTAATTGTCATTTTGTGAACTGACCTAGGCGTTCACCAGTATTCATGTCATATTTTTTTGGCTATACCTTCATGAATTACACTATGCATATTCAGATTTATTACCCCAGATTTTGACAGTTTTATCAACTCATCCTCTTTTATTTCAGATGCCACCCAGACGCGAAACTGAGAATGATCCTAACGCAGCTGCCATTGCTGCTGCTGTTCAGGCTGCTATACAGGCCATGTTACCCCAAATTCGTGATGAGATCCGAGCTGAATATCAAAATGGACCTCAGCAGAATAACAACCCTCCTGCTCCACCACCTGCCACTTTACCCGCTTGGCTGGATTTGTTTAACAAGCAGAAACCCTGACTGTTTGAACAGACTGTAGCTCCAACTGACGCGGAAGACTGGATCTACCATGTGGAGAAAATTTTTGGAGCTATGGGTTGTGGTGATGTTTTCAAGGTTAGGCTTGCAGTCTACAAGCTGGAGGGTCCTGCTCTGCATTGGTGGAGGTCTCAGAAGTTGTCCAATGGGGGAGATGCTTGGGAGCTTACATTGACCTGGGCACGTTTCAAGACGATGTTCTATGACCAGTTTTTCCCGCATGCGGAGCAAGCTAAAATGAAGAGGGACTTCCACGTTATTCGTCAGAATCATGGCGAGAACAGTATAGAGTTCATGCACCGATACCTCAAGATGGCTGGATTCTTAGGGGAGGCTGCGGGTACCGCAGAGGAGCAAGCGAAGCAATTTCGCTGGGCTCTTCACTCTAGGACTGCAGATAGGCTGATGAGTGCCACATTCACGAATGTGTCACAAGTAGCTAATGCAGCTCGTGATGTTTAGATGCTTTTCGAGAGGGATGAGCTCGAGAATGTAGAGCGTCCGGAGAAGATGTACATCTCACCCAACAGACTTAAACAATTTAGCTCCCATTATTGCTTGTCAACTTATATGTTATGACTTATCCAATTATAATCTTACAGACACAGAGGAGGAGACCGATCCCAAACGGCTACTCCGCATCAGAACTACAGGAACCACGGTCAGTCATATGACCGTAATCGATCAGATAAGAGGAGCGGCGGTGATAATTACCGCGGCAGCTCCAACTCAGTTGGCAGCTACAGGTGATTCTTTAAGCTCCAGAAATACTAAACTATCGTGTAAAACAAATCTTAAATTTTTTTTGTAAATTCCAACAGAGATGCTGGACAGGGGCGTGACCAAAACAACAGAGGTCAGCAGGTTGCCCGACCGGCAAATTCTGGTAATTTTAAAATTCAGTCAATCAGCCTTATTTCAGTTAAGTTATCAGAATCGTGACACGTGTTTATTATCGTAAATCAGGCTCTCAGCAAACCAGATCTACTTCCACCGGGTTTACTTATCCCACTTGCATCACATGTGGGAAGAAACACTCGGGACCTTGTCGTCGTGGTTCGGGAAATTGTTACAAGTGTGGTCAGCCGGGCCATTTGAAGAGGGATTGCAAGAGCGGGGATGCTACCGGTACCTCGGGCCAGATCCCTCTGATTCTACCTCCACCACCACCAATACCACCAACCACTGGTCGTGTCTACACTACTACCCGTGAATAAGCAAATAAGACCACAGGTACCATTACTGGCATTTTGTTTATACACGGACAGTCTGCATGCGTACTTTTCGATACAGGCGCCATGCACTCAGGTATATCTACTTCATATGCTGTTAGAATAAACATGACCCCTACGCTACTAGACAGTGCACTTAGTATATCTACCCCCATGCGAGATTCTGTACTCATTACCCAGGTGTATAAGGATCTCCCTCTTGAGTTTGATGATAAAATCCGTCCAGTCAGTGCCCTTCCTTTAGAGATGTGTGAATTCGATGTTATTCTGGGTATGGATTGGTTGTCGGTTCATCGTGCCACCATAGATTGTCATGCTCACCGGGTCATCTTTGGTGATGTCCAGACACTAGAGTATATTCACCAGGGTTTCCTACCAGGAAAACATGTTCAGATCATTTCAGCTTTACAGGCTCGTACCTTATTATACCATGGTTGTGAGGGTTTCTTAGCTACAGTTCATGACACGACTTCTGAGGCACCTTCAATTCATGATCAACCAGTGGTGTCAGAATTTCTAGATGTCTTTCCAGAGGAACTCCCAGGTTTACCTCCCATGCGAGAGGTAGAATTTGGTATTGATCTCATTCCAGGTGTAGAACCAGTATCTAAAGCTCCTTACCGTACGGCTCCTGTAGAGATTAAGGAACTGAAAGATCAACTTCAGGAACTTCTAGAAAGGGGTTTCATTCGTCCTAGCGTGTCACC
This sequence comes from Glebionis coronaria, assembly GCA_025667525.1. Taxonomy (NCBI): domain Eukaryota; kingdom Viridiplantae; phylum Streptophyta; class Magnoliopsida; order Asterales; family Asteraceae; genus Glebionis; species Glebionis coronaria. The sequence goes on along the minus strand of CM046880.1, from coordinate 336,854,580 downwards.
TTGGGGCGCTCCAGTTTTGTTTGTCAAGAAGAAGGATGGTAGTATGCGATTGTGTATTGACTACCGTGAGTTGAATAAGCTCACCATTCGTAACCGTTATCCACTTCCTCGAATTGACGATTTATTCGATCAGCTTCAGGGTGCCAAGCACTTCTCAAAAATCGATCTACGATCAGGCTACCATCAGCTGCGGGTAAAAGAGCAGGATATAACCAAAACTGCTTTTCGCACGAGGTACGATCATTACGAGTTTGTTGTTATGCCATTCGGTCTCACGAATGCGCCTGCAGTATTTATGGACTTGATGAACAGAGTCTTTCACGAATTTTTAGACAAGTTTGTAATCGTATTCATCGATGATATACTTATTTTCTCCAAATCCAAAGAGGAACATGAGAATCATCTCCGTACAGTGTTGTAGATTCTCAGACGAGAAAAGTTATATGCTAAATTTTCTAAGTGCGAGTTTTGGCTGAATACAGTGGCGTTTCTAGGCCATATTGTTTCTGCAGAAGGAATCACTATGGATCCTGCAAACGTGGAGGCTATCACCAAATGGCCAAGACCGACATCTGTCACAGAGATACGTAGTTTTCTGGGGTTGGCGGGTTATTACCGCAGGTTTGTGGAAAACTTCTCACGTTTGGCGTTACCATTGACCTAACTTATGCGAAAAGGTGAGAAGTTTATATGGACCGAGGAGAGAGAAAAGAGTTTTGAGGAACTCAAGCATCGATTGATCTCAGCACCGATACTCACTCTTCCATCCGGTACTGGTGGTTATCAGATTTATAGTGACGCTTCAGGAAAGGGCTTAGGTTGTGTTCTTATGCAGCATGGGAAAGTCATTGCTTATGCTTCGCGTCAACTGAAGCCGTATGAGAAAAATTACCCTACTCAAGATCTAGAGCTCGCAGCAGTCGTTTTCGCCCTTAAAATCTGGAGGCATTATTTATACGATGAGTCGTGTGATATCTTCACCGATCACAAAAGTCTCAAGTATATATTTACACAGCGAGAGCTGAACATGAGGCATAGGCGATGGTTAGAACTGCTAAAAGACTATGACACTAATATCCAGTATCACCCAGGTAAAGCAAATGTAGTAGCAGATGCCCTTAGCAGAAAGTTAGGTATGATAAATGGCATCAAAGTTCAGGAAGAAATCATTCGGGAATTAGAGCGGTATGATATTGAGCTCTTAGTACGCGGACAGAGGGGATACTAGGCTAGTTTGAGGGTAGAACCAGATTTACTCTCTAGGATTAAAGCCGCACAAAAGGATGATGGTGAAATCTGGGTGATTATCCAGAACATTGACCAGCAGACCGAATTTCACATCGTTGACGATGGTATCGTATGGCAGGGTACCAAACTCTGCGTTCTAGAAGACCCTGCTCTCAGAGAAGCCTTGATGACTGAGGCTCACAGCTCTCCGTTCTCTATCCATCCGGGTTCCACAAAGATGTACCACGATCTTAAGCAGCATTTCTGGTGGAGCGACATGAAACAGGATGTCGCAACATTTGTGTCTAAATGCTTAACCTGTCAGCAGGTTAAGATAGAGCACCAGCGTTCCAGTGGTCTTCTCCAGCCATTAGATATTCCAATGTGGAAATGGGACAAGATCTCTATGGATTTTGTCATCGGACTACCACAGACTCAGCGGAGACATGATGCAATCTGGGTTGTTGTCGATCGTTTGACCAAGTCGGCTCATTTCATTCCTATTCGCAAAGATTTCGCAGTCAGAAAATTAGCGAAACTATTCACCGAGGAGATCGTACGATTACACGGTACACCTTCAGAAATTATATCAGATAGGGATCCCCGTTTCACCTCTCACTTCTGGGAAGGTTTGCATAAAGCTTGGGGAACTAGGCTCAAGCTCAGCACAGCCTTTCACCCGCAGACAGACGGACAGTCAGAGCGTACCATCCAGACCTTGAAGGACATGCTACGCGCCTATGCATTAGAATGGACAGGACACTGGGATGACTATATTTGCTTGGTCGAGTTTGCCTACAACAACAGTTGGCATGCTAGTATCAAGCGTGCTCCATTCGAGATGTTATACGGCAGGAAATGCCGTGCTCCTATTTGTTGGGATCAGGTTGGAGAACGTTTGATTGAAGGACCAGAATTGATAGAACTGACCAATGAAAAGGTCGCCATCGCTAGGGCAAAACTGCAAGAAGCGCGTACTCGCCAGAAGAGTTACGCCGACAAGCATCGCAGAGATCTATCATTTCAGACTGGGGATCATGTGTTCCTCAAAGTATCACCCGCACGCGGTGTCAGACGTTTTGGCCTCAAGGGCAAGCTCAGCCCTCGTTACATCGGACCGTTCGAAATCCTTGAAGGTATTGGTGGAAGTGTCATATCGGTTGGCGTTACCACCTCAGCTTTCACACGTCCACAACGTGTTTCATGTATCATTACTCAGGGGGTTCAACTATCATGAGCTTCACAAAGTGAATTATCCACTCGATCAGATTCAGGAGGATCTATCTTATATTGAGGAACCCGAAGCAGTTTTAGATCGCCAGGATCGAGTTATGAGAAGGAAGACCATTCCTTTCGTCAAAATCCTATGGAGGGACCATACCGAGGGGGAGGCCACTTGGGAAACAGAGGAGTCTATACGGACTTCTTATCCTTACTTTCAGTTTTGATTCGGGTATGTCTTTTCAGCTTCTATGTTTTCCAGCCTATTAGCATTTTCGACTTTTACTCCAGTCAGCTTAAATACCTTATAATTCGGGGACGAATTCTTTTTAGAGGGGAAGAATTGTAAACCCAGTACGGTCGTATCTTTAATTCGGGGATGAATTATTCTTTTAGAGGGGAAGAATTGTAAAACCCGTATTTAAATCGGGAAATGTAAATACGCGAGTTATTTAATTAAACTAAATTCGTAGAAATTATTGACGAAAATAATCACGCGAGGAATTAAATGAAAATGACAAGAAATCCATACTATAAGATTAAGAAAAAAAAGAAAGGGGATTATGGGCTTTAGCCCATCTTAGGTTACAAACAAAAAAATATACATACGGGACTTTAACCCTTCTCCCATAACAGACAAAAAAAAAATAATAAAAAAAAGATTAGGGTTTCTTTTGGCCGCCGAGAAAAAAAAGAGAAGGGGTGTCGAGTTCTTGTTCATCAACGAGGTAATCATGTTCTTTCCATATGTATCAATAAGGGGTCGGTTTGTTTTTAGTAAAGGAAACCGAGACCATGGCAGGTCTCGGTGTGGTATGGTTGTGGCCGGCCGAGAGCAGCAGCCCCATTCGGGGTGCTGTTTGATTTGTGTAACATCGGGGTTTGGTATTTATATATATATAACCGAGACCACCATGTCTCGGTGGTCCCTTCTCTGCCCAGCCGTGACCCACACAGGGGCGGCTTAGGGCTGTGTTCAGTCGTCGCAACCAACAAAACCCCATCGGGGGGGGGGGGGGGGTAAATTAATTAAGGGGGTGTTTGGCTAAACGGTGGGAATTTGACCCAAACGGTGGGAACATAATATAGATCAGTAGGTATTCTTTAAACAGGAAATTAAATTAATTAAATCCAAATTAGCGACAGATTAGCGACGCTAATTTCTGTCGCAGTTTAATAAGTGACAGTTTTATTTTTTTTATAGTCTTTAAGAACAGTTTTAGCGACAGTTTTAGTGACGCAGTTTTCTGTCGCGGATTTACATAGACAGATTTAATCATAAATGTTGATTGTTTAGTGCGACCGAGATGGGGTATCTCGGTAGGCTCGGGACATTATTATAATAGATAAAATGAATATTTTTATATTATACCTTTTAATTAAATTGTTTTATAAATGTTTAAAATATATTAAATGTATTAATTTAAAATAGTTCCTTAATATTTAAAAAGGGGTATAATTTTATGAAATGAATTAAATTATTTGGAATTAAGAAACTTTCTATTTTAACGGGATATGTAGTATAGTACTATTATAGCGTCGGAAATACGTTGTACCGTAACAAATAGTAGTCAGATAATACATTAAAATGAATTATTATAAGGTCAGATTTATCAGTTAATATACGTACGGAATTTCAGAAAATAAATAAATAAATGAAAGACCAATAAGAACATGAAATTAAATAAGCGAATATCAGTTTACTCATTCACGTCCCTTATTCATGTAGCTCGCGTGAAATCAGAGTAGACTTTCGGTTAGTTGATCTCGGTCGGTTACTGGACACGAGGTACGGATTTCCGTCCTTTCAGTAAGGACTTCCTTTCTATGCATGATTTAGGATTTCCCGTCTTCAGCCAAATGTTTCCCCAGTATATGTTTAAGTTTATCAGTAATCACGTTAATAACTAAATAAATTGCCTGAGCATTATATACAAGCACGACCAGTTTATGTACTAGTTACGGAGGTACCGTAACCACGGCACTAGAGGCACCGGTGTCATGACTCACATGCAGGAGAGTGATATCCTGCATCGTCCCACTCATGTTCAGGTTGGCCATTTTTATATGTATGTTTAGTGGGGCGTATGGATGCATCCTAGGCTTATATATGTTACAAGTTATCAGGGTGAATGTGGTGTGTGCTCTACATCCTTCACATTGGAGCTGATCCCTCCACCCAGCACAGTTATTTAGAGGTCACCCCTCTACAGCATGACGAGGTCACCCCTCCAGTTATTCATGCACGGTTGTTACAACACGTGACCTATATAAGCTCTGGCAAATAAAATACAGTAAATGTATGTTTTCAGAATTTATAGTTAAATTTCAGTATCAGTATATATGAACCAGGTTTTTCAGATTTTATGCAGAGTTCTACCACATGTTACATATCAGTCTTATAGCTTCATTGTTGTCTTCTGTTTCATTACTTTCAGTACATTCTTATCATGCTATATCCGTCCACTGAGCGTTATGCTCAGCCGTAGTTTCCTTTCATGTTTCCAAACGGCAGGTACACAGGGACGATTTTAGGACTTCTAAGAGAGTACGTGCATTTGGATGGGAGCTATCCAGACTCCTTTATTTTTATGCACACATTACGTTACTTTACTTTGGTTGTTTGGACACTGTTTCGTCTTTTTTTCTTTCAGTACTTAATCTTTATATTTTTTAGCTTATGTTGTACTACCGATGTTTGATTCCGGTACTTCCGTTTGGTCAGTTAATGTTTAATACATTGCCTTGCATGCTTTGATGACACGCCATAAATACACGTAACGGTCCATTTATCCAAGTGGGGTGTTACAAGAGTAATGGTCTCACGATAAGGGTCGAATTTGAGATTATCGTTATCGTCATCGTTGTCGTAATCATATGGAATTACAAGAGACGTAGAGGCATAAGTATTTAAATTTGACGCTTGCTCTAGTTGCTCTTCCATTTCTCTCTCTAAATCTATGTATATTCTAGAGAGAGAAAGAGATAGAAATATGGTAGATTTCACACATACTTCTAGAGAGAGAAAGTAAGAAACTATGTGAAAATATGAATGAAACCACACCCTCTCCAACTAAGGAGAGGGTTTATATACCAAGCCCATAAGATGGGCTTGGGCTTACAATATTGGGTCGGCCATACAAGCATGGACCGGGTTTTTCCTTGTTTGATAAATGTAAAGATATCTAGACTACGAGCTACTACTTAATATATTGTCGGAGTGACTGAATCTTCCTTAATACGTAAAAACGTATTTCTAACAATCTCCCCCTAAGGGAGGTCACTCCAAACAAGGGCGTTACCCAAGTTACAATAATAAAATAAACCTAGCATACTATGCTTGTCTTGAGCTCGTACTCTTCGTCTTTCTTTTCTTTTCCTTTTCTGGTGAACATGTTGATGTGATCTTAGATATCAATCTTGAGCATTAAACTCTTGCCTTGATCTTGTACATCCATCACTTGTGATCTTCGCCTCTTCGTGACTTCACGTCCCACATACTTAGACCTTTGTAATTCTTGAAAGCTTCAGAGTTTGATACAGCGGAAGACTTGACTTTTAGGCTTTCAAGAATTAAATGAAGTATTGAGTGCATAAAGTATAAGCATGCGGGGACGAATTCCTCTCAGATTCCGCAACGCCACCATCTTCAAATACCGCAACATAAGTAGACATGAACGAAATGGCTTTGAACATTTCATTCTAATTCGTTAGCATTTTACCTCTGGTCGGTGAAGACCGTTGGATGATATAAAATATCGTACTTGTGGCAGGTAGATTTAATTAAAAATATCATTGACATGATTTCGCGGGTAAACCCGTTCTCTTTACTCGACCGTCCAAAGCTGACTGCGAACGTAAAGAGTGAATCATTTGGATAAAACTATCCGCATGATTGAAGCCGTCAATTCCGATTCCTGGAACAAGTTTGATTCATTAAAGAATCGCACCATCGTTGCTTTCCATTTGTCACGAGCTTAATTCATCTAGAATCTTGCAAGCTACCTACCAAGTGCTGTTTGAGGTTAACACTAAAAGGATTTCCATGCGTCACTGTGAACACTAAGGTGTCACTCTAAGTGTTATGGCAAGATCACTGAGATATTGCGAAGAGGCCTGGAACGTGTTTAAATTCAATTAAGAATTAAACAATTGTTGCTTTCCAGTTATCACAAGTTTGATTTATAAAGAATCTCACAAGTCACCTACCATGAGCTTTTTGATATTCGCTCAAGAAGGATTTCCATCTTCATTGTAAATACTTGCGTATTACTCGGATGTTCTGGCAAGATCATGAAGATTTTGCGTAGGACTCTTAATGTCTTTCTTACTTTTCACAGTGTGTGAAGAAGCAAGGAAATATGAAAGTGTGTCCTAAAGAGATATTTGATGATCTCAAATGTCTCTAGACTCGATCGTGCATTTTGGATTTTAGTGATCGGAGGCTGGAGAGGAGTGCCACCATTTCAATACCAATTTATTCGGAGTGAATAAATCAATAGATAATGCGTTGTCTCCATGTGATTAAAACAAATATCTTTTAAGAGATATATGAGTTAGCTAGGATGGGTTGTGCATTGCATCACTGGGTCCATGATGTCTATCTTCAATATCAAGAATCATTAAACAATGATCTCAATAGCATATGTGCTGACCCGGTTTCTGCCTAAGGTTGTAAAGGGCTTCTTTCTTTAGACCCTTTATCTTTACAATTCTTTTACATTCTTCAACCCCTTAAATTCTTACCAATACGTCATAACTAGCACTTTGTTGTGATTGTTCCAGTGCTAACTTAAGTACTTGGTCGACATTCAGCTACGTTCATAATTTTTCTCCATCTTTCCCAAGGACTACTATTTCTATCTATGGAATGTCCTTGGGAAGATTCCTCTGGTTCTAGAAGAATCATTGGACTTAACCTATCCTACCATCCTTATGTTACCACAATCTTCATCGTCGTGAAATAAATGGGTTGAGGGAAAGTATACGTCACCATGAAAATCCATTTTGATAAGCAAATCCGTTTTGCTCCCCCTTAACATATGCCACGATATTCGAAAACATTTCGCACATGTCGGGATGAGCCATCACGTTAAGTTAAACCATTTTTGGTTAATCATTTCCCATATTAAATCACATTTTCTCCTCTATATTAAAAATATTAACCCAATCGATGTTTTTAATATCAACTGATTTAATGTAGTTTTAACAAAGTTTTTGGGAAGAAAAATGCAAGTCCATTTTATCTTCTTGATACCAAATGTTGAGATTTGATACCGATTAGTAAAATGATCACAGATTCACCATATTAGACTAAATTGACAAGGTTGGACCTGATTGATGAGAACATCATATGATAAGATCAAATGGTTCTTGTCGGTAAATGTTGGTCGCCTCGTCACATCTGAAGTCATCTCTTGACACCACATGTACGATTGGTATTGTTGTCTTGACACCAATTTGTGAACTTGGTACTTTCGGCATCAAAGGTTCTGAATGCTTGACAGTTGCTCCCCCTCAATTGTTGACCCGTGTTCTATCGAAAGAGCTGTAGTCGTCGTTTGAGTAGTCGCATCGTCGAGTATGTAGATACCAATTGTAGATAGCTATGGTTTTAGAGATGATAGCTTCAGAAAAACAAGACTTCTCTTGTTTTAACAAATAAATGCACTGATGCGTACATGTATTCGTGTTAGATTATGTTATAACGTAAACAAAATCCCTTACATGGTTATAAAGTAAACCATGCCCGAGAAAATTAATTCCCGTTGTTGAGCCAAAGCTTTCATAAGAAATAATTGACTTTAATATGAAAAACGGGTTGCAGTTTGAAATAACTACAAGCCATATAGGCAAGTTTTATGAAATATTTACAACTTTTGTATGAACTCTATTTATGGCGCCGTATTGATATTAATCAATATTTCTAAGGCCGTAAATATTATCGTACCAAAAGACATACCTTTGAAAAATAAAGTAAAAATATTTTTGGATTTTTATGAAATTTTCAATTTTTATGGTTTTTATATGGTTTTATATTTTTGTATTTTGCTTTTGTGGATAAAAATATAAAGAATATATACAGATGATCACAAAGGATACGAAGAATAGTTTACCACCACTATTCTTTCGCTTCATCTGCCAGTTCCTTAAGAGTCTCAGGCGAGAATGTTCTCAAACCTAGCTTGTCGGCCAAAAATTCCATTCGAGCACGATCTAAAGCCTTTGTGAAAATATCCACCAACTGATACTCAGATCGGACAATGTAAAGCTCTATCACTCCATTTTCCACTTGCTCCTTGATAAAGTGGTAGCGAATGTCAATATGCTTTGACCGGGAGAATTGAACATTGTTGCAGCATAAGGCAATTGCAATCTTGTTGTCGCAGTACATCGGAATCTTGTTGAAACCTAGACCATATTCAGTTAATTGATCTCATCCAAATAATTTGAGCACATCAACCAGACATAGCTATGTATTCTGCTTCCGTACTTGAAATTGCAGCGCTTTTCTGCCTTTTCGATGCCCAACTGATTAGTCGATCTCCTAGTAGTTGTAAAGTTCCACTCGTGCTACGCCTTGTATCTTGACAACCCGCGCGATCCGCATCTACATATGCCATTAGTGCAATCAAAGAGTCATTCGAATACCAAAGTCCCCGATTAATGGTTCCTTTAAGATATCAAAAGATCCGTTTAACAGTAGCTAAGAGTAACTCAGTAGGCCTAGTTTGATACCGAGCACACATACATATAGCAATTTGAAGATCAGGTCGACTAGATGTGATATACAGAAGGGTACCGATCATCCACCGATAAAGTGTCGGATCAACGACAATCCCATGTGGATCTACATCTAGCTTAGTTCGTTCCACCATTGGAGTATCTACGGGGTCGCAAGATTCCATCTTATATTTCTTAAGCGATTCAAGGACATACTTGGATTGATTGATAAAGATGCCTGTGGGACTCTAAGATATTTGAAGTCCTAAGAAGAATGATACCTTGCTCATCATTGACATCTTAAACTTGGAAGACATGAGTGTCACAAACTCATTGGATAAGGTTTGGGTCGAGGCAGCAAATATAATATCATCAACATATATTTGTACCATAATCATATCTTTACCTCATTTCTGAATGAACAACGTGGGATCCACCTTGCCTTTAGAGAAGCCTTGCGTAATGAGGAACTGTGACAATAGATCATACCATGCGCGTGGAGCTTGCTTCAACCCATAGAGAGCCTTCTTAAGCTTGTACACATGATTAGGATATTTAGGGTTCACAAAACCATCTGGCTGTTGAACATAGACCTCTTCCTTGATTTCACCATTGATAAATGCCGTCTTCACATCCATCTGATAGATGATCATATTCATGTGGGCGGCATAAGCAAGGAATAGTCTAATAGCTTCCAAACGGGCAACAGGTGCAAAGGATTCCATAAACTCGATACCCAATAATTGCTTGTATCCACGAGCTACTAGTCGAGCTTTGTTCTTTAATATTCCGCCTAACTCATCGAGTTTCACCTTGTAAACCCATTTCAAAGTGAGTAACTACACTTGATCCGGGCATTTTACAATTTCTCATACTTCAAGACGTATAAATTCATTAAGTTCTTCTTGCATGGCTTCTATCCAACAAGATTGGGTAAATGCTTGTTGCCACGTCTTATGTTCACCTTCACTGAGAAAAGCATCAAAATGACAAAACATTCCACTTTCTTGTAACTGACTTTGTGTGGATACCGGACGATTAGGGTCACCAATAATAAAATCTATAGGATGATCCTTTGTCCACTTGCTGTCATGTTCACGAATCCGTGGATTAGAGTAGACCGTAGTAGGAGCTTCCTCTAAGGTGGACGACCCGACATGATTAGAGTCGGGAATAGGTAAACCAAAGAATGGAAGTTCACGCATTTGAGCGAATTCCAAATCGTGATCATCATCATCCTGTTCATCATCAATAGGCATGACATGGGTAGTTGATACATGTGTTGGTTGAGAATTACTTGTTGAAGGTATATCATGACCAATTGTAGGTGTAGACGTATCAGATTGTGCTTCGGTTGCTGGAGCGACAACTTCGGTTACTAGAGCTATTACCTCAGGTTCTGGAGCAACAATACTTGGAGGAGTAAATAATTCATCAAAGAACGGTTGAAACAACGTATCCCATTCATTCCTAGAAGGTGGTGTAAATGATGATAAAGTAGGGTTGTTTGAGACAAGACCGGAACTAATGTTACTGGGTCCCATTCATGAAGTGCGGGTTCAGAGCTGCTTTGCTCAAAAGCCATTGCTGTCAGCTCATCAAAATCAACATTCATAGTTTCGAGGATCTTGCGAGAATTACGGTTGTAGATTCGGTATGCCTTCTTTGTGGGTGCATAACCAATGAAAATACCAATATCAGCCTTTGGTTGAAGTTTTCCCAAATTGTCACCATCATCATTTGGATAGTAGAGAGAAACAAATACATGAAGATATGATCAATCTGGTACTTTTCCATGTCGGAGCTCATAACGTGTTTTACCATGGCGTTTTCGAATTAGTGACCGGTTTTGGGTGAAAACTGCTGTAGATACTGCTTCTTCCCATAAAATAACGGAGCCTTTGCGTAAATTAACATCGTTCGAGCAGCTTCCATAAGTGTGCGATTTCGCCTTTCAACGACACCGTTTTGTTGTGGAGTGCGAGCAACGGATGTTTCATGAGAAATGCCAACTTTTTCATAATAATCACGCAATATTTGATTCACAAATTCGGTTCCATTATCTGTACGAATGGTCGGACAGTAGTGTTGAGACGCACTTGAATCATATTGAGAAATCCGATGATGAATTTAGGTGCCTCATTTTTTGTTGTAAGAAATTTCACCCATGTAAACCGAGAGTAATCATAGACAATGACGAGGATGTACTTTTTACCACTAAGACTTTCAACACGCATTGGCCCACAAAGATCCATATGCAACAAATAAAGTTTCTCTTGGTTGGTGTCTTCAGTCTTGGGTTTGTATGATTTCTTAGTGCTTTTCCATTGTACACACGGAACACAAGTGATCCTTGTGAAATGTAAGTTTAGGAAGACCACAAACAAGTTCGTTTTTCACCAAATGATTAATAGCGTCAAAGTTAAGATGAGATAACCGTCGATGCCATAACCATGACTTAGTCTTCGATGCTTTGGAGAGAAGACATACAGGAGAAGCGGCCATCATATCTTGTAGAGAAAAAGTGTACAAATTATTTCCTCGAGTACCTTTCAATAAATCAACCCCTTCAAAATTACGAATGAAGCAGGTATGCTCTCGAAAAGCAACTTCTAGGTTTGCATCACAAAATTGTCCCACAGAAAATAGGTTGTGACCGAGACCTTCCACATGATACACTCTTGAAATTATAACACTCCTAGTATGATATTCACCGTAACCCATTATCTTTGCAATATGATCATTTCCAAATCGAACCGTACCAAGAAACTTGCTGGCGAAAATTATGAGCTGAGAGCGATCTTCGGTCATATGCTTGGTGCAACCAGAGTCCAAATACCAGAGAACAATTTGGACCACCTGTTTTCAGTAACAACAGTAGACAATGCATTGGAAACTATTGGTTCCAGAGTGATAGCAGATACAGATATGATATTATCAGAATTGCTAACATTTGTGTTATCCTTAGATTTCCTGCATTTTCTAATGTGAGTTTTATCATTAACGGGTTTTATTGTTCCAACTTTCTGAGGTTTTGGAGTGTTAATGGGCACTACAGTGGGAGTAGAACTATTTAATGGGCACTTGGTTCCTACAGTAGTGTCGGTGTTCCTAGTTAAAGGACACGCTTGTGTTTTGGTAGCCTTAGCACTCCTAGATAAAGGGCACGCTTTCTTCGCTTTAGTGGGAGTGATCCTAGTTAAAGGTCACGCATTTCCTACTATAGTGAAAGTTCTACCAGTGGGGCGCCAGAACCAACCAACTTGGGTTAACACTTTCCCAGTCGGTTTCCATTCTAATCCATTTTTCCGGGCATTCATCTCATTCACATGGTCAATAAGGCAAGAATCATGATGACTAGAAAACATACATTCATTGCAATTCCAACATTTCAAATTAGAATTCACATTAGGCTTTGAATGCTGCACAATCGCAGAGCCTTTAGGTTTAGCAACATGATTCTTTTTATTCAAAACAGAAATAATATTCCTAGGATGGGCTTCTACTTTCTTCTTCACTTGACTACTAGATGGGGGCAAGATCCTATCATTCTTCTTGTTTCTTTTAATCTTAGATCTTTGAGCCTTAGTAGTGGTGCTTACTCCAGTAGAAGGCAACACGGGAATATTAGAAGTTGGTTTTGATTTTGCCTTATCTTTAGTGACCAATGTTTGAGATGGTTTAGTCCTAGGGCCCTTGTTAAGTGGTGTGACAGCGATAAGGTTCTTTTTGAATGCACTAGAGGACGATGCTGAGACGGTGGCTGCGTTATCCACAACATTCTTACCTTAGGGTAAGAAGTGTTTCCTTTAACTCAGTCAAAGCCAAATTTTTATCACAAATTTGTTCCCTCAATGATTGATTATGTGCAGTGGTATTAGCACATGCGGGCTTTACTGAATCGAAGAGTTGTGTATTTTTCTGTTTTAAGTTATCAACTTTGGACAAAATCTTGGAAACTCGATTATCTAGATCAAGTTTAATATTCTCAGCGGCCTCAAGTATGTTCACACAGTTAAGCTCCTTAGATTTCTCTATGTCTATCGGTAATTATTTAGAAACCTTGTCACTCAGCTGAAGCTGTTTTGATTGTAAATTCAATCGAAAATTCTTTTGAAAATTTGAATCATCTATATTAACACCTTCGAAAGACGTTTCAAAAATCTCTTGAAGAAGTTTTTGCGTACATTCAAGCGAAATACAATGCTTTTGAATCTCATCAAAACGTTTTGAAAGCGAAGAATAAGAATCATGAAGCTTTAAAAATTCAGCGTCAGATTCTTGACAAGTACTATCTACCACATTATCCACAGATTCAACATTATGCACAATAGAATCATTATCAACACTTTTATTCACACAGACGGAAACAATATCATGAGACATCGCTTGCTTTAGAAGCTGATCATTTTGGCGTGAAATTCGTTCAATTTCAAGTAAACTGTTTTCATATGCATCATCCATTTCATTGAAAACACGTCTAACTTCTTCTATTTCCAAAAGTAAATCTTGATCAATAGTGCTAAGACAAACTTTAACATTGTTTACAAAGGGAACAATTTCGTCTCGAAACGCAGCTCTATTGTGCTCAAAATTCCATTCACCTTTCGTTATGGCCATAGTCGTCATACGTTCCATAATGACCTTGTCAAAATCGACAAAGTGTTGGTGCACCGTATTTAAGCTATCTGACACCTTACTTACCGGTGGAATTAACTTAGTTAGATCCTTTTTGACAAGTGTAGGAGACTTACTAGGAAGGTTTTCCGTTGACAAACTTTGGGGCACAAAAACTGATAATTGAGCTAATTCCTTTTGTAAACGAATACGGGTCTTTTTAGAAAATTGATCTTTATTATGCTTATCATAATCAATCTTATGGAATTTTGAAAGCATTTTAGGTCGATTTTCTTCCGTAAGTGACATTGTCTCCTCAGTACTACGAACATCAGGTGCTTCTTTCGATATGCTAATCAGGGTCCCATCATAAAGACAAGGGATAATTCCTGAGCTTGTTTTGCATAACCAGGATTAGGTGGTAAATCTTGAATACGCTTAAGTTCGAGTTCTTTAAATGATTTAGTTAAAAGATGAACCTTTTCTTTGGAAGCGTATTGTTTTAAAAGCTGTTGTTCCTTGAATTTAAGAAGTTTGATAGCCTTAATTTCCGATTCAAACTTTTTTAGACTCGAGAGATTCAAAATCTATTTTAAGTTTCTGAAATCATTTACAACCGACTCTTTTTCTTTCAATTCATTGGAAAGATTAGCTTTTAATGATTCTATTTCTTTTAAGTGTTCAATCTTTTCAAAACGAAATTGGTCAAATTCAGAGTAAGCTATTTTTTCAGCTTGAGGGACCATTTCAAAAGTTTTGACCTTTTCCTTATACAACGCAAGCTCAACGGCTAGGTTGGCATTCATATATACGGTTTGTCGAACAGCCACATTCATGTTATCAATAATATGTTTATGCACCATTACCAAATCACGTTGATCATAAGATTCCATACATGTCGTAGCATTTGGTTGAGGTTCACTCAAATGTGTTGGTTTGGATACCGCATCATTTGAGTTACTAGTTCCCGAATGCTGTTTGAGGTTGTCATTTTCATGCTCAACATGATGTGGATTATCATGAAAATTATTAGATGTGGTTGGTACCTCACTTACGACATCAGAACCATAGTGAGAGAGATTAGAAACGAGTGCAGCTTGGGCTGAGTGAATGTCATCACAATCCGAATCATATGCATCAAGATCATCTGCTTGATATGTTGCATTAGAAGTAGAGACGAATGCAATGCCTTCATTATCTGCTGCCCCTGGGTCTGAAAGAAATGCTAATTCCTCTGAATCCAAGATCTTTCCTTTAGATTGAGCATCAACCAAATATATCTTCTCACGAAACCACGTTGCATCTCTTCTTTTTTTCGGCTGAGTACATTCCCTAGTCATATGACCTTGTCCTCGGCAATTGTAGCAAGTCATAACCTTTTGAGGACCAATAGAGCTTCCATTTCCACTAGCTTGAGAATTCACAGCTTGAGTGTTCACGGTCCTTGTAGGAGGTCCATATGAATTTTGCCTTCCCTGAATGGTTTGCACCGTCACTTAACCATCTTGGATAGTGGCTTGTTGTCGAGGATTTGAAGAAGTGCGGAGCTGATTGTTCGTTGGTGGAAATCCTTTAGTTGCAACAAGTTTTGACAAATAGGAACTGAGGTGGTTTAAGACATCGGTAGGTGTATCATTTGGAGTAAAGACCAGTGCTTGAATTGGTGGAAGTTCATTGGCGTAGAATGCTTGTGCTGGTGGTGCTTCAATTGGAAAATATCCTTGCTGAGGAGTATAGTCCATTGGAGAAGTGTTAGCTTGTGAGGGTGATGCCTGATGTGCTGGTTGCTGTGGATAAGGCTATTGAAGAACACTTTGTTGAAATGCTTGTTGTGGCATCATTAGTGGTTGATAAGATGGTTGTTGTGGTTGCTGATAGGTGTGTTGTGGTGACTACTACAAGTATGAAGGTTGTGGATAAGTGTAAGCCATGTTTGGTTGGGGGGATCATTTGTTGAGAAGCATACATGGCAAGTGGATCACGAACTTGAGGTGTAGACAACCGAGCCTCGATCACATGGCATTCGTGTTGTTGAAGAAAAGCTTGAATTTGATCCACAATGGTGTTATGCAAGTCCTTAGCCAGTTTAACAGCCGTCACGTACTTACGCCATTCAGATGGAAGGGTGTTCAAATACTTGGTGTTTAATTGAAACGTAGGAATTTCCATGCCATAGATATTGAGCTCATTTAACAATAAAGTAAACCTCAAATAGTAATCATTGAGAGTCTCCCCGGGGACATAGGAAAACTTATCAAAAGTATCATAAAGCTCACACTCTCGTTCTTGTTTAGTTAACGAGGTGCCTTGCATTAGAACACGAATTCTATCCCATAACTCTTTGGCAACTTTATGTTTGCTGACGAGTTTGTAGACATCTGGAGAAAGGGCTTGGAGAATGATGTTTGTAGCATACTTATCACATTTGTCTTGAATCTTCATATCTGCGGTCAATTCACCCGTTGTACGAGGACGAGTAACTGCACCTTCCGTCACTGTACCATAATCTAATGGTCCATTGAGCACCTATGCCCAAATTAGATGTCCATTTTCTTTGTTCAACATGTAAAGTTCCATTCGGGAAGTCCAATCCTCGTACATTGTCTTCTCCAACATTGGTGGACGATTATCCGTACCCGAAAGGATGGACTTATTCGTAAGAGATGTGTACTCCATTTCGATAAGTTAAGATTTACAAAAGTTGATCGAACAATGAGAGAAAGTAAATTTGTTTGTTTTTGTGTGTTGAATTCGAGAAATAATGTTGAAATCCCCTAATAATATGTTCTCGATGACCAAAAAAATTCCAAGACGAACAAAAACTCACGAGTTCGAAATTTTTTAAGGAATAATTTTGGGATCGTCGGAATATTGATCGGAATATCTGATCGGAATACCCTGTCGGAATAATCTATCAGAATACCCTGTCGGAATAAAATGTAGGAATACCCTGTCGAAATAAACTATCGGAATAATCTGTCGGAATATCCTGCCGGAATATCACTATCGGAGTACCTGTCGGAATATCACTATCGGAATACCCGTCGGAATATCACTATCGGAATACCTGTCGGAATAAGGATCGGAATACCTGATCACCAAACCTATCGGAATACTGATCGGAAAAATGACCGGAATATGTAAACCCTTTTCCGATGGAAGATATTGGAATATCTATCAGCATGTAAAACCCTTTTCCGATGAAACCTGTTGGAATAGTACCATAGTGAACAATTTTCCACTTTTCTCGGACAAAACTCAACCAATTCGAGATTTTAAGCCAAAAAATGATCAAAACACCGAAAATTTTTGTGTTTTTAGCCAAAGTAAATATACTAAATCTCTACCACAACTATGTAGAAGATTTGTATCAAGAAAAAACCATAAAAACACAAAAAAAATTGGTTCGTATGAAATAGATCAAAATAGGCACAAAGAATCAAGAACACAAACACATAAACAATACAATCATCCCATGGCTCTGATACCATTTGTAGGATATTATAAACCTATGTATATTCTAGAGAGAGAAAGAGATAGAAAAATGGTAGATTTCACACACACTTCTAGAGAGATAAAGTAAGAAACTATGTGAAAATATGAATGAAACCACACCCTCTCCAACTAAGGAGAGGGTTTATATACCAAGCCCATAAGATGGGCTTGGGCTTACAATATTGGGCCGGTCATACAAGCATGGACCGGGCTTTGTAAAAATATCTAGACTACGAGCTACTACTTAATATATTTTCGGAGTGACCGAATCTTCCTAAATACGTAAAAACGTATTTCTAACATATTCATTGAGATTTCACTAAAACCCACTTGTAGAACAATCCGAAATTTGACTAAATAATTTTGGTTAATTGATGGAATTGATATGAACCCATGAATAAATTGGTAATGGCATTGTTAAATGCTTACCCAAAAACCTTTGTTTTGAAAAACCAATGTTCAAGTTCATTGTTGATTTTACATAGTTAATATGTTATTGTCAATTATGAATTAGGTACATTGTGAGCATGGAAATGATAAGGATTAATCTTTTGTTTATCAAGAAATTGATGGAACACGTTCTCAAGTTTTTTTATTTTTTATTTATATATAACATATGAGTAATTGGGGAAATATTTATATGTTATTTTTAGGTACTATCATGACTTCGGGATACCAAAATGACCACCAACGTACTAGAGAATATATGCCTAATCTTTCTTCTTTGCGTCTAACTCGTTCTACTCAAAACACTTATCGTAGTCTTGAATCTCGTTGTTTTCATGAAGGACGCATTGTTCCTTCTAACTTTCTTGGACTTGACTTTATTCGATTCATGTTCAATTCCACTGGCTTTGATTGTTTGCTTGATATAAATGAGCCAATCTTTCCTTCCTTCCTCATGAAATTATTTAACTCGTACACATTAATGTGGATCAATAATGATTTATCTATAAGATTTTCCATCAAGGGGAAAACCTTTGTATATACTCTTGAAGAATTTGGTAAGATTCTCAAAGTTCCATACGAAGGTCAATGTAGGTTCACCGACGCTTGGAGCTTAAACTTGTAGAAACTAGAAGGGGGGGGGGGGTTGAATAGTTTCTCGTCGGTTTATCTCCTAATTAAAATTCCTTTCAGTTGGGTGAGTGAACAAAACTATATTTTACTTAAAAGCTAGTTGCATAATGATTAGGTTCAATTCTAATGCATTAACAATGTATAGTAAGTGTAGTGATAATGAATGTAAGTAAAGAGTAAGGAAAGAAACAACCTAGTAGGAAGACACCAAGATTTATAGTGGTTCGGCAACGAGGCTCTATCCTCGTTCCTACTCCACTCCTCGAGTACACCTTACTCGAGATTTCCACTATATCCACAAGCTCCCTTCTTGGCGGAGAAAACCTTACAATGTCGCTTACATTATTTTCCGACACTAAGCTAAATGTCGAGACCTAATCTTAGCTAGGACTAATCTACACAACGTCGCCCACGTCACTCTTTTACGACACAAGGCTAGATATCGAGTTCTAATCCAAAGGTAGAACGAATCTTCACAACGTTTCCTACTTCACCATTTTCCGACACAAGGCTGGATGTCGAGTTCTAATCCAAAGCTAGAACCAATCTTCACGACTCTTCACTTTGAAGCTAAGTGAGAACTTCACAAAACACAACTACATATCACTGTATAGTTTAGTGTGAACTCACAAGACACAACCACATCACTTTATAGTTTAGTGAGAACTCACAAGACACAACCATATCACTTTATAGTTTAGTGAGAACTAACACAACTAATTACAACTCAACTAATCATATCCAAGTACGCACATGTAGCTTGGATCTACACAACATAAATCCAAGCACACACATGTGCAATGGATGTACAAAACTCTAATCCAAGTATTTACAAATAGCTTGGATGAACACAACTAGTCCAAGTAACCACAAACACATTGGATCTACACAATACATAAATAAACAAATGATGAACATGACTAGATCTTTTAGGAGAAGGTGATCTTCATCAATGCTACATATTTAATCACATCACAAGTGTGTGAGTGATCTTCTGTTTGGACAAGGTAAAGAAGGAGATCCAGAGGATAATCATGAGTAAACATACTTAACACATTAAGTAATAATTTACAAATGACTAGGATTAGATAGGAGAAAGAAGGTTGAAGAAGATGTCCAAAAAGGGTTGATGAGAACGCAGATTTGATCCACTATTTATAGGACAAAACATCCAACGGCTATATCTGCCCGCGATTCCTTATTGGAACCCGTGGTTCCTTATCGATAAGGAACCGCCGTAGGTGCTAAGGTATCACCGGCGTAGAGTCCGCTCTTTTTGTCTTTTAGTGAATTTGAATTATCTGAGGCTGTTTAAACCTTCAAAGGATATTCTTATGGCATTTTGAATATGCCATATTCAAATTTGCATTTTCAATTTAATATAACATTTTCTTAAAAATAAAGTTTATTAAAAATCTTTTGTTATGTTTGACGAAAGTGAGTTTTAAGGCTAATCACTTTTATGATCACTAAGCATAATTAAGATATGTTAGTGTAATGATTATTACCTTGATGATAGTGTTTGTTAGATAATTCGTTTTATGATTGTGTTTGACAATAAATGTCTTTGTAATTTGTCGTGATCAAAACTAAGAAAGATTAATGAATACTAACAATATTTTTAGGCATTTCTTTGCATTAACAATCTCCCCCTTTTTGATTACGACAAACTATAAACTCATTTACGTAAAATACAAGTTTATTCGAATTATTAACGAGTTTATCACTATCATTTCTCCCCTTTTTTCGAAGAAAAAAGGTTAGCACAAGTCTTTGAAGAAGAAAAGAACCGGACTTTTGCTAGTAGCTCCCCCTTGGTGCTTACTCCCCCTTGCTTGGGGCACCAAGTAAATGAGCTAAGGTGACATGCTACACAAAGGTTAGAAGAAAGAAAAGAAACACCAATGTATATATGTGCACTACTTACTAACTAACTTGAGAGGGAGAAGGAAAAGAAATCTCAAATTAGAAGCAAGCATTTGCTAAGTATGTCAAAAGGGTGTGTATTTACAACATCATATTTCAATTGGTGGAATAAAGGAAGAAAAGAAACATCAAAACCAATCAAAGATGATTTAAAATGTCAATGGGTTAAAATTTAGAATTTATGGAATCACCCATAATTAATTTTAAGTTTTAACCATGATCAACACTTTAACAAATGTGTGAAATAGAATTAGGGGGAAAGATAACACACATAACATTCATATTACATAAATATGAAATAACATACAAGATAAATATTCATACACAAAATATGAATATTTAAAGCAAAAAATATGGAAAATAGACCACAAAGCATAAACTACTCTAATAGTGATAATCTTCCAAGATTGCTTAAATTTTATTGACTCAAACAACTAAAGTACAAAATGTGCCTTAGTTGGAAAAGAAAGACGACGAAGCATCATTCGAAGTTTTGTTCACGGGAACGAAAACTTTGAGAGGAGGTCGAGTGAGGAGGAATTCAAGAAAATTTAGCTTGTCATAGATATGAGCAAGTTCAATTTGTTGAAAACGACAACAAGCACACGAGGAACCATGATGCAAGACAAAGTCGTTAGATGGGGGAGGTCCATCAACATTAGAGGTTGGTGGATAGGGATATAATGGATAAGAGATGTTTTCACAATGCCTAGTGAGGTTAGGAAAAGAAGATAGGTCATTGAGTTGAGGAGAGTTGAAAGCTTTAAGTGGTGGTGGAAGAATTTCTTTTTCTCCGGTAATTGGATTTATAGAGTAAGTCTCATTCCAATATTGAATCGGAGAGAAAGAGGAATTCTTGGAGGATTTCGGAGAAGAAGAATCATGAGGATTCTTGTTCTTTTTTTTATCCAAATGGGTTTAACCGAGATTTTTGGTTTCTTTGAAAGCTTAGAAGAAGTAGCTTTAGGTTGAGAAGTTTGTGACAAAGAAATGTGAAGGTTAGGAAAGGAAGAATTAGGCATTATGAGGGATGAAGGAAAGAACTCCCAAAAGAGAAGAATTTCAAGAAAATAGACAAGGCAATGATTTGAAATGAAAAAGAAAGGTTTTAGGGAATATTTAGCCAAATTGGGTAAACAAAGAAACTTAACCAAAACAGTGGTCAAAGAAGAAAGACCAAAAATAAGCCAATAACGGATTTACTGGGCGCGGTTCTTTAATATAGCCCGCGGTTCCATATCGATATGGATCCACCTGGAGGCTAAGGAACCGCGTCCAGTGGACTGCAAAACTTGATTTTCCAAAATTTTGGAGAAAGATAAGACTTTTTCAAAATTTTGCAAATCTTGGATTTTTACCTCTTTTAGCACTAGAGTATGCTAGGGTTGCATAAAAGCAACACTTTCACAATCTTGGCAAAGGGTGACAAAATATATAAATAACATTTTGTTCCAATTTTAAGTCATGTTTTTAGAGGTTGTAATAGATTTAGGTTCAATTTTAAATAAATTGAAGTTGTTTAATGTGATCACATAGATTAAGCACATAAAAACTAAATCCATACATCATCCACATGAGAAAATCATGAGGGAAAGGAAAGAAATACAAGAAATAAAAAGACAATTAACTACTACAAAGATAGCTAACAACTAGGTCTTGAGTTCATAGTTCTCTTTGGCTTGACCTTCTTTTTAAAAAAAAGCATGTTAATTTGAAAACCATCATTCATCTCCTAGGAGGAGGCATGGAGAACAAGACAAGCAAGAAATCATGCAACCTTCTATGAAGGCCAAGCATCTCCATCCTTAGGTTTTGAATGATGTAGTTATTATAGAGACAACATGGGCAATTTGCACCATGAGCTTATAAGAACCAAAAGAAGTAAGGATCACCCATGAAGTGATGGATAGGAATGCCCAAAATAGGAGCATTAGTCTTAGAGGGTGGAGGAGGTGGTGGAGGCATAGTGTCTAAGGGTGAGATGGGAGAGTTTGGTGGAGTGAAAGGAGAGGTGACCAAAGGCTCAAGTACAAAGGGGATACTTTGTAGAGGTTGAGGTTGAGAAATCCCATCCAAAGGAGGACTAGGGGTGAAAGGTGAAGAAAGCTCATTCATTCTTAATTGGAATGAAGAGGAGGTAAAACCATGAGAATGGTTAGTACCATGGGTTGAGTTTATCTTGCATGGAGCAAGGGGTGATGAAGGTGAAGATGAAATAATAATGGGAGAGATCTCATTTTTGGGAGTGTGAAAAGATGAAGAACCAATGTTAGGTATCTTGATCTTAATTTTAAGGCTTCTTTTTAAGGAAGAAGTTTTGGAATAAGTGGATTTTCTAGTGGAAATCATGGTTGTGTGATAAGGTTTAGAAAAGAGTTGAAGGGATGAAGAACACAATCAACATGAGAGGGTTTAATAAGAGAAGGGAATGATCCAAACTAGTAATGGGTTAAAATCATTTTAGGTCAATTGTTAATCCCAGACTTAGATCGATTTAGCTTGTGTAAACGAGATTAGATCAAGTTATACACGTAGAGAAACTTTGTTTATATATAAAGTAATCTAAGTGTTATGCGGAATTAACACTTAAACAAGAACACACAAAGATGTAAAACAAACTTCCACTTGATTGATAATAACGAACTTGCTTACAATGAAAGTGTTTAATGTATGAAAACTTATATATGAAACATAACCTAAAGGTCTTCTTTTATAGACATAAGAAGCCTTGTACAAGAGTCTACGTATCAACTATTCTAGGTAAAGATAATTATAGAAAATACAATGTTGATCCTATCTTTACTAGAAACAAACTAGAAACAAAATACGCGTAGACCATATCTTTCTATCAGTGCTTGTTTTCAACCTATCAACGCTTGAATTCTTTCTGTCAACGCTTGATCTGTTAGTGTTTGTTTTCTTCTTATCAACGCTTGTTTTCCTCTTGTCAGCGCTCAAGTGGATTGGCTACATTTTATTCCCAACAATCCTCCCCTAAACTTGATATCTACTCTAGTAATCAAGTTTCTGAATAAAAATTAAGAACTAGGAGGAATCTTACAAATCTTATCATATTGGTAATAAACATGCCTAATCAAATCTTTGGCCACGTCACTTGAATAGTCAGTCTCCAGCTGTGTTGTCTTCATCTTTTCTAAAACTTCTTTGGACATGGAATACTGACCATCTACAAGAAGATACTCAACAAACTTTGTAGAGCTCAAATAATACACACCAGCAGCTGAATACAAACGCCATTGAAGACCACTGAGATCATCCTCAAGATCCTTCCAATCAGCAGGATCTTCTTCTTTTGGTCCACACATTCTCTTGAATGTTGACCAAAGTTTTATTCCATTGACTGAAGTAGGAGCTTCAGTCTCATACTTGGCCTCCAACAACCTCCAAAGGTCTACCAAGTCTTCTCTATCCACACTTGCAAAGAGAGACACAAGAGTAGTAAATGTGTGTACCTCTTTCCCATACCTGCCAATCCTCCAAAACCCACTTGCATCCTCTTCATAGCTTATGATAGGGTTTCTGGCATCAAGAGGTAACACTTGTACCATATCTGAAGCTTCCATGGGTGAGAGCTTGATGCTCCTTCTTATAACAGCTTCACTGGGCTTCAATCTATCCATATCTTTAGGAAACTCAAGAGGAACTCCCTTCTTCAAAGGTCTTGGAACAATCATTGCCTTCTTAAGCTCCAACTCTTCTGCAAGTTCTTCTTTCCTTTCATCTGAAAGAAGTCTGATAGTATTCATTTCATGCACTTTTGCCTAAATAGGATAAGCCTTATACTCCAATTCTTCAAAGGATAATCCCAACAATTTCTTATAGGTCCATCCTGTTCCATGACATCTGAGTAGCATGTAGTAAAGCTCCCTTCTATCCCTCTTTAGTAGTGAAAGAACATTGCTAGCTTTGTGTTTCTGAATTACCTTGTAGTCTTTTTGAACTCTTAGAAGAATCTCCAAACCCCAAATTTGGTCTGAAATAGTCAAATATGGATTCTCTATACACCTATTCTCCCAATCATGGTACATCCGAACAACTTCTGGCATATCAAAATCTACTTGCAATTTCAACTCTCTAAGCTTCTCTCTTGCCAAATCATCACCATATTCAAGTATTTCTGGTTGTTCTATTATCATCACACTTGAATCTGAACTTGCTTCATCACTTCCTTCTTGTTCCTCTGAATTGACAACAAATGGTGATTCACCAACCTTCTTCCTTTCTTGTTCCATAAGTTGTGAAGCCAACCTTGAATCAAACTCTACTTGTGCTGCATTCTTAGGAACTTCTACATCTACCATGATTCCTTTACCCTTATCTAATGGATCAATGATGGGTAAGGATGATGGTAATACCTGTGAAGATACTTCTTTGATGATAGCTGATGACTGGAATATATCAACCTCGTCTGCAGGTCTGTCAATGCTTAAATTTCTTGTGTCAACGCCCAATTTGCTCATGTCAGCGCTTGGTGTGTCAGCGTTCAAAGTTTGCTTGTCAACGCCCAAATTACTTATCTCAGCGCCTCTTGTAAATTGCTAGAACATAGCTGTAAATGACAAATTTTAATTGGTAGGAGTTACCAGAGATCTATCAAAACCTGGTTGCTTCTTCAATTTAGTTAGGGCCTCAGCAATACCCAAAGATTCTCCATCATGTGAGCCTTTATCACTCACATTAATCTGCTCATCCTCCCCTTTGGAAGATTCCTCCATCCCACGCCTTGTGCTAGCATTCTCCAAAAGGACAATCCTATCCCTTAATTGCTTGAGTTCAAGGCCTTATGTACTGACAATTTGTACCAAGTTTGCATTTTGCTTTTGCAAGCTAATGCAGATAGCCGTCAATTCCATTAATGTGTATGGTTCCAATCTGCCCTCCTCTAAAATGGGTATTTGACCTCCCAAGTTAGATTCATGGGGCATGGATGAGGTCTTAAAGATGTTAGGACTGTCTTGGCCTGCATCTAAGCCAGAACCAATAGTCCCAGCCTCATCCATAGCACAAACCACACTTGTGGTGGCGGTTCTCTCTGCTACATGGCTAGGACCACTAGAGGAGAACACTCCAGTAGTCCTTTGGCGTTTTTGCAACCTATATTGTGGTGGGGTAGAAGATGATGTGGACTGGGTTGATGTGGGAAGGTTAAGGGGTGTTTGGGTCTGTGAAGGAAAGGTGTCAACGCCAACATTTAAGGTGTCAGCGTTGAAGGTTTCTTGGTCAATTTCCATGCGTTGAGGTGAAGGTAAAGGTTATGTTATTAGGTAAAGTTGTGGTTGTGGGTCTGGTTGGGGTTATGCTGGTGCAATAACAGCAAGCATAGCTGGGGTGAGGGGTAATTCACGGTGAGGGGGTGAATTCATCTTTGTAAAAATAGCTTTCTTTTGCACATGGATCTCATAAAAATCATCATGATCCCTTGTGCTGTAATTTTGCACATCAAAAACCATTTGCAAAAATCTGGGATAAGCCAAAGTCATCTTATTCCCTTTGTTTTTATACATGCCATCAAAAATCATTTTTGAATAATTAAACTTTTGCCCATTTGCAATGCACACAATTGCACTAGCAATTGATCTATTAATTTCATTATGTGCAGTACATTTGGGACTCAAACATTGTAGGATGACATGTATGAGGTACTTCCAGGCTGGGGGAAACTCTTGTTTATGATATTTGTTTAAAGTGTCATCATCAGGGAAAGGATACCCCAAAGCCCTTAGTCCTTGTTCTATTTCATTAATGGGAAGGGTGGTTATACCATCAGCATCATCAAGATGCAAAGCCTGGAGAACCAAGGCTTCAGTAACCACCCATGTACGCCCATGAAAAATAGCTGATAATGTAGTCACATTATTAACTGTTGAGGAACTAACAGTGTTCCAAAATTGTTTAATGTGCGTGATAAAGATGAGAGGATCATGAGAAAGAGCATACCTAATAGGAGATGCATTCAAATACGCCACCATCTAGGTGTATTGTGGAAACAGAGTGTCATCAGCGTCCAAATATGCAATCATGTTGTGTTGACTCCTGAATCCCAATACCAAGTCACTTGGTTTAAATTTTGGTGCCATTGTAGAAGAAAGCTGTTTTTGAATTATTGAGAAAGATGAATTATAGGAGAAAATTGTTAGACAAGAATATGAGGTACCCTGTTTAAAAATAGGAGCCAAATATATAGGAGAGATAGGTGTATGTGATTGGTAAAAAATGAAGCAACTATTTTCAAAATATAATGATGAAAATATTGAAAAGAAAATAAGTTATCTCATGCATTAATTAAAAGTTATCTGCTCCCAAAATTACGGCCCCAAAATTCATCAAAAAGTAACAACTGGGTAGGTCCCAATGAGTGTCAACGGTAAAAAATAACCCATCAACGCCCAACGGCTATATTCTTGTCAACGTTTGCCAAAGCCATGTCAGCGTCTAAATTGGTCATAACAACGCTTGGAAAAATACTTGTCAGCGTCAAAAAATAAAAGTAATAAAAATGAAAAAGGACCTTAACAAAGTAATTTATCCTAGTGAAGATAACCTATAAATTGATAATTAGTATAGGGCGGCAACCACTGTCCAGTTATGTACACTTGCTTTTGCAAGATAGACATAACAGTCCTCTAGTGTCCCTTGCTAACCAAATTCTTAACAATTAAGTTATCTCATAAAATTCCTTGTAACTCCCAGGTAAACCCATGATAAAATCATTCCCAAGTCTCCCAACAGACCACATCCAATTCTAGGCCAAAAATGTCTTGGCAGCATGCATAGTATATCAACTTTGCATGCTACAGTGCCTCATGATTTAGTAAAACTAACTCATACTCACCTGTGGACACAATCTAGAATTGTGATAAGAGTATTATAAGAATACCCAAAAGTCCTAAAGGTTCCTAAAAACTCCCTTTAAACTGTGATACATATGTTGCTCAAAAATATGCACGAACATAAAAATTTATGTCAAGATAGGAATATAAATATTCCAACCATCATCCATAAAAGAAAACATGCTCAAATGATTCTCCAAGGATCCATAAGCAACTCTGTATCCAATGGTACAATGCTAACACCACCTGCACACATAGATCAAAAACCACAAAACAAACATTGTTGCTGACAACGCCACGATAACACTTGTCAGCGTTAAGGTAACCTTTGTCAGCGTTAGAAAAATATAGTGGAAAATCTAACTTCAAAAAGACCAATAACAATGCATTATCCTGTACATAGTTTTACAATAAGACCCCAAAACACATATTATGTGAGATTGATCATTCCAATACTTGTTACCAAGTATTGAAACCTTCCAGCATCAAAAGGTTTAGTTAATAAATCAGACACGTTTTCTTCTTTGTCAACCTTATCTGGTTGTATTAAACCCTTTTCAAAACAATCCCTTATAAAATGATGTCTAATTTCTATGTGTTTTGTTTTAGAATGATATACAGGATTATTAATAATGCATAAAGTGCTGTTATTGTCAACAAAAATCTTGGTATGCATGAAATTATACCCATAATCCAACAGTTGGTTCTGAATCCATAAGACTTGTCCACAACAAGCAGCTGTAGCTACATACTCTGCTTCAGTTGTAGAATTGGCCATCATTGTTTGTTTCTTGCATTGCCAAGAGATCAACCTACTCCCAAGAAACTGACATCCACCAGTTGTGGATTTTCTATCAAATTTATCACCACCATAGTCACTGTCTGAATATACAATAAGCTCCAATGGTGAATCTTTTGGGTACCACAAACCAAGATCTGGATAACATCTAAGGTACCTAAAGATTCTCTTGACATCATAAAGGTGACATTCTTTGGGAGTCACTTGATGGCGTGCACATGCACACACAACAAACATAATGTCAGGTCTTGAGGCTGTGAGATACATCAATGATCCAATCATTGATCTATAGTGCCTGACATCCACATCTTTTCCATCTCCAACTTTTCCCCAAGGGTGTTCTCTATCCATAGGAGTAGTAGCCCTCTTTTCATGTGGAGAAAAGCCAAACTTCTTCAAGATCTCTGTTACATACTTATCCTGAGAGATGAAGATACCATCTTCTTTCTGCTGAACTTGTAACCCTAGAAAGAAGTTCATCTCCCCCATGGCACTCATCTTGAATTTGTCTGTCATAAGCTTGGAAAATTCTTCACTCATCTTTGGATTGATGGAGCCAAAGATGATATCATCCACATAAACCTAAACAAGTAAGACATCCTTACCAGCCTTCTTTGTAAATAATGTCTGGTCTATGGTGCCCCTTTTGAATCCATTTTCCACCAGATAAGTGGATAATGTGCCATACCATGCTCTTGGGGCTTGATGAAGTCCATACATAGCTTTCTTGACTCGATACACCTTGTCTGGATTCTCTAGATCTTCAAAACCAGGAGGCTGCATAACATATACCTCCTCAACAATTGTGCCATAGAGGAAAGCACTCTTCACATCCATTTGATAGATAGTGAAGCCCATGTAGGAAGCATAGGCTAGAAATATCCTTATAGCTTCAATCCTTACAACTGGTGGAAAGACCTCCTCATAGTCTATCCCTTCCTCTTGTGTATATCCTTGAGCCACTAAACGTGCCTTGTTTCTGACCACAATGCCTCTTTCATCTTTCTTGTTTCTTAGAACCCATCTTGTCCTAATAGGTCTGACATATCTGGGACAATCAACCAGCTCCCTAACATCCCGAATAGCAAATTGGTGAAGCTCATCCTGCATTGCTTCCACCCAACTTGGTTCTTTGAGAGCATCAAAAATCTTCTTGGGTTCCTATTGTGATAGAAAATAGGCAAACAAACATGCTTGAACAAGAGGGGTATCAACCTTCTTGTGTATATTGGCAATAAATCCACCAAGACTTTGATGAGATCTTCTAGTCTGAACAGCAGACATAACATCTCCAATAATTTGAGAAGTGGGGTGATTCTTCATGGTAGAAGTAAGAACTCCTCCCTCAAAAAGTCTGTTGTCTTCAATCTCATCATCCATGTTGCCAATATCTTCTTTAGACTCTCTTTCATCAATATTTGTATGAACCTCTTCATGTCTTCTTGAAGGTTCACCTTGTTCAAAATTTGAAGAGAAAATATGCTCAAAAGAGTTGTCAACGCTTGAACCAAGGTTGTCAGCGTTTGATCCATCCACGCCTGAAATGGTGTTGTCAACGTTTGAGCCATCAACGCCTGAATTTGTCCTGTCAGCGCCAGATTTTCCTTAGTCAGCGCTTGAAGGACCATGCATGTTGTTAACTGGTGATACTTGGGGACCAGCATTTTCCTTTCCAGCAGCAGCAACAACAGCAACAACAGCAAAAGCATCTGTCCATATGGGAATAGTGACATACTCTTGTATTGGAGATGACTTGTCTGCTTGTGATCCAACCTCTTCATTAACCTGTATACTTGAAACATCAACAACTGGTTCTTCCACAACATTTGAAGTTACCTTCACAATGTCTGGATTAGTAACAGGCATATAATTCAAAGTCCTAGATAGAGGTTCCAAGTCAAACAACCAATTTGGACCACTTTCAGGATCACTAGGTTTACTCTCTAAAAACCTAACATGTACTTTTTCAAGTATACGTTTTTCCTTCTTAAGGTAAACCCTATATCCCTTACTCTGCACTGAATAACCCATGAAATAGCCTTCATCACCTTTAGCACTAAATTTACCTAAGGCATCACTAGTATCTAGTACAACTACATGACAACCAAAAGGTTTAAGAAAACCAATATTAGGTTTCCTTCCCCAAAGTAACTCATAAGGTGTTTTGTTATGTATCTTCTTGACCAATGCTCCATTCTGAACATAACAAGCTGTATTCACAGCCTCAGCCCAAAATGTAACACCCCCAAATTTATACAACTCAATACAGCGGAAGACTAGTTGGTGTTACAGGATAGCACATTACTCACATCATAGACAACGCTTAAAAATCGCGTCGTTTAATAATAAAACATTTCCATTCATAAATATAAATTTTACATAGGTCCCAAGTCATATTATTTCATACAAATTTTACAAAGCATTTGAATGGAAATTGTTATCTAAGTGCGGGCCATAAATTCTTGTCGTCTTCCCGAGAATTACCTTCAAGTACCTGAGATAAAACATGTTAAAAGAAAAGGTCAGCGAAAACGCCGAGTGAATTCATAGAGTTTAATGAAATCCATCAATATAACATCGGTATAAAATTATTACCGAAAATCATTTTGTACAAATCTTTGTAATAGGCCATAAAATAGCCAAAGTCATTTTATGCAAATCCTTATCAAAAATCATAATATAGGCTTTCGCCTTCATAATCATTATACGAACCATTGTCGTTAAAAACATCATACAATACGTTTTATAACGTTAAATAAAAACCGTTATATGAATATGGTTATGTAAAACCAAAACACGAACATAAAATCAATAATAAGACCATGTATTGCTAGTCAGGCAATATATCGTAATTCGGTGCGTATAGCAGTATTTCGTTAATTGGATTATTATAAGTCGCATGACATTGTTACCTTACTATAACAAACAACGGGTAGCTAACCCAAAACTCAATTTGCCCATCTAAATTAGCGTGTCGTCACAATAATCACGCTTGTATAAATCTTCTCATACATAAATTCGATTACCAATCAATGTGGCACGACGGGGATCAACCGTCAAGGCGCGAACTAGGGTGATCGTCCCCAAATAGTACTATTATATGCATAAGCGTCTACCAAATCCCGGTAGTTCACAATTCATGCTAATGGGACTTTTAGTGACATAACCTAACTTTAATAATCCATTTTATTTCATACATCGGGTCATATAATCATTCATCGGGTCATACAATCATTCGGGTCCAATCAATAAACAAACAATCGGGACAAATGGTGTCCTATTTTATCAAAACTAACAGGTTATCTCCCTCGCGGGTTTATAAAACATTCCATAAAAACATTTAAAAGAGTGCGAGGCTATGAACTCACGTGGATGTGGGAAGGCGGGTTATCGGCAATTCGGACGTACGGTACGTGCTTCAATCACGGAAACCTAGACAAATATTACTCGTCTTAGACTTTTTTCCAATGACTTTATAAAAATAATAAATATACATATGATGATTTTTTACATATGATGATGATCAAGTGGGTTTATATATTCTTATTTACTCATTTTAGTGTTTATGTATTTTTAAACTTTTACTAGTTTACTAGTTTTACCTATTTACATGTTTTAGGTCCAATAAGCCTATTATAAGTTCATTAACTTGTATTAATCCATTTTATACTTGTATTATCAGTATTTATACTTTACATGTTGAGCCCAAATGGGTTAAGCCCAATAAGTAATTTTTATAAGTGTTTAACTTATTTAGTTAAATTATTAGTCCAAATATGCTAACTTAGCTCGTTAATGTCCGTATGTCATATAGTTCGGGTTTTATCGGTTTTTACT
Source organism: Glebionis coronaria (assembly GCA_025667525.1). Lineage (NCBI taxonomy): Eukaryota > Viridiplantae > Streptophyta > Magnoliopsida > Asterales > Asteraceae > Glebionis > Glebionis coronaria. The sequence continues at coordinate 336,822,804 of CM046880.1, read as the reverse complement.
TGTATTAGGTACTTACACATCAGTATATGACTTTTAAAAACTTTACATTAGACGGGTTTGATCGTCTAAGTCTTAATTGGCGAAAACCGTTAATTTTACGATAATAGTCGAAAAAGTCGTAAAAATCATGTTTATAGTTTTTATAACTTATAAATCTTATTCAACTACCATTTTTATAACGTGTCCATTTATTTAACCTTATACATATTTATATAAATGAAATTTATAACTTAGTGGGTTTTAATTCACATTTTATACTATTTTAGTTTGAGTGCTTATATAATACTATTAAACATTAATTATTCAAAATCTGATTATTAGTTTCATCTTCACTATTTTTATCATATCTTGAGTTCTATAAGGAGATAGAAGCTCATTTTTGGATGGCATAAACTTCATATTATGTGCTACAATTAAGTTAGTTATAGCTACTGCTCATTCCATGTCTAACTATCCTTAACAGTCCCTACAAAACAGACTATTCAGATTGGTACACTCATCTTGTTTTGATCATATCTCACTCATTTTTATGATTCCATTGTATGGCCAACTCTCACATGTGTATAACACCTAATACTTACTGTATATTGGTTCCACTTCACCATTTTATCAGTTTAACATTTGGTTACTTACTGTTTTTATACAGCCATCATATTTAGCAAGATTTTAACCTTGTTACCTATGGTTTTCATCTCTTTAATCATATTTATCAACACTTGATCCCCACACAACATTTTTATCATCATATATCCATCATATACATATAAAATAAGAAAGAAAATACATGATTACATAATCAAAATAACAAGAGGATGGAAAGAACAATATTTATACCACCAAGGTTGTGTAGTTTATGATCAAGGCTTGGATTTTGATGGAAGAACTTGTGATAGATCAACACCAATATTCATGGCCACTAATACTTGTAAACTTCATGTAGAAATCAGCCCTTGAACATCACCAAATCTTCTCCTTGGATGTTAAAATCACCTCCAATCTTCAAGGCTTCAAAGGGGCATCAGCATATGTATGAATAACATATGATTTTATGGTCAAACTAGATCAAATGAGGGTTGTTGTTGGTGATTTTGGGACGAAATTAGAGAGAGTTTTGAGAGAGATTGGTGGTTTTGCATGTAAGATAAATGAACAAATGGTTTGGGTGTGAGTGGTTTTAGTATTGATGCTAGTTTGGTGAAGTGGCTAAGACATGTGTCTTAGCTTACTTCTTAAGCTTGACACATCATGGTGTTGTGGCTTATTTTAGCCATCCATGAGTGGGGGTGGGGCAAAAGTGGTTTGTCTCATCCCATTTATTTACGGGTACTCCTCGATTCTAGTTTCCTCGATTTGCGTGCCCTCGGGTCGTTTTCGGAAAAACGTTTTTATAAATTATGAATCAACGGCACAAAACGAATCTAATAAAAATTGTCTCATCAAAGACGGAGTTCGAAAACGTAAATACGTAATCCTAAGGTTTCCGGTAGTCGTAAAGGACGTTAAATTATAATCGTAAGTCCTAATCTCTTCTCGTAAATTTGTGAGTTTATGAACCAACACAAATTTAAAATCTCAAAATAATATTTACGGATAAATTTATTTTCTGAAATGTCGGACTGTCACCAAAACGGTGTATGTAAACGTAAGCACGTAACGTAGAATCCTCCGGTTTAGACGTAGTCGATGCTACTTCAAGACGTAAATCCAAATTTCTTCCCAAAAATAAGTGAGTTCATATTATAACATTAAAATAATGTTTTCAATTAAATATTGAGAATAAAATATAAACCATAAATTGACGGATTGTCACAGCATTTACCCCTAAACAGGATCTTTGTCCTCAAAGATCATCTTACTACTCGCTTCTTATAGAGTTAAAGCCATGTGGGTATTTCCTCCACATTCGGTCTTTTCTCACCAGTGTAATTCATTACAATACGCGAGTTTCATCAAACATAACTACAGGAATAAGATCAGGCTTAATGTTGACTTACTTTCTCTATCCATGATGTTCACGGGTTTTTGATGAATGCAACTTTTCACCGATCTAAACTTTATCAAGAAGTGATCAGATTCTCACTTGATAGACATTTTATCAAGTTCGATATACGAAACATAATTCACGTAGCTCTTGAAGTCCTAGGGTAGATCCAGCTTATATGCCTTTCAAACCAATCTTTTACATCATCTCAATGGTCCCATACAACGGGGACTTATATCCCATGACCTTTCAGATCATCAATTCATTTTTCCATGGTTAAAATATTTGGCATAACTTTGCTACCCATCTGGCACTTTAAGATCTACATTTCATATTCACATAACCTCCTACCTACTACCGGCTGTCAATAATCAGATCCTAATTTCAACAATCATTTCAGGTCTCGCGGGTCGAGTATTTTGTAAGTTTAGGTTCGCCATCATAGGAAACCTTAAACCTAAAAGACATGTCCAACTCACAATGGGTGTATGTCGGGTGTCTTCATCTCAACTCCTGCTTACAGATGCTCTAATATTTAGATCCTAACAAGATTTGATCTCGATCCTAATACGACAGTTTTCAATGATAATCTCTCCAAAGGAAAACGATTATATGGTTTATTACCAAAGGTCAATCATTCAAACATAGAACAGCGCTTATAGTATTTTGTATCGTTACTTTACCTCGTCCCTTCGATTGGGGTGGTACACAGTACTCTCATCAAGAATCGTTCTTAATGACTTCTGAGCAAATCTCTAGAAATTCAATGCGAAGCGAGGATCTTGATAGAGATGATCGATACAGGCACACCATGTTTACACAACTCCTTTAAATACAAAAGAGTCAATTTCTTCATCAAGAATCTATCATTAACAGGAATGATATTAGCAGATTTGGTCAGTCTGTCGACGATGACCCAAATCGAATCAAATTCAGAGGATGACCTTTGCAATAGCTAGACGTTTACTAATGTATGAGGCGATGTCTGCCTTCATAATTTTTCCATTAGTACAACTTTTTCTGATGATGATACATTAAATCTGAAATGACAAGAACAGAATACTTATACTTACAAGATTCCAACAAAACTACATCTCACAATCTCCATATTTAGGCAACCACAAGTGGCCTTTAAAACATTTAACGCTATCGGCTTTTCAATTTTAATGGTTCACATTAGCCGCGAACCACTTTTATTATCTATATTACCCTTTTTATAAGCATCGGCTATATTTTAAATTGTTCGGCAATTTATTTTGCACCTCATTATTAAGGAACATGTCCTAATTGGTTCTTTATCCTTTCTATATTATGTGTCAGTATCTACATTCACTTTCCTAGATGGAATAGTTATCATGTCCGTATTTATTCAAAAATTATTTCTTCATATTTTCTCTGTTTTAGTTTCATCTCAACTATTATTTTTATCTGTTTTACTCAATCCGACGTCTAAAGCGTCGATAATTATTACAACTAATTAAATATTAAATATTCAATTTTTATGAAACGTAAACGTAAAGATTTTAAATTTCTTAGTCCGTCCAATTATATGAAAATGTTCAAAATAATTTTAAATTTAATTAATACGATTTTTGTTGATTTATCGAAAATAATTAATAAGATCCGTAAATGTTCGAAAAACCTTTGTTTATTCTTTGGTAAAAATTTCTTAGTTTAAAAGCAAAAATTGTCGTTTCAAATTTTAAGTCATTGTTTAAATGGTTTCCTCAATCCCTCTTAGGTTGTCTTGAGGTATACACGAATATTTAGCCCTAAACAGGAGTTTAGTTAAATGATTTGTGTATAAGGGAATAATCCCTTAAAAATCCTTAATTTTTAAAGAGTCAATATATTCCATTATCTATTACTCACACGGTCAAATAATATAAAGGATTTAGTCTTTAATCACATGTTAAATATTTAAGGTACAGGTTTTTATCGTTCGGCCAATTCAGGGCAATCTATAAATAATTATTAACTCATTCTTATTCTTATAAACAAACAAATAGTCCTTAATGATCACAAGCATGAATTTATCAATTTACAGCCTACACACGTGATTCACCAAATTTATGAATGCTACATGTGTATCGGTCAATCCAAACAACATCACGTGAAACTCATAATATTCATTACAAGTACCGGATGTAGTGATGGAATAGATAATCTTTTTCGCAGATGCGAAGTTGATGATAACCATGCCATGGATCAAATTTTTAGAACATACGCTAGAACCTTGTAAATGATCGAACAAATCTTCCATTTCGAGTCATGAATATCGTTTTCGATTGTCAATTTACTCAGTTCACAGTAATCAATAAATATAAGAAATAATAATACCATAGCTCTTCATGATGACGAGCTTGGTAGAATAAAATCTATCTCCGAAAACTCTCTCAGTTGTACGGTAATTCCTTTAATTCAGATGGTGCTGACGTAAAGTGCACATGCCACAGGTGCAGCACCGGGAATATAATCAATACCAATTTCAACTTGCCTTAATGGCAAAAGTCTAGGTAATTCACCAATAAATACCTCCTAAAGTTTCAGATAACAGAAACATCTTTTAATAAATACATATTAGGTTCTTCTAGATTACAATATCTATAACTAGTTCACAACCATTCACGGTATAATTTCAAGCCGAAATGCAGGATATGGTCATCCATCCAGAATTATTTAGATTACTTTTGATAATCAACATCTTATCTTTTAGGGGAATTCTACTCGAGTTCCCATCAATTAAGTCAATGTCGTCATGTCATAATTAATCAATCCATTCTACTGGCACTATCAACTTTCCTATTTCATTACTGTCGATAAGATGTGAACTTCTCAAAAGACTAATAATAACTCATAATCCTTCACAAATTCAAGGATATATGGAGACACAACTAACATTAAAAGAATAAGGTCAACGCATAATCTACGCGAGAGAATTTCAAATCAGATACAGACGAAAACATTTAACGAATATGAATATATCCCATGTTTTCATAATTTGAGTACGCATTCGAAAGCTCCTCGGATCGTTACCCAGGTTATTCAAATGAAATCAAATCAAAAGAAATGATAGGAACGTCGATACATCCAGTCGGGTATCAACACTCGGTAATCAAATACTTTTCCTAAGAATCTCACTACGGGAGAATTGGACAAGAAAGAATCGTCAATTGTTAAATAAGACAATTTCCACAGATGAGTAAATTCGACTCAGAAGAATAGATGCTACAGGCACATATGTAGGTGTCCCTAACACTATGTCCCTATTTTTCACTTCTTGCAGATATCATAAAATTTAATCTTTCACAATCTTTAAAGAAAATGTAGTGTATATTAATCAGTTTTATGGTGACTACTAATCAGTCTTGCATGGTCCATTCCAAATTGTATGTAGGCGCGCAACTATATACAATTTCAAGATTAACGATGCAATACTCAGTTCGTCAAAATTTTATCATCATGTTTAAAATAAAAACATTTTCATGCTTAATTCTTAAATAAGAATCAAGAATAAATTTACAAAGATTTTCTATGTTATGAAAACAATTAAGTTTTCCAAGGTGTTTTATAAACAACCTCATTTCGATAACGATTATTTATAAGTCTCACTTTAAATAATCCATATGGTGATGAAAACCCAATTTTTCTCAAGGGATACTGTTTTAACTTATAAAAACAATGAGTGATCTGCAAAAGAGGGATGAAAAGTTTTTCACCAAGAACTAACTACAACATGATAGGAGATGAGCTTAGCCAAATAATCATGAGGTTCATGACCTCGATGGCACTCAAAAAGAATAATCTACAACGTAACTCAAATCGAGATGAGTACTTATTCAATGGTTGCATCACTAATGCGAACATTAGGATGAAGCAATAAAAGATAGATAACATCGATACATGTAGGATTTAGCAATCAAGGGTAGTCTTTTCATTAATCACAAACAAGTCAAAATTGTACCGTAACACATTATGTGTCACTATGTCATACAATTCCAAGAACTCATCCTACCAACTGATGTCTCAGTTAAGTTATGAATTTTTAAAAGATACCACAATGAATACTAAACTACAAGAGTCATTAGGTGTTCCACATGTCCCGAAGATCCATCGGTCCCAATTCAGAAGAAGATTTCTTCAATTTATTTCTTGGACACTAGGCATCCTCATCATTGGACAAAGGCCTAGGAACAACCCTTAACACGAACCAACAATCATTTAAAACCTTACAATTCAATCACATAACTTAAAAACTTCCTCTTATCAATCTCATATTCCATACGGGTTAAATTTTACTTTATTCAAGTTTCAGCCAGATCATACTCAATGCGATATCCTACTTCATTCTCCAATACTTTCAATCTTTATTCTTAGACCTTAATAGGGCAATAAAAGCTCGATATAAACAACACTTAATTTTCAATCCTATAGCTCTTTCATCAATAGTTATCAAATGAGTCACTAGTGTGATACGACTCACACATTCAATTAGACTTCTCGGAAAGGTACTAGTGGCATGAGGCTTTTGGGTAATGGTTCCAATGACAGCCTCAAGTGCGACATTCACCCTTTCGATTTCAGTTTAAGAATTGGATGACAACTAATCAGATGACATCTTTCTAGGTGGTAACGTTTTGTCAAACTCCACTCTATAAGAAAAGATCGTCATGACATCGATATCAGTTTTAATCTCGCCAATTCTTCTTCAATATCACAATCAACTAATATCTACATTTCTACGAATATCAACCATTTGTTGGGATCATAAATAACCACAACTTGGTTTAGATCTAGGATAGCTAGATTTCCTACGAGAATAGCTTCGATTAATTTACTAGGGGAATTAGGGTTCCTTGTGACAATCTACGTCGTATAAATACCTCGTATAAATATCAAAATAATCATCAAACAATCATGTAATAAAATTACATCACATATATATATATATATATATATATATATATATATATATATATATATATATATATATATATATATATATATATATATATATATATATATATATATATAAAATCCAAGTTATATATGTATATTAAAATAACACTTCTCAGTCTGGCCTTGTCAGTAACTCGGGAATTCTTCGGCACCGTTATAGTCAAAAGATTTTTAGACATTTTGTGAAAAATGTTTATAGTTAAAAGATTTTGAAATGTTTTATTCAAAACCTTGGTTTTAAAAATCTTTCGTTCTCTATAACGAGAGCTCTGGTACCAAACTGTAACACCCCCAAATTTATACAACTCAATACAGCGGAAGACTAGTTGGTGTTACGGGATAGCACATTACTCACATCATAGACAATGCTTAAAAATCGCGTCGTTTAATAATAAAACATTTCCATTCATAAATATAAATTTTACATAGGTCCCAAGTCATATTATTTCATACAGATTTTACAAAGCATTTGAATGGAAATTGTTATTTAAGTGCGGGCCATAAATTCTTGTCGTCTTCCCGAGAATTACCTTCAAGTACCTGAGATAAAACATGTTAAAAGAAAAGGTCAGCGAAAACGCCGAGTGAATTCATAGAGTTTAATGAAATCCATCAATATAACATCGGTATAAAATTATTATCGAAAATCATTTTGTACAAATCTTTGTAATAGGCCATAAAATAGCCAAAGTCATTTTATGCAAATCCTTATCAAAAATCATAATATAGGCTTTCGCCTTCAAAATCATTATACGAACCATTGTCGTTAAAAACATCATACAATACGTTTTATAACGTTAAATAAAAACCGTTATATGAATATGGTTATGTAAAACCAAAACACGAACATAAAATCAATAATAAGACCCTGTATTGCTAATCATGCAATATATCGTAATTCGGTGCGTATAGCAGTATTTTGTTAATTGGATTATTATAAGTCCCATGAAATTGTTACCTTACTATAACAAACAACGGGTAGCTAACCCGAAACTCAATTTGCCCATCTAAATTAGCGTGTCGTCACAATAATCACGCTTGTGTAAATCTTCTCATACATAAATTCGCTTACCAATCAATGTGGCACGACGGGGATCAACCGTCAAGGCGCGAACTGGGGTGATCGTCCCCAAATAGTACTATTATATGCATAAGCGTCTACCAAATCCCGGTAGTTCACAATTCATGCTAATGGGACTTTTAGTGACATTACATATCTTTAATAATCCATTTTATTTCATACATCAGGTCATATAATCATTCATCGGGTCATACAATCATTCGGGTCCAATCAATAAACAAACAATCGGGACAAATGGTGTCCTATTTTATCAAAACTAACAGGTTATCTCCCTCGCGGGTTTATAAAACATTCCATAAAAACATTTAAAAGAGTGCGAGGCTATGAACTCACGTGGATGTGGGAAGGCGGGTTATCGGCAATTCGGACGTACGGTACGTGCTTCAATCACGGAAACCTAGACAAATATTACTCGTCTTAGACTTTTTTCCAATGACTTTATAAAAATAAGAAATATACATATGATGATTTTGTACATATGATGATGATCAAGTGGGCTTATATATTCTTATTTACTCATTTTAGTGTTTATGTATTGGTAACTTTTTACTAGTTTACTAGGTTTACCTATTTACATGTTTTAGGTCCAATAAGCCAATTATAAGTTCATTAACTTGTATTAATCCATTTTATACTTGTATTATTAGTATTTATACTTTACATGTTGGGCCCAAATGGGTTAAGCTCAATAAGTAATTTTTATAAGTGTTTAACTTATTTAGTTAAATTATTAGTCCAAATATGCTAACTTAGTCGTTAATGTCCGTATGTCATATAGTTCGGGTTTTATCGGTTTTTACTTGTATTAGGTACTTATACATCAGTATATGACTTTTAAAAACTTTACATTAGACGGGTTTGATCGTCTAAGTCTTAATTGGTGAAAAACGTTAATTTTACGGTAATAGTCGAAAAAGTCGTAAAAATCATGTTTATAGTTTTTATAACTTATAAATCTTATTCAACTACCATTTTTATAAAGTGTCCATTTATTTAACCTTATACATATTTATATAAATTAAATTTATAAGTTAGTGGGTTTTAATTCACATTTTATACTATATTAGTTTGAGTGCTTATATAATACTATTAAACATTAATTCTTCAAAATCTGATTATTAGTTTCATCTTCACAATTTTTATCATATCTTGAGTTCTATAAGGAGATAGAAGCTCATTTTTGGATGGCATAAACTTAATATTATGTGCTACAATTAAGTTAGTTATAGCTACTGTTAATTCCATTTCTAACTATCCTTAACAGTCCTACAAAACAGACTATTCAGATTGGTACACTCATCTTGTTTTGATCATATCTCACTCATTTTTATGATTCCATTGTATGGCCAACTCTCACATGTGTATAACACCTAATACTTACTGTATATTGATTCCACTTCACCATTTTATCAGTTTAACATTTGGTTACTTACTGTTTTTATACAGCCATCATATTTAGCAAGATTTTAACCTTGTTTCCTATGGTTTTTCATCTCTTTAATCATATTTATCAACACTTGATCCCCACACAACATTTTTATCATCATATATTCATCATATACATATACAATAAGAAAGAAAATACATGATTACATAATCAAAATAACAAGAGGATGGAAAGAACAATCTTTATACCACCAAGGTTGTGTAGTTTATGATTAAGGCTTGGAGGAAGAACTTGTGATATATCAACACCAATATTCATGGCCACCAATACTTATAAACTTCATGTAGAAATCAGCTCTTGAACATCACCAAATCTTCTCCTTGGATGTTAAAATCACCTCCAATCTTCAAGGCTTCAAAGGGGCATCATCATATGTATGAATAACACATGATTTTATGGTCAAACTAGATCAAATGAGGGTTGTTGTTGGTGATTTTGGGACGAAATTAGAGAGAGTTTTGAGAGAGATTGGTGGTTTTGCATGTAAGATAAATGAACAAATGGTTTGGGTGTGAGTGGTTTTAGTATTGATGCTAGTTTGGTGAAGTGGCTAAGACATGTGTCTTAGCTTACTTCTTAAGCTTGACACATCATGGTGTTGTGGCTTATTTTAGCCATCCATGAGTGGGGGTGGGGCAAAAGTGGTTTTGTCTCATCCCCATTTATTTACGGGTACTCCTCGATTCTAGTTTCCTCGATTTGCGTGCCCTCGGGTCATTTTCCGAAAAACGTTTTTATAAATTATGAATCAACGGCACAAAAGGAATCTAATAAAAATTGTCTCATCAAAAACGGAGTTCGAAAACGTAAATACGTAATCCTAAGGTTTCCGGTTTAGTCGTAAAGGACATTAAATTATAATCGTAAGTCCTAATCTCTTCTCGTAAATTTGTGAGTTTATGAACCAACACAAATTTAAAATCTCAAAATAATATTTACGGATAAATTTATTTTCTGAAATGTCGGATTGTCACCAAAACGATGTATGTAAACGTAAGCACGTAACGTAGAATCCTCCGGTTTAGACATAGTCGATGCTACTTCAAGACGTAAATCCAAATTTCTTCCCAAAAATAAGTGAGTTCATATTATAACATTAAAATAATGTTTTCAATTAAATATTGAGAATAAAATATAAACCATAAATTGACGGATTGTCACACAAAAAGCTATGGGAAAGTGAGCATCAGCCAACATAGTCTTGGCTGCTTCAATTAGGGTTCTATTCTTTCTCTCAGCAACCCCATTTTGTTGTGGGGTTCTGGCAACACTAAACTGCCTAGTAATCCCTTTCTTGGCACAAAAATCATCCAACAGTTTATTTCTAAACTCACCACCATTATCACTTCTAAGCATCTTAACTTCATTACCAGTTTTCTTTTCTATTTGGTTAATAAAGATAATTAAAGTATCAGCAGTGTCACTTTTCATAGATAAAAAGAAAGTCCAAGTAAACCTAGAAAAGTCATCTGTGATGACAAAGCAGTATGATTTACCATTCAAACTCTCTATATTAGTTGGACCAAACATGTCCATATGCAGCAAGTGAAGTGGTTTAGAACTAGAGTGCACCTGTTTAGACTTAAATCAGACCTTGTGCTGCTTCCTTTTAAGGCATGCAACACAAGAGTGGTCATTGTGGAAAGCCTTTTCAAGCAAACCATCAACCAAACCAAGTCTCACAAGTCTGTTTATATTTTTAAAGTTAATGTGCCCTAGTCTCCTGTGCCATAGATTACTCTCATCAACTGAAGCTTTAGCATAAAAACATGACATATTATTATTCATCCTAATACCATTAAGATTCACATTATAAATGTACTTATGCCTAGGTGTTCTATAGTCAATAAATTTCTCATCTGGAATTTTAAAATCCTTGCTCAACACCAAGCATTCAGTATCAGTAAAAAGAACCTTATTTTTGTTATCACAGACTTGTGATACACTAAAAAGATTGTAATCAAGTTCTTTTACCAGAAACACGTTTTTAAAACGCAAGTTCTTGGTGAGAAGAGTTCCTTTGCCTGTAATAGTTCCATATCCGCCTCCAAAGTAAACTTTATCACCATCCTTAATGGGAGTGAAGTTAGTAAGATAATATTCCTTCCCAATCATGTGCCTAGAGCATCCACTATCCCAATAGCCATAATCATTCACCTGTTTCTGAATGCCTTGCACATAAAGAAAACAAGTTAGTTTTCTTTGGGAACCCAAGCCTGAGCAGACTTGGATTCATCTGGTTGTTCAACAAGAATAGACTTAGTTCTCATAACAACCCCTTGTTCGTCCCTTTTTGGATGAAACACCCAGTTAACCCCAATTGGTTTTGTGATGACCTTTGAAATATAATTAAATCTGTTGCACGTCATAGAAATCCCATTAGAATTAGGGTTTTGATCTTGCTTAGGTCTCCATGTCAAGCTAGAAGTAGCTTTAGACCCCTTTCCCTGTGGTTGCAAATATTTAGGTCTGGCGACGTTTCTGTCAGCGTTAGATTTGGTCTTGTCAACGGTGAAATTAACCTTATCAGCGTTGAACCTAGGGTTTGCTACAGGAACCCATTGCCTATTAGACCATGTATTGGGCTTTTGAAAAGGTCTTTGTCCATGAATGTTAGACCCTTTAGTGAAGAATGGGGTTGGTCTAACAACTTGTGGACTTTGCTCCACAAAAGTTTTGGGTCTGACAGTGTTTGACCTTTTAACAGCATTGACCTTGGAAGCGTTGACACACTTATATGCTAAATGTGAAAAGCTACCACAAGTGTAACAGGCTTTTCTAGACACAACTCTAGGTCTAGAAGAAAAGAAACCTGTTCCATTATCACTAACTTGGATTTTTGGTGACCTAGTATTCCTATACATTTCTGCATACTTAATGCTAGGTTTTCTAACAGTGTTTGAGCCAAGGTCAACAGTCTTGCCAGTGATTGGGTTTGTTACTTTGATAGGGGTCGACTCATTTGGACTATCACAAAGCATGCCACCCTTGACAAATAAGGTAGAGTTGGCTTTCTTCCATTCATTCAAGTCAGACAACTTTTGCCTATATTCCTCAATTGGGGTAAGGACTCTTGGTGGAGGAATAAATTCCTCTTCTTGGAGTTCTGGTAAACCAGTCGAAGATAAGTCCTTTCTTTGGACACCATAGAAGTCCCTAGCTGGTGGTGGAACACCAGTATAGTCTTTCATCCCAATCCCAGTCATGTCCTTAGGATCCCTCTGTTTACTAACACATTCTCCTAGGGTTTGTGAGGCCTTATCAAATCTCTGAATTTTAAGGTCAACATTATCCTTATTCTTGATAGCCTCATCTAACTTAGCCTGTAATTCAGCATTGACCCTTTCCATGATGTTTCTAACATCATTACTAGCATTTAAATCATGTTTTAAGATATTTATTTTATCTTTTAGGTCAAGCTCCATTTTCTTATACTCAGAAACTGTCTTTTCAGTTTGAGTGAGAGCAATTTGATAGTTAGACAACTTGCATCTCTCAGTACTCACATCTCCTAATAATCTTAAAACCTCTTTGTTAAGTTTTTCAGTATTTAAACGACAACCCTTACTACAAAAAGCGTCATCATATACCTCATTGTCTGATGAAGATGAGGAGTGTGCCATGAGAGCATATTGAACATGCTCTTTTTCTTCTATCTCAGCAACCAAATCTTTATCCTCTTCCTCATCCTTAGCCAAATAGCTCCAATCCCATCCAATGCCATCAATTTCTTGCACTGCCACCATGGCCTTAGGATCCTTAGCCTTAACAATTTGGCTTGAGGGTTTTCCAGCATCAGATCTTCTTAGAGATCTGCATTTTCTCATAAAGTGCCCCATACGATGACAATTTTAGCACTCAACCTTGGATTTATCAAATCCAGCAGTGTCCTTTGCATTGAAAGTCATCTTCTTCTTGAACCTTCTATTCCATCTGTTTGCTCTTATACTTGCAAGAGCCATGTTCCACTTTATATCCATCTCCTCCAAGTGCTCATCACTTATTTGCTCAAGGTCCTCATATGTAATCACTGAACCATTGGGAAATGAAGCAATGTATGCACACACAGTATCCAGATCCAAACCAGCAGGCTTAACTCTTGGTGAGTCAATTTTGTATGTGCCAGCGTCTGAATGTGAGGCGTTGACAGGATATGATCCAGCGTTGACACATGTTGATCCAGTAACTAGGTGCATGTATAAATCCTTCTGATCAAATTGACCTTCACTATGTGAGAAGAAGGCCATGTTACTATTGGTAGACTTACTTCCATGCTCCAAAAGAGTTTCATTCTCCAACAGCCTCAGTTTGTTGAAGATATCATCAAAAGTAGAACTTTTATGAGTGTTATTGGCAATTATAGATCTTGCCTCAATCTTCCACGCATCACCAAGGATTTTAAGAAAAGTGGAAATAATGTCAACATCACCAATTTGTGTCCCCATGAAGGACAGCTTGCTTGTAATGTCAAGAAGTCTGTTTATCACACTACTTAGCTTCTCATTAGGTTGAGCCTTAAAAACAGCATACTCATGCAAGAGTTGCTTCAACTTCTCTTCCTTAGTATCAGCATTACCACCATAGGCAACTTTAAGGGCTGCCCAAAGGTCTTTTGCAGACTCATAACCTCTGTATTTGTGCTGATTTTCTTGTCCCAAAGAAAGTTTCAGAATGCTTAGGGTTTTCATATCAACCCTTTTCTTTGCTATGTCATCAGCAGACACAGCTCTACCATCGTCAGGTTTTTCTATCTTATCTTCTTTAGAACATCCTTGAACAGCTGATCTTGTAGCAATGTCATCTATAATCTTTTGAGCTTTATTGAATGTGTTTCCATATTCAATAATCTCCCAGAGAGTGTAGTCATGGATTTGCAGATATTGCTCAAAGTAGAACTTCCACAGCTCAAAATTGTTTGCATCTAGCATGGGAATCTTGATGTTGTGGTTTGAGGAGGAGGAGGTTACTTCTGGAGTGGACATGATGTTTTTAGGGTTTTGTGAAAATTAGGGTTTTGGTGATTTTAGGGTTCTTGTGTTCTTTTAGATCAAAGTTTCTCAACAAGCTCTGATACCACTTATTGATCCCAAACTTAGATCGATTTAGCTTGTGTAAACGAGATTAGATCAAGTTATATACATAGAGAAACTTTGTTTATGTATAAAGTAATCTAAGTGTTATGCGGAATTAACACTTAAACAAAAACACACAAAGATGTAAAACAAACTTCCACTTGATTGATAATAACGAACTTGCTTACAATGAAAGTGTTTAACGTATGAAAACTTATATATGAAACATAACCTAAAGGTCTTCTTTTATAGACATAAGAAGCCTTGTACAAGAGTCTACGTATCAACTATACTAGGTAAAGATAATTATAGAAAATACAATGTTGATCCTATCTTTACTAGAAACAAACTAGAAACAAAATACGTGTAGACCATATCTTTCTATCAGTGCTTGTTTTCAACCTATCAACGCTTGACTTCTTCCTGTCAACGCTTGATCTGTCAGTGTTTTTTTTCTTCTTATCAACGCTTGTTTTCCTCTTGTCAGCGCTCAAGTGGATTGGCTACATTTTATTCCCAACATCAATAATGAAATTAGGTACCCTAGTTTAGGAAAGTGTAGGTTTTTCAAAAAATTTATCAAAGTTTTACACAGATTAAGGAAAACAGTGTAAAGCAAAGATTCTGTCAAAACAGAAATAGGCGGTTCCTTACGTAGGTCCGCGTTTCTTTATCGCTAAGGAACCACGGGTTCGATATGGAACCGCGACCAGTGGTGATAGAAAAGTGCACTTCCTTAAACTTTGGTCCGCCCAGATTTCACACATGTAAATAACCTAGCCAAAGTTAACTATAAGTCAAAATCTAGGAAGCTAACAAACACATAATATGCCCAAAGCTATGCAACTATTAGGATTAAAATACTAATAATCCAAACATAAAGTATTAGTAGATAGCCATAATAAATGTTTAACAATTCAAACATGTTTTCAAACATGTTAACCTTGATAAACCAATGCTTTATTTCTTCTTCTTGCCAAGTCCCTTGATCAATTTGGCTATGTTCTTGAACGATCCTCTTGACTCCACTCGATGATCATACAACTCACGTTGTGTTTTAAGATTAGCTCCGTAGACATCCACAAGGCCGAAGTTTTCGGGAAGTCCACTAGTAGCAAAGTGAGGAGGAGGGATGATTTCTACTAACCCTTCCATGAAAGAGTCCATGGATGGGTGGGAGTTACTCGAAGAACCAACATGAGCACTTGTGCATATGCCACCACCATCACTTGGTGACATATCAAAGTCCTCATCATCAGACTCTTGTGGATCGGATTTTCTTGAACCTCGATCACTTCTAGCTTTTAGTGGTTGTACCTTTTGAATAGGTAGCATAACACGTTCGACCGAACGAAAGCGAGAAATGTTGATGCCGGGATAATCTTCACCAACCTTCTTGAGAAGGCGAGTAAGGAGCATGGCATAGGGAAGATTTGTTTTGGGTTTGGAAAGAGCATAAGTGATTCGTCGAGCGATATAGTATGCGAGATTGTACTTGATGTCGGTAGCGATGCAACATAACATGTGCACCATAGACGCCAGAATATGATCTCGGTTTCTGCCAAGACAAAATACATTCTCCCTAAGGATGTCGGCCCAATGAACCATACAATCATTTAGGTCGCTTAAGAGAACCTCATAGCGTTTTACTCGACGCTTGGTAGAGTGGAGGTTTCTTACAACGTTTCCACTACGCTCTTTACAAATGACATCAAGAATGAAGTCAAGGTCAATCTCTACATTTTAATTTGGAGCACAGTCGAATGGTTCAAGAAGATAATCAAGTTTCCATTTATCAGTAAATAGACAGGTGCCCACAAATGGAACACGAAGAGCTTGACCAAAGTCTTCAAGAGAGAGTTTAATGAGTCGACCTTCAAGGATGAAGCTAACATATACTTTATCATCATCATAAATGAGAGATTATGGGCTAAAGAACTCTAGGAGAAATTCGGGATATATATCCTCTTTGATGTCCAACAAACAATCAAACCCATTTTGTCCGAACATTGATCAAGTATATATATATATATATATATATATATATATATATATATATCTATATATATATATATATATATATATATATATATATATATATATATATATATATATATATATATATATATATATATATATATATCCCTCAATATCCTCTTCGACAACTCTACCCTCGTGAAAGCAACATTTTTGGAGTGAGGAATAAGTGTTTGTAAGTTGAGAGGAAACACACATTTCGGAAAGGTTTGGCATGTATTGTCTAGTGTATCGTTGGTCTTGTTGATATTCCGAAGGCATGATTAGTACCTAAATACAACAAAAATATTTCTCCAATCATTCATAAGAAAAATAAAAATAAAAATTTCCAAAGATGAGAATGTGTTTCATCAATAGCTTGACACACAAAGGATTAATCCTTATCATTCTCATGTTCACAATGTACCCATTTCACCATTGATCAAAACATATGAACTATGTAACATCAACAATGAACTAGAACATTGGTTTTTCAAAACAAGGTTTTTAGGTAAGCATTTAACAATGCCATTACCAACTTGTTTATGGGTTCATATCAATTCCATCAATCAACCAAACTATTTAGTCAAAATTCAGATTTGTTCTAAAAATAAGTTTTAGTGAAATTTTAATGAATATGAACCTAAGGAATCATAGTAACAATACTATGTCAACTCTTATTCCTAATAAGGTTCTAATTCATTGTCAATTTTAAAAAGCCCCAATTATGAATGTATGAATCCTAGAATAAATTAGATGAAATTGAAAGAAATAACTTACAATTAATTGATCTTGGATGATGGATGAGTGAAACCCACGAACATGAATCAATTAATTTGAGGGATTGAAGGTTTTTGAAGCTTTAACAATGGTGTAAAAAACAAGAGAAAACCGCTGGATGTGTGTGAAGGAGAGAGAAGTACTTGTTTGAAAAAGATATTTTAATAAAACTGGCGCTCTGACAAAAGCTACTACTCGCGGTTCCTTATCAATAAGGAACCGCGCCTCTGAGCCGCCAGAGATAAAGAACCGCCTACAGAGGCAGGTTTTTATCAAAGAAAGACAATGAATTTTTGAAAACCAATTTTAAAATACTTAAAAATATATCTTAAACCTTTTAGGATATCATTGTACCACCACCACACTAGGTAATAATGCCTTGTTGAAGGATTACGAGTTGAATCAAGATAGGAAAAAACCGAAACGAACAAACGTATACTCGTAGAAAAAAGGCAAAGGGAGAGGAGTCAAGAGAAGGGAATCAAGACCGAGAACATTGCTCAAGAGACAAATGACATTCTTCAAACTGAGGAGGTGAAGAGCTTTTGTCATATATAGTGGTTTAAGACGTGCCTTTTCGGCGAAAGTCTAAACAGCTTTGGTAATGAATTAAACCAAGCAATTTTGATGCATAAGATCATTTTTAAGAGTAGTCTTATCTTATTTCAAAACATGAGCAAAGTATAGATTCACTTTCTCTCCCACATGATCGGATAATTATTGCTAGAATTAACAATAACAATATCCTTGGAATATTTCAATTCCAAATATGTAAAATCCACCTACAACTTAATTAAGTAGTTTGGTATCTCAAGGGATGCACTAATCATCCTAGAGATGAGCTTAATCGCACAAGTTATACATGATATAGGGCCTACTAACCGTAAAGGTGCAAACCATGGAAATCATGCTTGATACTTTAAGCTTCTAGTAACTCACCCTACATCTCCATAGTGAGTCAAGTATCCAAGCAATAAAGGTTTGAGAGGGAAAAAGAAAAGAATCACAAACCACAAATAAATGTCAAGGCAAGGATGCCAAGAGCAAGCATATAGTAAATTAATGATCAAAATAATGATCAATAGGGCGTGTGGGAGAACGAAAGCGTACCGTGGCCACAAATTGCATTCCGAGCTTTCAAGGAACCTATGCAAAGCCCAACAATGACTAATAGTGACTACTAAGTCTTCAAAGACTAGAATTAACTCTACCATCTTGAGATCATCATTCAATGATGTTGGAAATCAAAGAAGATGAGTCTTCTACAAGTGTAAGTAACTCAATCCACAATCAATAGAATGATTTATCTTTATGAGTACCTACACATAACAAGATGCAAACTATTAGATACATTTCAAGAGTAAATCTAAAATCCATTAATACAACTAATTTAAGTAATATGCAATATTAACATTTTAAAAGGCTTATTTTCAACAAAAGATAGTTTTGACCAAAGAAAAACTTTAGTACAACTTAACCTTCTAATTTGAGGAGACAATGGATCGATCTAAGTTTTAAATTACAATATACTTCAAAGATCTTGTGTCACCATTGCTCTGATGCCAATTGTAGAAACTAGAAGGGGGGGGGGGGGTGAATAGTTTCTCATCAGTTTATCTCCGAATTAAAATTCCTTTCAATTAGGTAAGTGCACAAAACTATCTTTTACTTGAAAGCTAGTTGCATAATGATTAGGTACAATTATAATGCATTAAAAATGTATAGTAAGTGTAGTTATAATGAATGTAAGTAAAGAGTAAGGAAAGAAACAACCTAGTAGGAAGACACCAAGATTTATAGGGGTTCGGCAACGAGGCTCTATCCTCGTTCCTACTCCACTCCTCGAGTACACCTTACTCGAGATTTCCACTATATCCATAAGCTCCCTTCTTGGCGAAGAAAACCTTACAACGTCGCTTACATTATTTTCTGAAACTAAGCTAAATGTCGAGACCTAATATTAGTTAGGACCAATCTACACAACGTCGCCCACTTCACTCTTTTACGACACAAGGCTAGATGTCAAGTTCTAATCCAAAGGTAGAACCAATCTTCACAACGTTTCCTACTTCACCATTTTTCGACAAAAGGCTAGATGTCGAGTTCTAATCCAAAGCTAAAACCAATCTTCACGACTCTTCACTTTGAAGCTAAGTGAGAACTTCACACAACATAACTACATATCACTTTATAGTTTAGTGAGAACTTACAAGACACAACCACATCACTTTATAGTTTAGTGAGAACTAACACAACTAATTACAACTCAACTAATCATATCCAAGTACACACATGTAGCTTGGATCTACACAACATAAATCCAAGCACACACATGTGAAATGGATGTACACAACTCTAATCCAAGTATTCACAAATAGCTTGGATGAACACAACTAGTCCAAATATTCACAAATACATTGGATCTACACAAGACACAAATAAACAAATGATGAACATGACTAGATCTTTTAGGAGAAGGTGATCTTAATCAATGCTACATCTTTAATCACATCACAAGTGTGTGAGTGATCTTCTCTTTGGACAAGGTAAAGAAGTAGATCAAGAGGATAATCATGAGTAAACATACTTAACACATTAAATGATCATTTACAAATGACTAGGATTAGATAGGAGATAGAAGGCCGAAGAAGATGTCCAAAAAGTGTTGATGAGAATGCAGATTTGATCCACTATTTATAGGACAAAACATACAACGGCTATATCTGCACGCGGTTCCTTATTGGAGCCCACGGTTCCTTATTGGAGCCCGCGGTTCCTTATCGATAAGGAACCACCGTAGGTGCTAAGGTACCGCCAGCGTAGAGTCCGATCCTTTTTGTCTTTTAGTGAATTTGAAATATCTGAGGCTGTTTAATCCTTCAAAGGATATTCTTATGGCACTTGGAATATGCCATATTCAAATTTGAATTTATTTAATAAAAAAAAATTTAAAAATAAAGTTTATTAAAAAAAATTTATTATGTTTGACAAAAGTGAGTTTTAAGGCTAATCACTTTTATGATCACTAAGCATGATTATGATATGTTAGTGTAATGATTATTACCTTGATGATAGTGTTTGTTAGACAATTCGTTTTATGATTGTGTTTGACGATAAATGTCTTTGTAATTTGTCGTAATCAAAACTAAGAAAGATTAATTATTACTAACAAGGTTTTTAGGCATTGCTTTGCATTAACAAAACTTTTTAGAATCGGCCCCTATTGATGTGAATTATGTGACCGAGATACCCTCGGTTTCGGCCATCTCTTGTGCCATTGCTAAACCTCGTGAACACCCTATTCTTGGTAATTTTGAGGGAGAATTTCGTACTCTCACTCCTTGGGAATTACTAACTAGCGATCTTAATGAATTTGTGATCCCTTGGGCCGAAATCATTAGGGAAAATGCAATGTGCTTGGATGGTAATCGCAACCATGTGCCCGCTTGTCTTGCACATATGTTGTATTGTGTTGCTACCTCCACTCCATACAACCTTGCATTTTTCATAGCTAGAAGAATAAGATTTGTTCTCGACGGGTCTCGTTCTAGTCTTCCATATGCCATGATTCTCTCACGGCTTCTTAGAAAACTTGTTCTTGACTTTCCACCTTTAAATGCTTCATCATTTCACTCTATGGATCGAGTCATGCTTCCTATTGAAGGAAATGTCTCTTCTGTACCCACACATGATTCAAATAAAGATAGAAATATCTCTCAAGACGACTCTCTCAACCCTTGTTATGATTTGTCATCCTCTATCTCTCAATTGCCTTCTCTAGACATTGATTCAGACTATCAATATTGTCTCAATCTTCATCTTCAAGAACGCATAAGAAGTGAATCAAGGCAATGAGGAAATGCTCATGGATGAATGATATATCCTACTCTTGAATGATTAACATGTGTGTAAACATGTTTGGATTGCTGAACATCATCTCCTTTATCTTTATTTTTTGGATGTTATGTGTTTATTAACTAATACCTTGTGTTTGGATTATTTAATATTTTAATCCTAATTGTCTATGCGATCGATCTTTCGATTTGCATGGCTTTGTGCATCTTATGTGTTAGTTTGCTTCCTAGATCTTGTTAATAGTCCTTTTTGGCTTGATAAACCTTTGTATAAAATATGGGCTAGCAAAAGTTTCTAGAAGTGCATTTTATCAAACCCACTGGGGGCGGCTCCTTATCCATGTCGCGGTTCCTTAGCAATAAAGAACCGCGCCTATCTATAAGGAACCGCCGCTGTATATTCAGAGAGAATCTTTTCTTTACACTATTTTCCCTTGATCTGTATAAACATTGATAAAACTTTTGCAAAAACCTACACTTTCCTAAACTAGGCTACCTAACTTCATTATTCACATAAAATGATTTTAACCTATTACTAGTTTGGATCATCCCTTCCTCTTCTTAAACCCTCTCTTGTTGATTGTGTTCTTCATCCCTTAAACTTCTCTCTAAACCTAAACACACAACCATGGTGTCCACTAGAACATCAACTCTTCTAAAACTTCCTCATACAAAAGAAACCTTAAGATGAGATTCAAATTTCCTAAACTTGGTTCTCCATCTTCTCACAAACCCAAGAGTGAAACTTCTCCTATTTTCATCTCTTCATCACTTTCACCACCTCTTGCTTCATGGAAGACCAACTCAACTCATGGTACTAACCATTCACATGGTTCTACCTCCTCCTAATTTAAATCAAGAATAAATGAGTTTTCCTCACCATTCACTTCTAGTCCTCCTTTGAATGTGAATACTCAACCTCTACCTTATCAAAGAATTCCCTTTGTTTTTTAGCCTCTTCCTTTTACTCCAACAAATTCACCCATTTCACCTTTGGATACTATGCCTTCTCCACCTCCTCCTCCCTCTAACACTCATCTCTTGGGTGTTCTCATTTCCCGGTTCTTGGGTGATCCACACTTGTTTGACTTTTTCATGCACAATGGAACCAATTGTCCTTGTTGCTTGAATAACTTCCACCTCATTGATATCCTTAGGTTGGATATGATTAGGGCTCACATCAAGTTGCAAAGCTTCTTGTTGAGCCCATTTGCTAATCCTCCTCCTCCTAGGAGATGAATGATGATTTTCAAAATCAAATATCTTTAAAGAAGGTCAAGCCAAAGAAGACTATGGTATCAAGACCTAGTTTAAGCTAACTTTGTATTAGTTAGTTGTTATTTCTTTTCTTGTATTTCCTTTCCTTCATGAGCTTTTCATGAAGATGATCTATAGATTTAGTTTTATGTGTTCTAACCTATGTGGTCACATTAGTCAACCTCAATTTATTTAAAATTGAACCAAAATCTATCACAACCTCTAAAAACTTGACTTAAAATTGGATCAAAATGTTATCTAAATATTTTGTCACCCTTTGTCATGACCCTCTTTGTGAGTTTGTTGCTTTTATGCAACCCTAGCATACTCTAGTGCTAAAAGAGGTAAAAATACAAGATTTGCAAAATTTTGAAAGAGTCATATTTTTCTTCAAAACCTTTGAAAATCATGGTTTAACGTCCACTGGACGCAGATCCTTAGCTAGTCGGCGGCTCAATATCCATATGGAACCGCGGCCAGCAAAGCTACTTTTGGCTTACTTTTGGTCTTTCTTCTTTGACCACTGTCTTGGTTAAAATTCTTTATTTACCCAATTTGGCTAAACATTCCCTAAAACCTTTTGTTTTCATTTCAAATCTTTGCCTTGTCTACTTTCTTCAAATTCTTCTCTCTTGGGAGTTCTTCTCTTCATCCCTCATAATGCCTAACTCTTCCATTCCTAACCTTGACATATCTTTGTCACAATTTTCTCAACCTGAAGCTTCTTCTTCTAAGCTTTCAAAGAAACCGGAAATCTCGGTTCAACCCATTTGGATCAATAAGAACAAGAATCCTCATGATTCCTCTTCTCCAAAATCCTCCAAGAATTCTTCTTTCTCTCTGATTAAATATTGGAATGAGACTTACTCTATAAATCCAATTACCGTAGAAAAGGAGATTCTTCCACCACCACCTAAGCCTTTCAAATCTCCACAACTCAATGACCTATCTTCTTTCCTAAATCATACAAGGCATTGTGAAAACATCTCTTATCCATTATATCCCTCTCCACCAAAATCTCATTTTGGTGGACCTTCCCCATCTAACGAATTTGTTTTGTATCATGGTTCCTCGTGTGCTTGTTGTCGATTTCAACAAATTGAAATTGCTCATATTTATGACAAGCTAAATTTCCTTGAATTCCTTATCACTCGACCTCCTCTCAAAGTTTTTGTTCCCGTGAAAAAAACCTCGAATGATGCCTCATCATCTTTCTTTTCTAACTAAGTCACATTTTGTACTTTAGTTATTTGAGTCAATAAAACTTAAGCAATCTTGGAAGACTATCACTATTAGAGTAGTTTATTCTTTGTTGTTTATTTTCCATATTTTTTGCTTTAAATATTTATATAGTGTGTATGAATATTTCTCTTGCATGTTCTTTCATATTTGTGTAATATGAACGTTATGTGTGTTATCTTTCCCCCTAATTCTTTTTCACATATTTGTTAAAGACTTGATCATGGTTCAAATTCACGATTGCGCATGGGTGATTCCACAAATTTTAAATTTTAACCCCTTGACATTTTAATCATTTTTTATTGGTTTGGATGTTTCTTTTCTTCCTTTATTCCACCAATTAAACTTTGATGTTGTCAACACACACTCTTTGGACATACTTAGCAAATACTTACTTCTAATTTGAGATTTCTTTTCCTCCTCCCTCTCAAGTTAGTTAGTAGGTAGTGCACATATATAGATTGGTGTTTCTTTTCTATCTTCTAACCTTTGTGTAGCATGTCACCTTAGCTCATTCACTTGGTGCCCCAAGCAAGGGGAGTAAGCACCAAGGGGGAGCTACTAGCAAAGTCTGGTTCTTTTCTTTTTCAAAGACTTGTGCTAACCTTTTTGCTTCGACAAAGGGGGAGAAATAATAGTGATAAACTCGTTAGTAATTCGAATAATTTTGTATTTTACATAAATGAGTTTATAGTTTGTCGTAATAAAAAAGGGGGAGATTGTTAATGCAAAGCAATGCTCAAAAACATCGTTAGTGCTAACTAATCTTTCTTAGTTTTGATCACGACAAACTACAAAGACATTTATTGTCAAACACAATCATAAAACAAATTATTTAAACAAACACTATCATCAAGGTAATAATCATTACACTAACATATCTGAATCATGTTTAGTGATCATAAAAGTGATTAGCCTTAAAACTCACTTTTTTAAAACATGACAAAAGATTTTTAATAAACTTTATTTTTAAGAAAATGTTTTATTAAAATGAAAATGTAAATTTGAATATGGCATATTCCAAATGCCATAAGAATATCCTTTGAAGGTTTAAACAACCTCAGATATTTCAAATTTACTAAAAGACAAAAAGGAGCGGAGTCTACCTCCGCGGTTCCTTAAGTGCATACGCGGTTCTCTATCGATAAGGAACCGCCTAGGTAGATAAGAAACCGCCCTCATCTAGCCGTTGGGTTTTGTCTTCTATAAATATTTGATCAAATCTATATTTTCAATAACCCTTTTTGGACATCTCTTTCAGCCTTCTTTCTCCTTTCTAATCCTAATCATTTATAAATGATCACTTAATGTGTTAAGTATGTTTACTTATGATTATCCTCTTGATCTCCTTCTTTACCTTTTCTAAAGAGAACATCACTCACATACTTGTGATGTGACTAAAGATGAAGCCTTGATGAAGATCATCCTCTCCTAAAGATCTAGTCATGTTCATCATTTGTTTAATTGTGTCTTATGTAGATTCAATGTATTTGTGAATACTTGGACTAGTTGTGTTCATCTAAGCTATTTGTGAATATTTGGATTAGAGTTGTGTAAATCCTTTGCATATGTGTATGCTTGGATTTGTGTTGTGTAGATTCAAGTTACATGTGTGTACTTGGATATGTTTAGTTGAGTTGTAATAAGTTGTGTTAGTTCTCACTAAACTATAAAGTGATGTGGTTGTGTCTTGTGAGTTCTCACTAAACTATAAAGTGACGTGTAGTTATGTTGTGTGAAGTTCTCACTTAGCTTCAAAGTGAACAGTCGCGAAGATTGGTTCTAGCTTCTTATTAGAACTCGACATCTAGCCTTGTGTCGGAAAATGGTGAAGTGGGCAACGTTGTGAAGATTGGTTCTATCTTTAGATTAGAACTCGACATCTAGCCTTGTGTCGTAAAATGGTGAAGTGGGCGACGTTGTGTAGATTAGTCCTAGCTAAGATTAGGTCTCGACATTTAGCTTAGTGTCGGAAATTATGTAAGCGACGTTGTAAGGTTTTCTCCGCCAAGAAGGGAGCTTGTGGATATAGTGGAAATCTCAAGTAAGCGTACTCGAGGAGTGGACTAGGAACGAGGATAGAGCCTCGTTTTCGAACCACTATAAATCTTGGTGTCTTCCTACTAGGTTGTTTCTTTCCTTACTCTTTACTTACTCTTTACTTACTTTCATCATCATTACACTTACTACTTGTCATTGTTAATGCAATAGAACTGAACCTAATCATTATGCAACTAGCTTTCAAGTAAAAGATGGTTTTGACACTCACCTAATTGAAATGAATTTTAATTCGGAGATAAACCAAAGAGAAACTATTCAATCCTCCCCTTCTAGTTTCTATAAAACTTTTTAAGTAGATTTTGAAACAAGCTTTTAAAATACCAACTTTCCAATTTTTGAAAAAGGAATTACTTTTTAAAACATGAACTCAAAATGAATGAAGGATAAATTGTGGAACTCAGATCATGCTAAACAATACCAACTTTAAATAAATAAAAAAGAATTATAGTTTTTAAAACATACCAACTTTTATTAAAATTAAAAGGAATTACAATGTTTAGCCAAAATCTGGAGCAAAGGGAAAACTAAAAACCTAAGGCTTTATATAGCAGCCAATACAAGATTCTAGAATGCAAAACCTTAAATTGACGAATTCTCTAAAAGCCCTTGTGATGTTTGGATCAAAATCAAAATATGTTGATTTTTTGAAATGTACCATGTGATGATCTTGGCTTGTAGCTGAGATGCCGGTTGCACAACATAATCTTTGTCCTTCAATTTGTTGTGGGGAACACGCTTTGATGCTGAGTCGTTGGATTTGCTGTACAAACTTGTCTCCTAGCCCAAAAGTGTAGCAGGGGAGGGACCATGAGGTCACATGGGTGAAGTGGAGTATGATCTTGAGGTGGGGTTTAGGTTAGAATACCATTAATCTTCGATCTGGAGCAGTAATTAATATGAAACCCAAAATCAAAGGTATTCATGATTAGGGTTTATATCTTAAATAGTGTAACGTATTGATCTAGGTGGGTGAATAAAAGAGTGTTTAGCGCCAGGAAATCAATTAGTTAATTATGTTTAAAGATAATTAATATACTCAGTTAGTGGATTATGACATGGCATTGTTTGTTGGGATGGGTATGGGTAAAGGGGACGGGTTTGGTTGGGTTTGAATGGGTATGGGTTTATGTTTATGGCAGGTTACCCCCCTCTTCTTTCAAAATGCCTTCAAATAAATTCTTTCACAGAAATTTGATTTTCCCTTTGATAAATCTTTCAAAGACTTGTCATTTAAGGCACAAGTATTTTACAAACTTCTCATAGGGATTATAAACGTTACTTAGACCAAACTTCAACGGCATTTCTTGAAAATTCTTCAATCTTCAAGGTCTTTTTGGTAAATTCAACAATCGGGTCTGGTTCATTGTGCAGCTTCGTTTCCCGTGTTCGTTTTTGCTTTGTTCTTGTGATCTTTTTATTTTTTTCCTCGATATCCATACCTAATACATACAACAAACGAATACAAGTATATTTTATGGTATTTTATGATATATTTATGTGTTTTAAGCCTGATTTGTACGATGAGACCATGTATAGTTGCGGTCTCATCAACCTCGCTCCAATATTCGATTCATTTACTCCAAGATTCAATGGCTTTTATGTGACAATCCGTCAATTTATGATTTATATTTTATTCTCAAGTATTATTTATTAACATTATTTTAATGTTATATTATGAACTCACACATTTCTGGGAAGAAATTTGGGTTACGTCTTGAAGTAGCATCGACTACGCCTAAACCGGAGGATTCTACGTTACGTGCTTACGTTTACCTACACCGTCTTTGGTGACAGTCCGACATTTCAGAAAATAAATTTGTCCGTAAATATTATTTTGAGATTTTAAATTTGTGTTGGTTCATAAACTCACAAATTTACGAGAAGAGATTAGGACTTACGTGAATAATTTAACGTCCTTTACAACTAAACCGGAAACCTTAAGATTACATATTTACGTTTTTGAACTCCGTTTTTTATGAGACAATTTTTATTAGATTCGTTTTTTACCGTTGATTCATAATTTATAAAAACGTTTTTCATAAAACGACCCGAGGGCACGCAAATCGAGGAAACTAGAATCGAGGAATACCCGTAAATTAGTGGGATGAGACATGATAAATCTTGCCCCACCCCACTAACATGGGATGGCCAAAACATTGACTCAACACCATGAGGTGTCAAGTTTGTAAGCTTACTAGCTACACTTGTTAGCCTAAGCTTAACAAGTAAGCTATCCAACAAACGAAACCATCTAACACTAACCATTTCTTCATTTGTACATGCAAAACCACTAATCCTACCTTCCTCTCTCTCTCATTTTTGTCCCACAATCCTCAAAAACAACCCTCATTTGATCTATTTGAACCATAAATTCATGTGTTATTCATACACATGATGATGCTCCTTTGAAGTCTTGAAGATTGGAGGTGATTCTAACATCCAAGGAGTTGATTTGGTGATGTCCAAGGGCTGATTTCTACATGGATTTTACAAGTATTGGTGGCTTTGAAGATTGGTGTTGTACTATCACAAGTTCTTCCATCAAAATCCATGTCTTGATCACAACCTACATCATCTTGGTGGTATAAAGATTGTTCTCCCCATCCTCTTGTTATTTTGATTATGTAATCATGTATTTTCTTTCTTATTGTATATTTATATGATGAATATATGATGATAAAAATGTTGTGTGGGGATCAAGTGTTGATAAATATGGGTAAAAAGATGAAAAACTATATGTAAAAGTGGTTAATCTTGCTTAATTTAGTAGGTTGTATAAAAATAGTAAATAACCATATGATGAACTGATAAAATGGTACAGATGAATTGATATACAGTGAGTATTGAGACTTGTACACATGTGAGAGTTGGCCATGCAATGGAATCATAAAAATGCGTGAGATATATGATCAAAACAAGTTTAGAGTGCAAATCTGAGTACACTGTTTTGGACGAATTTTATAAAATACTTAGAGGTTGATTCATCAGTAGATATTTAGGAATAAAATGAAGCACATATCATGTAGTTTCTGTGATAAAAATTTGGGATTCTATCTCCATGTATAACTCTAGATATGACCATTTTAGTAAACTAGATTTTTAGGACTGATTTTGTATAAATAATATATAATATAAGCACTCAAAAATTTATATAAAATATATATAAATACAAATTCCACTAGTTGATAATGATTATAATAAAAGAGTTATATAAATGTTGATATTAAAATGGATTATGTTATATAAAGTATAAATATAAATGTCTTTATAAGTTATAAAAACTATAAACATGATTTTTACGACTTTTTCGGCTATTACCGTAAAGTTAACGTTTTTCGCCAATTAAAACTTAGACGATCAACCCGTCTAACGTAAAGTTTTTAAAAGTCATATACTGATGTATAAGTACCTAATACAAGTAAAAACCGATAAAACCCGAATTATATGACATACGGACATTAACGAGCTAAGTTAGCATATTTGGACTAATAATTTAACTAAATAAGTTAAACACTTATAAAAATTACTTATTGGGCTTAACCCATTTGGGCCCAACATATAAAGTATAATACTGATAATAAAAGTATAGTTGGGCTAATGAATAGTATTGGGCTTGTAATAGGCCCATTGGGCTTCAAAATGTAAACAAGTTGAACTAGTGTAACTAGTCTTGAAAATTACCAACACATAAACACTATAATGAATGAGTAAAGATGTATAAACCCACTTGATCATCATCATATATATAAAATCATCATATGTATACATAATTATTATTTTGATAAAGTCATTGGACAAAAGTCTAAGACGAGTATTATTTGTCTAGGTTTCCGTGATTGAACCACGCATCGTACATCCGAATCGCCGATAACCGCCTTTCCCAATCAACGTGAGTTCATAGCCTCGCACTCTTTTAAATGTTTTTATGAAATGTTTTATAAACCCACGAGGGAGATAACATGTTAGTTTTTATGAAATAGGACACTAGTTGTCCCAACTGTTTGCTCATTGATTTGGACCCGAATGATTGTATGACCCGATGAATGATTAAATGACCCGATAGATGAAATGAAATGGATTATTAAAGTTAGGTTATGTCACTAAAAGTCCCATTAGCATGAATTGTGAACTACCGGGATTTGGTAGACGCTTATGCATTTAATAGTACTATTTGGGGACGATCACCCCAGTTCGCGCCTTGACGGTTGATCCCCGTCGTGCCACATTGATTGGTAAGCGAATTTATGTATGAGAAGATTTCAATAAGTGTGATTATTGTGACGACACGCTGTTTTAGATGTGCAAATGATTGTCGGGTTAGCTACCCGTTGTTTGTTGTAGTAAGGTAACAATGTCATGCGGCTTATAATAATCCAATTAACGAAATACTGCTATACGCACCGAATTACAGTATATTGCCTGACTAGCAATACGGGGTCATATTATTGATATTATGTTTGTGTTTTGGTTTTACATAACCATATTCATATAACGGTTTTTATTTAACTCTACACGACGTTATAAAAACGTACTGTATGATATTTGACATTGGTTCGTATAATGATTTTGAAGGCGAAAGCCTATATTATGATTTTTGATAAGGACTTGTATAAAATGACTTTGGCTATTTTATGGCCTATTACAATGATTTGTACAAAATGATTTTCGGTAATAATTTTATACTGATGTTATATTAATAGATTTTATTAAACTCTATGAATTCACTCGGCGTTTTCGCTGACCTTTTCTTTTAACATTTATCTCAGGTACTTGAAGGTAATTCTCGGGAAGACAACAAGAATTCATGGCCCGCACTTAAACAATAATTTCCATTCAAATGCTTCGTAAAACCTGTATGAAATATAATGACTTGGAACCTATGTAACTTTGATATTTATGAATGGAAATGCTTTATTATTAAACGACGCAATTTTTATGTGTTGTCTATGATGTGAGTAATGTGCTATCCTGTAACACCAACGAGTCTTCCGCTGTATTGAATTGTGTAAATTTGGGGGTGTTACAGTTTGGTACCAGAGCCCTCGTTATAGAGAACGGAAGATTTTTAAAACCAAGGTTTTGAATAAAACATTTCAAAATCTTTTAACTATAAACATTTTTCTAAAAATGTCTAAAAATCTTTTGACTATAATGGTGCCGAAGAATTCCCGAGTTACCGACAAGGCCAGACTGAGAAGTGTTATTTTAATATATATATATATATAACATGGATTATATATATATATATGATGTAATTTTATTACATGATTGTTTGATGATTATTTTAATATTTATACGAGGTATTTATACGACATAGATTGTCACAAGGAACCCTAAATCCCCTAGTAAATTAATCCAAGTTATTCATGTGGGAAATCTAGCTATTCCAGATCTAAACCAAGTTGTGGATATTTATAATCCCAACAAAATGGTTAATATTCGTAGAAATATTGATATTAGTTGATTGTGATATTAAAGAAGAATTGGCGAGATTATAACTGATATCGATGTCATGGCGATCTTTCCTTATAGAGTGGAGTTTAACAAAACGTTACCACCTAGAAAGATGTCATCTGATTCGTTGTCACCCAATTCTTAAATTGAAATCGAAAGGGTGAATGTTGCACTTGAGGCTGTCATTGGAACCATTACCCAAAAGCCTCATGCCACTAGTGCCTTTCCGAGAAGTCTAATTGAATGTGTGAGTCATTTCATACTAGTGACTCATTTGATAACTATTGTTGTAAGAGCTATAGGATTGGAAATTAAGTGTTGATCATATTGAGCTTTTATTGCCCTTTCAAGATTTATGAATAAGGTCGAAAGTATTGGAAAATGAGGTAGGATATCGCCTTGAGTATAAGTTGATTGAAACTTGAATAAAGTAAAATTTAACCCGTTCGGAATATGAGATTGATAAGAGGAATTCGTTAAGTCCTGTGATTGAATTATAAAGTTTTAAATGATTGTTAGTTCGTGTTAAGGGTTGTTCCTAGGCCATTGTCCACCGACGAGGATGCCCAGTGTCCAAGAAATAAATTGAAGAAATCTTCTTCTGAATAGGGACCGATGGATCTTCCGGGACAGGTAGAACCCCCATGACTCTTGTAGATTAGTATTCATTGTGGTATCTTTTAAAAATAATCCCTAACTTAACTGAGACATCAGTTGGTAGGATGAGTTCTTGGAATTGTATGACATAGTGACACATAATGTGTTACGATACAATTTTGACTTGTTTGTGATTAATGAAAAGACTACATTTGATTTCTAAATTCTACATGTATCGATGTTATCTATCTTTTCTTGCTTCATCCTAATGTTCGCATTAGCGATGCAACCATTGAACAAGTACTCATCTCGAATTGAGTTACGTTGTGGATTATTCTTTTTGAGTGCCATCGAGGTCATGAACCTCATGATTATTTGGCTAAAGCTCATTTTCTATCACATTGTAGTTAGTTCTTGGTGAACAAGCTTTCATCACTCTTCTGCAGATCACTCATTGTTTTTATAAGATAAAACAATATCCCTTGAGAAAAATTGAATTTTCATCACTATAAGGATTATTCAAAGTGAGATTTATAAGTGATTGTTATCGAAATGAAGTTGTTTATAAAACACCTTGGAAAACTTAATTGTTTTCATAACAAAGAAAATCTTTGTAAATTTATTTGATTCTTATATAAGAATTAAGCATGGAAATGTTTTTATTATAAACATGATGATAAAATTTTGACGAACTGAGTATTGCATCGTTAATCTTGAAATTGTATATTGTTGTGCGCCTACATACAATTTGGAATGGACCATGCAAGGCTGATTAGTAGTCACTATAAAACTAATGAATAAACACTACATTTTCTTTGAAGATTGTGAAAGATTAAATTTTATGAGATCTGCAAGAAGTGAAAAATAGGGACATAGTGTTAGGGACACCTACAAATATGCCTGTAGCATCTATTCTTATGAGTTGAATTTACTCATCTGTGGAAATTGTCTTATTTGACAATTGACAACTCTTTCTTGTCCAATTATCCCGTAGTGAGATTCTTAGGAAAAGTATCTGATTACCGAGTGTTGATACCCGATTGGATGTATCGACGTTCCTATCATTTCTTTTGATTTGATTTCATTTGAATAACTTGGGTAACGATCCGAGGATCTTTCGAATGCGTACTCAAATTATGAAAACATGGGATATATTCATATTTGTTAAATGTTTTCGTCTGTATCTGATTTGAAATTCTCTCGCATAGATTATGTGTTAACCTTACTCTTTTAAGGTTAGTTATGTCTCCTGATATCCTTGAATTTGTGAAGGATTATGAGTTATTATTAGTCTTTTGAGAAGTTCACATCTTATCGACGCCAATAAAACTGGAAAGTTGTTAGTGCCAGTAGAATGGATTGATTGATTATGACATGACGACACTGTCTTAATTGATGGGAACTCGAATAGAATTCCCCTAAAAGATAAAATATTGACTATTAAAAGTGATCTAAATAATTCTTGATGGATGACCATATCCTGTATTTAGATTTGAATTATACCATGAATGGTTGTGACTTAGTCATAGATATTATAATCTAGAAAGAACCTAATATGAATTTATTAAAAGATGTTTATGGTATCTGAAACATTAGGAGGTATTTGTTGGTGAATTACCTAGACTTTTTCCATTAAGGAAAGTTGAAATTGGTATTGATTATATTCCCGGTGCTGCACCTGTGGCGTGTGCATTGTACGTCAGCACAATCTGAATTAAAAGGAATTACCGTGCAACTGAGAGAGTTGTCAGAGAAAGATTTTATTCTACCAAGCTCGTCATCATGAAGAGCTATGGTGTTATTATTTCTTATATTTATAGATTACTGTGAACTGAGTAAATTAACAATCGAAAACGATATCCATGACTCGAAATGGACGATTTGTTCGATCATTTACAAGGTTCTAGCGTATGTTTTAAAGATTTGATCCATGGCATGGTTATCATCAACTTCGCGTCCGCGAAAAAGATTATCTATTCCAATCACTACATCCAGAACTTGTAATGAATATTATGAGTTTCATGTTATGTCGTTTGGATTGACTAATACACATGTAGCATTCATAAATTTGGTGAATCACGTATGAAGGCTGTAATTTGATAAATTCATGCTTGTGATCATTAAGGACCATTTGTTTGTTTATAAGAATAAGAATGAGTTAATAATTATTAATAGACTGCCCTAAATTGGCCGAACAATGAAAACCTGTACCTTGAATATTTAAACATGAGATTTAATGCTTAATCTTTTACATAAAATGACCGTTTGATTAATGATAGTAAGATATATATACATTGACTCTTCAAAAATTAGAGCCATTAAGGCTTAGGGTTATACCAAAAAGGAGGTGCAAATATGTCTTGACAAATGTTTTAACAAAGGATTTTTAAGGAATCATTCCTTATAACTAAACCATCTAACTAAACTCCTGTTTAGGGGTAAATGTTTGTGCATAACTTAAGACAACCTAAGAGGGATTGAGGAAACCGTTAAACCATGACTTAAAATTTGAAACTATAATTTTTGCTTTTCAACTAAGATAATTTTGACCAAAGCATAACCAAAGATTTTTCAAGCATTTACGAATCTTATTAATTATTTTCGATAAATCAGCAAAAATCGTGTTAATTAAATTCAAATTTGTTTTGAACATTTTATTATAATTGGTCGAACTAAGAAATTTAAACTTTTAACGTTTACGTTTCACAAAAACTTAATATTTATTGTTATTTACGTGTAATAATTATCGATGCTTTAAAACGTCGGATCAAGCAAAACTGATAAAAATAATAGTTGAGATAGAACTAAAACTTAGAAAATATGAAGAAAAGAAATTTTGAATGAATACGGTCATGATAATTATTTTATAAGGAAAGGTGAATGTAGATACCGACGCATTATGTAGAAAAGATAAAGAATCACATAGGATGTGTTCCTTAATAATGAAGGTGTAAAAATATTTTCCCCAAACAATTTAGAAATAATTAATGCCTGTAAGAAGGATAATATAAATAATAAAAGGGGGTTCGCGGCTAATGTGAACCATTAGAATTGAGAAGCCGGTGGCGTTAAATGTATAAAAGGCCACTTGAGGTTGCCTAAAAATGGAGATTTTGAAATATAGTTATGTTGGAATCTTGTAAGTATAAGTATTCTATTCCTGACATTTCTGATTTAATGTATCATTATCAGAAGAAGTTGTACTGATGGCAAATTATAAAGGCAGACACCGCCTCATACATTAGTAAACGTCTAGCTATAGCAAAGGTCATCATCTGAATTTGATTCGATTTGGGTCATCGTTGACAGACTGACCAAATCTGCTAATATCCTTCCTGTTAATGATAGATTCTTGATGAAGAAATTGACTCTTTTGTATTTAAAGGAGTTGTGTAAACATGGTGTCCCTGTATCGATCATCTCTATCAATATCCTCGCTTCGCATCGAATTTCTAGAGATTTGCTCAGAAGTCATTGAGAACGAATCTTGATGAGAATACTGTGTACCACCCCAATCGAATGGACGGGGTAAAGTAACGATACAAAATACTATAAGTGCTGCTTTATGTTGAATGATTGACCTTTGGTAATAAACTGAAAAATCGTTTTCCTTTGGAAAGATTATCATTGATAATTATCGTATTAGGATCAAGATCGAATCTTGTGAGGATATATATTAGAGCATATGTAAGCAAGAGTTGGGATGAAGACACCCGACATACACCCATTGTGAGTTGGACATGTCTTTTAGGTTTAAGGTTTCCTATGATGGCGAACCTAACCTTACAAAATACTCGACCCGCGAGACCTGAAATGATTATTGAAATTAGGATCTGATTATCGACTGCCGGTAGTGGGCAGGAGGTTATGTGAATATGAAATGTAGATCTTGAAGTGCCAGATGGGTAGCGAAGTTATGCCAAAAAATTTAACCATGGAAAAATGAATGGATGATCTGAAAGATCATGGGATATAAGTCCCCGTTGTATGGGACCATTGAGATGATGTAAAAGATTGGTTTGAAAGGCATATAAGCTGGATCTACCCTAGGACTTCAAGGGCTGCGTGAATTATGTTTCGTATATCGAACTTGATAAAATATCTATCAAGTGAAAATCTGAATTCTTCTTGATAAAGTTTAGATCGGCGAAAAGTTGCATTCATCAAAAACCCGTGAACATCATGGATAGAGAAAGTAAGTCAACATTAAGCCTGGTCTTATTCCCGTAGTTATGTTTGCTGAAACTCGCATATTGAAATGAATTACACTTGTGAGAAAAGACCGAATGTGGAGGAAATACCCACATGGCTTTAACTCTATAAGAAGCGAGTAGTAATATAAAATGATCTTTGAGGACAAATGATAGGTGTGAAAACACCCATCCTTTTACCACTTATTTCTTACTAAAACAAGACCAAAACGCGTATTTAATGTCATTTGTTTGGAATTATGCGTGGTTTTTGTGTTTGTTGTGTTTTCAGAGCCAACTGGATAAATATTGGAGAAAACATGGGATTGCACGGGTTTTATCGAGGAAAAAGACGAAAAGACGAAGTCTATAGTTCAAGAGATGCAAAAGATTCGAAGTCAGTGGACCTATATGAAGATTTATCGATGAAAAGGACCAAAGATGGAAGATTTACCTATGTCGAAGAAACTCAAGTCTATTAAATGAAGAAATTAAAAGACGAGTTGAATTTATTCGTCGACAAATCCCGAATCGAAATCGAAAACGTCAACTTTTCTGAAAAGACGAGAAGACAAAAAAATGGAGAAAGCCCACTCACCAACCAAGGGAGAAGCCTATAAATACTCCTCCCATTCACAAATTTCCACTAGTTCTTTTCTGTTACATTTTTCCGAGTTCTTAGGAAAAACCATCTCCCTTAAGGAGTGGTTTTCATTTTCTTTGATTTCTTCCAATCTTGTAAGTTTGATCATTTCATTTTGTTTGTTGAATCTTAAATCATTAATACAAGTTTACTTTTAATCTTTCCATAATCTTGTTCTTCATCTCTTTGTGATTCATAAGTTTTTAAAAAAGTTTTATTTTATTGGTTTGATCATAAAAAGTAAATGGGCTTGGCGATTTTTGTGGTTTTGGATTGATGTTTACCTTAGGTAAATGATTAGTGGTGAAATTGGTTTAAGTTTTGATTGAAAACTTGGTAAATTTTGGTGTTAAATTCATGCTTTTGTAATCCCCTGTTCTTCTCATGTTAGTTACTGTATTTGCCCAGAAACATTCCGAATAGGGGTTTGTGACTTTACAGTTGATTCGGAATTTTCAATATTCCGGATCAAGGTCGAGAATTTGTTGTTTACTCGGAATATCTAATTATTCCGAGTAGGGATTATATTCTGCATAGGGTTTCTTTCAAATATTCCGAAATAGAGCTTCTTTTTAATATATTCCGCATAGAGTTGTTTTTAAAAATATTCCGAGTTGAGCTTGATATTCCGCATAGGACTTCTTTCAAATTATTCCGCATAGGCTTTTTATCAAAGATTCCGCATAGCTTTCTATTCAATTATTCCGCATAGGGATCTTTTCCAAATATTCCGAATAGAGAGTTTTTCCGCATAGAAGCATTTATTCCGAGTAAGAGCAATATTCCGAGTAGGGCAAATTTCCCGAATAGCATAATATTCCGCATAAGCCATGTTATTCCGAACAGAGATATTCCGAATAAGTTGTTCTCTCCACATTGAGGTACTTACTGTTTCATTTAAATTCTAGTTTTATTCTTAGTAATTGTCTTTAATTTAATCTTATTACTTCTAGCACTTATCATTTTAGTAGATTTAGACCAAAGCTCCCCCTTTTTAGTCACCAATTACAACTATTCCACTTTTAACCGTGATCAATTCGAGAAGATACCGAGAACGAAACAACGACATATATCAATTGGGTACGAGCAACGCAAAGAAAGATCTTGCAAGCAAAACCTTTTTATTAACCAACCAAAGGTCAGTTATTAAAATGGCGCCGCTGCCGGCTCTTTTCATAAGGATCAACGGTTTCTTGTGAGAAAAATTGGATTTTGGGATCCGTTCTTTCGGGAACGTTATTTTCAAGCACAAAAATTTTCAAAAAACCCATAAAAATCTAAAATTTTTAAAAATACAAAAACATTAAAAAACCTATAAAAACCAAAAATATTTTCTCTTGCATTTTCTTTTTAGTGTATGCGTACTCGATCAACGTCTTATTCAGAGCCCGAGACTCTCGAAGATTTAGACATGGCCGGTGTACACAACAACAACAATAATAATCCACCCCTCCCAAACAACAACAATAATAATCCACCCCACCAAAACATGAATAATCCACCCTTACCCGATCTACGATCCATGGAGGAGCTATGCCAACCTACGATGAACGGACGTGGAGGCCCGATTGCGCCGATGAATGTCACGGCTCAGGAGTTTTCGTTGAAGCATCACATGATCCAACAAGTGCAAACTAATCCATTTCATTACCATCACCCAAAGCATGAAGTCCCCCGGTGTTTCTATGGATGACCTTCGCCTTCAACTCTTTCCCCACTCGCTTTCTCACCATGCCAAAAAATGGTTTGACCGTCTCTCAAAGAACTCTATTCATACTTGGGACGACATGACTCAACGCTTTTTGTCGCGCTACTTCCCACCATCCATGGTCACGAGCCTTCGTAACCAAATTAGTGGATTCATGCAAGACAATGATGAATCGCTCTTCGATGCTTGGGAACGATACAATGATTTGATCGACCGCTGTCCACATCACAATATGCTCCCCGTCACTCTGATTGATACTTTCTACAATGGTCTCACTTTTCGTGATCGTGACACGATCAACGCCGCCGCCGGTGGTACTTTTATGAAAAGGAGACCGGAGGAGTGTCGAGAGTTGATTGAAAACATGACTACTCACCACAAGAATTGGGATTCATCCGCATCCTCAAGATCTAACTCGAGAGTCAATGTTTCTTCTACTACTTCCAATCCTGAGATGACTGAAATTTCTCGACAACTCGCTGAGATGAACAAGAATTTCATGACCATGGCCACAAACCACTTTCAACAAGCTAAAGCGGTTGCTATTTCTTTTGACACATGTGGTGGTCCTCATTCTTACAATGATTGTCCTTCTACCCAAGGCAATTTTTCTGAAAACGTTAACGCAGCATACGGTACTTATCCCACGGGAGGCTATCAAGCTCGCCCTCAAGGAGACCGTAGCTTGCTAAGTTATCGTTCAAACAATTATCTTGCTCCACCTGGTTTCCCTCCTACAAACCAAAACCAACAACAAAGCTATAATCGAAACAACCAATCCCAACCTTGTGCTAACAATCAATATCAATCCCAAAGAAACCCATACCCAACTCAAGGAAATTCTCAAGCTTACCAAGCTCTACCTCTCAATCAACCGATGGCAGTGAATCAAGACGTTGAGACGTTCATGAATACTAATCGAGAGATGGTAACGAATCTTCAGAGTCAATTTGTCAACTTGAAGAATGACATGGCGAAACAAGGGAGCGATATTCGAGCCGAGCTAAGGAATGACATGGCAAAACAAAGCAATGAAATTTGTGCAGACATCAGAGACTCTTTCAGCACTCAAGCGCTTAACATTCGTGATATGATTGGTTCGCTCATCCAAGGTAATCAAACCTCTTCTTCGGGTACTCTTCTGAGTAACACCGTTGCGAATCCAAGAGGGGAGATGAAAGCAATCACCACTCGTAGTGGAAAAGGTTATACGGAACCCGAGCTTCCTACACCTCCACCCGTGATTGTGAACAAGGAAAAAGAGCAACTTTCCCCACCTCCTTCACCTTCTATCCCCATTTCCCCACCACCCGTGGTTGTGAGTGATCCTACTCCCCTAAAGCCTTCTTCTTCATCCAATTTACCTTATCCTTCAAGGTTGAGGAAAGAGAAGCAAAAGAGCAAGGATGATATTCA
This sequence comes from Glebionis coronaria, assembly GCA_025667525.1. Taxonomy (NCBI): domain Eukaryota; kingdom Viridiplantae; phylum Streptophyta; class Magnoliopsida; order Asterales; family Asteraceae; genus Glebionis; species Glebionis coronaria. The sequence goes on along the minus strand of CM046880.1, from coordinate 336,783,049 downwards.
AGTTTCAAACTTTCTAAAAATGTTTAAACATTTGAATTTTAACATCTCCTTTGCCGAGGCTCTCACTCACATGCCCAAATACGCTAAGATGATTAAAGATCTTCTAAGTGATAAGGAGAAGCTTCTTGACAATGCTCAGACCCAACTTAATGAGAATTGCTCCGCCGTTCTCTTAAGGAAATTGCCCACCAAACTTGGTGATCCGGGTCGCTTCTTGATTCCTTGCAACTTCCCGGGAGTAGAGAATTGCATGGCCCTAGCCGATCTAGGTGCCAGTATAAACTTAATGCCTTTAAGTGTTTGGAAGCAATTATCTCTCCCCGAGCTAGTCCCCACCAAAATGACTTTGGAATTAGCCAACCGTTCGGTTGCTTATCCAGTGGGGATAGCCGAAGACGTCTTCGTTGGCGTTGACAAATTCACCTTCCCGACGGATTTTGTTGTCGTTGACTACGAGATGGATCCTCGTGTTCCATTAATCGTTGGACGTCCCTTCCTGAGGACCGGTCGAACTCTCATTGATGTAGCCATGGGCGAAATAGTCATGAGAGTTGGTGACGATAAAATTGTCTTCAACATGGGTAAGATTTCTAAGCAACCTTATTCATATGACTGTGTTAATGCTATTGATGTTCTCGATGAGGCTTGTGAAGAACATTTTTATGATGCTTGCAAAAGTACTCTCTCTTCTCTACCCAATGTTGAGACCGTTGCCTCAATTGCTCCAGCATTGACTCCTTTTGGTGAAAGTGACTTGGATGATTTCGAAGCTAGCTTGGGTCCTCTCGATATTAAGTATGATGATTCTTCCACCGATTGGGATGAAGACATTCGTACTATTGAGAGACTTCTCAATGAAGACCCGTTTCCTCCTCCCTCTCCTAAAGAGGTGACTAATGATGATCCATCGTTAGTTACACCATCTATTGAGGATCCTCCTACTCTTGAGCTTAAAGACCTACCTCCTCATCTAGAGTACGTTTTTCTTGAAGACAACGAGAAGTTACCGGTCATCATCGCGAAGGACCTGAAAGAAGATGAAAAAGCCCGACTTATCGCCGTGTTGAAGAAGCATAAAAGAGCTATCGCTTGGAAAATCTCCGACATTCGTGGAATTGATCCTCACTTTTGCACACATAAAATTCTCATGGAGGACGACTTTAAGCCCATAATTCAAAGCCAACGAAGGGTGAATCCTAAAATCCATGAAGTCATCAAAAAAGAGGTTATCAAACTTCTTGATGCGGGTATGATTTACCCTATTTCGGATTCACCATGGGTTAGTCCAGTCCATTGTGTGCCTAAGAAAGGCGGAATCACCGTTGTGCCCAATCAAAACAACGAGTTGATTCCTACCCGTCTCGTTACTGGGTGGAGAGTTTGTATAGACTACCGCAAACTCAATGATGCCACGAGAAAGGATCATTTCCCTCTAACTTTTATGGACCAAATGCTTGAACGTTTAGCGGGTAATGAATATTACTGCTTTCTTGATGGTTTCTCGGGTTATTTCCAAAAACCCATCGATCCCCAAGATCAAGAGAAGACAACATTCACTTGTCCCTATGGCACATTTGCCTACAAAATAATGCCTTTTGGCTTATGCAATGCCCCCGGGACTTTCCAAAGGTGCATGTTGGCTATCTTTCATGACATGGTTGAGCAAACCATGGAAGTCTTCATGGATGATTTCTCGGTCTTTGGGGATTCCTTCTCTTCTTGCCTTGCCAATTTAGAACGTATGCTTAAGCGATGTGAAGACACTCGCCTTGTTCTGAATTGGGAATAATGCCATTTTATGGTAAAAGAAGGCATTGTGCTAGGACACAAAATCTCTAATGCCGGTCTTGAAGTCGACCGTGCTAAAGTAGATGTCATAGCCAAATTACCTCCACCTTCAACCGAGAAGGGTGTGAGAAGTTTTCTGGGTCATGTGGACTTCTATCGTCGATTCATTCAGGATTTTTCTAAAATCGCTCACCCGATGACCCACCTCTTGGAAAAAGATACTCTTTTTATCTTTTCTAAAGAGTGTATCGAAGCCTTCAATCTTCTTAAGGATAAGCTAACTAAGGCACCGGTCTTGGTTACCCCTAATTGGGAGCTACCCTTTGAGTTGATGTGCGATGCTAGCGACTTTGCTATTGGTGCGGTTTTGGGACAAAGGATCAACAAACATTTCCAACCAATCCACTATGCTAGCAAAACAATGACGTGGGCTCAATTGCATTATACGACAACCGAAAAAGAGCTTTTAGCTGTTGTCTATGGTTTTGAAAAATTTCGCCCCTATCTTGTTTTATCCACCACCATCGTATACACGGACCATTCCGCGTTGAAGTACTTGATGACTAAACACGAATCTAAGCCAAGACTTCTTCGCTGGGTTTTACTCCTTCAAGAATTCAACATTGAAATTCGTGACAAGAAGGGTGCTGAAAACCTAGCCGCGGATCATTTGAGCAGACTTGAGGATCCATATCAAGGGGATCATCCGAACAAAGAGATCAATGACTCTTTCCCCCTTGAGACCTTAATGTCTATAAATCTCAATCTGGATGACACCCCGTGGTTTGCCGATATTGCAAACTACTTAGCGGGTGGTGTTCTCATCAAAGGGTTAACATCCCAACAAAAGAAGAAGTTCTTGAACGATGTAAAGACTTACTTTTGGGATGACCCTTTTTTCTATTCAAACAATGCGCTGACTTGATTATTCACCGATGTGTTGACGGACCGACAACTTTTGACATTCTCCAAGCTTGCCACAAAGGACCCACCGGTGGTCACTTTGGTCCCAACTACACCGCCAAAAAAGTGTTTGATTCGGGATTTTATTGTCCCACCATTTATCGTGATGCTCACGAGATGGTTAAACATTGTGATGCTTGCCAAAAACAAGGCAAGATCACACATAAGGATGAGATGCCTCAAAATTTCATACAAGAATGTGAAATCTTTGATGTATGGGGCATCGACTTTATGGGGCCATTCCCTTCTTCTAAAGGCAACAAATACATCCTTGTCGCGGTCGACTACGTTTATAAATGGGTTGAAGCCAAAGCTTTACCCACTAACGACGCAAGGGTGGTTTGTAATTTCTTGAAACAATTGTTTGCTCGATTCGGTGTTCCTCGTGCTATTATCAGTGACCGCGAGACTCATTTTTGCAACGATCAATTTGCAAGAGTCATGGCTAAGTATGGTGTCAATCACCGTCTTTCCACCGCTTATCATCCTCAAACCAACGGTCAAGCCGAGATATCCAACCGTGGATTGAAGAGAATTTTGGAACGTACTGTGGGAGAGCATCGTGCCTTGTGGGCCGATAAACTTGATGATGCTCTGTGGGCTTTCCGTACCGCCTATAAGACGCCGATTGGTTGTACACCTTATCGTCTTGTGTACGGGAAAGCATGCCACCTCCCTATCGAGATGGAACATAAGGCATACTGGGCCTTGAAGTGGGCTAACTTCGACATCAACAAAGCCGGTGATCTTCGCAAGATTCAACTCAACGAGCTACAAGAATTGAGGAATCAAGCTTACGAGAACTCATTGATCTACAAGGAGAATACCAAGATTATCCACGATGCTAAAATCAAGAACCGAGAGATTCACGTTGGTGATCAAGTCTTACTCTTTAACTCTCGGTTGAAGATCTTCTCAGGCAAGTTGAAGAGCCGCTGGTCTGGTCCATTCACCATCGCCAATGTCTTTCCCTATGGCACCATTGAGCTTTCTCAACAAAATGGGCCCAACTTTAAGGTGAATGGCCAGCGTTTGAAATTGTACTTTGGTGAGGACATCTCTCATGAGATGATTCCATCCCTCACCACGTTTCCCTTGAATTAGTTCGGGACCGAGTCAGGCTCGTGACTCGGTAAACAAAAACAAGCGCTCCTCGGGAGGCAACCCCAGTATCTATCCCCCTTTCCCGTTGTTCATCCTAAGTGTACGGGGAGCTATATAGGTTGCTTGTATTTGGATGGTGATGTGATTACAGGGATAAGTGCACTCTTGGAATCTTTGAAGAACCGTGCTCCCATGTTATCCGTAATACCGGTTCTATCTCTCAACTATCGTGATTCAATTATCTTCATACTCACATTTGAAATTGATCACTTTAGTCGTCCCTTCCTTTGCTTGATTTAACCAACGTGTACAATGTCATAAGTGTAGGGGACATTTTTCCCACATGCTTAAACATTGAGGACAATGTTTATCTTAAGTGTAGCGGGGACTTCTATCGAAGTTTTAAGTGGACTTTTCCATTAAAATGCCTTCATTTAACCGGAAAATCATCTTTTTCAGCATTTTTCAAATTTTTACTTAACTTTGGCCATTTAGTCGTAATTTTTAAATTTTTATCGTCGCTTTCATATGTATATATCCCGCAATAAAGTCAAACATATTAATAAAGTGGTGTGGCTAGTCTTGAAATCTTTGACATATTAGGCCCGTTGCGATTATTTTGACTCAACCCGAATAGACTTATCCGAGTTTATTCTAGCTAGTATCCTTAACCATGTAGACCTTAATTGGTTTATTAGGCTAAGCATCCACGAGTCTCATTACTTGAGATTTTAAATTGTGGAGGACGAGAAATGATGGAGTCAATTATAAGTCGGTATTCTTGCACAAGCTCACTTGGTATAATTATTTGCCTATTCTCCCATCACTTGCTAATAATTTATCTTCAATAAGTAAGGTCGTACGATTTGAAAGGTTACTTAGCTTCTAGCCCAAGATCGTTTAAAAGTTGCTCGGTAATGATAAGAGTTCATAGCCAAGGCATAACTTATGAAGCGAGGCGCGAAGATTGGCGAGTCCAAAAAGGCCCTAACAAGGCATTAGGATTCCATTTTATTGCTAAAGATCCAAGGTGATGTGAAAAGCATTATTCCCAAAATCGATATGAAGGATCAAGACTCACGACGAAAAGCAATCAACTCCCATAAAGATCATGGAGAAGACTATCCGAAAAGACCCTAACAAGGTATGAGGATAAATAGATCCAAGTCCTAAAAGGAGGCGGATCATTGTATCTCAAAATCCCAATTAGAGATTGAAGAAATAATCATGAAGTCGTGGTCAACAATGTTTGAGTACCCCTCAAAAGTCTCCAAGTGAAGAAACTCTATTAACGAAGAGAAGACCATTATCTCAAGAACGTCTCTTGAAGATATGAAGTATGAAGTACATGCCAAATATCGGCCCGAGAAAGGTCTCAAATCGTGAACCAAGTTATGCCAAGATATGAACTTTTTGATATCCCGAGAAGCAGTTTTAAGAGATTTTGTCCTTTAGCTAACTATTGATCAGATCGTCCCACTTTTCTTTCAGCCTAAATAAACTATCGAAATAAGTCCAAAAATGCATCTTCATGATCATTCTAAGACAAAAATAAAATATAAGAGATATACCTAGGAATAAGGGAGTTTAAGCATATAATTAAGCCATGTGTGTAAGTGTTTGAATTGCTAACTTATAATAACAATGATCTCGTTTTTAAGCTTAGTTTGGGGAACGTGAAACTTGAGGGTGATAAATCTTCGCAGCACCGAAGCCCTAATGTAAGTCCTTGATCTCTTTGCAAGTTATTTCCATATAGCTATTTTCAAGTGAAAATGGTTTCTATCCTTTTGTCTCCTTTAAAGTTTTAATTTCTCTTAGTATTTAAATTTTCGTTTAGTAGTATTTTAATAAGGCCAAGGTTGATTGATTATGAGAAAAGTGTAAATTTGCTTTATCACTAAGCATTGCATGAGGGCATGACAATGGTTGAGTGTAGGGGATTTGATAGGTGTGAAAACACCCATCCTTTTACCACTATTTCTTACTAAAACAAGACCAAAACGCGTATTTAATGTCATTTGTTTGGAATTATGCGTGGTTTTTGTGTTTGTTGTGTTTTCAGAGCCAACTGGATAAATATTGGAGAAAACATGGGATTGCACGGGTCTTATCGAGGAAAAAGACGAAAAGACGAAGTCTATAGTTCAAGAGATGCAAAAGATTCGAAGTCAATGGGCCTATTTGAAGATTTATCGAAGAAAAGAACCAAGTTGGAAGATTTACCTATGTCGAAGAAACTCAAGTCTATTAAATGAAGAAATTAAAAGACGAGTTGAATTTATTCGTCGACAAATCCCGAATCGAAATCGAAAACGTCAACTTTTCTGAAAAGACGAGAAGACAAAAAGAAAGGGAGAAAGCCCACTCACCAACCAAGGGAGAAGCCTATAAATACTCCTCCCATTCACAAATTTCCACTAGTTCTTTTCTGTTACATTTTTCCGAGTTCTTAGGAAAAACCATCTCCCTTAAGGAGTGGTTTTCATTTTCTTTGATTTCTTCCAATCTTGTAAGTTTGATCATTTCATTTTGTTTGTTGAATTTTAAATCATTAATACAAGTTTACTTTTAATCTTTCCATAATCTTGTTCTTCATCTCTTTGTGATTCATAAGTTTTTAAGAAAGTTTTATTTTATTGGTTTGATCATAAAAAGTAAGTGGGCTTGGCGATTTTTGTGGTTTTGGATTGATGTTTACCTTAGGTAAATGATTAGTGGTGAAATTGGTTTAAGTTTTGATTGAAAACTTGGTAAATTTTGGTGTTAAATTCGTGCTTTTGGAATCCCCTGTTCTTCGCATGTTAGTTACTGTATTTGCCTAGAAACATTCCGAATAGGGGTTTGTGACTTTATAGTTGATTCGGAATTTTCAATATTCCGGATCAAGGTCGAGAATTTGTTGTTTACTCGGAATATCTAATTATTCCGAGTAGGGATTATATTCCGCATAGGGTTTCTTTCAAATATTCCGAATAGAGCTTCTTTTTAATATATTCCGCATAGAGTTGTTTTTAAAAATATTCTGAGTTGAGCTTGATATTCCGCATAGGCCTTCTTTCAAATTATTCCGCATAGGCTTTTTATCAAAGATTCCGTATAGCTTTCTTTTCAATTATTCCGCATGGGGATCTTTTCCAAATATTCCGAATAGAGAGTTTTTCCGCATAGAAGCATTTATTCCGAGTAAGAGCAATATTCCGAGTAGGGCAAATTTTCCGAATAGCATAATATTCCGCATAAGCCATGTTATTCCGAACAGAGATATTCCGAATAAGTTGTTCTCTCCACATTGAGGTACTTACTGTTTCATTTAAATTCTAGTTTTATTCTCAGTAATTGTCTTTAATTTAATCTTATTACTTCTAGCACTTATCATTTTAGTAGATTTAGACCAAAGCTCCCGCTTTTTAGTCACCAATTACAACTATTCCACTTTTAACCGTGATCAATTCAAGAAGATACCGAGAACGAAACAACGACATATATCAATTGGGTACGAGCAACGCAAAGAAAGATCTTGCAAGCAAAACCTTTTTATTAACCAACCAAAAGTCAGTTATTAACAAAGATTTTGTTTAGGGGTAAATGCTGTGACAATCCATCAATTTATGGTTTATATTTTATTCTAAAGTATTATTTATTAACATTATTTTAATGTTATATTATGAACTCACACATTTCAGGGAAGAAATTTGGGTTACGTCTTGAAGTAGCATCGACTACGTCTAAACCGGTGGATTCTACGTTACGTGCTTACGTTTACCTATACCGTCTTTGGTGACAGTCCGACATTTCAGAAAATAAATTAGTCCGTAAATATTATTTTGAGATTTTAGATTTGTGTTGGTTCATAAACTCACAAATTTACGAGAAGAGATTAGGACTTACGTGAATAATTTAACGTCCTTTACAACTAAACCGGAAACCTTAGGCTTACGTATTTACGTTTTTGAACTCCGTTTTTGATGAGACAATTTTTATTAGATTCGTTTTGTGCCGTTGATTCATAATTTATAAAAACGTTTTTCGTAAAACGACCCGAGGGCACGCAAATCGAGGAAACTAGAATCGAGGAATACCCGTAAATTAGTGGGATGAGACAAGATAAATCTTGCCCCACCCCACTAACATGGGACGGACAAAACATTGACTCAACACCATGAAGTGTCAAGTTTGTAAGCTTACTAGCTACACTTGTTAGCCTAAGCTTAACAAGTAAGCTATCCAACAAACAAAACCATCCAACACTAACCATTTCTTCATTTGTACATGCAAAACCACTAATCCTCCCTTCCTCTCTCTCTCATTTTTGTCCCACAATCCTAAAAAACAACCCTCATTTGATCTATTTTAACCATAAATTCATGTGTTATTCATACACATCATGATGCTCCTTTGAAGTCTTGAAGATTGGAGGTGATTCTAATATCCAAGGAGGTGACTTGGTGATGTCCAAGGGCTGATTTCTATATGGAGTTTACAAGCATTGGTGGCCTTGAAGATTGGTGTTGATCTATCACAAGTTCTTCCATCAAAATCCATGTCTTGATCACAACCTACATCATCTTGGTGGTATAAAGATTGTTCTCCCCATCCTCTTGTTATTTTGATTATGTAATCATGTATTTTCTTTCTTATTGTATATGTATATGATGAATATATGATGATAAAAATGTTGTGTGGGGATCAAGTGTTGATAAACATGGGTAAAAAGATGAAAAACTATATGTAAAAGTGGTTAATCTTGCTTAATTTAGTAGGCTGTATAAAAACAGTAAATAACCATATGATGAACTGATAAAATGGTATAGATGAATTGATATACAGTGAGTATTGATACTTGTACACATTTAAGAGTTGTCCATGCAATGGAATCATAAAAATGAGTGAGATCATAGACGGACCTTCATAGGGACCCAGGAGGGCTGTGGCCCTCCCAAGATTAGGTGGTCATAGTGTAATTATACTAAAATTTAAAGGTATTTTTGGAAAAAATTGTATTTGGCCCTCCTAAAAAATATTGTCGGCCCTCCCATTAAAATTGTTCAAGTTCCGTCTATGAGTGAGATATGATCAAAACAAGTTTAGAGTGCAAATCTGAATACACTGTTTTGGACGAATTTTATAAAATACTTATAGGTTGATTCATCAGTAGCTATAATGGAATAAAATGAAGCACATATCATTTAGTTTATGTGATAAAAATTTGGGGTTCTATCTCCATGTAGAACTCTAGATATGACCATTTTAGTAAACTAGATTTTTAGGACTGATTTTGTATAAATAATATATAATATAAGCACTCAAAAATTTATATAAAATATATACAAATACAAATTCCACTAGTTGATAGTGATTATAATAAAAAAGTTATATAAATGTTGATATTAAAATGGATTATGTTATATAAAGTATAAATATAAATGTCTTTATAAGTTATAAAAACTATAAACATGATTATTACGACTTTTTGGGCTATTACCGTAAAATTAACGTTTTTCGCCAATTAAAACTTAGACGATCATACCCGTCTAATGTAAAGTTTTTAAAATTCATATACTGATGTATAAGTACCTAATACAAGTAAAAACCGATAAAACCCGAACTATATGACATACGGACATTAACGAGCTAAGTTAGCATATTTGGACTAATAATTTAACTAAATAAGTTAAACACTTATAAAAATTACTTATTGGGCTTAACCCATTTGGGCCCAACATATAAAGTATAATACTGATAATAAAAGTATAGTTGGGCTAATGAATAGTATTGGGCTTGTAATATGCCCATTGGGCTTCAAAATGTAAACAAGTTGAACTAGTGTAACTAGTCTTGAAAATTACCAACACATAAACACTATAATGAATGAGTAAAGATGTATAAACCCACTTGATCATCCTCATATATATAAAATCATCATATGTATACATAATTATTATTTTGATAAAGTCATTGGACAAAAGTCTAAGACAAGTATTATTTGTCTAGGTTTCCGTGATTGAAGCACGCACCGTCATCCGAATCGACGATAACCGCCTTTCCCAATCAACGTGAGTTCATAGCCTCGCACTCTTTTAAATGTTTTTTATGAAATGTTTTATAAACCCGCGAGGGAGATAACATGTTAGTTTTTATGAAATAGGACACTAGTTGTCCCAACTGTTTGTTTATTGATTTGGACCCGAATGATTGTATGACCCGATGAATGATTAAATGACCCGATAGATGAAATGAAATGGATTATTAAAGTTAGGTGATGTCACTAAAAGTCCCATTAGCATGAATTATGAACTACCGGGATTTGGTAGACGCTTATGCATATAATAGTACTATTTGGGGACGATCACCCCAGTTCGCGCCTTGACGGTTGATCCCCGTCGTGCCACATTGATTGGTAAGCGAATTTATGTATGAGAAGATTTCAATAAGTGTGATTATTGTGACGACACGCTGTTTTAGATGGGCAAATGATTGTCGGGTTAGCTACCCGTTGTTTGTTGTAGTAAGGTAACAATGTCATGCGGCTTATAATAATCCAATTAACGAAATACTGCTATACGCACCGAATTACAATATATTGCCTGACTAGCAATACGGGCTCATATTATTGATATTATGTTTGTGTTTTGGTTTTACATAACCATATTCATATAACGGTTTTTATTTAACTCTACACGACGTTATAAAAACGTACTGTATGATATTTGACATTGGTTCGTATAATGATTTTGAAGGCGAAAGCCTATATTATGATTTTTGATAAGGATTTGTATAAAATGACTTTGGCTATTTTATGGCCTATTACAATGATTTGTACAAAATGATTTTCGGTAATAATTTTATACCGATGTTATATTAATGGATTTCATTAAACTCTATGAATTCACTCGGCGTTTTCGCTGACCTTTTCTTTTAACATGTTTTATCTCAGGTACTTGAAGGTAATTCTCGGGAAGACAACAAGAATTCATGGCCCGCACTTAAACAATAATTTCCATTCAAATGCTTCGTAAAACCTGTATGAAATATAAAGACTTGGGACCTATGTAACTTTGATATTTATGAATGGAAATGCTTTATTATTAAACGACGCGATTTTTATGCGTTGTCTATGATGTGAGTAATGTGTTATCCCGTAACACCAACGAGTCTTCCGCTGTATTGAATTGTGTAAATTTGGGGGTGTTACATTTTACTTCCCAATCATCACCATCATAAATATACAAGCATTTACTACAACACACTAGTAACTTATTCAACAAGAAACAAGAAGGAAGCAAGGGTTTATTCGTGGGTATATATATACATTCGGCTATGGCACGTGGGGTTTCAAAAGGAGAAAGGGTTACGAGTTCACTAAGTCACTTGTTCACTCTACAACACTTGGAAGACAAGTAAGTTTCTTATACTCATTTCATAACTTACATATGAATATAAACAATCCATGAATAAGTATAAAGAAGATGAACACATGAGAAACATACAACACTTGGTTATATGAATAAGTTACTTATTAAGAACCTTGATAAAATGAACATGTATGACGTTAAACACGTAGGACTAAGCCCTAGATCTCTCGGCTATATATAATCATGCATGTAGATATATGATTCGAACACCTAAACGAGATATTAGACACTTTTGGATTCATGTTGTTGTCTTAAATCAAACAAGACTAAAATAATCCATAAGCAAAAAATAAGCACTAAGCTTATTATACTTTCATTAGTCTCTTAACGGGCTTATAAGCCCAACTTAATAGCCACGTGACCCATAAGGCCCATACGTGTATATTGGGCCCAAGACGAGCCCACTTAGGCCCAACGAAACCACCTTTTTGAATAATAAGCAAACCGGACTTGTATTTACATAAGCTATATTTTTATGACTTATTGGACTTAATAGATTTGGTATATACTAGCAACAACCCATAAAACCAATCAGACCATTATTGGGCCCGAGGTGAGCCCAACTAGGCCCATCGTGACCCATAAGCCACTCTCGGCTTAATTATAAGCTTATCAAATTTTAATGAAATGTTTATACCTTATTCGAATTGTTTTATAAGTTTTGTGGCCAAAAGATGAATTTATAAACTATATGGGTGTAAACCGTCACCTCCTAATCTTGAATATATAAAATGCCATAATAACAAGGACGAAACCTGCCAATACCGAAAGTATAGGGACTGTTTGTGTAGACCGTTAAAACATTTCGAACCCTAGGGACTAAATTGTCATTAACCGAAGGTTTTGGACCCTTTTATAATTAATGGGGGTATAAACTGCCAAATCACTAAACTATAACCCTAGGGGCTGTTTACTAAATAAAAAGGGAATAATGACTTAGGTGCAATTTAGATAAAGTTATATATATTTATTATTGAAATAAAACTATAAGGTTTAAAATAAGAACTTATGAAACTTAAATACAAAGACTAATTTCGTACAAAGAAACTTGAGGGATTTGGTAATAAATATTTATTTCTATAAAAATAGAAAAGTTTTAAAAAAATCAGTTTATTTAATTTATCACATGTTTAATAATTTAATAAAAGTGAAAGTACGTAAATAATAAAATGTATATAAGTGCGTACAAATAATTCATATAAGACGAATAATAAATAACAAGATATATGAATAATGCATAAACGTACAATTAAAATATCCGGAAGCATTTGGACATTATTTATGAATAGACTGAGGACTGATTAAATTACATAAGTAATTGAGGGTATCGTGAGCATACTATTTGGATCACTTGTATTATCATTCAAACACTACTGTTGAGGTAGGTTCATGGCCCTATACTTTGAATATATTAAATGTTTTGAACAATATTAGGGGAGAAAACCTGCAGTACTTTTTATAGGGCGCAAACAGAACGAGTACAATTAGATTACATTTGCCTATTGTTGATTCCCATGACCCATGGAATGTAACCGTTAATTGTTGTATAGCGCGAATGTTATAAGTATATCTATTTGGGATTGACTATTCTCATCTGGGTGAGTAGCGCTCACTGTACCTAGGCCAGGACAACAGATGTATACCGTGTTAGACTCTTTGGGCGTAAACTTGGATGGTCCTCATATGTTGTAGACCCTACAGTCTAGCGTCAGTTTACAGGCAATAGGAAATGTATTTTTTATAGTATTTGATTTGTGCACTACTACATATGTGATGTTTTGCGGTCCTGAACTATGATTTACAAAACATATGAATTCACAACTTTATGTTGACCGTTTTAAGCATGTTTTTCTTAGGAAATTAAGCTGGATTATATGAGCACTGATTGAGCATCATTTAGGAGCATATAAATAATTGGGGAGATCTATTTTTCACTGTGATACTTGTAACAACTGATATTCACCATTTCAACGGATTGTACTAAGATAATATTTATAATATTTTATTTCAAAATCGTATAATTATGATATATGCTTTGTATGCCATTTATTCTGTGATTCACTAAGTGACACCTAAGTTCATTCCGTTGCAATTCTAATTTGAAGGTGTCACACAAATCAATACAAATTTAGTAACAACTTTAACAACTCGATGAAACCGTGTCAGTTTATAGGCAATAGGAAATGTAATTGTTTTATAGTATTTTCTTTGTGCACTACTACATATGTGATGTTTTGCGGTTCTGAACTAGGATTTACAAAACATATGAATTTACCAACTTTATGTTGACTGTTTTAAGTATGTTTTCTTAGGAAATTAAACTGGATTATATGAGCATTGATTGAGCATTATTTAGGAGCATAAAACTAATTGGGGGATCTGTTTTTCACTTTGATACTTAACAACTGATATTCACCATTTCAACTGATTGTACTAAGACAATATTTATAATATTTTATTTCAAAATCGTATAATTATGATATATTCTTTGTATGCCATTTGTTCTGTGATTCACTAAGTGATACCTAAGTTCATTCCGTTGCAAGTCTAATTTGAAGGTGTCACACAAATCAATACAACTTTAGTAACAACTTTAATAACTCGATGAAACCGTGTACTGTAAGTAAAAAAAATCCACTTTACCCTTGTAATATGAATATGAAACGCCACAATCGTCATAAGTTTATTATACTTGTATTCTAACATATTAGTACGTACTACGCACAAGATCATGCAAGTTGCAAGCCTAATATTCTGCCCAATCAAACTAGTTAGCAACACATAGTTGGATTTGAACTTGAAGTACTGTGTTGTCCTGTCCGAACCTATATGTTTCAAAAAAAGAGGTTATAATAATTACCTTCGCACACGAGAAAACTACTGCCTACAAGCAATAAACAATTGAAAAGAAAAATATCAAAACTAGATTAGGTTAGCTATCAGTTTGTTATAATGTTTCAATAAGTTAACAGAAAAATAATAAAAAGAATTAAACGAATAAACTTTTATCCGCCTTGAAATTTGTTTTCACTGCCAAAGAAAACTTATTATTAACAAAATCAAAAATATAAATGTTTACACATTATATTTTTTTTATTAGTTGAAATATGTATCAAACATTTTGTAAAAACTAGAAAAGGGAGGTTGAATAGTTTCTTAAATTTACTTGTTAAATATGAGTTTTCAAAAATTCTTTTTTAGAAAACTTAGACTTAAGAAAATATATGAAATCTTTTTATACACAATATCGACGAGGGATAGTGCAACTAACTAATAATCACAAGTATAAGCAAGTAAAGAATAATGAATGTAAAGAGATCAAGAAAAGAAAGATCAAACCAAACACCCAGGATTTATAGTGGTTCGGCAACAAAGCTCACTCCTCGTTCCTACTCCGATGTTCATTCCGTTGCAAGTCTAATTTGAAGGTGTCACACAAATCAATACAACTTTAGTAACAACTTTAATAACTCGATGAAACCGTGTACTGTAAGTAAAAAAATCCACTTTACCCTTGTAATCTGAATATGAAACACCACATTCGTCATAAGTTTATTATACTTGTATTCTAACATATTAGTACGTACTACGTACAAGATCATGCAAGTTGCAAGCCTAATATTCTGCCCAGTCAAACTAGTTAGCAACACATAGTTGGATTTGAACTTGAAGTACTGTGTTGTCTTGTCCGAACCTATATGTTTCAAAAAAAGAGGTTATAATAATTACCTTCGCACACGAGAAAACTACTGTCTACAAGCAATAAACAATTGAAAAGAAAAATATCAAAACTATAATGTTTCAATAAGTTAACAGAAAAATAATAAAAAGAATTAAACGAATAAACTTTTATCCGTCTTGAAATTTGTTTTCACTGCCAAAGAAAACTTATTATCAACAAAATCAAAAATATAAATGTTTACACATTATATTTTTTTTATTAGTTGTAATATGTATCGAACGTTTTGTAAAAACTAGAAAAGGGAGGTTGAATAGTTTCTTAAATTTACTTGTTAAATATGAGTTTTCAAAAATTCTTTTTTAGAAAACTTAGACTTAAGCAAATATATGAAATCTTTTTATACACAATATCGACGAGGGATAGTGCAACTAACTAATAATCACAAGTATAAGCAAGTAAAGAATAATGAATGTAAAGAGATCAAGAAAAGAAAGATCAAACCATACACCCAGGATTTATAGTGGTTCGGCAACAAAGCTCACTCCTCGTTCCTACTCCACTACTCGAGTACTCCTTACTCGAGAGTTCACTAATCAACAAGCTCCTTAAGGTGAAGAACCGTACACGTCGCTTAACCAATTTCCGACTCTAAGCTAAAAGTCGAGCCTTAATCTTAGCTAGGACCAATCTACACCAATATACTTTAAGGATTAAGTATTAACCACACTACATACACAACTTCCAGATAGACACAACTATTTGGATCTTCACAACAATAACACAAGAATGAAAAATACAAGTTTGATCTTCAATGGATCTTTAAGGTAGACACAACACTTTAAGGATGAAAGTATTCTTCTCTTTGCACTTGAGAGGAAAAGATGGGAAGAGAAAGATTCACTTCTAAACAAGTAGTAATCAACCAAATAATCAAGGATTTAAATGATTTAAGAAGTTGGATTGAATCTGAAATTATATGTGCAAAAGAGGTGAGGAGGAAATCTGAGAATGGTCCACTATTTATAAGACAAAGCACCAACGGTTATCTTTGGGCACGGTTCCTTAATGGTCCCTACGGTTCCTTATTGATAAGGAGCCGCATAGCTATTTTAGGAACCATGGGAGTAGACTCCGCTTCCTTTTATCTTTTAGTGGGGTAGTCACATGTGATGGAATATTTATCTTCAAGGGATATTTCTAAACCATATGGAATATGTCATTTTTAAAATTTCAAATATTTAATTTAATAAAACATTTTCTTAAAAATAAAGTTTAATAAAAAAGTTTTGTCACATTTAATAAAAGGTGAGTTTTAAAAACAAATCCTTGATCACTTAGTTAGGTTGAATACCTGTTTGATCATACCTTAAGTCATAATTGTTGAAATAAAAAATACTTGAACTCAAGAATTCATCTTTCGTTGTTTTCGTAAAGGCTTGTTTTTATTTATTGTTGTAATCAAAACAAAGCGAGACCGAAAAATACAAGTAACGTTTTTAGGCATCAATGCATTAACAATCTCTCCCTTTTTTATTCCGACAATACATAAACTCAACCACATGAGAAACAAGATTTTTGAAGACGAGTTTATTTCATTTCTCCCCGTTTGTTGAAGAAAAAAGGTTGCAAAAGTATTTGTAGAAGAAAAGAATCGGACTTTGCAAGTGCTCCCCCTTGCTTGCGGAACCAAGGAATCGAGCTATGGTGACAAGTTACATGGAAGGGTTAGTAGAAGAAAAGAAACACCTAACAAGATATAGCAAAGGTCACACAAAGAAATAAGATAAGAAAAGAGAAGTAAACCAAGATCCATAAAAAGTCATGTTAAAAGAAAACATGAATAAAGGTACAAGGAAATAAATCATACAAAGATGTATCAAAAACAAAACAAGCCAAAAGAAAAGCATAAATCTAATCCTAGTTAAACTAGAACTCTAAGATTTACTTGAATAAAATGTCTTGGAGATAAGCAAACCATATGCTTAAATGAAAGACAAGGTAGTGGCAGAAGGAGGTGGTGGTGGCTTGGTAATAATCTCATAGTCATAGTGAAGAGGAGGCTTGACTAGGAGACTCTTGATGTAATTCAATTCCTCATAAATATGAGCCATAGCAAGATGTTAATATTGAAAACAATGGAAATATGTCCCATGATGCATGACATTATCATGTGAGGGAGGAAGAACACAAAAGGCTAGTGGTGGAAGAGAAGAAGTTCCACAATCAATATTCTTAGAAGAAGAAGAAATATGACTTTGAGTGTTTTTGGGTGAATTTGGATTGAAAAAGATTGGGGAAAATAGAGGAGAATCAAGACTTTCATTAGGTGACTAAGACATTTTGATTTGAGAAAGAATGCAAAATGCTTAGGGTTAAATAGAGAAAGCACAAGACTATTTTGGGGTGGTCAAATGTTTGAAACAAAGATTCCAAAAAGTGTTGGAACAAATTTGGAGTTACAGAAATCTCAAAATCGAAGCTTCTGGTCGCGGTTCCTTATCTCCTCCTGCAGTTCCATATATATATGGAGTCGTGGATTATTTGAAGAACCGCCTACAGAGGGTTGGTTTTGGGGGATAAGGAGAATTTTCCAATTCAGCAAATCCTAATTTTCTAGTCTAACTAATCATAGAGACATGCTAAAAAACAATAATAGACAAACAAAAACACAAAAGAACTCAACAAACAAGATTTTGACCAAGATACATGGATTTAAAATAAATTCGATCTTGGAGGTGTGTTAATCTTGGCACATAGTCATGACAGAATGATCCTCCATAGTTCAATTTTGTTCTTTCTATATTTGAGAGACTCATACATATGAATTATGTATGCTCGATATCAATAGCAAGAAGCCATGAAAAGCGTTTTTAGAATGAATTAATAATGCAAAAACATTTCTCGACTACTTTCAAAAGAACTTTAAAATTTTTGAAAAAGAGGAGAGGAATTTTCCAAAAAGTGTTTAAGAGACTCAATGACTCAAAGAACAAAAAGACTCAAAATAGAAAAAGACTCGATTAATAAAAAGCGCAATTAAGGTATATGTTCCATTGAACCTAGACCTAGACGCAAGTAATTAAAAGGTTCCCTATTAAGTGGTTTAGTGAAGATGTCGGCTAAGTTTTCTACCGAGTGCACCTTATCAATCGAAATGTTCCCCTCTTCAAAATTATCCCTAAAGAAATGGTGGCGAATCTCTATGTGCTTAGTTCGCGAATGTTGCACGGGATTCCTACTAAGGTCTATTGCACTCTTATTGTCACACATGATGGGAACATTATTGAGTGAAATCTCGTAATCAACAAGCGCTTGCTTCATCCATATAGCTTGTTGACAAGCTTTACCGGAACTCACACACTCGGCTTCCGTGGTGAATATAGCAGTGCGGTTTGTTTCTTGGAGAACCGAGTAGTTAAACAACAACCCATGAAGGTACAAACTCCACTAGTGCTTTTTCGGTCCACACAGTCTCCCACATGATCCGAGTCCACGTATATTATGGTTTCTACGCCGGTCCCTTTAGAATACGATAATCCTAAATGTATAATGCCCTTAATGTATCGGAAGATACGCTTAACCGCTTCAAGGTGAGAGGTTTTGGGAGCCTCTTGGAAGAGAGCACAAAGGCAAACATTAAACATGATATCCGATCGACTTGTTGCAAGGAATAACTAATCATAAAGACATGTTAAAAAGCAATAGTAGACAAAGAAAACACAAAAGAACTCAACAAACAAGATTTTGACCAAGATACATGGATTTAAAATAAAATAGATGTTGGAGGTGTGTTAATCTAGACACATAGTCATGACACAATGATCCTCCATAGTTCAATTTTGTTCTTGCTATATTTGAGAGTGTAAAACCCGTATTTAATTATAAGAATATTAAATACGCAGAAAAAAAACTTTAGAAAACTATATAAAGAAAAAAAAAGGCCGGATTTATATTAAAAAAAAGGAAAGAAGAAAAACTTGGGCCAAAGCCCATTTTATGAAAACATTATAACGTGGGATTACCCCCTTCTCCATTGTCAGACGAAAAAAAGAGGGAGAACTAGGGTTAGCATCTAGGTGGCCGCCGGCTTTAGTACACAAGCAAAGGGTTTCGGGTTCGATTCTTCACTTCCAATTCGTGTATAATCATAATCCATATAAGAATCCTATAACGTTAATCATCTCGTTCTTTTCCATGGGTTATCATCGTTTTAATTTTGATTCTAGGGTTTATAAACGAAACTTATAAGCTAGCACATAATCATACCAAGTTTGGGATCGGATTTGGATGGCTGCACGAAAAACCCACCACCATGTCTCGGTGATGGTTGTTTGTTTTTCTGCCGAGAGCAGCCAAGCCCCAACAGGGGGTCTTCGATAAAAAAGGGGGTGTTTGTTTAGGCTGTTTTAACATAAGGGTGCGTTTGGGTTTATGAAACAGTGGGAATAAAGTAAAGAAAACAGTGGGAACATACATAGAATCAGTTGGAACAATGGGCAGAAATATAGTGGCATTTGAAAAGGGAATTAGCGACAGTTTTACGACAATTTTTTGTCGCAGAATTGTTATATGTGCAGTTTTTAAAACTCAGCTTTTAGTGACAGTTTTTAGCGACAGTTTTTCGGTCGTAAATTTCATATAGACATATTTAATATAGGTTGTGGACTTGTTTAGTGCGACCGAGATGGGGGTATCTCGGTAGGCTCGGGATATAGTTTATACATATAAAACGAAGTTTTTTTTTATATTATACCTTTTTATTAATTATTTTATAAATGTTTTAAATTGTATTTTAAATGAGTTAAATTAAAATAGTTTTAATATTTTAAAAGGGTATAATTTTATTATATGAATTAGATGATTTTGAAAACTTTATAAGTTAGAAAACCTCGTATTATTTACGAGTCACTTATTATGGTATTAATATCACGTCGGAATACGTTCGTATCGTAATTATTATTAGGTCATTAATATTGAAAGAATTATTATAAATTCAGATTCATCAGCTAATATACATACAGATTTCCAGAAATAAAATAAATAAATGAAAAGCCAATAAGATCAGTAAATTAAATAAAAGAATATCAGTTTACTTATTCGCGTCCCTTATTCATGTAGCTCGCGTGAAATCAGAGTATACTTTCTGTCAGTTGATCTCGGTCGGTTACTGGACACGAGGTACGAATTTTCCGTCCTTTCAGTAAGGACTTTCCTTCTATGCATGATTAGGATTTCTCGTCTGCAGCCAATTGTTTTCCCTATTTATATGTTATAAGAATTATCAGAAAACAGTTTTATAATTAAGTTAAATTGCCTGAGCCTTATATACAAGCATGACCAGTTAGTAGTACTAGTTACGGAGGTACCGTAACCATGACAATGAGGCACCAGTGTCATGACTCACATGCAGGAGAGTATCATGCATCGTCCCACTCAGCTCAGCTTGGCCATTTTATCAGTATTATTAGTGGGGCGTATGGATGCATCCTAGGCTTATCAGTTTACAGTTATCAGGTGAATGTGGTGTGTGCTCTACATCCTTCACATTGGAGCTGATCCCTCCACCCAGCACATTATTTAGAGGTCACCCCTCTACAGCATGACGAGGTCACCCCTCCAGTTATTCATGCACAGTTGATACAACACATGACCTATATAAGCTCTGGCAAATTAAAATTCAGTAAATGCATGTTTCTAGATTTAACAGTTAATAAGACAGTTTTATATTATAAATCAGATATATCAGATTTTACACAGTAAGCTCCAAATTGTCAAAACAGTTTTAGTTCATTATTTGTTGTCAATTCCATTTCCGTATATTATTATCATGCTTCATATCCGTTCACTGAGCGTTATGCTCAGCCGTAGTTTCCCTTTCATGTTTCCAAACGGCATGTACAAAGGGACGATCTTAAGACTTCTAAGAGAGTATGTGCATTGGATGGGAGATATCCAGACTCCTTTACTTTATGCACATATACATTACTTTGGTTGTTTGGACATTGTTTTCGTCCTTTTCTTTCAGTACTTAATTTTGATATTTTGAGCTTATGTTTGGACTGCCGATGTTTGATTCCGGTATTTCCGTTATGGTCAGTTAATGATTAATACACTGTCTTGCATGCTTTGATGACACGCCATAAATACACGTAACGGTCCATTTATCCAAGTGGGGTGTTAAAATTATGGTATCAGAGCGCAAGGTTCGACCTGTAGGTTCTAAAACTTGACATGTGACTAGTGGGTAGTCATCAAGAACTTCCTGTATTTTGGTGTCGTTATCTTCCATACTACTCATATATTTTATCAGTCGGATTTTCAAAATTTTGATTAAGTAAATGGTTGGTACAGGACTTGCCATACTTAATCGCATGTGCATTTCAGCAAACCTTTCGTTTTGGTGAACTGACCATAGGCGTTCACCCTCGCCCGTTTAGATTTTGTATAGATGAACTGACCATAGGCGTTCATACTTACTCATGTCAGATTTATGTTTCAATAAATTGTCATTTTGTGAACTGGCCATAAGCGTTCACTGGTATTCATGTCATAATTTGTTGGCTATGCCTTCATGAACTACACTATGCATATTCAGATTTATTAATCCAGATTCTGAGAGTTTTATCAACTTATCCTCTGTCATTTAAGATGTCACCCAGACGCGAAAACGAGAATGATGCTAACGCAGCTGCTATTACTGCTGTTGTTCAGGCTGCTATACAAGCCATGTTACCCCAAATTCGTGATGAGATCCGAGCTGAATATCAAAACGGACCTCAGAAGAATAACAACCCTCCTGCTCCACCACCTGCCACTTTAGCCACCTGGCTAGATTTGTTTAACAAACAGAAACCCCGACCTTTTGAATAGACTGTAGCTCCAACAGACGCAGAAGACTGGATCTATCATGTAGAGAAAATTTTTGGAGCTATGGGCTGTGGTGATGCTTTCAAGGTTAGGCTTGCAGTTTACAAACTAGAGGGTCATGCTCTGCATTGGTGGAGGTCTCAGAAGCTGGCAAATGGGGGAGATGCGTGGGTGCTTGCATTGACCTGGGCATAGTTTAAGACGATGTTATATGATGTGACAACCATGGTTTTGGGGTTCGTCACTTAGACTATAGTTTAGGGTGTTTTGTGCAAATCTGTGCTTTTATGTGCTTATGTGTTTGGTGTGAGGTTTGGATATCGTTTATGGGTATATGGTACTCATAAGTAAACTGAGGAACAGTTATTTCATGTTCATGAGCTCACAAGGTAGTGACTATGAAATGAGATGGTGTTATTTCGTGGTTTTACGTATACGTATATGTATTATAGAAAATCGTATTTTTACGATTTAAGGTTTAGCATTAAGAGGTCTCGGATGAGGTAATTAGTCACGGGAATAATTTACGGGATGCTTTTAAGTCATTTAGAACTTATTTGTATAGTTTGTTCCATATTCTAAGAGTTTTTTAAAACTGTATATTTTTACGTCTTTTACGGTATACGCGTAAATTGACTAGTTTTACGGTTTAGTGGTTTTAGATGTTTTAGGAGCTGAAATAAATTAAGGAAATTTACGGTAATGATAATTAATAGTTAATTTACAGTAAATAATAAAAAAAATAAAAAAAGAAGGCTATTTGGGTCAGTTATGGGCCAATTTGGTGGAAGGGGGTTAGAAAATATGGAAAGTTTTGGTTTTAGCCTTAAATTTGGATTAGGAAAGGTGTTTTAATATAAATTAAGACCCCTAAAGGACATGAACGACTTATATCAGCTATAGGGTCGAAAATACATCAATGGAGGTTAGGGTTTTCAAGAAAAATCAATCCCTTAAAGATTAGAGGTAAAAATCATGTTCTAATTACGTTTTTATTAACTAAATCATGTTTCTAATTCATGTAAACATCAATTATGATGGATTTAGGGTTAGGGCAAAATTAAAATCTGATAATTTATGTTATTATAATGATTAGATAAATTAGGGTTTGTGATTAAATAAATTATGAATAATTAATTAGGTTAATTCAATTAAATTCGTAATTAAAAACTGGGCATAATTTTTGGTGCATTGTTTTGATCATATCTAGAGTTCTACAAACTTTTAATTTTCGAATCTTATATCCCTAAAAAGGTAATTGAATTGGCTTTCAAATGAAAGAAAATAGAATTGAATTGGAGGTGAGAAGTGGGTCAAAAACAGGTTACAACAGTCGAAGGTCAAAGCAGTTTTGAAATCAGTCAAGTTTAAATTAATGTTTTAAGATGTTTAGGGTACTTAGGAGTATAATTGGACCTTCAAACTAACATGAGACTTAGATTATATATTATATAAAAGATCTGGAGGAGGGCTAAACATATGGGTTAGGGTAAAACCCTCTGATCATAACAAACTTTTCATATGTTCAAAATCAATAAATTTTAGATAGGTAAAAGTATCTATATATATATATGGAGGCCTTAACAGTAGCTTTAAGGTTGCGGCCAAATGAGAGAGTTAGCTAACACATGTAAGGTCATAGGATGTCTTTTACAAGGCATGTTATTTTGGTTAAGGGGGTGTTCGACCAATAGTTTGAAGTATGAAAAAGGGACTGTTTTGGGTTAAATTTTAACGAGACGAGTTATGAACTAAACTAAGTTAAGGGCTTTATATAGGGGTGTAATGAGATTCATATGGCATATAAATGGGGTTAAGTTGTAGGAGAAGCTTAGATATCCATCATATATTGATGAGCCATTTTGGTATGTGGTTCATGTCTTGATTGTATACGTTTGTGTGTTTAGATTTGTGCTAGAGCGCGGGTACTTGGAGAAGTCCCATGTCTTTTTATTGATTTGAATTACAGATGGGATGGAAGAGACACTCTATGGTTTTGTAACTAATGTTGTGAATGTTTTAATGGTTTGTGATGGGCTTGTTTGTGCACTTATGTGATTAACTGCTATGTGATTCTTGATTGTGTTTATGATTTAGATCAGGGGACACGTATCGTCTCAGTTAGTGTGGTTTGACTTGGTACCAAGGGGATGTTGACAAGGCGGGGCCTTGGAATTGGTTCATAGGTTTATGGGCGCCTATGGACCATGGTGATTGGCAAGGCTTGGAGCCTTGGAATTGTGGTTATTGGTAAGGCTTAGAGCCTTAGATTTGTGGTAATTGGTTAATCTTGAAGGCTAGTTGTTAATACATAATTGTAGCACATTGTCAATATGTTCATTTGTTAGTTGTTGTTATTCACAGCTTATAATTGATTTAGAGTTGGAGTCTAAACCTATAACTCTCACCAACATTATTGTTGACGTGTTTTAGTGTCTCTTTCAGGTGAGAATGTGGTTAAGCGTGAGAATAGGAATGGCTAGCTGGAAGGCTTAGGATTGCATTTGGAGGAACCCCAATTCCTCTTAGCCTTTATTTTATATTTGAATAAGTGATACATTGTGGACACCTATATGTTGATGTGTGTATTTGTATGTCTTTGGTAAGGGGTAGACCTGTTACCTACATACCTAGACGCCTGCATTGTTTGTGAGATTGTCATGACATTGTGTCACCCATTTATTATATTTCCATTTCAATTAGTTATCTCTATAGACACGCTATTGTTGTGATGATATCCATATGCCGCACCCTATATTCCGCCATGGTGGGGTGTGACTGAATGGTATCAGAGCCAATGGTTATAGAGAATTAGGTTGCATAGTCTAGTAGCCTAGTCTATAGCTTAAGGATCCCTGCATATAGGCGTCATAGGAATATGTGTGTATGGTTTTGATTGTATAATCTGAGTATTGTTGATTCATTTTCTGTGAGTTTTAACTAGTATGGATTGAACTATAATCGTTCATACTTAGTCCCATGTTAATTTCTGTTATATTTTTGGTATATGAATTACTTTCATAATAATTGATAAGTTATTTGGTGTACCTAATGTATAGTTTTTTTTTTTTGATGTTTAAGTCATCTTCCCTAAAAAATCATGTGGTGATTCGAGTTACTAGGAGTAGGTGGATAGGAAGGATTTTAAGTTGTTTTCACTCTTATGGGCGACATGACTTATAATTGATTATGATGTTGTTTTGGAGTTTGTCTATGCTGTTTTAGCTAGACTATGGATTTATGTATTCCAAGAGTTTTACTATGTTATTTTAATAGATGGAGTTTTGGACCTTATTGTTTATGTGGTTATGAGCTTATGTGAGTAGATGGATTTATGTGTTATATGTTGTATTGATTCTTATAAGTGTCATCATAGGAGGGAGTGCATTGAGGAAAGGGTAACTGTATAAGTATGGTGGCCAACATAGTTATACAAGTACCACAACTTCAATGGGTTCTCAAGTATGATTGCATGAAAGAGGGTTAGTACATGCTTGTATATGATGAGATGTGTATTTTTGGGTATATGTATAATATATGGGTTTATGTAACGGCTGTCTACCATATGGCTATTTTTTAGTGTGTTATATGTTTTGGGTTATACTCATGTTGTGTGATTATGGGGTCCCACGATATGGACTGGTTTTAGTGATGGGTTTTATGCCTTGTGGTAAGATGGTGATTACTCGTATGGAAAAACGAGTGTATGACGCGATTGATTGATCTGACATGTATGGTAACGAGTATGTTTTGGGTGATTTATTAGGTATATATGCGGATGTATATATACTAGTATGTGTTAAGTTATGATATATGGTCGTTCAGTAGTAATTATAACTTAAACGTACCTTATGTTTGCTCGTGTTTTATGGTGCTGGAGTTTGATGGAGTTCCAACGACGTTTTAAGTCTTTTGATGCGTGTCTACATTCGCGTATATATTTTAATTAATGAGGAATACTAAATTTTCTTACAAATAAGTGTGGCTAATTATAGGAAAACGGTTTTGAAAATAATTTGTAAGTGTATGGTATGATATCGTGACTTACATATTTTTTTAAACTTTGTGGTAGTAAGCCATAAAAAATCGTCTTGAAAATAATTGGAATAGTTTTCTATGTAACAGGTGATAATACATTTTAAAGGGGTAAAGAAATTTTACAAAAAATTTCTTAAGTGGAGTTAAAATTTTAGAAGTATTTAACTAGACGGAAAGAGTAAAAAGAGAGATTTTATTATAGTAATGATAAAAAAACACCACACCTTGTAAACGTGTAGTACTTTAGTTATAACCAGCCTAAATGGAATTTTTTTTAAAAATATAATAATAATATACAATAAAATGAAAATAAAACACTGTATTTTATAAACATGTATTGGTTTCATAATAACAAGTGAAATAAATTTAATACGGGTAAACAAGATAATGGTTAGAATAAGATTGTAGTATACTAACTAGTTGATATCTTTGATTAAATAATGAAGATAAAAGATGAGTTTATTGTTCAAAACGAGTATGATTGATTTTAGTAGTATTGAAGTTTGGTTCTTATGAGGAGTAACTAAATGGGGAGAAAGTTAAAAATTTTCTGAGATATCGAAATTTGGTAATACTAACCGTGACGAGTCTAATTTTTCGTTGTTGGCACACTCCATTGAATCTTTTGGATTAAATTGTTTCGTTTTCAGTTGTTTTGGCTAGGGTTCATTATGGTTGATCTTTCGGTTTACCCTATATTTATTATGGGACGCGATCGGTTGGAATTCTTTTGGTACACGTCATGGTTGATTTAGTTATTCGGTTGTGGAAACGTTAGGATGAGAGGATAGAGTTGGGTAGTAATACTTATGGTTAGATATTAGAACAGAGAGATGTATTTTGGTTTAAAGGTTGTGTTGAAGGTATGATTAAGATTTGTGGAGTTTTGAAACTTAGATTGGTTACGAGAATAAGGAATAAGTAAAGTTAGTTGACTGGTCGTGGGAACCAGATGTCATGCTATGAGAAGTTGGTTGAAGTACCATTAGGAGATTGATGAAAGTACTAGCGGATGTGAGGGTAGAGTAGAAAGTTTCTACTAATGGAAGGATTAACACGCAAGGGAATTGGTATAGTTACGGAGGCAAGGTAGTAGTAGACACGTGAAGGAAAACATAGATGTGAAAGAATGATTGGTAGGAGGCTGATTAATGGTGAAGTAAAACAAGTAAGGAAAAGTGAGCCATTGAGGGGTTGACGTACCTTTAGAAATATTGTGGTAGATGAGTTGAAGTTAGAGGCTACTGGGTAGTGTGAAGTTCCTAGGTAACATCATAGAGACGAGAAGGAGTGCGTGAAGAGCTACATCGTGAATCAAGGAGCTGAAAGGACTACATGTCGGCTGTTAGAAGGAAGCAAGAGATTTCAAAGGAGTCACAGAAGTTGCAAGGACTAGAAAGGTGACAAGCACTATGAGGGAATCTTCGTATGGTTCGTGATGAAGAAGGACAGATCGAGTACTGGAGTGGAGTTACAAAGAGCTGAACTAGTGGATCGTAATGAATTGAATACATAACATGGAAGATTAAGAACTCGTGGAGGTAACAAGGGGAGTCGAGTGACTACACGGATAGAATTTTTGTGGCAATAAATATTGAGGGATGAGTAGTGAAGCTGAGCTAAATAAGTTCATGGAGAAGTGATTAGATAGTCGGGTTTGTGAAGGTGTTATGAAAGATCTTTGGAAGAGACAGTTATGCATTATCCAATGCACTAACGATTTCTATAGAGTTGATGAATTGAGTGAGAAGTTTTGGTTGGACATGATAGTGAAGGAATTAGGGAGAACCATGGAAGGAGAGAACCAAGTATTCCTAGAAGATGATGATTGAAAGTACCTCATGTTGGGTGCAAGATCAAAATAGAAGTATTAGATTTGAATAAGAATTTAAAATATGGCTTGGTTTAGACAAATGGAAACTAATATGGGTATAAGATGAGAGTGTGATCGCATGGGATCACATAAAACTCTAGTCTGTCCCTATTAGGAGGGAGTAGGAGAACTGATCGTGAGGAAAAACAAGTGAAGCTACTTGAAAATATTTTGAGGTATAGATGACTTGAAAGACGAGAAGCATAACATCGTGATGTATGTCATGAGCAGATGAAGAAGAAGGAAGTGTGGATATATGGGAATCATGAAGTAAGTAGGTCGAGATAGGAATCGAAGGTAAAACTTTGGTATAGCCTAATGAGTAGACTAAGGCACTAAGCATGCTAATATTGTTGTAGTGTGGAAAGAATATGGTAGTGACCGATACTGTTTGATTGGAAGGCTTAGTATCGATAATCGAATGGTTGAGGAGTTATATATGTGATGTGACATGAGAGATGAAGGGCTTGGTCTAATTGAGACAAGATGAGGAGCACTATGACCTTGGAGAAAAGTGAGAAAGAAGTGTATAGGTGCTACTAATGATCTATCCAAATTTTATGGAAGTAGTTGTAGCATGGGTTTGGATGGCAGTTGATAGACTAACTGAGATAACCGTCCTTTTGGTGATGTGTATAGATCATAAGTTGATTTGGATTGGAAGAGCCTCGTTGTGATAAACTAATCAATATGTGAAATATCGTCATAGGTCACTTGTGTAAGGAAATTGGAATTTTTAAGTAGTTTGCGGTATGGACTAAAGGAAGTTGATGAACATGATTGGATATGAGTATATCCAGCTAATTGGAAAATGATGGACGAAGTGTGAAATTGATACAAGTATAGGAGTCGTGTTAAGAGCTTGGGTGACTGATTTAGAGGGATGTGTGAAACTCGTTAGTGATGTGTGAGTTTTCATATAATAATAGTTATCCTACTAGAAGTCGATGAATGCCATTTGAGGCAGTATAGGGAAGGATAGGGTGAGTTGTCCTTATGGTTGATTAAAATTCGTGAAAGAGACTACTAATGTGGAAATGGTGTTTGTGGAAAGGATGAGAGTAACAAGAGATTATATGCTGAAAAAGAGGAAATCACTAGAGTTTAGTGATAAATTTATGTAGGAAATTTCACCTATAGTAATGGGTGGCATGTTTAGGTAAAAGGGAAAAGTTGATGACGAGTTTTGTAGGTCCATTTATGATATTTGGAAAGATTGGACCAGTATCTTATGGGTATAGAATTACCTAGGGAATTGAATGGTATACATGATATATTTAATGTATTAAGATTGATAAATGTTGTTTGAGAATGCGTATTTGCATGTATGGTTATTCGAGATTTGTGTTAATAAGAGTCTTCGTTCTATCAAGAGTCATTAGTGAGATTTATAGGCTGTGAGTTCAAGAGTTTGGGAATGAATTTAAATATTGTTGGTTAGTATATGTGGTATATTGAGTCATGAACTAAGGTACACATGGACATGAGAAGAGTTCATTTTGAACAAGTATCCTCGTGTGATTTGTTGTTTGTGTGTTTGATCCTAAGGAGTAAATCTCGGGACGAGATTTCTATTAGGAGGGAGTGATGTGACAACCATGGTTTTGGGGTTCGTCACTTAGACTATAGTTTAGGGTGTTTTGTGCAAATATGTGCTTTTATGTGCTTATGTGTTTATTTTATGTGTTTGGTGTGAGGTTTGGATATCGTTTATGGGTATATGGTACTCATAAGTAAATTGAGGAACGGTTATTTCATGTTCATGAGCTCACAAGGTAGTGACTATGAAATGAGATAGCGTTATTTCGTGGTTTTACGTATACGTATATGTATTATAGAAAATCGAATTTTTACGATTTAAGGTTTAGCATTAAGAGGTCTCGGATGAGGTAATTAGTCACGAGAATAATTTACGGGATGGTTTTAAGTCATTTAGAACTTATTTGTATAGTTTATTTCATATTCTAAGAGTTTTTATAAAACTGTATATTTTTACGTCTTTTACGATATACGCGTAAATTGACTAGTTTTACAGTTTAGCGGTTTTGGAGGTTTTAGGAGCTGAAATAAATTAAGGAAATTTAAGGTAATGATAACTAATAGTTAATTTACAGTAAACAATAAAAATAATAAAGAAAAAGGCTATTTGGGTCGGTTATGGGCCAATTTGGTGGAAGGGGGTTAGAAAATATGGAAAGTTTTGGTTTTAGCCTTAAATTTGGATTAGGAAAGGTGTTTTAATATAAATTAAGACCCCTAAAGGCCATGAATGACTTATATCAGCTATAGGGTCGAAAATACATCAATGGAGGTTAGGGTTTTCAAGAAAAATCAATCCCTTGAAGATTAGAGGTAAAAAGCATGTTCTAATTACGTTTTTATTAACTAAATCATGTTTCAAATTCATGTAAACATCAATTATGATGGATTTAGGGTTAGGGAAAAATTAAAATCTTAGAATTTATGTTATAATATTGATTAGATAAATTAGGGTTTGTGATTAAATAAATTATGAATAATTAATTAGGTTAATTCAATTAAATTCGTAATTAAAAACTGGGCAAAGATTTTGGTGCATTGTTTTGATCATATCTATAGTTCTACAAACTTTTAATTTTCGAATCTTATATCCCTGAAAAGGTAATTGAATTGGCTTTCAAATGAAAGAAACTAGAATTGAATTGGAAGTCGGAAAGTGGGTCAAAAATAGGTTACAACAGTCGGAGGTCAAAGCAGTTTTGAAATCAGTCGGGTTTAAATTAATGTTTTAAGATGTTTAGGGTACTTAGGAGTATAATTGGACCTTCAAACGAACATGATACTTAGATTATATATTAAATAAAAGATCTGGAGTAGGGCTAAACAAATGGGTTAGGGTAAGACCCTCTGATCATAACAAACTTTTCATATGTTCAAAATCAGTAAATTCTGGATAGGTAAAAGTATATATATATATATATATATGGAGGCCTTAACAATAGCTTTAAGGTTGCGGCCGAAGGGGAGAGTTAGCTAACACTTGTTAGGGCATAGGGTTTCTTTTACAGGGCATGTTATTTTGGTTAAGGGGGTGTTCGACAAATACTTTGAAGTATGAAAAACAGGACTGTTTTGGGTTAAATGTTAACGAGACGAGTTATGAACTAAACTAAGTTAAGGGCTTTATATAGGGGTGTAATGAGATTCATATGGCATATAATGGGGCTAAGTTGTAGGATAGGTTAGATATCTATCATAGATTGATGAGCCATTTTGGTATGTGGTTCATGTCTTGATTGTATACGTTTGTGTGTTTAGATTTGTGCTAGAGCGCGGATACTTGGAGAAACTTGTTCAGGTGAGTTTCATAGTCCCATGTCTTTTTATGATTTGAATTCCAGATGGGATGGAAGAGACACTCTATGGTTTTGTAACTAATGTTGTGAATGTTTTTATGGTTTGTGATGGACTTGTGTGTGCACTTATGTGATTAACTGCTATGTGATTCTTGATTGTGTTTATGATTTGGATCGGGGGAAATATACCGTCTCATTTATTGTGGTTTGACTTGGTACCAAGGGGATGTTGACAAGGCGGGGCCTTGGGATTGGTTCATAGGTGTATGGTCGCCTATGGGACCATGGTGATTGGTAAGGCTTGGAGCCTTGGAATTGTGGTTATTGGTAAGGCTTGGAGCCTTGGATTTGTGGTGATTGGTTAATCTTTAATGCTAGTTGTTAATACATAATTGTAGCACATTGTCCATATGTTCATTTGTTAGTGCTTGTTATTCACAACTTATAACTGATTTGGAGTTGGAGTCTAAACCTATGACTCTCACCAGCATTATTGTTGACGTGTTTTAGTGTCTCTTTCAGGTGAGAATGTGGTTAAGCGTGAGAATAGGAGTGGCTAGCTGGAAGGCTTAGGATTGCATTTGGAGGAACCCCCATTCCTCTTAGACTTTATTTTATGTTTGAATAAGTGATACATTGTGGACACCTATATGTTGATGTGTGTATTTGTATGTCTTTGGTAAGGGGTAGACCTGTTACCTACTTACCTAGACGCCTGCATTGTTTGTGATATTGTCATGACATTATGTTACCCATTTATGATATTTCCATTACATTTAGTTATCTCTATAGACACGCTATTGTTGTGATGATATCCATACGTCGCACCCCATATTCCGCCATGGTGGGGTGTGACATATGACCAGTTTTTTCCGCATGCTGAACAAGCTAAACTGAAGAAGGATTTCACGTCATTCGTCAGAATCATGGCGAGAACAGTATAGAGTTCATGCACCGATACCTCAGGATGGCTGGATTCTTAGGGGAGGCTGCGGGTACCGCAGAGGAGCAAGTGAAACAATTTCACTGGGCTCTTCAATATAGGACTGTAGATAGGCTGGTGAGTGACACGTTCACTAATGTGTCACAAGTAGCTAATGCAGCTCGTGATATTGAGATGCTTTTTGAGAGGGATGAGCTCGAGAATGTAGAGCGTCTTGAGAAGAGGTACATCTCATCCAACAGACTTAAACAATTTAACTCCGGTTATTACTTGTCAACTTATATGTCATGCCTTATCCAATTGTAATCTTATAAACACAGAGGAGGAGACTGATCCCAATCGGCTACTCCACAGCAGAACTACATAATCCACGGTCAATCTTATGACCGCAATCGATCAGATAAGAGGAGCGGTGGTGATAACTACCGCGGTAGCTCAAAATCATCTGGCAACTACAGGTGATTCTTTAAGCTCTAAAAACACTAGACTATCGTGTAAAACATATCTTATTTTTTGTTTATTCCAACATAGATACTGGACAGGGGCGTGACCAAAACAACAGAGGTCAGCAGTCTGCCCGACCGGCAAATTCTGGTAATTTTAAATTTCAACCAAGCAGCCTTATTTCAGTTATGTTATCAGAATCGTGACACGTGGTTATCTTCGTAAATCAGGTTCTCAGCAAACCACAACTGCTTCTACCGGGTATTCTTATCCCACTTGCATCACATGTGGGAAGAAACACCCAGGGCCTTGCCGTCGTGGTTCGAGTGGTTGTTACAAGTGTGGTCAGCTGGGCCATATGAAGAGGGATTGCAAGAGTGGGGATGCTGCCGGTACTTCAGGCCAGATTCCTCAAATTTACCTCCACCACCACCACTACCACCAACCACTGGTCGCGTCTACACTACTACCCGTGAGCAAGCAAATAAGACCACAGGTACCATTACTGGCATTTTGTTTATACACGGACAGGCTGCCTACGTGATTTACGATACACGCGCCACACACTCGGTTATATCAACTTCATATGTTGTTAAATTAAACATGACACCTACGCCACTAGACAGTGTACTTAGTATATCTACCCTTATGCGAGACTCGGTACTCATTAATCAGGTGTACAAGGACCTTCCTCTTGAGTTTGACGATAGAATCCGTCCAGTCAGTGCCCTTCCTCTAGATATGTGCGAGTTCGATATTATTCTGGGTATGGATTGGTTGTCAGTTCATCGTGCCACCATAGATTGTCATGCTCACCGGGTCATCTTCGGTGATGTCCAGACACCAGAGTATATTCACCGGGGTTTCCTACCAGGAAAACATGACACTGCTTCCGAGACACCTTCAATTCATGATCAGCCAGTTGTGTCAGATTCTCCAGATGTATTTCCAGAGGAACTCCCAGGCTTACCTCTTATGCGAGAGGTAGAATTTGGTATCGATCTCATTCCAGGTGTAGAACCAGTATCTAAAGCTCCTTACCGTATGGCTCCTGTAGAGCTTAAGGAACTGAAAGATCAACTTCAGGAACTTCTAGAAAGGGGTTTCATTCGTCCAAGGGTGTCACCTTGGGGCGCGCCAGTTTTGTTTGTCAAAAAAGAAGGATGGTAGTATGCGACTGTGTATTGACTACCGTGAGCTGAATAAGCTCACTATTCGTAACCGTTATCCACTTCCTCGTATTGACGATTTATATGATCAGCTTCAGGGTGCCAAGCACTTCTTAAAAATCGATCTACGATCAGGTTACAACCAGATGCGTGTAAAAGAGCAGGATATATCCAGAACTGCTTTTCGCACGAGGTATGGTCATTACGAATTCGTTGTTATGTCATTCGGTCTCACGAATGCGCTTGCGGTATTTATGGACTTGATGAACCGGGTCTTCCACGAATTCTTACACAAATTTGTGATTGTATTCATCGACGATATCCTTATTTTCTCCAAATATAAAGAGGAACATGAGGATCATCTCCATTCAGTTTTGAAAATTCTCCGACGAGAGAAGCTTTATGCTAAATTTTCTAAGTGTGAGTTTTGGTTGAATAGAGTGGCGTTTTTTAGCCATATTGTTTCGGCAGAGGGGATCACCATGGATCCTACAAAGGTGGAGGCTATCACTAAGTGGCCGAGACAGACATCTGTCACAGAAATCCGCAGTTTTCTTGGGTTAGCGGGATATTACCGCAGATTTGTAGAAAATTTCTCACGTTTGGCATTACCGTTGACCAAACTTATGCGTAAAGGGGAAAAGTTTAAATGGACTGAGGAGAGAGAAAAGAGTTTCGGGGAACTCAAGCATCGTTTAATTTCAGCGCCGATCCTTAATCTCCCATCCGGTACAGGTGGTTATCAGATCTATAGTGACGCTTCAGGAAAGGGCTTAGGTTGTGTACTTATGTAGCATGGGAAAGTCATTGCCTATGCTTCACGTCAACTAAAGCCGTATGAGAAAAATTATCCTACGCATGATCTAGAGCTCGTAGCAGTCGTTTTCGCCTTTAAAATCTGGAGGCATTATTTATACGGTGAGTCGTGTGATATCTTCACCGATCACAAAAGTCTCAAGTACATATTTACACAGCGAGAGCTGAACATGAGACAGAGGCGATGGTTAGAACTGTTGAAAGACTATGACACTAATATTCAGTATCACTCAGGTAAAGCAAATGTAGTAGCAGATGCCCTTAGCAGAAAGTCAGGAATGATAAATGGCATCAAAGTTCAGGAAGAAATTATTCAGGACTTAGAGCGGTATGATATTGAGCTCTTAGTACGCGGACAGAGGGGATACTGGGCTAGTCTGAGGGTAGAACCGGATTTACTCTCTAGGATTAAAGCCGCACAAAAGGACGATGGTTAAATCTGGGCGATTGTCAAGAACATTGACCAGCAGACTGAATTTCGTATCGATGACGATGGTATCGTATGGTAGGGAACCAAACTCTGCGTTCCAGAAGACCCTACTCTTAGAGAAGCCTTAATGACTGAGGCTCATAGCTCTCCGTTCTCTATCCATACAGGTTCCACTAAGATGTACCACGATCTTAAGCAGCATTTCTGGTAGAGCGGCATGAAACAGGATGTCGCCACCTTTGTTTCTGAATGCTTACCCTGCCAGTAGGTTAAGATAGAGCATCAGCGTACTAGTGGTCTTCTCCAGCCATTAGATATTCCAATGTGGAAATGGGGCAAGATCTCTATGGATTTTGTCACTAGATTACTACAAACTCAGTGGGACATGATGCAATATGGGTTGTTGTCGATCGTTTGACCAAGTCAACACATTTCATTCCTATCTGTAAAGATTTCGCAGTCAGTAAATTAGCGGAACTACTCACAAAGGAGATTGTACGATTACACGGTACACCTTCAGAAATTATATCAGACAGTGATCCACGTTTCACTTCTCACTTATGGGGAGGTTTGAATAAAGCTTGGGGAACCAAGCTCAAGCTCAGCACAGCTTTCCATCAGCAGACAGACGGTCAGTCAGAGCGTACTATACAGACCTTGGAGGACATGTTATGCACATGTGCATTAGAATGGACAGGACACTGGGATGACTATATTTGCTTGGTCGAGTTTGCCTACAACAACAGTTGGCATGCCAGTATCAAGCGTGCTCCATTCGAAATGTTATGCGGCAGGGAATGCCGAGCTCCTATTTGTTGGGATCAGGTCGGAGAACGTTTGATTAAGGGACCAGAATTAATAGAGCTGACCAATGAAAAAGTCGCCATTGCTAGGGCAAAGCTGCAAGAAGCGCGTACTCGACAGAAGAGTTACACCGACAAGCATCGCAGAGATCTATCATTTGGGGATCGTGTGTTCCTCAAAGTATCACCCGCACGCGGCGTCAGATGTTTTGGCCTCAAAAGCAAGCTCAGCCCTCGTTACATCGGACCGTTCGAAATCCTTGAACGTGTCGGTGAAGTATCATATCGGTTGGCGTTACCGCCTCAGCTTGCACATGTCCACAACGTGTTTTATGTATCATTACTCAGAGGGTACAACTATCATGAGCTTCACAAAGTGAATTATCCACTTGATCAGATTCGGGAGGATTTATCTTATATTGAGGAACCCGAAGCAGTTTTAGATCGTCAGGATCGAGTTATGAGAAGGAAGACCATTCCTTTCGTCAAAATCCTGTGGAGGAACCATACCGAGCGGGAGGCCACTTGGGAAACAGAGGAGTCTATACGGACTTCTTATCCTCACTTCCAGTTTTGATCCGGGTACGTTTTTTCAACTTATACGTCATTCAGCTTATTAGTATTATCAGCTTTTCCTTCGATCAACTTAGATTGACCTTAATTCGGGGACGAATTTTTCCTTTTTAGAGGGGAAGAATTGTAAAACCGGTATAGTCGTATCTTTAATTCGGGGACGAATTATTCTTTTAGAGGGGAAGAACTGTAAAACCCGTATTTAATTATAAGAATATTAAATACGCAGAAATTTTTTTTAGGAAACTATATAAAGAAAAAGAAGGCCGGATTTATATAAAAAAAGGAAAGAAGAAAAACTTGGGCCAAAACCGATTTTATGAAAACATTATAACGGGGGGTTACCCCCTTCTCCATTGTCACACGAAAAAAAAGAGGGAGAACTAGGGTTAGCATCTAGGTGGCCGCCGGCTTTGGTACACAAGCAAAGGGTTTCGGGTTCGATTCTTCACTACCAATTCGTGTATAATATTAGAATCCCTATAACGGTAATCATCTCGTCCTTTTCCATGGGTTATCATCGTTTTAATTTTGATTCTAGGGTTTATAAACGAAACTTATAAGCTAGCACATAATCATACCAAGTTTGGGATCGGATTTGAATGGTTGCACGAAAAACCCACCACCATGTCTCGGTGATGGTTGTTTGTTTTTCTGCCGAGAGCAGCCAAGCCCCAACTGGGGGTTTTCGATAAAAAAAAGTGGGGTGTTTGTTTAGGCTGTTTTTAACA
The DNA here is from genome assembly GCA_025667525.1 of Glebionis coronaria. Lineage (NCBI taxonomy): Eukaryota > Viridiplantae > Streptophyta > Magnoliopsida > Asterales > Asteraceae > Glebionis > Glebionis coronaria. Next base: position 336,746,075 of record CM046880.1, on the reverse strand, counting down.
TAAGGGTGCGTTTGGGTTTAAGAAACAGTGGGAATAAAGTAAAGAAAACAGTGGTAACATACATAGAATCAGTGGGAAGAATGGGCAGAAATATAGTGGCATTTTAAAAGGGAATTAACGACAGTTTTGCGACAGTTTTTCTGTCGCAGAATTCTTATATGTGCAGTTTTTAAAACTCAGCTATTAGTGACAGTTTTTACGACAGTTTTTCTATCGTAAATTTCATATAGACAGATTTAATATAGGTTGTGGAATTGTTTAGTGCGAACGAGATGGCGGTATCTCGGTAGGCTCGGGATATAGTTTATACGTATAAAACGAAGATTTTTTTTGTATTATACCTTTTTATTAATTATTTTATAAATATTTTAAATGAGTAAAATTAAAATAGTTTTAATATTTTAAAAGGGTTGATACTAGCGTTTGCATTGGGGGTTCTAGATTCTCTCGCTATCCTCTCGAATTGATCTCGGCTCTAAGTTGAATGATTTGTTCTTGGTTAATAAAAAGGTGATGGTTTGTTTATCTATTTTAAACTAATAACAAGTAATTAAGTGTCGAAGAGTAGAATTAAAGCATTAAAAGTTTAAACTAAAAAGACAAGTTTAAAAATAAATGCTTGAAAACTTAAAGATTATATTATAAAAAATAGGTGAACACTCAATAAAAACTAGCACTTGGAAAACTTTGTAAAAATATAAACTTAGTTGAGAAGTACTAAAAGAAAGTAAGAACGGAATAAAGCAAAACAACTTAAATCGGAATATCACTAAAAGATGCAAATCGGAATATTTAAAAACAGGTGATCGGAATATTGAACAAGTGAGCCAAATCGGAATACTACAAACAAATCACCATCGAAATAATCAAACACATTCCAATCGGAATACTAGGGATAAGGGGTCCAGATCGGAATAACATGAAATGATGCAATCGGAATGTCAGAAAATGAACACTGATCGGAATGTCTAAAAACATGCAGATCGGAATACCCAAAAGCTTGGTCTAATCGGAATATGGAGAAACTGCTCACCGTCAGAATGCACTAAACCCTTTTCCGATCTAAGGATCGGAATGATGGGGGTGTCTGGTCGGAATATCAAGTCGGAAAATACCAATCGGAAAGGGGTTTATTACCCTTTCCGATATCCCTTTTTGATCCGAACTAAAAGCAAGCAATAAGCTTATGGAATAAGCCAATCACCAACAAGCTCGAATCCAACAATAAGCTGATCAAATAAGCACTAAGAACACTTTATCTAAGCTTCAAATAAGCATAAACATAAATCAAATGATAAAAAGATGAACTTTCTATAAAAACTTTAAAAAGTAAATAAGCTAAATCAACAAATAAGCCAATAAGAACAAGGAACTTAAAGCTTATTCGTGTATAAACTTAAGGAAACATAAAAAGAAATCAACTTTTTAAGCACAAATCATTGATGAACAACACGGATCATACGAGATTTGTACCAAAATCAATCAAAATCAAAGAAAGGAATGATGAGATTAAAGATTAAAAGCTTGAAACTAAACTTGATTAATGAAAAATAATACAGAGTTTTGATCTTAAAAGAGAAAAAGATGAAGACTAGTGAGAGAAAGTTTAGAACTTTCTCTCTCTAAAACTAAAAACTACCTAAAGAACTAAGTGTCCCATTTTTGTGAAGTAGAACCATATATATAGGCAAGTCTTGTGGTGGTGGGCTTGTGATTGGGCTTTGGTTTGGGCTTCTTTTTCTTCTTTCTTCCTTAGTCTTCACGCTTCTTTAAATAAACGTTTCCGACTTGGATTTGAGAAGTGTCGGTGAATAATTCCAACTCGTCTTATAATCTTTTGTTTAATAGACTTGAGTTCTTCGACATATATGAATCTTCCATCTTTGGCTCTATTCTTCGATAAATCTTCAAATAGGCACAATGACTTCAAATCTTTTGCATCTCTTGGACAGTAGACTTCGTCTTGAGTCTTTTTCCTCGATAAAACCCGTGCAATCCCATGTTTTCTTCAATATTCATCCGGTTGACTCTGAAAACACAATAAACACAAAAACCACGCATAATTCCAAACAAATGATATTAAATACGTGTTTTGGTCTTGTTTTAGCCAGAAATAAGTGGTAAAAGGATGGGTGTTTTCACACCTATCAAATCCCCTAAACTTAACCATTGCCATGCCCTCATGCAATGCTTAGTGACAAAGCACACTTACACTTTTCTCATAATCAATAAACCTTGGCCTTATTAATATACTACCAAACAAAAATGAAAATACTAAGAGAAATTAAAACTTTAAAGTAAACAAAAGGATGGAAAATAACTTGCAAAGAGATCAAGGACTTACATTAGGGCTTTGGTGCTGCGAAGATTTATCACCCTCAAGTTTCACGTTCCCCAAACTAAGCTTAAAAACGAGATCATTGTTATTATAAGTTAGCAATTCCAACACTTACACACATGGCTTAATTAAATGCTTAAACTCCCTTATTCCTAGGTGTATCTCTTATATTTTATTTTTATTTAGGCAGAAAGCAAAGTAGGACGATTTGATCAATAGTTAGCTAAAGGACAAAATCTCTTAAAACTGCTTCTCGGGATATCAAAAAGTTCATATCTTGGCATAACTTGGTTCACGATTTGAGACCTTTCTCGGGCCGATATTTGGCATGTACTTCATACTTCATATCTTGAGAGACGTTCTTGAGATAATGGTCTTCTCATCGTTAATAGAGTTTCTTCACTTTGGAGACTTTTGAGGGGTACTCCAACTTTGTTGACCACGACTTCATGATTATTTCTTCAATCTCTAATTGGGATTTTGAGATACAACGATCCGCCTCCTTTTCGGACTTGGATCTATTTATCCTCATACCTTGTTAGGGTCTTTTCGGATAGACTTCTCCATGATCTTTATGGGAGTTGATTGCTTTTCGTCGTGATTCTTGATCCTTCATATTGATTTTGGGAATAATGCTTTTCACATCACTTTGGATCTTCAGCAATAAAATTGAATCCTCATGCCTTGTTAGGGCCTTTTCGGACTCGCCAATCTTCGCGCCCCGCTTCATAAGTTATGCCTTGGCTATGAACTCTTATCATTACCGAGCAACTTTTAAACGATCTTAGGCTAGAAGCTAAGTAACTTTTCAAATCGTACGACCTTACTTATTGCAGATAAATTATTAGCAAGTGATGGGAGAATAGACAAATAATTACACCAAGTGAGCTTGTGCAAGAATACCGACTTATAATTGACTCTATCATCTCTCGTTCTCCACAATTTAAAATCTCAAGTAATGAGACTCGTGGATGCTTAGCCTAATAAACCAATTAAGTTCTACATGGTTAAGGATACTAGCTAGAATAAACTTAGATAAGTCTATTCGGGTTGAGTCAAAATAATCGCAACGGGCCTAATATGTCAAAGACTTCTAAACTAGCTACACCACTTTATTAATATTTTTGACTTTATTGTGGAATATATACATATGAAAGCAACGATAAAAATTTAAAAATTACAAATAAATGGCCAAAGTTAATTAAAAATTTGAAAAATGTTGAAAAAGATGATTTTTCGGTTAAATGAAGGCATTTTCATAGAAAAGTCCACTTAAAACTCCGATAGAAGTCCCCCTTACACTTAAGATAAACATTGTCCTCAATGTTTAAGCATGTGGGAAAAGTCTCCCCTACACTTATGACATTGTGCACGTTGGTTAAATCAAGTTAAGGAAGAGACGACTAAAGTGATCAATTTCAAATGTGAGTATGAAGAAAATTGAATCACGATAGTTGAGAGATAGAACCGGATTTCGGATAACACAGGAGCACGGTTCTTCAAAGGTTCCAAAAGTGCACTTATCCCTGTAATCACATCACCACACAAATACAAACACCTATACAGGTCCCCCTACACTTAGGAGGTTAAAACATAAAAGGATAGATACTCGGGCTGCCTCCCGAGGAGCGCTTGTTTTTGATAACCGAGTCACGAGCCTGACTCGACCCAAAATTAGTTCATGGGGAACGATGCTCTCCCACAGTACGCTCCAAAATTCGCTTCAATCCACGATTGGATATCTCGGCTTGCCTATTGGTTTGGGGATGATAGGCAGTGGAAAGACGGTGATTGACACCATACTTAGCCATGACTCTTGCAAATTGATCGTTGCGAAAATGAGTCCCGCGGTCACTGATAATAGCACGAGGAACGCCGAATCTAGCGAACAGAGATTTCAAAAAGTTACAAACCACCCTTGCATCATTAGTAGGTAAAGCTTTGGCTTCAACCCACTTTGAAACGTAGTCAACGGCGACAAGGATGTATTTGTTTCCTTTAGATGAAGGGAATGGCCCCATAAAGTCGATACCCCAAACATCAAAGATTTCACATTCTTGTATGAAATTTTGAGGCATCTCATCTTTATGAGTGATCTTGCCTTGTTTTTGGCAGGCATCACAACGTTTAACCATATTGTGAGCGTCACGATATATGGTGGGCCAATAAAATCCCGAGTCAAACACTTTTTTGGCGGTGTAGTTGGGACCAAAGTGACCACCGGTGGGTCCTTTGTGGCAAGCGTCAAGGATTTCTAAAGTTGTCGGTCCATCAACACATCGACGAATAATCAAGTCAGCACATTGTTTGAATAGATACGGGTCATCCCAGAAGTAAGTCTTAATGTCGTTAAAGAACTTCTTCTTTTTCTGGGATGTTAACCCGTCAACGAGAATTCCACCCACCAAGTAGTTTACAATGTCCGCAAACCACGGGGTTTCATCAGCAGTCGAGTTGATAGACATCAAGGTCTCCAGGGGAAAGGAGTCATTGATCTCTTTGTTCGGATGATCCCCCTGGTAAGGATCCTCAAGTCTGCTGAGATGATCCGCGGCTAGGTTTTCTGCTCCTTTTTTATCGCGAATTTCGATTTTAAATTCTTGGAGTAGCAAAACCCAGCGAAGAATTCTTGGTTTAGAATCTTGCTTAGTCAACAAGTACTTCAACGCGGAATGATCGGTGTAAACGATTGTGGTGGAAAGGACAAGATAGGGGCGGAACTTTTCAAAGGCATAGACAACAGCTAAAAGCTCTTTTCGGTTGTCGTATAATGCAATTGAGCCCCCGTCATTGTCTTGCTAGCGTAATGGATCGGTTGGAAGTGTTTGTTCACTCTTTGCCCCAAAACCGCTCCAATAGCAAAGTCGCTAGCATCGCACATCAACTCAAAGGGAAGCTTCCAATTAGGGGTAACCAAGACGGGTGCCTTAGTTAGCTTATCCTTAAGCGAGTTGAAGGCTTCAAGACACTCTTTGGAAAACATAAAAGGAGTATCTTTTTCCAAGAGGTGGGTCATCGGGCGAGCGATTTGAGAAAAATCTTTGATGAATCGACGGTAGAAGCCCGCGTGACCCAGAAAACTTCTCACACCCTTCACGGTTGAGGGTGGAGGCAACTTAGCGATAACATCGACTTTAGCACGGTCTACTTCAAGACCGGCTTTGGAAATTTTGTGTCCTAGCACGATGCCTTCTTTTACCATAAAATGGCATTTTTCCCAATTCAGAACAAGGCGAGTGTCTTCACACCGCTTCAGCATACGTTCTAAATTGGCAAGGCAAGTAGAGAAAGAATCGCCATAAACCGAGAAATCATCCATGAATACTTCCATAGTGTCTTCCACCATGTCATGGAAGATAGCCATCATACACCTTTGGAATGTCCCAGGAGCATTACATAAACCAAAAGGCATGCGTTTGTAAGCAAATGTTCCATAGGGACAAGTGAATGTGGTCTTTTCTTGGTCCTTGGGATCGATGGGAATTTGAAAATACCCGGAGAAACCGTCTAAAAAGCAGTAATAGTCATTACCCGCAAGACGTTCGAGCATTTGATCCATGAAGGGAAGAGGAAAGTGGTCTTTTCTCGTGGCATCATTGAGCTTGCGATAATCAATACAAACTCTCCACCCAGTAAAGAGACGAGTGGGAATCAACTCGCTGTGTTCATTGTTAACAACGGTTATTCCGCCCTTCTTGGGCACACAATGGACGGGACTTACCCACGGCGAATCCGAAATAGGTTAGATCAAGCCGGCATCTAGAAGTTTGATAACCTCTTGTTTGATGACGTCATGAATTTTAGGATTAACCCTTCTTTGGCTCTGGATTGCAGGTTTAAAGTCATCCTCCATGAGAATCTTGTGAGTACAAAAGTTTGGATCAATTCCACGAATATCGGAAATTTTCCAAGCAATTGCCTTCTTATGAGCTTTAATCACGGCGATGAGGCGAGATTTTTCTTCTGCTTTCAGGTCCTTCGCGATAATGACGGGTGACTTCTTCTCTTCTTCAAGGAACACGTACTCGAGATGGGGCGGCAACTCCTTAAAATCTAAATCCGGAGGATTTTCGATGGGAGGCGTTTTCAAAGTCGGAGAATCGATAGTAATAACTGTGGGAGATGGTGGAGAAAGATTGTCTTCGTTGATAAGGTTTTCAAAGAAATGCATGTCTTCATCCCCATCGGTGGGAGAATCATTAATAGCTAAGTTCACATCTCCCATGGTGGCTTCAAGATCTTTCCAAAACAAATCACTTTCTCCAAATAGAGACAGTGATGAATCAATAGAGGAAACGGTCTCAACATTGGGAAGAGAAGTAGGAATACTTTTGCAAGCATTTTGGAAGTGTTCTTCACAAGCCTCATCAAGAACGCCAATACAATTAACACTCTCGTTGGAATAAGGTTGTTTAGACAACTTTCCCATGTTGAAGACAATTTTATCGTCACCCACTCTCATGATAAGCTCACCGGCTTCAACATCGATGAGAGTGCGACCGGTCCTCAGAAATGGACGACCAACAATTAATGGCACACGAGGGTCCATCTGGTACTCGACGACGACAAAATCGGCAGGAAAAGTGAATTTGTCGACTCCTACAAAGACGTCTTCAGCTATCCCCACTGGATAAGCAACCGTACGGTTAGCTAATTCCAGAGTCATTTTGATGGGGACTAGCTCAGGGAGAGATAATTGCTTCCAAACGCTTAGAGGCATTAGATTAATACTGGCACCTAGATCGGCTAGGGCCATGCAATTCTCTACTCCCGGGAAATTGCAAGGGATTAAGAAACGACCCGGATCACCTGTTGAATCCATTGGATCGTTAGACTCAAACAGTAAAAACCATTTTATCTAGGTTGTTAATTGTACATATGAATTAACATAGCGGAATTGCACAATCAACAAGAACAAGATGTTTAAGAGATGAATGATTCCCAAAGAGAGTTTGTATTAATGATTAACACAAACTACTCTAGGTGTGTGTACATTGAATCCCACACCTAGAGATCAAACAAGCAGTAGGTTACATTTTGTGTGTTGGAAGTAATAATAAAACCTATGCCTGGTGGTTCCTTTTATAACTTAAGGAACCCCGGGATACATGGAAACTAAATAAAGTAATAATGACTAAATCAAAACTGACTTATTCATTCTTATCCTGTGTTGACCAAATCTTCATACTTATCACTAGCAGTGGGAAGTACACTAGCAGGGGCAAGTACTCCAGCAGTGGAAACTTGCTCTAGCAGGGGATAGTACTCCAGCAGGGGGAACTCCAGCAGTGATAATGTCCTATTTGGTCTTTCTTGTTTCCATAGTGTTTGACTCATCAACTTTTGACCCAACAATCTTCCCCTAGTTGATGATGTCAAAACACTTCCCCTTAAACATACAACACCAAAGATCAACAGGTTGAACATTCTTTGTAGATAACTTCCCCTTTTTGACATGATCAAATAGGGGTCTCGTATGTAAACAACCTTGATTTTCAACTACTACTAACCAATACCATACTTCTAACCCAAGCATTCCACCTTTCAAAATACCCTCCATGACGCACATAGGCCAGGATCTTAATAAAAAATGATTTTGAGTAGTAGATACTCACATTAGTTGTAATATTACTAATGAGCAGTAGCAAAAATCTTCACTTCAATGTCATATGAGAATGACTAACACTTTATCAAATGAGCTTCCCCTTAAAGTGTGCTAGTCATTGATGAATCTTCAATTCTGTAGGCTTTGAAAGTAATAATCATAAGCGAAGAAAATTCAGTATCACCTATTTGATGTAGTAGTAGAAAAATCTGAATCTGTGTATTATACCATGTAATATCCACATAACAGCGAACGTATACATCTCAGAATGTATAGGGAGTGGATGAGGCTCTTGACAAAAACCAATCTCTTAGCAAATATGAGCATAGAGCAACCTAAGAAAAATCTCATACCTTTGCGTATTTTTGTCAATGCATCATTACGGAATAAAGCATGAATAAAACACATACTCAACCAATTATACTTCATCTTCAAATAGCCAATAGTCAATTACCTTCATGACTATGTAAACAATCAATATGAAAGCCTTTTATACCTTTAAGACCAGTTGCTGTGAATATACCAAACTCCAAAACCTTGCTGTCCCAAAACTCATATCTGACAGCAGGGGGAACTTTCAAAAACAGTGGGAATCTATTAATGAAAGCAGGGGGAACTATTGATGGCAGGGGGTCGTAGCAGGGGCTTCTTTTAGTGAAAGCAGGGTAAACTTTTTCAAAAGCAGGGGGGTCTTTTAATGCCACTATTTTTGTTATTAACTGTGTCAAACCCACAAAAAGTGAGAATGAATTTATAACAATTGAATAATTAACAAAAACAGGGTGAACTAAAATTATCTGCTGTTAATATTGTTTACTATTAATAGGTACCTGCATTTGTATACTCCACTGTATATGATCAAACTAACATTTGATCTTGTATGAGACCACCAATCACGTGCTGACACGGATCCACCATTGCGTAGGTTATCACAAACGAACAAAAGTTTTAATAAACAATTGTTGTTGTGACAAAAAAAAAATCACGTGATATAGTACAAACAAATCCTTCGGTTTTGTCGTTTCTCTGCATAATAAAAATCATGGACCAATAATTCACATAGCTTTACTCCCTTGACCCTTGATCAGATAACCACCGTCATATAGTATCATAATGGAAAACAATTACTTTCAATAACTCCATATTCCATGTGAACACGTTGCCCACAACCAATCAAATAGTCAGTAACTCCATATTCCATGTGAACACATTGCCTTCATTCGTATGAACGCAATCACTTTGTTGTTTGTTTCGTATAATAACCAATTAATGATCATGTATGACCATCACAACATCCGAAACAGACAAAACATACCTCGACTGTTGCTTCTGACCCCACGAATCATTAACATTCGAACATTAATTAACCCTCAAACATTTAATAATGAACGAATATATATTCAAACAACAACAGTATTATTTCCCCCATCAACGAAATTAATTATCTAAGGTTTTGACATAAACCCTAAATCTTCACAGCAACAAAATCAAACATCTTGATTCTCCTAGATATCGAGCCACCCGCTCTGACACCACATGTTGAATCCATTGGATCGTTAGACTCAAACAGTAAAAACCATTTTATCTAGGTTGTTAATTGTACATATGAATTAACATAGCGGAATTGCACAATCAACAAGAACAAGATGTTTAAGAGATGAATGATTCCCAAAGAGAGTTTGTATTAATGATTAACACAAACTACTCTAGGTGTGTGTACATTGAATCCCACACCTAGAGATCAAACAAGCAGTAGGTTACATTTTGTGTGTTGGAAGTAATAATAAAACCTATGCCTGGTGGTTCCTTTTATAACTTAAGGAACCCCGGGATACATGGAAACTAAATAAAGTAATAATGACTAAATCAAAACTGACTTATTCATTCTTATCCTGTGTTGACCAAATCTTCATACTTATCACTAGCAGTGGGAAGTACACTAGCAGGGGCAAGTACTCCAGCAGTGGAAACTTGCTCTAGCAGGGGATAGTACTCCAGCAGGGGGAACTCCAGCAGTGATAATGTCCTATTTGGTCTTTCTTGTTTCCATAGTGTTTGACTCATCAACTTTTGACCCAACATCACCAAGCTTGGTTGGCAATTTCCTTAAGAGTACTGCAGAGCAATTCTCATTAAGTTGGGTGTTAGCGATATCAAGAAGCTTCTCCTTGTCACTAAGAAGATCTTTGAACATTTTTGCGTACTTAGGCATGTGAGCGAGAGCCTCAGCGAAGGAGATGTTAAAATTCAATTGTTTAAACATTTTGAGAAAGTTTGAAACCTGAATATCATCCTTGCTTTTGATCTTCTCTTTCCGCAACCTAGATGGATAAGGTATATCGGAAGAAAAGGAAGGCTTTGGGATCGAAGGATCACTCACATCCTTGGGTAGAGGAGGGGTAGAAGTAAGAGGTGGAGAAATTTGGGAAGTCGAAGGTTGAGGAATAGGAGCAGGTGACTCGTTCTCCTTAGTCACAACCACCGGTGGAGGTATAGGAAGCTCGGGTTCCTTGGTACCTTTGCCACTGCGAGTGGTGATTGCTTTCATCTCCCCTCTTGGATTCGCAACGGTGTTACTCGGAAGAGTACCTGAAGAAGAGGGTTGATTACCGTGGAAGAAACTAGCCATCATGTTTCTTAAGTCATTCGTTTGACTATCCATAGTGTTTCTCATATCAGCTCTCAGATCGTTCCCTTGTTTCATCAGGTCTGCTTTCAAGTTGCGTACTTCCTGTTGAAGATTTTCCACGATCACATCGTTAGTCCTCATGTAGGTTTCCACTTCTTGGTGTAAAGCGGTGGGTTGGTTGGGAGGAGCATTGTATGCGGGTGGTTGATAAGCAGGTTGCTGGTAAACTTGGTTGTTTCTTTGAGGTGGATGTTGTTGTTTGTGAGGTGGTATGTATGGTCCACGAGATTGTTGTTGTTGTTGAGGAGGGGGTTGAGGTTTTGTTGTTGGTTTGGGTTGTTAGGAGTAGAAGTAGGTGGTGAAAGATAGTTGTTAGAGCGGTAGCTAAGCAGGTTGCGGTCACCTTGAGGTCGAGCAGGTTGATAAGCAGGTTGAGGATAGGTACTGTATGCTGCATTCACGTTCTCAGAAGGGTAGTTTTGGGTGGCAGTACAAGTGGTGTAAGAGTGAGGACCCCCGCATATCTCACATGGTTGGCTAATAGCATTGACTTGAGTGTCTTTAGCGTTTCTAGCGTTAATGCTTTTGGTGTTGCTGGCGGTTTGTGTAGAAAGCGATTCAAGAAGCGCAGTGATTTTGTCAATTCGCTTGTCGCTGTCATTAGTACTAGCACTAGCGACATTGGTCCGCACACTCTTGATTTGCACACGAGACTTATTCTCAATGATATCCCAAGCAGCATTGGAAGTCTTAGCCAAAAGATTACCCCCCGAGGCACTGTTTAGTGAATCTTGGTCATTCATGTTTAAACCATTATAAAAAGTATTAATTTGATGCACTTTGGTAAAACCATGTTGTGGGCATTTTCTCAAAAGGTCTTTGAAACGGTCCCAAGATTCACTGAACGACTCATCGTACTTTTGTTCAAAATTGATAATTTCATTCCGCAAAGCGGTTGTACGAGAGGGTGGGAAAAAGTAATTGATAAATTTGGTCTCCAAATCCGTCCACGAAAGAATACTCTGTGGCGGTTCCTTAGCAAGCCAATGTCGGGCTTGTTCCTCTAAAGAAAAGGGAAAAAGTTGTAAACGGATTACCTCTTGTGGAACACCATTGAATTTGACCGTATTAGTGAGTTGTAAGAATCTCTTGATGTGGTCATGTGGATCATCAATGGTACGCCCCAAGAATGGTTGAGCAGAGACCATCTGGATAAAGCTGGATTTGAGCTCAAAGTTGTTGGCTGCAAACGCCGGTATAACAATTGGATCATTGTTGCCATCTACATGGGCTTGCACCAGTTCAATCATCGGGCGATTATCCGGTAGAGGCTCATTGTTGTTGTTATGATTGTTGTTGAAAGGTGGATTGTTATTGTTATTATTATTGTTTTGAGGTGGGTTATTGTTGTTGTTTTGTACACCGGCCATGTCTAAGTCTTAGAGAGGCTCGGGCTCTTGATAAGACGTGGATCGAGTGCGCATACACCTGCAAAAGAACTAACAAGGCAAAAACAAAGCAAAAATATTTTTGGTTTTTATGTTTTTTAATTTTTAGGATTTTTGAAAATTTTATATTTTTTAGGGTTTTTGAAATTTTTTATGAAAAAGTAACGTTCACGGTGAACGGATCCCAAAATCCAAGTTCTCACAAAAAACTGTTGATCTTAATGAGAAGAGCCGGCAGCGGCGCCATTTGATACTAGCGTTTGCATTGGGGGTTCTAGATTCTCTCGATATCCTCTCGAATTTATCTCGGCTCTAAGTGGAATGATTTGTTCTTGGTTAATAAAAAGGTGATGGTTTGTTTATCTATTTTAAACTAATAACAAGTAATTAAGTGTCGAAGAGTAGAATTAAAGCATTAAAAGTTTAAACTAAAAAGACAAGTTTAAAAATAAATGCTTGAAAACTTAAAGATTATATTATAAAAAATAGGTGAACACTCAATAAAAACTAGCACTTGGAAAACTTTGTAAAAATATAAACTTAGTTGAGAAGTACTAAAAGAAAGTAAGAACGGAATAAAGCAAAACAACTTAAATCGGAATATCACTAAAAGATGCAAATCGGAATATTTAAAAACAGGTGATCGGAATATTGAACAAGTGAGCCAAATCGGAATACTACAAACAAATCACCATCGGAATAATCAAACACATTCCAATCGGAATACTAGGGATAAGGGGTCCAGATCGGAATAACATGAAATGATGCAATCGGAATGTCAGAAAATGAACACTGATCGGAATGTCTAAAAACATGCAGATCGGAATACCCAAAAGCTTGGTCTAATCGGAATATGGAGAAACTGCTCACCGTCGGAATGCACTAAACCCTTTTCCGATCTAAGGATCGGAATGAAGGGGGTGTCTGGTCGGAATATCAGGTCGGAAAATACCAATCGGAAAGGGGTTTATTACCCTTTCCGATATCCCTTTTTGATCCGAACTAAAAGCAAGCAATAAGCTTATGGAATAAGCCAATCACCAACAAGCTCGAATCCAACAATAAGCTAATCAAATAAGCACTAAGAACACTTTATCTAAGCTTCAAATAAGCATAAACATAAATCAAATGATAAAAAGATGAACTTTCTATAAAAACTTTAAAAAGTAAATAAGCTAAATCAACAAATAAGCCAATAAGAACAAGGAACTTAAAGCTTATTCGTGTATAAACTTAAGGAAACATAAAAAGAAATCAACTTTTTAAGCACAAATCATTGATGAACAACACGGATCATACGAGATTTGTACCAAAATCAATCAAAATCAAAGAAAGGAATGATGAGATTAAAGATTAAAAGCTTGAAACTAAACTTGATTAATGAAAAATAATACAAAGTTTTGATCTTAAAAGAGAAAAAGATGAAGACTAGTGAGAGAAAGTTTAGAACTTTCTCTCTTTAAAACTAAAAACTACCTAAAGAACTAAGTGTCCCATTTTTGTGAAGTAGAACCATATATATAGGCAAGTCTTGTGGTGGTGGGCTTGTGATTTGGCTTTGGTTTGGGCTTCTTTTTCTTCTTTCTTCCTTAGTCTTCACGCTTCTTTAAATAAACGTTTCCGACTTGGATTTGAGAAGTGTCGGTGAATAATTCCAACTCGTCTTATAATCTTTTGTTTAATAGACTCGAGTTCTTCGACATATATGAATCTTCCATCTTTGGCTCTATTCTTCGATAAATCTTCAAATAGGCACAATGACTTCAAATCTTTTGCATCTCTTGGACAGTAGACTTCGTCTTGAGTCTTTTTCCTCGATAAAACCCGTGCAATCCCATGTTTTCTTCAATATTCATCTGGTTGACTCTGAAAACACAATAAACATAAAAACCACGCATAATTCCAAATAAATGATATTAAATACGTGTTTTGGTCTTGTTTTAGCCAGAAATAAGTGGTAAAAGGATGGGTGTTTTCACACCTATCAAGGGTATAATTTTATTATATGAATTAAATGATTTTGAAAACTTTATAAGTTAGAAAAACATGTATTATTTACGAGTCACTTATTATGGTATTAATATCATGTCGGAATACGTTCGTATCGTAATTATTATTAGGTCATTAATATTGAAAGAATTATTATAAACTCAGATTCATCAGCGAATACAGATTTCCAGAAATAAAATAAATAAATGAAAAGCCAATAAGATCAGTAAATTAAATAAACGAATATCAGTTTACTTATTCGCGTCCCTTATTCATGTAGCTCGCGTGAAATCAGAGTAGACTTTCTGTCAGTTGATCTCTGTCGGTTACTGGACACGAGGTACGGATTTTCCGTCCTTTCAGTAAGGACTTTCCTTCTATGCATGATTAGGATTTCCCGTCTGCAGCCAATTGTTTTCCCTGTTTATATGTTATAAGAATTATCAGAAATCAGTTTGTAAATAAGTTAAATTGCCTGAGCCTTATATACAAGCATGACCAGTCAGTAGTACTAGTTACGGAGGTACCGTAACCATGACACTTGAGGCACCAGTGTCGTGTCTCACATGCAGGAGAGTGATATCCTGCATCGTCCCACTCAGCTCAGCTTGGCCATTTTGTCAGTATTATTAGTGGGGCGTATGGATGCATCCTAGGCTTATCAGTTTACAGTTATCAGGTGAATGTGGGGTGTGCTCTACATCCTTCACATTGGAGCAGATCCCTCGACCCAACACATTATTTAGTGGTCACCCCTCTACAGCATGACTAGGTCACCCTTTCAGTTATTAATGCACAGTTGATACAGCACATGACCTATATAAGCTTTGGCAAATTAAAATTCAGTAAATGCATGTTTTCAGATTTAACAGTTAATAAGACAGTTTTATACTATAAATCATATATATCAGATTTTACACAGTTGGCTCTGAATTGTCAAAACAGTTTTAGTTCAGTATTTGTTGTCAGTTCCATTTCCGTATATTATTATCATGCTTCATATCCGTTCACTGAGCGTTATGCTCAGCCGTAGTTTTCCTTTCATGTTTCCAAACGGCAGGTACACAGGGACGATCTTAAGACTTCTAAGAGAGTACGTGCATTGGATGGGAGCTATCCAGACTCCTTTACTTTATGCACACATACATTACTTTGGTTGTTTGGACATTGTTTTCGTCCTTTTCTTTCAGTACTTAATCTTGATATTTTGAGCTTATGTTTGGACTGCCGATGTTTGATTCCGGTATTTCCGTTATGGTCAGTTAATGTTTAATACACTGCTTGCTTGCTTTGATGACACGTCATAAATACACGTAACGGTCCATTTATCCAAGTGGGGTGTTACAGAGAGACTCATATATGAATTATGTATGCTCGATATCAATAGCAAGAAGCCATGAAAAGCGTTTTTAGATTGAATTAACAATGCAAAAACATTTCTCGACCATTTTCGAAAGAACTTTGAGAATTTTGAAAAATAGGAGAGGAATTTTTCAAAAAGGGTTAAAGAGACTCAATGACTCAAAGAACGAAAATACTCAAAAGAGAAAAATACTTGATTAATAAAAAGCACAATTTAGGTATATGTTCGATTAAACCTAGAGCTAGAGCAAGTAATTAAAAGGTTCCCTCTTATGTGGCTTAGTGAAGATGTCGGCAATGTTTTCTACTGGGGGCACCTTCTCAATCGAAATGTTCCCCTTTTGAACACTATCCCTAAGGAAATGGTGGTGAATATCTATGTGCTTAGTTCGCGAATGTTGCACGGATTCTTACTAAGGTCTATTGCACCCTTATTGTCACACATGAAAGGAACATCATTGAGTGAAATCTCGTAATCAACAAGCGCTTGCTTCATCCATAGAGCTTGTTGACAAGATTTATCGGCACTCACATACTCGGCTTCCGTGGTGGATATAGCAAGAGCGGTTTGTTTCTTGGAGAACGAAGAAGTTAAACAACCCATGAAGGTACAAACTACACTAGTGCTTTTCCGGTACACATAGTATCCCGCATGATCTGATTCAACGTATACTATGGTTTATACGCCGGTTCCTTTAGGATACCATAATCCTAAATGTATAGCGCCCTTAATGTATCGGAAAATACGTTAGCCGCTTCAATGTGACAGGTTCTGGGAGCCTCTTGGAAGCGAGCACAAAGGCAAACACTAAATATGATATCTGGTCGACTTACCGTAAGGTATAACAAACTACCAATCGTACCTCTATATTTGGTGTTGTCTACCGACTCACAATCATCATTTACGGTGAGTTTAGGCTTAGACTAGATGGGTCGGGCTTTTCATTTGGGCTTTAAGTCCTTACACATGAACTTTATAGCTTAAAGTCAAACCCGTAATACCCAACTAACCTACTACCTATTACAACGTTCTAATATACGATACATAATAAACCTATTACCGAACATTCTTGTTTGTCTCAATATTTTGAAGCTTATTTGGTATTCCTTATTTGAAGTTGAAGTGGGATTCACGAAGGCGTCTACTTATTTCATCATCGAGCCTTCCTTCTATTTTCTACCCCTTTTCTGTAAACCCAGTCTATCGATTGATAACTTGCTTGGGCGATAAATTGTTTGATTGAGACTTGAGTTATCTAGTTTCTAGTGTCAAGGGGTGGATGGTCGACAACATAAATAACTATCATTTTTTGGGAGCTTCATTACAGTTCTCAGTGTCACATGCAGTTACACGTGTGGATAAGTTCAAGAGGTGTTGTATTTTTTATACTTTGGAAGTTGGGTATAAGGTACTTATAGACTTGTTTCTACACCGTTCTTCTATCAACAACAATGCAAGCTTAAGTAATAAATTTGGGGATTGTACTTCAGTTTCAATTTTAGAATATCGGGTTTACTTCACATGTGGTCATGACAAATAACCGAAAGAATATGAGGTTGGTAAGTTAGACAGAGAGATGTAATCAGCAATCAATTCTCACGGTATGTTTTTGAGCTACACAACGATAATGGTACTTCATAGTCTAATCAAAAAATTTAAAAGTTTCTCAATGACTTTCAAAACTTTTCAAGACATTTGCTTAAGACTAAAAACTTTTCGAGTATATGGACGTCCACGATAATGATGCTTCCGGGAGTTCGAAATCATCATGGGGGAATATCGTGTACTTTAGATTAATCGGAACAACTTCCAAGGGGAAGTAGTGTACATGGAATGGTATCTACTTCACTTTATATGATTTTTATGAAGTATTCTGCAGGCGTGAGAAGAATTGTTGTTGATTTCTTGCATGTTACCCCAAACGGACTATCACCAAAAACCAAATGACATGAAACAGTATAAAAGCAGTATTATTTGAAGATTCAATATTCATGTTTAATAATCTCTAATAATCCTCACATGTCGTAGAGGAATGACCTCCCAGTGGGGGAGATGTTAGTCTCAAAATATTGCATTTAGAATCTGATTAAGATATAAATATTGGTTTTGGGGGAAGCTGATTTAGAAACTTCGTCAAAAATGAGTCTATGAGGAAAGCTTTTTAAGACATGCTGCATGAATTCGGGGGAAGTTAATTCAAATCATTCATATTACAATTTTTCCACAACAAGGAAAGACAAAGAGGATTCAAGCTGAGGTACAAGTTATGAAGACCAGAAGACTTGAAGACTCATATATCAACGAGATTAGAAATCTCTACAAATCCTCGCATGTCGTAGAGGAATGACCTCTCGGTGAGGGAGATTGTTAGCCTCAATATATGAAGTTAAACAAGAAGACTTAGAAGACATCCTCAAAATTAGAAGCGCGTTGAAAGACTATTTTGTTGTATTTGTACTTGTTAGGAACAATGCAAGTAATTCCGTATGTCTCTACATTGGGGGAATATTCTTAACTCTAAAATGTGAGCGCCATTTACGGAATTACATTAGTTAAATATAGTCACACACGCAAGGACTAGTTTTGTAAAGTTAGAATAGTTCGTGTGTGTCTAGGCTATAAATACCCCCTACATACTTCCATGTAGGGGTGCGGATTCCCATTTGTTTATTTTCACTTCTCTCTCTAAAATAAACACAATCTTTTCACTTTTACTTTCTCTCTCTAAAAATGTCTAAACATCTATTTTATCCTCCCTGACTTCCGGGTCTATACCTTGTTACTTTGAATCTTATATGTAAAAATTTGTATAATGATCGCATGAAACTCATTATGTAAGTCCTTTTACTTGATGCTTCTTAATTAATTGTGTGCACGTTATGCTCTAGAAACCAGACTAGATCTTCATTTTGTTGTCCCTAATATATGTGATGTTATACACGAATTAAAGAAGAAAGAAAGGAAAAAATGAGATGAATTTTAGAGAGAGAAACTAGAGAGAGAAGTGTGTGAACTTGGTGAGATTAGATTAGAGAGAAGTGAAAAATACAAATGCCCATCCACCCTCCTAACATGCTAGGAGGGTAGTATATATAGTCCACCCACATGCGGGCTTTAATGGACTATATATTGGGCCGGGCTTGTATTTTGGACTTTAATTAGTTTAAATCCAAGCCCGTGAATCACGACTAAATAACTACTTATTACAACGTTCTAATAAATAATACAATAGAAACCTATGACCGAACATTCTTGTTTGACTCAATATTTTGAGGCTAACAATCTCCCCCAATGTGAGGTCATTCCTCTTTGATATTTGGATTCCAATGGAGATTTATGAATTTCGTCATAAATGAGTCTTGAACGTGTAACAGTAGTTTTGTTCCTTCATGCTGTGATCTTTGAGCCTTTGTCGTTGTCTTTCGACTTTGTCTTTAAGTCTTGAGATCTTCAAATCATTCTTGACTTGTCTTTGCCATCTTGTAATCTTGTGTCTTTATCCACATGCTCACACTATCAATTGTTGGATAAGTCTTTGGGGCATGAATATGTGGTTTTGTATATCTGACTTTGCTGAGTACACCGTGACGCCACCTTCTCGAGACAAAACATAGACACGGAATGAATGGATTTGACATTCGTCCTAAATCGGTAGCGTTTTACCTCCGGTCGGTGAAGACCGTTATACGATATTAAATATCGTACCTGTGATCAGGTAGATTCAATTAAGAATCTCCTTGACAGGGTTTCGCGGCAGTACCAGCCGTTCTCTTTACTCGACCGTCTCAAAGCAAGACTGCGAACGTAAAGAGTGAATCAATTGGATAAATATCCGCTTGATTAAAGTCGTCAATTCAAGTTCCTGGAACAAGTTTGATTCATAAAGAATCTTACCATTGTTGCTTTCCAGTTGACACAAGTTTGATTCATAAGAATCTCACAAGTTACCTACCGTAGCGCTGTTTGATGTTGACGCTAGAAGGATTTCCATTCGTCACTGTGAATATTAATAAATATCACTCTGAATGTTCTGGCAAGACCATAAAGATATTGCGTAGAAACCTGAAACGAGTTTGAATCAATTCAGAATCAAACCACTGTTGCTTTTCAGTTTTACATATGTTCAATTCATAAAGAATCTTGCATATGACCTACCGCATTGCTGTTTGATGTTAACACTGGAAGGATTTCCACTCATCATTGTGAATACTAAGTAGTATCACTCTGAGTGTTCTAGCAATATCACAAGGATATAGCGTAGGACTCTCTTGATCTTCATCCGTGTGTCCTAACGAGATTTGATTGATCTCTTGGCTCTAGATTCGATTTGTGCACTTTTAGTGGTCGGTGGCTGGAGCAGATGCCACCTATTCAATATCAACTATCTCGGAGTGAGAAAGTCAATAGAAGTCATGTTGTTCTCCGTGACAATAAAACAAACTTCTTTTGAGAGAAGCCTGAGTAGCTAGGAAAGGGTTGTGCTTCACATCACTGGGTCCATGATGAGTTTGTCTTCATGATGAGTTGACCCGGTTTCTGCCTAAGTTGTATGGAGGGCTTCTTTCTTTAGACCCTTTATCCTTACATTTCTTTTTCATTCTTCAACCCCTTCAATGCTTACCAAGACATCATTACTAGCACCTTGTTGTGATTGTTCCAGTGCTAGCATCAGTACTTAGTCGGCATTCTGCTACGTTCACATTCTACTCCATCTTTCCTAAGGACTTCTAATAATCTATTGGATTGTCCCTGGGAAGATCCCTCCGGTTCTGGTTGGATCATAGGACTTAAACCTAACCACCCTTTTGACACCAATAACGTCGTGAATTAAAGATGTTGTGGGTATTTGATCGTAACCATGAAAACCACTTTAAATTCTAACAAAGTGTTTGAAAACCATTTAACACCTTGCTAGTTTTGTCGTTTTAGAAATGCTCCCCCTTCACATGTGCATCGATAATCGAAAGTGTTTCGCACATGTAGGTAGGAGTGAAAGTGCTTGAGTCTTATATTAGATCACATTTTAATCACATTTTCTCCCCCTATCTCTAATATATAAAATCTTTTGATATTAGAGATACCAAATTTGATTAAAATATATTTTGAAAAAATAGTCTTGAAATCTCTGGGAGAAAGATGTGTTAATCTTTTGCATGAAGTTAAAATGCTCCCCCTCAAAAATTGATCCAATGGAATTGTCATTACGAGGATGTGATCCACATTAAACTTTTGAGGATAGGAGTTGTTGAACACACAATTTTTGAAAGATTTTGAATATCATTGAGAAATTCTTGAAAAAATTGTGTTCAACGCTTTTTGAAAAATCAATTATTTTTGACGAAAAGGTTTTTCTAAAGCATAAACTTGAGTTCATAGACTTTGAATGTCTTGACGAATCCACTCAAGTGTAAGAAGATTTAACTTCTTTTGCTAAGGGTAAGAGTACAAAAGCGTACACTCCCCCGTGAATTTAGATCCGGGTTGCAATCTGAAAGTGATTACAAGCCATTGTGTTGAGCTCAAAACGTTGAATGTTTTGTGACAAGCTCAACCCAAGATATATTGCTCTACCCGTTGTTGGAAATATTGTCCAAAATAGACAATTTCCTTTTGAAAAGATAGAAATGACATGTTTTGAAAAATATTTACAACTTTCATTCGAGCTTTATGTACACACCCGTGTCGTTATTGAGCGACATTTCTAGGTACGTCCATATTATCGATACTGAAAGACATGTCGAGAAGAATATTTTTGGATTTTGAAAGATTTTTTAATTTTGTATTTTGCTTTTATGTGTTTTATATTTTTGTATTTTGCTTGTTCAAAGATATTTACAAGTTGATGTTTGATAGATAAATCAAGCAGGCACCTTTGCCAGAATCTCCAGGTCTGCTGGAGTCAAACATTTCATACCAATTTGCCTAACGAGGTACTCAAACCTATCTTTCGACAGAGCTTTCGTAAACAAGTCGGCTAATTGGTAATCCGTTCCAACAAAGTATAATTCAACGATACCTCTTTCAACTTGTTCCTTTATGAAGTGGTATCTGACATCGATGTGATTCGTGCGGGAATGTTGTACCGGGTTGCAGGAAATGGCTATGGCAGACTTTGAGTCACAGTACATAGGTACTTTATCAAAGTGGAAGCCATAATCTGTGAGTTGTGTTCTCATCCAAAGAACTTGAGAACAACACGCAGATAGAGACACATACTCCGCTTCGGCTGATGAAAGTGACGTGCAATCCTGCTTCTTGGAAGACCATCCCACAAGCTTATCTTGTCCTAGAAATTGTGCACCACCAGAAGTACTTTTACGTGTATCAAGACACCCTGCATGATCAGAATCTGAATAGGCCGTTAGAAAGAAACCGGTTTCCCTCGGATACCAGAGTCCCAAATGAATGGTATTCTTGAGGTACCGAAAGATCCGTTTAACCTCCTTGAGGTGCTTTTCAGTGGGTCGTGCTTGATAACGTGCACAATAGCATGTAGCATGATGAATATCTGGTCTGCTTGCTGTCAAGTACATGAGGGACCCGATCATGGAACGATATCTCGTTTGATCTATGGGTAATCCCTCCAAGTCAGCATCTAGGGATGTGGTTGATAATTGTGTCCTAACGGGGTCACATGAAGTCATACCATGCTTTTTGATTATCTCTAGACAATACTTAGCTTGGTTTATAAAGATACCACTTGGGGATTGGTGAACTTGAATTCCTAGAAAGAATTTTAGTTCGCCCATCATAGACATTTCAAATCTGCTGTGCATTACTTTTTCAAACCATTTTGAAAGTTTTGGGTTTGTAGACCCGAAAATAATGTCATCAACATAAATTTGCACAAGCAGAATGTCATCCCCATATTTATAAGTGAACAGAGTTAGATCAATGGAACCTTTTGAGAAACCTTTGGATACCAGAAATTTTGAGAGCTCGTCGTACCACGCTCTTGGAGCTTGTTTGAGTCCATAAAGTGCTTTGTGGAGACGATACACCTTGTCAGGATAATGAGGATTGACGAATCCTTCCGGCTGCGTGACATAGACTTCTTCCTTCAAAGGACCGTTAAGAAATGCCGTCTTTACGTCCATTTGATAGACAGTGAATCCCTTATGTGCAGCATAAGCAAGGAAAATCCTAACCGCTTCCATGCGAGCAACTGGTGCAAATGATTCATCAAAATCAATTCCCTCTTTCTGGCCATACCCCTTAGCCACTAGCCTAGCTTTGTTCTTGATGATCGTATTTTCTTCATCCATCTTGTTTTTCCAGATCCAACGAAGATTTAATGGAGTCACATCGTATGGTCTGTCAACAAGTTCCCAGACTTTAAGTCTTTCAAATTGTTGAAGTTCATCCGTCATCGATTCAATCCAAGCATGATCAGCCATGGCTTCCTTGATGTTTTTCGGTTCAGCAGTACTCACGGCGAGTGCGAACATACAAACATCGCCATCGGTTTCAAGCTGTCGTCTTGTACGAACGGGCTGTGAAGGGTTTCCAATGACATGAATCAAAGGATGATCTCGGGTCCAATGATGTGTTGAAGGATGTCGTTGATAGAAAGTATGCATATTTGACGGATCAACATGGCGAGTAGAAGACTCTCCAGTTTCGTGTACCGGTGTACCGAATGGGTTGATGAATTCGTCTTCGTCAGATAATGCATTGTCTGCTTGATTTGTGTTCTCTGGAGCAATGACAGTAGTTGTGGATGTTGTAGGATCGATTGTTGAAGTAATATTCTGAGGAGGTAAATCTGCAGCAACCCGTGTTGAAGTAGATGAAGTTGTATCCTTTTGTTGACGATGATTGGTATCATCATTCATATCATGAGTGACAGCGGAAGACTTCGATACAACTTGTTTCTCTCCCGTGAAATATTCATCATACATTGGTCCATATAACATTTCCAACTCTTCAATTGTCGTGTCGACTGTCATATCAGCTCTAGGAACATTCTCTGGAACCAGCGTTGAACTTGACGGTTCATTGCTGTGGTCTTGAGTTTCGAGTTTCGTGCGGTTGTGAACGAAAGTCGTTTGTCGTTGTGGATCGGGACTTAAACTGTTTTGTTCAAGTGCCATTTCTTGAGATTCATCAAATCGGATGTGAATTGTCTCGACAATTAATTTTGTTCTTTTGTTGAACACTCTATATCCCTTAGATTGAGTTGCATATCCCACAAGAATACATGCATCACCTTTCTCTTTCATTTTATCCAAATTTTCACCATCTCGAATAATGTAGCAAGTACATCCAAAAACATGAAGGTGTTTGAGTGAAGGTTTTCGATCATGAATTATGTGATATGGTGTCTTTTCGTGTCTTGGGATAATTAAGGATCGGTTTTGTGTGTAGCATGCGGTTGACACGGCTTCGGCCCAAAAGTATAGTGGAAGCTTTGAAGCGGATAATAATGTTCGAGCAGCTTCAACCAAAGTACGGTTTCGTCTTTCAACAACGCCGTTTTGTTCGGGTGTTCGAGCAATAGATGTTTCATGTTCAATCCCTTCGGTTTCAAAATACTTTCTCAGATTTGAATTCAAAAATTTTGTACCTCTGTCAGTACGAACCACTTTAACTTGAGCTTGAAGACCACGTTGTATCAATTTAAGGAAGCTGATGAGAACGTCGGGTGTTTCATCCTTGGACCTCAAGAAGTGAGTCCATGTGTACCTTGAGTAATCATCGACAATTACCTGAATATATTTCTTTCCATTGATACTCTGAACACGCATGGGACCACATAGATCCATATGAAGAAGATCTAACCGTCCTTTAGAGCTTGGTGTGGTCTTTGTTTTGAAGCTACTTCGTTTAGCTTTACAAAGTTCACAAGAAGAACAAAGATGATCTTTGATGAATTTCAAGCTTGGAAGGCCTCTCACAATATCTTTCTTGGAAAGCAAGTTAATGGTATCAAAGTTGAGATGAGAAAGACGTTGATGCCATAACCATGCCTGAGTCGTTGAAGCTTTAGCCATGAAGCAAATTGGAGTTGATGAAGTTGTGTCTTGTAGTGAAATTGTATAAAGATCATTACCCCGTGTACCGGTAAGTAAGTCATTCCCATCATAATCACGAACAAAACATGTCTTCTTTCTGAAAGCAACTTCCAAATCCGCATCACAGAATTGACCGACCGAGAAAAGATTGTGATTGAGCCCTTCGACGTAGTATACCCTTTTAATCGTGATATTCCCCTGAACCAAATCTCCATATCCTAGGATCGGTGCAAATTGATCATTTCCGAATCGGACCGTACCTAGGAACTTCTCCACGAAGTTAATTAGAAGCTTGAGATTCCCCGTCATGTGCTTCGTGCATCCGGAGTCCATTATGAAGAGAATTATTTGTATCACCTGCAGAAGAGTTAGAACACGATGGAGCATTTGCTAAATTGGATACCACAGTAGTTGTGATTGTAGAATCATTAGTGTCCTTATCAACATTTAAAGGCAAACTAACACTCGTTTTCACATTTTCTGTCCTAACTTTAGGCATCCATTTATAGCCGGGAGGACATTGATTAGCAAACCACCATTTCCAAGACTTACTGGCAGACTCATATAATTCCTTAATTTTGCTTCTAGGATTCTTAGTAGTGGAGTCTGATGCAATACTTTTCTTAGTGGGGGTTGCACCAGAATGGTTCACTTTGCGTTTGGGTTTACTAGCTCTAATAGGCATTGCAACTTGCTTCTTAGTTCTAGTATCTACGCCTTTGACTTTATTTATAGCACACATAGAATGATTAGCATTAGCACACTTGCCACATTTGACACAAACAAATTTCACATTCATAGCATTCAAAGTTGAATCATTCAAATCGTCATGTCACGCGATTACAGACGTTTTATTCTTAGAAACATTGAAAATCCTAGGGTGTTCTTCTACTTGCTTCATCTTCCCTTGATTCTTGTGTTTCCAGACCTTATCATTCTCTTGAGTGCTCTTAAGCTGAGGCCGGCTAACACTAGTAGTGGAGACTATTCCTGTAGTAGAAGACACATGAATATTAGTGTTTCTAGAAGTCTGAGGCGAGTGAGAATCTTTGTTTGTGGGCTTAGTGGATATTCTATACATTCCTGGTTTAATGACATTATTGTGCCTAACGCTTGGTGCTATAGGATTCCTTATGGGTTGAGTTTGTGGTAACCTTTCCTTTCCATCCATCTTGGGGGCAAACACAGGTTTTGCAAACGAGGAATTAGATAAAGCAGATGGTTTTCCCAAGATAGAGGATCTATTCTCTTTAGAGGCATTGGGTTGTCTAACAACATTTTTCTTAATGCTAGGTTCCACAATTTTCCCACCCATTTTAGCAATGAGTTTCTGCAACTCAGCTATCGCTCTGTCCCTGTCTTGTAATTGAGCTTTCAACCCTTTAATTTCCAAATTCTGTTCATTCATTTCTCGAAATATTTGGGAAAGTTTTTCTTGCAATTTATTATCATGTGGAAAACGACCAACATCTTTTTGCAAAGCAAGTTCAAGTGAATGACAATGTTTTTGAAGGAAATCAGTTTTGTGTTGAAGTAACTCAAAAGCCTTTTTATCAACATTTTCTTTACGTTTCGAAAGCTCAATTTCAAGACGTTCACATTCTTTGATCTTATCAAGATATTGGCATGCAACTTCAGAATATTCATCAATATCAGCACAAGATGTAAAATAAGCACACATAATATCTTTAGAAACGCATTCTTGCAAGAGTAAATCATATTCATCAGAGAAACGGACTTGTCCATTTGAAGATCATCAATTGCTTTCTCAAGAGACTCAACATATTGTAAATCATCAAACATTTCAGACCGAATTAAGCTTTCGAATTTAAGAACATTTTCTTTTAGTGTGGCCGCGTTCGGTATTAAGATTTGTTTGACAAGCACAGTTATGTCTTGAGGAATTGGTTTCTTCCACTCGTCATTTTATCGTTGTTTCCAATCATTATCAATAATGGACTTAATATTATCTATGTAATGAGTAAGAAACCCAAATATCTGCCTACTCTTGCTTTTAGAAGCATCTAGGGGCAAGTAGTTTATGAACTTAGAAACGTTTGTTTTCTTAGTGGCAAACGCTTTCTTCCATTAAATTCTCTTTTGCCTGCATTCTAAAAATACTTCCTCACGAGATTTCTGAGTTTGTTTGTGGAACAGACCATAAAGACTATTCTCATAAGCATAATTATATGGTTTCACAAACTCCTTATTAACTGATGGTTGACTATCAGCATCCCAAAGGGCAGTCTCTTCACTATTGGCACTTAGAGGCATGCAATCAAGATCTGTCCTTTCAGTCTCATTAAGATAAAGATGCGGGTTCGCAGCTTGAGCTTTGGCAAGGTACTCAGGACTTGCAAAGCTAGCTTGACCCTTAAACATCGATGGAGGTGCTAGCATTCTTACGGATTGAATAGAATCATGCGTTTTATAAACAACGTTCTTCAAAAAGTCGACTTGTGCTTCTAGTTTCGTAACTTTTTCGGTTTCTTTATCATATCTACTTTTGAAGTCTTGTTTTAACGCATCTACCTCTTGTTTCTTATCCTCTAGAATTTTAGCAGAATCAGTAGTGGTCATAGAGAGCTTTTGTTCAAGTTCATTAACTTTGGTATTGGCAAGGTACGTTTTTTGACGTTCATCCATTAAGAAAACATTATATTGACGCTTTTCTTTAGCTAATAACTCAAGAGTGGTATTATATTTGTTTTCAAAATCGTCCTTTTGACCTTTTAACGCACTTCCCTTGTACCCCTCAAGCTCTTTGGTTTTCTGAAGGAGCTCATCTCTATAGCTTTCAGTCATCTCAGTAGATTTGATAAGAGCAGCTTTGCATTCTTCAAAACTTTGAGTGAGCGTAGCGTTTGCCTTCTTTAATTGCTTTTGACTCTTTTTATTTTCAGTGACATCTTTTTGTAAAGTAGCAATTAAATTAGCAAGCGCAATACGTTCCTCTTCATCATATTCATTTGCATGTTGATCATCCTCAGACTCATTATTGCACATGTCTGATGAATCGGGTGTGGTATTACTATCAACCGTTTCCATCATACACGTGTCATTAATGGCATTGGGTAGATCACTATGCTCAGGAATATCACCAAACACATTATATTCATCAGTAGTGTGTACCTTATCGATTGGCTCAGTGTCAAAGATAGGACCATTGTCATCTTCAGTGACTTTGAGAACTTCTTCAACATGTGCCATGTACGAGTAATGTGCTTCTAATTCCTGGTCGGAGGCTTCATCATCAGTGTCATCAAGCATAGCTCCTTCCTCAGCTGACAGTTTGACCCCTGCTTCCATCTTTTTGCATAGCAACATCTTTTCCTTGTGATAGCTGGAGTCTCTAACCCTTTTCGGCTTCCTGCATTCCTTTGCCGTATGCCCAAAACCTTGGCAATTAAAACATTGAATCCCGCTTTGCTGAACCACTTGACTTCCAACCGTTTCCCTATTCCCAGTAGCAGCAGCAATCCTCTGAGTATCATACTTTGCAGTTTGTCGATCATATCTTGCAGAAGCCTCAACATGCGTTGGATTATGTCGATCATACCTAGAAGGACTTTCACCACGTCGACGTGTGTCATACCTTGGAGGACTCGCAACATATCGGTTCTTTGTGTTAGATGATGTTCGAAGATTGTTGTTGGTGGGTTTGTAGATCTTCTGGTAAGTCTTCATAATGAAAGCAATTTGTTGTTTCATCTCACGATTCTTCTGAGCTTGATCTTCATCACTATCTTCTTCAGAAGAGGACTCAGATGGTGGTGAAGGTGCTCTTGGTGCTTTGCCGCGTGATCTTGTGGATGATGAAGACTTGGATGATGTGGAATATCGTGGTGAGGATGATGGGCTAGAGTATGGCTTAGGAGCACGAGATCGATGATCTTGGACATTTTGAGTGGTAGTTAATAAAGCAAGTGGATTAGCCGTCTTTGCAACTCGTTCAGCTCGAATCTCATTTGCTTCATGCTGAAATTGTTTCAAGATATCAAAGAGAGTGTGCTAGTTTACCTTGTCTAACTGCTTCTGTTGTTTCACCAAAGTGACAAAACGTGTCCACTCTGGTTGGAGTTGTTGTAGAAATTGCACATTGACTTGCATGGTGGAGACTTCCAAGTTGTTTCTTGTCATATCATTCATCATCTTGTAAAATCTTGAATAATAGGACTCAATTGATTCTCCATCCAATGCAGTAAACTTACCAAAGTTCCAAAACAAGTTTGTTTTGACATCTTGCTTGTTGAGAGACTCTCCTTGTTGCAAGCGTTCAATGGCCGTCCACATTTCTTGTGCTGTAGGACATGCATCGACTGTGGAATAAATATCATCTCCAATTCCACTTAGGATCATATAGATCGCTTCTTTTTCTGCATCATGCCAAGCACGTTTCTCGGGTGTAAGGTCAGATAAAGTTTCCTTTTTCTTTGTTGCAGGTACTTCTGGACATGTGTCTGTGGCTGGTGTATAAGGAACATCAATTTCAGAAAAAACATATGGGCCATTGTTAATACATTGTCTCAAGGCATCACCATTAGGTCTTGTATCAAGATAGCGAAGAAAGCGTGATTGCCATTGAGCATATCGACCAGCCACAAGCATTGGTGGTCTCTCTTTATTACCCGCGACCATGATGTTGTTGTTCGTCACACGATATTCTGCAGTAGAATCCATCCCAAAATTCTCTGAAATGATGAAGTGAATATGGATCTTAAGTAGATTTGTTGTGATTGTTGTTGTGGTTTAAATTCCGAAAATTGCAATTTTTCTCCAGGCCGACAATAAATTCTCCAATCCGACAAAAACGGTAGTCCAAAAATTTTGTAATCGCCAAAATTTGAAATCAAGCTAGAAATGTCCTAAAACTAGTATGGAAAAAATTTGAATTTACTTGACGAAAAAATTTAAACTCTTTTTTTTTTTTTTTTTTTTTTTTTTGATCTTCGTGGAAACGATATTCTGAAACTAGTCTAGATGGTGGCTAAGTCTAAAAATTACTCAAACAAAATTTAGCGAAAACATGTCATCGGAATATCCATCGGAAAGTACTATCGGAATGAAGGTTGTCGGAATGTTTAGATCGGAATGTCCTTTGGATCGCAATGTACCAATCGAAATCCCAGATCGCAATGTCCTATCGCAATATCCTTCTGTCGCAATATTCTATCGCAATGTACTATCGCAATATCCTATCGCAATATTCTGTCGTAATGTGGCTGTCGCAAAGTGGGCGGATTAACGTTTTAAGATTGCCTTAACCGTCGCAATCCAGATCGCAATAACGATCGGAATGTCCAGATTGGAATAAGGGGGCTATCGCAATACGGATCGCAAAGTAAAACCCTAGGGTTATTGCGATCGAAACCGTACTTACCTTTCCTATATTCAAGCTGTCGCAATAATGGTGCTTTTTCTTCCAACTTTTTAGGCAACGATTTTTGGCAACTTTTAGGCAACAAGTTAGCAACTTTTAGGCAACAAATTCGTGATTTTTACCAAACCAAAACAACCAAATCTCTACAACAAGTATATAGATGATTTGTAGCAAGATAAAGAACACGAAAACCACAAAAAAATTTGAATTCGAGTTGATTTATGGAAGAAATCACACGAATCAAATATAAGAAGAACAACCAATAACAAATCTACCCCGTGGCGATTGATACCAATTGTTGTCCCTAATATATGTGATGTTATACACGAATTAAAGAAGAAAGAAAGGAAGAAATGAGATGAATTTTAGAGAGAGAAACTAGAGAGAGAAAAGAGAGAGAAGTGTGTGAACTTGGTGAGATTAGATTAGAGAGAAGTGAAAAATACAAATGACCATCCACCCTCCTAACATGCTAGGAGGGTAGTATATATAGTCCACCCACATGCGGGCTTTAATGGACTATATATTGGGCCGGGCTTGTATTTTGGACTTTAATTAGTTTAAATCCAAGCCCGTGAATCACGACTAAATAACTACTTATTACAACGTTCTAATAAATAATACAATAGAAACCTATGACCGAACATTCTTGTTTGACTCAATATTTTGAGGCTAACACATATCTTAACTGATGATATGTCTAGGAAATTGTAGGTGTTTAAAAATATGATTCCTTCGAGTTTTGATCCGATTTGGAGTTGATATTTGGTTATTTTATATAAATAATGCTTGTTGTCCGTATTTATTTTATGGGTTAAAGGGTTGTAAAAATGTTTTGACACTTGTTTCATTCAATATTATGAAAATATAATTTCCTAAGATCATTTCGATGTATTATTTCCTAAAAATAGAACTTAGAACAAAGAACCATAATTCAATCAAATAAAAATAAACACAACATCAAAACCATGTTAAGTCATTTAGGGTTTTTGTATACATTTTTGTAATTAAAAACTTATATGATAGGCTCGTGATGCTAGTGTCTGATTTTATAATTATATAACCACTACCTTTGTCCCACAACAAGTTGACCTTTTCAAGTCTTCTTCTTCATTTTTTTACGGTAATTATTTCAGTTAATGTTAGATGATAGTTGATATAAAATTTCTGAGTTGATAGAGTTTGTAATGTATTATTCATTAGTATAATTTGCATTAAGTATTATATAACACAAACCTACTTATTTATGGTCAAAGTTGATGAAAGAGACCCAAAAGATTCCATTATAGACACTTAATATGAGACGGGGGTAGTATAACATATTATAGATCGCAAGTACGCAACAAAAATTAACAAGAACACATATAGGATAATAATCAACATAAGATAGGAAACGTATATGTTTTACCAACATGATCAAATTAGCTTTTAGGGTTAACCAAATAACAAGAACAACTAACAATTAAAGTAGGATTCATTTATGTATACCAACAAACCAAATGATATTTATGCTAGTATATGATGTTTTAAACCAAACCAATAACCAAAACCTTGAACAATCGACACAAGAAACCTATGGTTTATTTTCTATTCTGTCGACAAGCAAAATCAAAACCCCTAAGGGTTTTGTTCGATGATCGCACAACAAAAGTGAGAAATGAAAGGTCTTTCAGGTTTTAGAGATATAAAAGCATTAACAATAATGATCCCAAAAGATCCTTATATAGTTACAATAATTTAGAACCCACAAAATTGTTGTGAAGTGTGAAAGTCATAGTTATATTTATATAAATATATTTATTTATATAATATTTATTGTATTTAGAACATTTAACAGTTGTAAGTTAAATAATTAAATAGTTTAACGCTTAACTAAGGTACTTAATGTAATTATTATAGAGTGATCTAGAAAGTCAAAAAGCTAAAACAATTGTGTCTTTGGGCTTGATATAGGGGTGGCAATTTCTGACCTGACACGAAACCCGACCTGAAACCGACACGAAAATTAACAGGTTCGGGTTGAATATATTGAATCTTAGGTCAGTTTGGGTCGGCTTATCTGTGACAACCCTAGATTTTGGATTTGTCACTTTTGACTGTTTGATGTTGATCATGTGCTTGGTGTGCGTTTATGTGTTATGTGTTCATATTTGACACTTTATCATGACGTTAGACATTGTTTACGTAGTACATGGTACGTTACATGATGATGTGATGGGGTTGGTTCGTGCTCATGAGTTCACATGAATGTGTAAATCATGGTATAAGTTGTAAATGAAATGAAATGGAATTAAATGAAATGAGTTTAGAAATGAACTGCAGAAAAGTTCGGGTAGCGTTTTTATAAGGTTTCGTTTACGTATCGTATGTTGTATGTATGTATTAAGTATATATAATATGTTTGGGATAAGTTTTATAGTTACTTTATATATTTAGAAACTTTTAGAAATGAATGCTAGTTCAAAAATCGCGTAAAAATTCGAAAAATTAGCAAAAGGGTGCCCGGTTTGGTCCCGAAAGTGTATAGGAGTATAAGTAAACATAAAATAGGAGGGGGAGAGTGTAACTATGATAAAACACAAAGGGGAGTCGAATTTGTGGGTCCCATAGCTAAAATTTTAAATATTAAATTAATAAAAATAGGATAATTACCATTTAAAAGTCCTAATTGGGCCTAAACTTGTGCAGAAGGTTACCAAGACCTATATAAACACCCCTAGACCCCTAAAAACAACTAATAACCCTAAATAAACCTAAAATGAGTCTAAATCTTCCATGGATACCAAGAGGAGTCGAAATTATGATTAGGGTTCATTAATTTTTCTTGTTTCAAGGTAAGTGATCAATTCAACCTTAATATAATTCATGTTTTTATTATTTAATCATAATTGGAATGTTAATTAACCATCATTGAGATGATTAGGGTTGTGTTAAATTTCTGAGAATTATTGTTATTTATATTTATTAATGATTTTAGGGTTTGAATTAAGATTTTTGGGATAATTAATGATGTTTAGAGGGTTAGTGCATAAAGGTGTAAAACAGTCTGATTTTTAGGTCTGTCTTGTGTTGACTGTTACGGGCAGCTGGTAGCACCTTTGGTCGCGTTTATTTTTTTAAAAATTAAGTTCAGAAAGTCTACTTTTCAAAAATGTAATATTCGTCGAAAATAGAGTTAGGTAAGGTCGTCAAACAATTGTTACAAAAACAGTGCGCAGTTCAGGAATAAATTTGGATTTCGGAAATTTGAGTCAAAACCTAACCAAACGAATGAGATAGCCAATGATTTTTAATTTGGAAACTCTTTATAATGTATATAAAAGGACTGGAGGTTTTCAATAAAATTTATGGTGTTTAGGTCGGGCTTTTGGTGTCTAACATTTAGCATGTACAAAAAATCAGCTTTGTGAAATCGACTTTTGGTGTAGAGACTAAACGAAAGGGTTAAACGTGTAAGTAGAAAGTAAAATTAGTTTTTGGAGTTCTTAGATCATATAAAAACATAAATCCAGTAGGGTGGGAGCCATGTGTGGTGTTAAGTTCACTTCATGTGGTCGTTTAATGACTAGTAAACCGTACCAGGAAAAACTGAATTTTTACGTATAGAATAGCTTGTAGTGTGAGAACTAGATAGCGAGGATTGGGGGATTAGATTCATCTCCGTGGTTGTTACTTAACTTGGGTGTTAGGACCTAAGCTAAGTGTTTTGTGTATGATTTTATAGGTTTGTAGGAGTGCTAGCTTGTTGTGCTATCAGGTGAGTTCATAGTTCCATTTTGCTACGTTTTTAAATGTTTTTCCAGTATGGGATGGAGATGACACTTGCAATGTTCTTTAACATGATTTAGTACTATGTTTTAAAATGTGTGGACATAAATGTGCTATTGTGTGACTTGCGTGCTTATGTGTTCTCATATGTGCTTTGGTATGTGTTCTGATATGTGAATCTTGATTGTGTTATGATTGAGATTGGTACCTAGATGTATGGGCGTCTATGGGACCAGTTGCGATGTGTGTGGACCGTAGGGCACGATCCGTCCTGAGTTCTTGGTTCTGAATTCTTTGTCCGTAGGGCACGATCCGTCCTGAGTTCTTGGTTCGTGGGGCACGATCCGTCCTGAGTACTTGTTCATCGTTTCTTCGGAGGCAAGATATCTCGACGGGGATATAGTTCATCTTCCACAGGTGGTGTGGGAAAGATCTGGATAGTGTGGTGTGTGTTATTGTGTGTGTGACCGGATACTTCTTAATTGTTATAGTGTGCTTTGTGAATTGTAGATGTGATCGGTACTTGCTTTAAGTTTTGTTGTGGATGCATGTAACATGATTATCACATTATGGTCCATTAATATAAATTATTTTTCTTCAACTTATTTACAGTGGATGTCAAGGTTTCTTATGATGTTCTAGATAACTTAAACCTATGTTCTCACCAACTTTATGTTGACAGATTTTAGTGTCGTTTTCAGGTGAGGTAGTTGTGCAAGATGATGTTAGAAGAGACTAGAGTATAGAGGCTGCTAAGATTGCATTAGGAGGAATCCCTTTCCTCTTAGATTTTATTTTGTCTTTTGATTTAGTAAATTGTTTGATACTATATGTTTGATGTGTGTTATTTGTATGTCTTTGGTAAGAGGTAGACCTGTTACCTACTAACCTAGACGCCCGCATTGTTTGAGATCTTCATGACATTGTGTCACCATTTATGATATCTCCATTTCATTTAGTTATCTCTATAGACACGCTATTGTTGTGATGATATCCATACGGCGCGCCCCATATTCCGCCATGGTGGGGTGTGACAGAATGGTATCAGAGACAATGGTTATAAAGAATTAGGTTACCTAGTCGCGTAGCCTAGTCTATAGCTTAAGGGTCCCTGCATATAGGCGTCATAGAAGTATGTGTGCGTTTTATATTAATTGATGTGTTTGGATGTTATTTATTGCGATGTTTTTACTAGTATGAATTGAACCATAGTAAGTTCATACTTAGCTACATGTTATTTTCTTTTCGATTCTTGAATAGTGGGGGTTGAACTATAGTCGTATACGCTAGTCATTGTTGGTTTCGTTTAATTACGTTTTCATGTTCTTTATACATTT
The DNA here is from genome assembly GCA_025667525.1 of Glebionis coronaria. NCBI lineage: Eukaryota > Viridiplantae > Streptophyta > Magnoliopsida > Asterales > Asteraceae > Glebionis > Glebionis coronaria. The sequence goes on along the minus strand of CM046880.1, from coordinate 336,711,204 downwards.
TAAATTTTGTCTACGGTGGTTCAGCTGGATTACGAGTTTATATTTTTCATGCATTGGCTACGTTATTTTAATACATGGATTTTGGATCTTATTTTATTTTGTGGTTATGTGCTTATATGAGTTGTAGGATCTATGTGCTTATTTGAGTTGGTAGACCGATGTGTTATGTGTAGTATTAATTCTTATAAGTGTCATCATAGAAGGGAGTGCATTGGTGAAAGGGGACTTGTATAAGTATGGCGGCCAACATAGTTACACAAGTACCACAACATCAATGGATTCCTGAGTATGGTTGCATGAAAGAGGGTTAATACATGTTTGTATAGTATATGTTGGATGGATTTGAGTGTATGTATGCATATGCCTATATATGGATAATTCCCTTCTATTTATCGGTTGTTTTCTTGTGATGGTTTGCTAGCTCGTTCCTCTTCGAGATGTTTGACTTCCGTAATAGCAAATTTATCGAGTCCTCATTTCAGGTGTTCATTTGTACGGTACTTTAGCGTAAATGTTATTGAGATGGTTTAAGAATTCCATTGTCTTTGTTTATTTGGGGTAACGATATCTTTTATTTTGAGTCTTACGTGGTAAAAGAAATGAAATTTGCAAATAGTTAAAATAGTTGTTGGTAGTTGATAAAATAAGGGTAAAGTGTCGAAAACGTGTTTGAAATAAGGTGAAATATAAATTCTTTAACATATAAGCATGGCTTATTTATTTTTAAAATATTTTGGTTTTGATCACCTAAAGTTATTGTTCTTTAGTTAAAATATTTTTTTATTTAAGTAAATATGTTTAAATCAAGTAATTAATCATATGATAGGTGAGAGTTTTAATTTTCTGGAATTAAAATAACTTAGACCTTGAATTTTGTAATTAATAACGGGTTTTTTTTGGTTTAAAATCGTTTTTTTGTTTAAATCGGATTAGGCAGAAACTGTCGCTAAATTGTCAGAATTCATCGCTAAACTGTCTGAAACTGTCACTACTGTCTGGGCAGATTCTAGGTAAAAATCGTTTTGGTTATAACTTATACGTTTTTAAAGCTTTTTGGGTGATTCAAAATCTTAAAGTTATGTACTCGGAGCATACTTTTCAAATATTTAGAATGTATTGTCATTGGAAGTCAATAGCTTGGTCGAATTAATTGTACAACTGTCGAGTTCAAGATTAATTTTCGGACAACATGGTTTAAACTCGTGTTTTAGGTATATTGGGATAGTGGACACTTAGAAGGCTAACATAGGGCTGCTTTGGGATAGGATTTCAGATGTATCCATCATAGAGATTGTTACATCAATGAAGAATGTGGGTTCCGGAGTCAATGTTGACGCGTGATATTGTGTTGGGTGCTTTAGACAATTGACCGTTCGTGAAGAGACTATAGATGTTTTTGTCGTCAAATGATTACATAAATTACTAATGTGATACTAAGCTTTTAGAACAACTAATATACATTACAGTACAAAATCCATTCTGGGGTAAAATTTGGTTTTGCACAAGGTTTTAATAGTATGTCACCGGTCGTAATACGTTTCGGTTGTCGTTGGGTGCTTCTTGTGTCATTGGCCCGTTTCCATGGTTCGTTGGGAGTCGATACATGTTTTATGTTGAATATCTTTTGGAGTCTCATGGTTTTGGTTCATATTTTTAAATCGTTCATGTAAACGTCCGTTAGTTGTCCCTGGGCTTGATCGTTTATCTGAAGTTGGAGGTCCTAAAATTTGTCGTGAGCTTATATTCATTGAGGGTGTTGTTGTAGTCATACGGATGATCCGGTTACGTTCTTATGAGAGAGATAGCGAGTTGGTTGTGAAATGAAGTTTTTTGAGCTTATGGAGTAAACCACGGGACGAGATTTCTATTAGGAGGGAGTGATGTGACAACCCTAGATTTTGGATTTGTCACTTTTGACTGTTTGAAGTTGATCATGTGCTTGGTGTGCGTTTATGTGTTATGTGTTCATATTTGACACTTTATCATGATGTTAGACATTGTTTACGTAGTACATGGTATGTTACATGATGATGTGATGGGGTTGGTTCATGCTAATGAGTTCACATGAATGTGTAAATCATGGTATAAGTTGAAAATGAAATGAAATGGAATGAAATGAAATGAGTTTAGAAATGAATTGCAGAAAAGTTCGGGTAGCGTTTTTATAAGGTTTCGTTTACGTATCGTATGTTGTATGTATGTATTATATAATATGTTTAGGATAAGTTTTATAGTTACTTTATATATTTAGAAACTTTTAGAAATGAAGGCTAGTTCAAAAATCGCGTAAAAAGTCGAAAAATTAGCCAAAGGGTGCCCGGTTTTGTCCCGAAAGTGTATAGGAGTATAAGTAAACATAAAATATGAGGGGGGAAAGTGTAACTATGATAAAACACAGAGGGGAGTCGAATTTGTGGGTCCCATAGCTGAAATTTTAAATATCAAATTAATAAAAATAGGATAATTACCATTTAAAAGTCCTAATTAGGCCTAAACTTGTGTAGAAAGTTACCAAGACCTATATAAACACCCCTAGACCCCTAAAAATGACTAATAACCCTAAATAAACCTAAAGTCAGTCTAAATCTTCCATGGATACCAAGAGGAGTCGAAATTATGATTAGGGTTCATTAATTTTTCTTGTTTCAAGGTAAGTGATCAATTCAACCTTAATATAATTCATGTTTTTATTATTTAATCATAATTGGAATGTTAATTAACCATCATTGAGATGATTAGGGTTTTGTTAAATTTCTGAGAATTATAGTTATTTATATTTATTAATGATTTTAGGGATTATGTTAAGAATTTAGGGATAATTAATGATTTTTAGAGGGTTAGTGCATAAAGGTGTAAAACAGTCTGATTTTTAGGTCTGTCTTGTGTTGACTGTTACGGGCAGTTGGTAGCACCTTTGGTCGCGTTTATTTTTTAAAAAATTAAGTTCAGAAAGTCTACTTTTCAAAAATGTAAGATTTGTCGAAAATAGAGTTAGGTAAGGTCGTCAAACAATTGTTACAAAAACAGTGCGCAGTTCAGGAATAAATTTGGATTTCGGAAATTTGAGTCAAAACCTAACCAAACGAATGAGATAGCCTAAGATTTTTAATTTGAGAACTCTTTATAATGTATATAAAAGTACTGGAGGTTTTCAATAAAAGTTATGGTGTTTAGGTCGGGCTTTTGGTGTCGAACATTTAGCATGTACAAAAAATCAGCTTTGTGAAATCGACTTTTGGTGTAGAGACTAAACGAAAGGGTTAAACGTGTAAGTAGAAAGTAAAATTAGTTTTTGGAGTTCTTAGATCATATAAAAACATAAATCCAGTAGGGTAGGAGCCATGTGTGGTGTTAAGTTCACTTCATGTGGTCGTTTAATGACTAGTAAACCGTACCAGGAAAAACTGAATTTTTACATATAGAATAGCTTGTAGTGTGAGAACTAGATAGCGAGGATTAGGGGATTAGATTCATCTCCGTGGTTGTTACTTAACTTGGGTGTTAGGACCTGATAGGTGTGAAAACACCCATCCTTTTTACCACTTAATTACAATAATAACCGAGCCAAAACGTGTATTTTATGTCATTTATGTCGGAATTATGCGTGGTTTGTGTTTTTGTTGTGATTTAGGACGAAAAGGTGAAAAGTGGAGAAAACACGGCATTCACGGGCTTTTATCGAAGAAAAAGACGAAAGATGAAGTCGAAAGATCAAGAGTGGAAAAAGAACGGAAGTCCAAGACCAATTCTGAAGATTTATCGAAGAATAAGTCAAAAGACGGAATTTTATTAAAAGCCGAAGAACTCGAGTCTTATTTATGAAGAAAATTCAAGACGAGTTCAAAGAAATCCCGAGACAAAGTCATTAAGTCCAAGATTAACAAACAATTAAGAAGAAAAAGACTTAAGTGTGCAAATAAGGAAAAGAGGAAAGAGGGAGGAAGCTTCCTAAGCTCCTCCCTAATCACCCCTATATATAGATTAGGCTTAGTTCATTTTCAAGTTGTTGGTGGCTTGACAAACCACTCTTCCACCATTTTCATTTCTTGTTATTTTTATTTCTTGCACTTTAATTTCTTGTTATGCACTTTTAATTTCTTCAATTCAAGTAAGTCTTTTAAATTTGGAATCTTTTCTTTTAATCAAGTTCTTATTTTTAATCATCTTCTTCTACCTTTCTTATTTTGCTTATCTTTGATTCAAGTTTTTACATGGATGAAGCTTTGAGCTTGACATGCTTATTGGACTATTTTGTGTCTAGCTTATTCGTTTCAAGATTTCTTAAAAGTTTTTACATTTTCGAAGTTTGATTATTTTGTGTTTGCTTATTTTGTGTTTTTATAAAGTTTATGAATTTCGTCTTTTAAAAGCTTTCAAATTTATGCTTATTAAGTTGTTTAAGTTTCGGTTTAGTAACTTATTGTATGTCCTTATTGAGTTTTCAACTTAACTTCATTTTCGGACTAAGTGTTGTTTCAAATCGCAATCTTGGGTATTCCACATTCCGATCATTTGCCTATGTTCCATCGCAATAACCATTCTTGGTTCTACTTTGCGATGGCTTGTGTTTCATCCCCCTTATTCCGATCGGGATTGCGATCGCTCATTGCGATCGCATATTCCGACGGAGTTTAAGGTTTCTTTAAGTCGAAATGCTGCCCAATTTTCTAATGCCACTTTCCGATGGATTTTGCTACTTTAGTTATTCCGACAGTTTGTATTTTTTAGACATTTCGATAGTTTAAAAATAAAAAAATAAAAAAAAATAATAATAAAAATAAAAAAAAAATATTGCGACACAAAAACAAAATTATTCCGATACTACAATTTCTAAACCACTTTCCGATACAAATGATAATATTACGATACATTAAGTTGACCTGCCAGCATGTCAGCATGCTTTCCCTTGTTTGGCGCCAATTTGAGCTAGCAGGTTGCTAGCTTGAGCTAGCTGCCTGCTAGCTTGTTTATTTATTATTTTTTTCCGTAGTTGTTTAGTTTAATCTGAAAGTTGTTCCGATTTAATTTCTGAAAGTTACGTATTTTTAGTTAATTTTTTCATCTAATTTTAAAATTAATATTTTTTCGTAAAGTTCAAGTTTTATCTTTTATTAAGTACCCGCTTTAGGTTTTGCCTCGTTTAGCTTTAGAGTACCATTTTAGTTTTATTCTCCCCTTTTTCATTTAGTAAACTTTGTTTTCGAGTCGATAGTTAATTTCTTCGTTTAGTTTTATTTTTACTAATTGTTTCGCTTTAAATTACGTTTTATTATTTGTTTTACTATTAGTTTTAATATTGTTTTAACTTTTAGTTTTCAATATTCACCTTGTTTTACTTTTATTGTTTGCACTTGTCTTTAGTTTGTTTTTAAATACTTTTCGCATTTATTTTTTAATTAGTTATAGATAATCAACTTCTCTTTTTCTTAACCAAGAACAACTGAGTCGCACATTGAACCGGAAATCAATTCGATTAGACACCGAGAAAACGAACTTTTTTCAACTAGTAAAATCTCAAAATTTCAAATGGCGCCGCTGCCGGCTCTTTTCGTGAAGATTAACGGTTTTTTGTGAGAGACGCGTTGGCTTTTGGGATCTGTTCACTTGTGAACGTTATTTTTCGTGTCAAAAATTTTCAAAAAATCCAAAAACATTTGAAAAATCTTAAAACGCATTTCTTTTTTCAAAGTTTTGCACCAAAAATATTCTTCTTGCTTATCTATCTTTCTCCATGGATTTTTATGTCCATTGCATCGGGTGTGGGAGACAACTGTACGGGAACGACTCTTGTCAATGGTGTACATGTGAGCGGTGCGGAAACGATATCGACAACACACAATTCGGATTTTGTCCCTTGTGCAACTCGACTAATTCATTCTTTTTGAACCCACATCCTGTTCCCCCGTGCATCTATTGTGGAAGCGATTCTCATTGGCATGTTTCGTGCCCGGTTCAATACCCGTATGGTCACGGGCAAGAACCGGAGTACAATTATGACAATGAAAATAGCTATCCACATGACGCACCCAGTCTTTTTCCTCACCCGTTTTGCAACAACTGTGGGGGTCCTCACGAAAGTTTTCACTGTCCTACGGGGGATAACAATTACTATAATTATACCCCTTCCAGTTTTGACCAACCCCTGCAATACCCAATTGATCATCAGCCTCGTCACGGGATGAGTTACCAAGAACCAATTGACGATCTTGCTACAGCCTTGCAAGAACAAAGAAACGATCTTGATGCAGCTTTTCAAGAACAAAGCAAAGAGCTTTTACACACGCTGCAAACTTATATTGAGTCATTATTACAGCAGCGAGATCGGACGAGTACTCATATCCCTGAGCTTATTATTGGCCCTTTAGGTAATGAGGAGAGCGATGACGATATTGAGGTTATTTTCGACGAGGAGGAATTTCTAAAGCAAAGCAAAACTTCTCCCCTTCCTCCTTCGTCTATTGCTATCACACCCGAGGAGCCCGTTGGCTCTCTCATAATGGAGGATCAGCATCTTGACATTATCTCGGCTATGGAATCGGACAAATCCCTAAAGTCTAGTGTCGAGGAACTTGTCGTCATCCCAAGTGAGCCCGCGGGTGTTCCGGAAAATTTGTGTGATGTGCCGAATTTTGTGGAGCTTACGGACAAGTTTGCTTCGCTAGTCAATGATCACATACACACAACTCCACATTCGATATTTGATCCTCCCAACGAGAGTTCAACATGTGGTGAGTATGATGATTTCGTCTTCGAGCCAGAGATTGCGGAAATTATCGACCGAGAGCTAGCTCTTTTGCCTCCGCTTCCACCTACAAGCGAGGTCGACTTTTCCAACATCGATGCCGAACTTGATGAGTTGGAACGTCTTATTTTTCATAATAATGACGAACCAACTCACATGCCCAAACATCCTATTCTCGAGGAGTTACCTAATCAACACTCCTCTTATGAGAATTACGTTTACCACATTCGTGAGGATTTAACTTATCAACAATCCCCACAAATGAATGATGGTTTCGTACTTGATCGTGGTCTTCTCAAACGAGTTTCTACACTCCTTCTCTACGATCATGAGGATAAATGCTTTGACCCGGGAGGTGACATGGATCATTCTATGATTGATACTTCTACGGCTTTGCCAATTGGTCTGCCTCCATTGTCTTTGGAGGATGACAATGTGATTCCCTTACCCACCCCACCTCCCGTCAATCTGGACTTCACTTGCTTTTCTGGTATTGAGAGGACCTTTTTACCATTCAAGACTTATCCTCCTGCCTCTCCTTTATTGACGTCCTCCGGGAACGAGGACAAGGTCTTTGATCCCGGTATTACATACGAGGCTTCCCCATGGACCATTTAATTCGGGGACGAGTCAGGCTCGTGACTCGGTTAACAAAAACAAGCGCTTTTTGGGAGGAAACCCAATTATCTATCTATCTTTCCTGTTTTCACCATAAGTGTAGGGGGAGCCCCGTTGGTGTTTCTTGTTCTCTTTCTTATCATGTGCAGGGATTAGAGCTTCAAAGACACACTCTTGATGACTTTTGACGAACCGTGATTCCGTGTTCCCTTCTTCCCGGTTCTATCCTAAACTCTTTTCGATTCACTATTTTATATTTCTCAATATTAAAATAGGAATCTCTTTAGTTGTCTTTTCCTTAACGAGATTTAAACAAAGTGCACAATGTCCTAAGTGTAGGAGAGTTTACTCCCACATGCTTAAACATTGAGGACAATGTTTATATTAAGTGTAGGGGGGACTTCTATCGAAGTTAAGTGGTCTTTTCCTTGTATTTGCCCTCATTTTAACCAGAAAATCAATTTTTCGACATTTTTCAAAAAATTTTATCTATTTTGGCCTAGTTGTAGTCTCCTTTATTTTTGTTACTTTCTAGCATTTTAATAAAATGGTTTTAGCAAGTTTAGATATCTTAGATATATTAGGCCCGTTGTGAATATTTTGACTCAACCCGAGTTTACTTATCCAAGTTCACTCTAGCTAGTATCCTTAACCATGTAGACCTTAATTGGTTTATTAGGCTAAGCATCCACAAGTCTCATTCCTTGAGATTTTAAATTGTGGAGAACGAGAAATGATAGAGTTGGTTACAAGTTTGGTATTCTCTCATTAACTTATGTGAGTTAATTATGATCTTTTTCTCCCATCACTTGCTAATAAATTATCTGCAATAAGTAAGGTCGTACGATTTGAAAAGTTACTTAGCTTCTAGCCCAAGATCGTTTAAAAGTTGCTCGGTAATGATAAGAGTTCATAGCCAAGGCATAACTTATGAAGCGGGGCGCGAAGATTGGCGAGTCCGAAAAGGCCCTAACAAGGCATGAGGATTCCATTTTATTGCTGAAGATCCAAAGTGATGTGAAAAGCATTATTCCCAAAATCAATATGAAGAATCAAGACTCACGACGAAAAGCAATCAACTCCCATAAAGATCATGGAGAAGTCTATCCGAAAAGACCCTAACAAGGTATGAGGATAAATAGATCCAAGTCCGAAAAGGAGGCGGATCGTTGTATCTCAAAATCCCAATTAGAGATTGAAGAATAATCATGAAGTCGTGGTCAAAAAAAGCTGGAGTACTCCTCAAAAGTCTCCAAGTGAAGAAACTCTATAACGAAGAGAAAACCATTATCTCAAAAACGTCTCTCGAAGATATGAAGTATGAAGTACATGCCAAATATCGGCCCGAGAAAGGTCTCAAATCGTGAACCAAGTTATGCCAAGATATGAACTTTTTGATATCCCGAGAAGCAGTTTTAAGAGATTTTTTCCTTTAGCTAACTATTGATCAAATCGTCCTACTTTGCTTTCAGCCTAAATAAATTATCGAAATAAGTCAACAATGCATCCTCGTGATCATTCAAGACATCAATAAAATATAAGAGATACTCGTAGGAATAAGGGAGTTTTAGTGATTAATTGAACCACATGAGTAAATGTTTGTTATGCTAACTTGTACTAACAATGATCTTGTTTTTAAGCTTGGCATGGGGAACGTGAAACTTGAGGGTGATGAACATTCATGACACACAAGCCCTAATGTAAGTCTTAGATTTATTTACAAGTTTCTTCCTTGTTGCATCTTGTTATTTTCTATCTTTTTGATTTTCCTTAGTTGTTTAATAAAGGCCAAGGTAGGTTGATTATGATGGAAAGTGTAAAACGTGCTTTGTAACAAATGCATTGCATGAGGACATTGCAATGGTTAAGTGTAGGGGATTTGATAGGTGTGAAAACACCCATTCTTTTTACCACTTAATTACAATAATAACCGAGCCAAAACGTGTATTTTATGTCATTTATGTCGGAATTATGCGTGGTTTGTGTTTTTGTTGTGATTTAGGACGAAAAGGTGAAAAGTGGAGAAAACACGGCATTCACGGGCTTTTATCGAAGAAAAAGACGAAAGATGAAGTCGAAAGATCAAGAGTGGAAAAAGAACGGAAGTCCAAGACCAATTCTGAAGATTTATCGAAGAATAAGTCAAAAGACGGAAGTTTACTAAAAGCCGAAGAACTCGAGTCTTATTTATGAAGAAAATTCAAGACGAGTTCAAAGAAATCCCGAGACAAAGTCATTAAGTCCAAGATTAACAAACAATTAAGAAGAAAAGGACTTAAGTGTGCAAATAAGGAAAAGAGGAAAGAGGTAGGAAGCTTCCTAAGCTCCTCCCTAATCACCCCTATATATAGATTAGGCTTAGTTCATTTTCAAGTTGTTGGTGGCTTGACAAACCACTCTTCCACCATTTTCATTTCTTGTTATTTTTATTTCTTACACTTTAATTTCTTGTTATGCACTTTTAATTTCTTCAATTCAAGTAAGTCTTTTAAATTTGGAATCTTTTCTTTTAATCAAGTTCTTATTTTTAATCATCTTCTTCTACCTTTCTTATTTTGCTTATCTTTGATTCAAGTTTTTACATGGATGAAGCTTTGAGCTTGACATGCTTATTGGACTATTTTGTGTCTAGCTTATTCGTTTCAAGATTTCTTAAAAGTTTTTACATTTTCAAAGTTTGATTATTTTGTGTTTGCTTATTTTGTGTTTTTATAAAGTTTATGAATTTCGTCTTTTAAAAGCTTTCAAATTTATGCTTATAAAGTTGTTTAAGTTTCGGTTTAGTAACTTATTGTATGTCCTTATTGAGTTTTCAACTTAACTTCATTTTCGGACTAAGTGTTGTTTCAAATCGCAATCTTGGGTATTCCACATTCCGATCATTTGCCTATGTTCCATCGCAATAACCATTCTTGGTTCTACTTTGCGATGGCTTGTGTTTCATCCCCCTTATTCCGATCGGGATTGCGATCGCTCATTGCGATCGCATATTCCGACGGAGTTTAAGGTTTCTTTAAGTCGAAATGCTGCCCAATTTTCTATAGCCACTTTCCGATGGATTTTGCTACTTTAGTTATTCCGACAGTTTGTATTTTTTAGACATTTCGATAGTTTAAAAAAAAAAAAAAAAAAAAAAAATATTGCGACACAAAAACAAAATTATTCCGATACTACAATTTCTAAACCACTTTCCGATACAAATGATAATATTACGATACATTAAGTTGACCTGCCAGCATGCCAGCATGCTTTCCCTTGTTTGGCGCCAATTTGAGCTAGCAGGTTGCTAGCTTGAGCTAGCTGCCTGCTAGCTTGTTTATTTATTATTTTTGTTCCGTAGTTGTTTAGTTTAATCTGAAAGTTGTTCCGATTTAATTTCTGAAAGTTACGTATTTTTAGTTAATTTTTTCGTCTAATTTTAAAATTAATATTTTTTCGTAAAGTTCAAGTTTTATCTTTTATTAAGTACCCGCTTTAGGTTTTGCCTCGTTTAGCTTTAGAGTACCATTTTAGTTTTATTCTCCCCTTTTTCATTTAGTAAACTTTGTTTTTGAGTCGATAGTTAATTTCTTCGTTTAGTTTTATTTTTATTAATTGTTTCGCTTTAAATTACGTTTTATTATTTGTTTTACTATTAGTTTTAATATCGTTTTAACTTTTAGTTTTCAATATTCACCTTGTTTTACTTTTATTGTTTGCACTTGTCTTTAGTTTGTTTTTAAATACTTTTCGCATTTACTTTTTAATTAGTTATAGATAATCAACTTCTCTTTTTCTTAACCAAGAACAACTGAGTCGCACATTGAACCGGAAATCAATTCGATTAGACACCGAGAAAACGAACTTTTTTCAACTAGTAAAATCTCAAAATTTCAGGACCTAAGCTAAGTGTGTTGTGTATGATTTTATAGGTTTGTAGGAGTGCTAGCTTTCTGTGCTATCAGGTGAGTTCATTGTCCTATTTTGCTACGTTTTTAAATGTTTTTCCAGTATGGGATGGAGATGACACTTGCAATGTTGTTTAACATGATTTAGTACTATGTTTTAAAAGGTGTGGACATAAATGTGCTATTGTGTGACTTGCGTGCTTATGTGTTCTCATATGTGCTTTGATATGTGTTCTGATATGTGAATCTTGATTGTGTTATGATTGAGATTGGTACATAGATGTATGGGCGTCTATTGGTCCAGTTGCGATGTGTGTGGAGTGTGGGGCACGATCCGTCCTGAGTTCTTGGTTTTGAGTTCTTGGTTCGTGGGGCACGATCCGTCCTGAGTTCTTGGTTCGTGGGACACGATCCGTCCTGAGTACTTGTGCATCGTCTCTTCGGAGGCAAGATATCTCGACGGGGATATAGTTCATCTTCCACAGGTGGTGTGGGAAAGATCCGGATAGTGTGGTGTGTGTTCTTGTGTGCGTGACGGGATACTTCTTAATTGTTATAGTGTGCTTTGTGAATTGTAGATGTGATCGGTACTTGGTTTAAGTTTTGTTGTGGATGCATGTACCATGATTATCACATTATGGTCCATTACTACAAATTGTTTTTCTTCAACTTATTTACAGCGGATGTCAAGGTTTCTTATGATGTTCTAGATAACTTAAACCTATGTTCTCACCAACTTTATGTTGACAGATTTTAGTGTCATTTTCAGGTGAGGTAGTTGTGCAAGATGATGTTAGAAGAGGCTAGAGTATAGAGGCTGCTAAGATTGCATTAGGAGGAATCACTTTCCTCTTAGATTTTATTTTGTCTTTTGATTTAGTAAATTGTTTGATACCTATATGTTTGATGTGTGTTATTTGTATGTCTTTGGTAAGAGGTTTGCCTGCTACCTACTTACCTAGACGCCCGCATTGTTTGAGATCTTCATGACATTGTGTCACCATTTATGATATTTCCATTTCATTTAGTTATCTCTATAGACACGTTATTGTTGTGATAATATCCATACGTCGCGCCCCATATTCCGCCATGGTGGGGTGTGACACTATCTGACCCATTTATTAAACAGGTTAGGTTTGGGTTGGAAAAAAATTAAGCAGGTCGACCCGACAACCCGTTTAAGATTTTTTTCCTTATATTAAAAATGATTAATATTTTACCATACGTGTTAACTAGGTTAAACAGACCGAACATAAACACATTTAACATGCTTAACACGTGTAATGTGTCTACTTACATATATAAAACTTGTTAAATGGATCAATATATAAACCCGTTTAACTTATTCAACCTACGAAACATATTTAACGTCAACCCAAATATATACATGGGTTAAATGGGTTAGGTTGAGGTTATATGTAAACGGGTTAGGGTTGACATAACTGACCCGATTATTTAAATGGGTTAGGTTTGGGTTGGAATTTTTTGACCCGCTAACCCGAACCCGATAACCCGAACCTGACACGAATTGTCACCCCTACCTTGATATGGACATATTTGGGTAACTAAGAAGGGAGAGTCATTTTTGTTTTAGGAAACCCTAATTTTTATGTACAAAATCCATGCTTTAATAGGTTAAAAACGCGTTAATATGTAATTAAATGACATACGAATTGACTCATGATGTAACTGTTGGAATTTATGACTATATAACCATTATATAACATATAACATCAAGAATAGGCAGCGGGTTAAGGATCATGTATGCATAATTTAATTAGCATAACCAAAAAGATAAATCGTACCTTTTGTTCTTTAATTCAATCGAGATGTATATTAAAAGATTGTGCCACCCTAATCGTGTATAGCCAATGATTTAACACAAACCCCATTCACATGAAACCAATAAGAAACCGAAAATATGTTTCTTCTATGTGTATCTACGTTAGACCTCAACATGATCAAGCCCGATTGCTAGATCTCAAAAACTTGAACAAGAAAACCAAAAACCCTAAACTAAGGGTTGTAAGAAATCGATCACCCCTCTAGGAAAATCAATTTGCACGGGTTTGTGTTGTATTAGGTTGTGTTTGGTTCGGTGAATTTAGATGGTTTTATAGGGTTTTGAAATTAAATGTTGGCCTATATCGTGTTTGGTTGTTCTTTTAGAAGGTTTTATAATACTGATATTTAGCACTTTTGGTGGAGTTAAAAAAACGTAGGCTGAGGCTCGGTTTTATAAAACGGAGCTTTTAATGGTCAACTTGGACACTTCTATCCTTTTTCTTCCCTCATAAGTTCTTCAATTTATCTCCTAAGTACTGTACATCTTTCTTCCTCATTCTAACAAAAAATCTACTAAACTTTTCCTGTGTCTTTCATTCTCTCTTCAAGTTCTTAATTTCTTGTTTTGTCAATATTTACAAATCATTGGCTTTTCTACGATTGTTGCAATATCTCGAATTTTCATTGCTTTTCTACGATTGTTACAGATCTCGAATTTTCGGTAATCTAAATCTTCCAGATCCAAATTTCTACTTGAATTAAAGTTTGCTCATAATTTTTATGTTTTGGTATTTTGGAAGTATGATTAAACTGCAACAATTTTTAAAAACTTGCAATTTAGTCATGATATTTTATTGTATTCAAGCTGTACTAAACCATGAAATATTAATGGTTGAACTTTTGTTTATTATTTGTTCAAACAATAGTTGTGCATTAGGTTACACCAATAAAAACTTTGAAATAGATATGATCCATTACATAGCTAAGAAAGACGTTCTTGGTTATTTGTGGGTTATAGTGATAATGATGGGGGCACTAAAGTAATTTACTATGAATCACATGCTAACATATCTGCCAACCAAACTTGATTAAAAATTATAAACTACAAGGTTTGATACCCCGCGGGGTTAAAAATACCCCAATAATTTAAAACCACGTTTTTTAAGTTTGTGAACCAAACAGGCCCTTAGGGTTATAGGAAACAAGTGAATAATGAGGTAAATGAACCTTCATTATACAGGTGCAAATAACTTTATATACAATTGTTTTACTTGTATTTGCTTATGCTTTAAAATAATGAGCAACACACCAAAACATATTTATGACACTAATTTTGACCCAAATTTATAAAAAAAATTACAGCATAATCAGGAGAAAACTTCACAAAAACCGTAGCACTTAAAATAATCTCATGCCAAATTTTTAAGTTCGCCTTTATATCTTTAGGAATTTCGAGCAACCATTTTTGTTGTACAAGATAAATTTCAATCTTTAGCATCTTTAGCATTCACGAGTCAAGGGTTTGTGCAATCATGCATATCTCTTTCATGAATTTGACATGTATGGTTTTGAGCTTTTTCTGCAGTCTAGTATCAACTAAGATTATATGAGCGCACCCGTAGTGTATTTCATTCTAGAACTTGCTTTAGTTTATACATCCTCGATACCCGCAAGTGAGAGTATATTCGTGTAATTAGTATTTTCCCAAGTGATAAGAGGCAATTAGTATAACCCATTCATTAAATCTCTATATATTTATGTGTAAGTTACCATGATTACATTGGTCATGTAACTCTCCCCACACCCCACACTTAGCACTCAATTTAAGTACAAGTCACCCCTAGATACACCTCTCTAAGCATGTCTTTCGCGGTTCTCATAAAAAAAATTTGGATTCCGTAATATAAAATAGAATAATGTTTACACTCTATAAATGTTACAACCAAAATCACCTAGCCCCAATGTATTCACTCCTTTTAAGTGTATTATTGTGTTGATCATGTATAAACCTCAAGTTAATCGTGTTGCTTAAGTGAATAATGTATTGTATACAATTATGGATTAGTGAAGAGTTATCGAAAAAGAATGGGAAAGGACCTTTATTACTCTCACATGTGTTTAATTAAGACGCCAAGTTTCATTGGTCAATATAATTCAAGTCATTAGGATTAGAAAGGAGGGATGTGTTATATCTCCCATTTGTAATTTATTTATCATTCAAAAAAGTCAAAAGCGAATATATTATTGTATGTATTAAGTGTTGTATACGTAGAAAATGTTAGTATACTGTAATACGGATGGTAGGAATATATCTTGAGCAAAGTTGTAGATATTGTGTAAAACGATTAACTTATCAACCAAATATCTCATGACTAAACCTATCACGTGCTATCCTATACCTTAAACCTAACGTTATAACCCTTTGAAAGACGTATTTAATAGTAAATGCTAGTGGCTTACGTCATAGGACGAAGTTTTTATCATTTATCAAGCATATAGTAATCTTTATGCTATGTGAGGTCATGAGTGTCAATTTTTCGTTTTCTACTGTTATTATTTATCAAACACCGAATGATGTCAGAATCTATACAATTATATGAAGTGCTAACATATACTTTTGTGCTTCACTAAAAAAGGTCTATGCGTGTGTGTTGTAAATTATCTTTATTGTTTAAGTGAAATGTCCAAGAACAAATGTTTTTTAGGTAAAAAAAACTTGCTTTCTTTAGGACAAGAAAATCACAAGTGTAAGAATATATGACGAGGTGACATTTTATACATAATTTAACGGTCATTCTTTTTTGGAACGGCAATTTTATTAAGAAACTAGCAAGATGCTAGAAATTACAGGGATAAAAGGGATAAAAGATATGGATTTTTAAGCCAATTGTTCCAACTGAACGACGCTTTACATCTAGAATTAATCCAAGTATACGACACAAAAACAATGTTTTCGAACAATGTAGCCTTCGAGGGGTAATGCTTGTCGAAAAGGCTCTTGTTTCGCCAGCTCAAAGAATCCACCACATATAATAGAATACTCGTTCCAATAACACTTTGAGCTTACCTGGAAGATGGATAGATATAAGCCAAGACCACCACTCGTCGAAAGAATTAATATTTTTGTAAAGGACGTTCCACTATCTCGCCATATTAGCATAAAGCTGTTGCGCAATATCACAACTGAAAAACAAGTGCGCCGTCGTCTCCACACCGATATCACACAAAGGACACACAATAGAATTAATATCCAAGCCACGACGAGAAAGATTAAATCTCGATGGCAAATCGTCTAGTTTAATTTTCCAAGCAAGGATGTTTACTTTGATAGGAATGCATTTTAGCCACCGCGTAGTAGAAGACACCTTAATATTATGTTGTTTATCAATCATACTACGAAAAGACTCAACCAAATACTTCTCATCTTTCTCAATCATCCGAACGTACCTATCAACTTGAGGGGCCAGAATAATATTACCCACTACTGTGTCGAGCTCATTTAACTATGCCTCTTCAGGTCCACCCCGAACGTTGCGACGAAAAGACTGTTGTAAGCAATCATTCTCCAATTTACTTCTAACGCTCGCATCTTTAGACGTCTCCAAGGCGTAAAGGCGGAGAAAAGTATCTTTCAGAATCCCAATATCACACCATTGACCCCATATCCTACTTTGAGTTTCACGAAATTGAAAAAATTGACGCCTTGTTCTTTAATTTTGATATGTTCGTACATAATGGAAAGCCAGAACAGACCTTAGTTTACCCTCTTCGCCGTGAATGGCACTTATAACTCGAGCCCATAGAGAATTCTTATGAACTAAAATCTCCACACCCATTTTAGCATTAGGGCACGATTTAACGTGTACGGACTTGGAACACCAAGACCTCCCTCCTCTTTAGCAGTAAGAACCGAAATCCATTTAATCCAACTCATCTTTTTTTTACGATCGTGGCCATGAAAAAAGTCTCTTCTAATAATTTTAGCTCTTGTAAAACCCGAATGGGGATTTTATGAATGGCCGTATAGCTGATTGGAATGGAACTGACAGATTTCATTAGCGTAAATCTTCCTCCTATTTAAGGTGCATTCATTTTCCATTTGGAAAGACGATTTTTAACCTTATCTACGACCTTTTTCTATGCATTAACCCGGTGCATACTACCTCCTACCTTATTCTTTTTTTGTGCTATTTCAATACAGTAAAAGCACTTGGAGGGTTTGAAAATAATTTGGATGTGACGTTGATGTGAATTGGAAGCAATTCTAGTCATTTGGAAAAAGTTTGAAAGAACTTCGGAAAAAAATAAACAAATTTATCAATATCCCTTAAGACCCTTTCAAAAACAAGAGTTATAGACAGCGTCCGGATTTCCAGCGATCCCTTCTGAACCCCTCTTATCACGCCATCGAAAGATATGTTACATCGTCTATGTTATGACAGCTGAGAAACTCAAAGAAGATTTTACATTTCGACCCCCTCGTATGACGTTTGTGTTTTATTTAAAATAAATTAATTTAAACTTGCAACTAATTATTTTAATGCAAATACTTTGTTCGCCACCCCAAAATTATTGTGCTCCAATAAAAGACACGTTTTTTTAAGAAGCCTGAGGTATATACGTCGGGCTTCACGACGATGAGCGTAGGGTCAACGATTACGGTGTACTAATAATGATATAGTGTGAGTTTAGTTGTAGTGAAAAGTAAAAGGATATAAAATGGTTGGATGGCATTTAAGTAAATAAAGAATACTCTATTGCACGTTCCCACAACAAAAATTATTCGACTCTTTACAAAAACGTAACACAACAGTATACGACAACGTGGTTACACAGCAATCGTCTCTCAAAGAAATGTGTATTAGAAAACTACTGGTAGAAAAGAGGGACAATTATGCCTTAGAATAATGCTCATTGCTCAATGACAAAATCAGCCTAAAATCAAAAGTAAAGTTTATGAGGAATCGAAAAGTTATTTAAAGCACGTATCGAGACGAAAGAGTCTACGAAGTCAAAGATTACGTGTATCCATAGTTCTAAATAGTTCGCTATAGTCCGCCTTAAGGCTCGCTAAAGCTTGAGGCGTGGCTTCGACACTACGCAATAGGTCAAGGCGTGCTACGATATGAGGTGCGGTAATTCTTTGAATTCAACTCTAAAAAAGAAATATTGTCACATATAGGAGAGTTTTATAGCTTTAATTATCATGTACAAGACTAATTATTAACATAATATACATATAATATTGAAATACATAAAATAAATAAATATTCTTATATATTGTGCCGCTATAAGGCACGCTTTAGAAACGCTAAAGCTTCGCCTTAGCCGCTAAAGCATGTAGATTGGACATGCCGTCACGCCACGCTGCCACGCCACGCTTCACGCTATTTATAACCTTGCGTGTATCAAACCATTCAATGGTGATCTAATAACAAAAGGATTTGTGACTATCATTTTAAAGTGTGTGAGGTCTCAAGTTTAATTTCTATTCGTGCTAGGTGGAAACAAATTTAAAATAGTCACGCTAACCTTCTGAAAAAAAGGGTTTTACCTGGTTTGAGTGGTGGTAGGCTCAAACCCCGTGGATTAGTCGGTTAATGTATCGGAAATCACGATTTTTAAAAAAAATCGATGTAACAAGAACGACAAAAAAACATAATTTAATGAAAAATTATTTTTCAGTTTTTTTTCTTACTTTTAACACGATTACAATTTTATCCTTAATTATTTAATTTATAATTTCTTATTTTATTAATAATATTTTTAAATGAGTGTAATATAGTAATCGTACTCTACATTTTTTTTATTATGAACTATTAATTTGAATATTTGAAAATAATAATTTGAATTATAATTATTGGACAGAAAGAGAGAGTACTTTTTTACATATAATTTAATTAACAAATATTATAAATTTCATAGTAACTCTAGTTTATTTTAATTAATTAACTACTATAGTAATTATTATTTTTCATATACTATCTTCATTGATGGTTAAGAAAAATAAAGTCCATTTGTATTTTCATAATGGAAACTAATGTAAAGCCGGCTGATGGGGTGTGCAACCGGTGCCTTAGCAAAGGGCCCGTCATTTCAAAGGGCCTCCAAAGTTTAGTAAATAGCTACGAATCGTTACACGTGTATACATTATATGATATTGCAATTATAATTTGTAACGTAGTATGTAGTAATAAGTAGGTTTAAAGGGGCCATTTAACTGCACCAAAAAAAAAGGGGCCATTTAATATTGGTATATACAACTTGTGCACAACATTCCATATTTGTCGTTTTAGAGTAGCCGATTAATTTATCTTTAACATTTATTTATACGATGTATTTTCGTTTTGTTATTTAAATATGGATTTTTCTATCTTGTGCCCTAGGAGCACATGATAAGAAGGTAAAAAGTATACAGGGTCCCACTGAAAAGTACACAGGGATCCACATTTTACGGATTCCTGTGTACTTTTCTGTGGGACCCTGTGTACTTTTTATGTACTTTGTAACTTCTTATCATGTGCCCTAGGGCACAAGATAGAAAAACCCTTTAAATATGACTTTTTTATCTTTAACATTTATGTATACGATGTTTGTATTTTTCTAAAGCAATGTTTTACAATTTAACCTGATTGATATACAAAACTTTAGAACACAATAATACATGTCTCAGTTGTAATGAACAGATTTAAAAAAAAAAATTGCAAATTATTGTACGGAACGAATGCATTTAATGTTTTAACTTTAATGTTTTTCTATATACTCGTAATGAGTTTTGCAACATAATGAAACTTTTACGGTATTATGAAAAACGTTAGCGATTTGGGGGGCCTCATTTTTTATATGGCACTGGGCAAAAAAAACAATAAGACGGCCCTTATATCGAAAATTAATATACTAAAATAATATTTAATCGACCACTATCAATCAAATCATATCAACTGTGTTACTCAGAGAATAATGAAAAGTTTCAGTCCCGAGCCCCCCAAATCCTGACAAACCTTTCAGATCTATTAATTACTACTTGTTGGATTGGTTTAAGCAAATTTGGAAAATCAATTTACAATACAAGTAACTACGCAAATGAATAAACATGCCTTTGTTCAAAAAAAATAAATAAATAAATAAACATGCCCAATATTAAAGTTTACGCATCTAACTTCGTTCAAAAAAAAAGAGATTTACACATGTAAAGAAAATTTTAAAATTTTGGTTATAAATCACCTGTATGGCTGTATCAATCCTACACGCATTGACCAAAATCAAAGGGAGTCTCCATTACAATTACTACTATGTAGTCATGCACAGTTGAAATGAAAAACCAACTTTGGATAAACAATTAAACAGTACTCCTATGATACTAGGAGTACTCGAGTAGTGTAGAGTTATTATTACTTTAGTTTTGCTTTTTAATTCATGGAAAATAGATTGCGTGTGTTTTGTTTTTTTTTTTTGAACTAAAATAATAGATTGTGTTTTTTTTTTTTTTGAACAATTTACTAAAATAATAGATTGTGTTTACTACGTATGTTCTTACTAGTTTTTAAGCAGATTAAAATGATACAGTATTAAACAGGAATCAGGATGATAGACACGGTTTGGTTAGCTTCATTTTGAGAAAAGTTCTATTTATGCCCCTATATACTAAGCTGTTAAGTACTCCAAAACAAATGTTTGGCACAAATGCCTCGTCTCGGGCGACCGAGCAACCGGGAACGGGGCAACCGGAGCGACCGAGCAACGGGGCAACCGGGGCGACCGGGGCGACTTTCACCGAAACTCTAGAATGCCTATTAGATTACACAGAAAGTTACCAAAAGAAACCTGAAACTACAACGACCTTTATAGATTAAACACAAACAATAACAATAAATCTACAATGATAAAAGTGAAATACTAATAATAAAAAACATATTAATTACCCTTGTAACTAGCCAAACTATGCGTTACTCGCAAAAATACAAGTTACCCATAAAATATTTCTTACCTTATACTTATGAACTTGGCTTGGCTATGTTGAGCAATATGACTTCAATCTTAATACTGTTGATGTTTTCCACGTACTATGGTGGTTTCTAAGACGTGCTATATGAAATCTATAGTATCCAACGTGTTATATGAAATCAGCGTTTTGATGAAATCACCATTTTGACGAAATCAGCGTTTTGATTGTTGGAGCCTTCTTTTTTACTATAACGGGCAATATTAGTCTTGAGGTGGGCACAAGAGACCTAAAAGCTGATGCAAGAGAAATGAAAACTGACCTTGTGGAACTGCTTAGTTTCACCCTTAAAACCACACCTTTATCAGAGTTCAATGAGTAAAAGCTAAGATAACTTATTACTGCTTTCGTGATTCTTAAACCAAGAACATGCTGCCATTTCTAAGAGAGTGCGCAAAAGCTTAAAGCAAAGTGTTGTTTGGCTTAATTTTCTAGCCGGTGGATACTTGTAGTAGATTGAAAGTTCAATATATAATACTTTAAATTCTTATCATCACCAACTGTGCTGTCACCTTCATGAATTACTTAGGGTTTAAGGTTTAGGGTTTATAACTTGTTTAAGGTTTAGGATTTATAACTTGTAAAGAATTGCATATATACCCTTTTAAAGATTATCTATTACATATATATTCAAGCTAAACCTATAATTACATATATATCCTTTCAAACACTTAAATAGTAATGTGGTAATTCAGTCATATTCGTGCTAACCTGTTTGGATTTACGAATTAGCGGGTTATTATAATATCTACAGTATCTAAACACGCTTCCATTTAATAATCATATTAAGAAACTCAAACCCGTACGACATACATAACCTGTGTGTGACCTCGTAAATCATGTTTACGTAAATAGATTAAACGGTGAATAACGTTGATGGTTTATCGATTTAACTCATTTAAATGCAAACATTTATATTCATATGTAAAAAATGATAAACATATCATACAAACAATTATGAAACAAATGCAATAATATATCAATAATACATGTTATATTCGTAATTCATTCATATTAACTATATATATAACAAATAGATATAATCCAAATCCAACATAAAATTCAAGTTATATACTTTATTTTTCGAGCCTTATATATACTTAAATGAGTTTACGCGTTGACATGGTTATACTTACTTAACTCAAACACGAGCCATTTATTAAACAAATTGCACGGGTTGACATGTTTTTAACCCACGCCTATTTATACTCTACTCAAACCTTCTTAACTTCGTTTCTGGTTCATATCAAATATAATTATCATATATTTTAAATCTCAAATACAATCTTATATTTCCGATTTCGTTATAGAAATAGTTTAAGCTTTATTAAGTCGAGATCGGCCTTCCTTCGTGAAAACTCGCGGAGTTATTGCACAAAGCTAGAGTTACAGATAACATTGTCGGCCCTACTTCTGTCAAACTCGGCCTTCAACTGATTTTTCGCATCGGATCTCATATTCTCTTTTATACTCCTTAATAGAGGTTTTTCATATTTCCCTCACGGTACTTGTAGGCACTTATCTCTTACCTTGGATTACGAATCGGGTCTAATATGAATCTTCTCGTTAATTGGCATCACCTCATTGATAGGTGTCGTGCTAAATTTTCCCCCACTGACAAAAAGAGTAGGGGTTCATTACTTTCTTGATTGACTAGGGGAACACCCATAACGAAAAGGAAAGTCTTAACTCTTAGTCTTGTCTTCCTTACACTACTAGAAAATCTGGCATTAGCAACGAATGTTTTGATCAATATTCCGTCACTATAAGCCTACAATGACGGGATACTAACGAATAAGTTCCTTCATAAAAAGGGCCTCATAAATATTTTGAGACAAACTTAGCGACAAAAGTGTTTGATTTCTGTCACCGATTGTTAGTCTCCAGGCCCTCTCTATCGCCTTTATAAAGTCGCTTAAAAGAAATTTGATCCTACCATAAAGTGACGGCTTGGCGACAAAATTTTATGTCGCTAACGTAACGACGAAGCAGTCGTTAATCCATTTCTAATAATAGGCCAACCATTTTGTCGTTATCGCGTTGCTACTAGAGACATATACATTTATCGTTAATTTGTCACTAAAGGTTTTGTCTCAAAACCATCACAAACTATTTGTTGCTTAAATCAACACAATTACATAGCATATTTTAAAAACCTGTCTCTAATGTGCCGCTACTTAAAAATCTTTTATGGATAAAATATGTCGCCAATCGGTCAGTAAATGATGCAATTTATTTCACATTTGTTCAAGATGCAACACAAACAAATGTGTCACTTATAATAGTCACAGAATCCCTACCCCAAATAAAATAACAATATCCACAACAAATAACAAGCATATTTAAAAGAAAACGAACATTTGATCTTCGATAACATACAAGGAAATATTAACCAAACAATCTCTCTTACATAAAAGTGAGAACCTAAATAGACTTAAGGCTCTTCATAAAGCGTAATGGTTGATGTTCAAGATGCACTGCCACTTGCATTACCTTGCTTTATTTTTTTTGCGGGAAACACGATTTTGTGATACCATGATCGACAAGCATTTCTTGAAATTTTGCACGCATTTCACCGTTGAGTTGTTCACATATTTCTTCTTTTAGCTCTTCACGCATTTCTTCCTTGAGCGCATTCTTCATATCTTCATTGAGCTCATTCTTCATTTCTTCATTAAGATCGTCTTTCATTTCTTCCTTTAATTATTCTTTTAACTGTCCATGAACGCCATCAAGATAGGTCTGAAACATACCAAATTAAAATATTAATTTTTTGAAAATATAGGTATCTCGTCATATGTAAAGGTGTTATTAGCATATTCCTATTTCTTTCCAATAAAACTTAACACGAAATTACTCTATAACTTATTCATACAAATATCAATCCTATTCCAAAAAGAAAACAAAAATATATGGACAAAGCAATACCACATAGATCGCAAAAAATGCTACCAAAAATTCAACTACAGTAACAAGTCTCTTATAACTAATATGAAGCAAGTTATCACAAAATCATTACCTCTATTTTAGAGGTACATCAGATTGATTTTTAGAGCTGATTATGGCTCTCAAATAATCAGTTGCATTGATCTACTCTCATAGTGTTAATCAAAAATTGCTTATTGCCCCATCTAATCAGATATGTGGTTCCAACATCTCAAAAACATCCTTATGTGATTCATTATAACATGGTATGTAATGTTTGTTTCGAAAGTCTTAAATTTTTTAAGATATTACCACACACAAATGACTAGAAATACAAACACGGGCAAGTATACCCTATCATGTATAGCATAGTTTAATGGTAAAGTCCAGTTGGTTCCACGGTAGGGGTGTAAACGAGTCGAGCTTTTAACGAGCTACTCGAGCTCGAGCTCGTTTAATTCGAGTTCGAACTTAATACATTCGAGCTCGAGTCGATCTCGAACAAATATTTGTGTTCGTTTAATTTGGCGAACCGAGCTTTGAAAAATAATATTAAGCTCGGCTCGTTCGAGAACTCGTTTAATTGTCTCGAGCCGAGCGAGCTTAACGAGCCGAACAAGCTATTCGAGCTTAACGAGCCGAACGAGCTATTCGAGCTTAATGATAAATCTATAAATATATATGTTATATACACCTTAGCTTACTCATTAAGTATTAATATCATTTTAATAAGCATAAACGAGCTTTCGAGCTCGAGCTTGAGTTAATAAACGAGTCCATCCAACTATATTTATAATAGAAGTTAGTCTAAACAAAAGTTAAAAATCGTAAACGAGCTTCGAGCTCGAGCTCGAACAACAAAAAAATATTCGAGTTCGAGCTCGAGCCAGATTATAAAATTTTATTCGAGCTCGAGCCGAGCTTGAGCCAGGCAGTTAATAAAAAAGTCTGGCTCGTTTAAGCCAAAACTCGACTCGGCTCGGATCGTTTACACCCCTATTCCACGGGATTGATGCTAAAAAATATAAAACAATTACCTCTAGTGTGTCACAAGTTCTAAAGATATACTTATCAAATGGTTTTAAAGGTGCGTTTGGTTAAGGTTACAAACATATAAAAGATAGATAGCAATGGTGAAGATGATCACATAAACAATGTAAGACAACATGTCGATTACTAGTCGTACACGCAACATCTAATTAACATAACAAAAATTCGACTAAAGATCATGTCATATCAAAAGCATTAAGAATGGTTTATGCTTGATTTCGATAACTAAAAGAGCATATGAGATTAAGCAAGAGTTGTTATATGTTTTATTCCACTAATCGAGACAAAAATGAATAACAAGATTTATTTACTAGATGACATGAAATTCATCCATTCACATGAGTACTAGTCATGATCATGAATAAATCCAACATATAACAATGATCTTACATTAATAACATATAGTACAAAAGCATCTAAATCATACTCATTTTCACGAACCAAGGAGGAAAGTGCGTCGCACAAAACTAATTGTGCGCCGCACTTTGCCCTCGCAAAGCATATAAATCTATCCAATCATAAGGATGTTATTCCTTAACCATATGCACAACACACTACTCCATCATAACAGTAAAAATAATCATTTCAACAATATGGAATGTGGATTTGCTTTTTAGTAATCTGGTGGTCTAGGTGGGTGGTGGAAGGTGTTGGAAGCCATGGATGAAGTTGAGAGAGAAGGTTGTGTGTGAAAATAAAGAAAAGTGTATTAAATGAAATGAAAACACAAATAAAACACAAGCAACACCCTTCCTTGGAAGTCTTGGAGGGGTATATATAGTCACACCTTATACTTAACTATATATTGTTTCCTAGTCTAGTCTAAGCGTGTGTGACTATGATAACTAATGGGAATTCTTAAATGTCGTCACATAAAGTGAATTTCCAACAATCTTCCGCCATGGGACGAGGTGTAGAATTCCTTACACTATTTTTCCTAACAAGTACATAATGATTAAGAACTAAAGCTTTCATGAAGCGTCCAATGCTGATGATGTCTTCTGAGGCCTTTGACTTTAAGTCTTCACTTCAAAACGACTCATCTTTAAAGTAACTTGTAGTAGAAATACTGTAACGGCACGAGCTAAGTAATCCATATACTTCTGGTTAAGGAGAAGCTTCTGAATTAACTTCCCCCTAATTCATGCCACATAAACTTGATGTAGAAGCTTTTAAATAGCTTCCCCCTAAACCGACAATCCTCGTAAGCAACTTCAAAGCTTTCAATAAAGCTTAGAATGATTAAGCGCACACCGGAATTTAAAAAGAAAACCCTATCATGTAACATGATAATGTTGCTATGAGGGATTGAAAGTAAGGGGCACACCAGGTAGATCAACAATGTCTCTTCTCACGCTTGAATAATTCTTCTGAATTTTTCTTCCCCCTGAGATTTCAAGTTATGCATACTAGAAAGAATCAAGACATTTCTTCCTCCACATAGTTGAAGAAAGTAAACCAATCCCAAGTATAAAGCTCAAATACTAAAGTGGACACTTTATCCCATTCATGAAGTTGACATAGTAACACCAGAGTCAATTAAGTCCCGGAAATGCACATATCTTCTTCCGGAGATGCACTGTAACACCCTATTTTTATAATGGAATGTCACACGTAATTATGACGTGTCATCAAAGCATACAAGGATAAATGTCTAAACATTACATGACCATAAAAGGAAAATACCAGAATCAAACATCGGTAGTCCAAAAGTAAAGCTCATCACACACAAACATAAGTACTGTAAATGAAAGGACTAAACAATGTCCATGGCAAGAGTATCAAAGTAAAGATAATGCATAAAGTAAAGAAAGGCTAGAAAGCTTCCAGTCCATATGCACGTACGCTTAAAGTCTACGAGCGTCCCTGAGTACCTGCCGTTTTGGGAACATAGAAAAGGAAAACGGCTGAGCAATACGCTCAGTGCACGGATGTACAATAAATCATGAATAATGTAAGCATATAAGCATATAACAACGGAAGAAACCAAGTCCCGAATAACCCGGTTAAGTCTTGGTAAAACTGATTTTATAGTTTGAAAAGCCTTATGTTTATCTTAATAAAAACTGTTTAACATATTCTACCATTAGCCAATATAGGTCATGAAAATCCACCGTGCATGAATACTTGGAGGGGTGACCTCATCATGCAAATTAGAGGGGCTGCCTCTAATTTAATATACTGGTTTAGGTAGGAGGGATCAGCTCCTTGTGAAGGATGCAAGGCACACACCACATTCACACTAAGTAATCTGCTAAAAACATGTAACTAGGATGCACCCATACGCCCCACATGATAAATATAATAATATGGCCAAAAGCTGAAGGGACGCCACGAGCAATCACTCTGCCGTGGGGAAGTCATAACACCAGTGCCTCTAGTGTTATGGTTATGGTACCTCCATAACTAGGTGAAACTGGTCATGCATGTATATGGCTATAGGTATTCTAAATTAAACATAAGCAAATCAAACATATAAACTTATACTACGGGAAAACAGTTGGCTGCATACGGGGAATCCTAATATGGAAAGAATGTCCATACTGAAAGGACGGGAATCCGTACCTTATGTCCAGTGAACGAGAAGACGAACTTAAGAGAGTCCTACTTCGGTATCACTAATGCTACATAAATACATACGTGTATAAGTATCTGATTACTAAATACGTAACTGGTTTTATATCATGTCTTAGGTTATTTTATACGTTCATGTCATGTTTTACTGTTTTAAGCCTTAAACTGTGTTTATCTTATATTCTGTCTATTCTGATTAAGTATTACTTGTATTTCATGTATTATTATACTTACTGTGAATAATAAGTAACTTTCTAAAAATAGCAGGTTTCCTAAAATAGAAAGTTTTCAAAAATAGAAAGTTACCAAAAATAGAAAGTTTACAAAAATAGAAAGTTTCCAAAAATAGAAAGTTTCCAAAAATATAAAGTTTCTAATTATAGAAAGTTTCCAAAAATAGAAAGATTCCAAAAATAGAATTACTGCTTAAAATAGATAAGTTTCTAAAAATAGAAAGTTTCCATAAATGGATTAGCTGCCTTAATTAAATAAGTTTCTAAAAATAGAAAGTTTCCATAATTAGATATAAGCTGGTTAAATAAGCTAAGTATATAAGCTTAAGTGTTTTCTGATTTTTTTTCTAAGTCATAATGATATAAGGTATAGTTTATTAATTATTACATGTAATTTAAATAAACTATAGGTTAAAAGTATATAATTAAATATATCATGTTTTTAATTAAATAAAGTTAAATACTTAGGTTAAAACATGTATTATTAATTATTAATAATATAACCTAAGTCATGTTAATTAATTAATTATAGCCATGGTTTTTAATAATTAATTAATTATAAAGTCTAGAAAAATATAAATACTTAGGTTAAAAATCCATGATCTAATAATTAAAGTATAACCTAAGTCATGTTTTATTAAATTAATCATGTCATATTTTATTAATTTAATCTTTAACATATGATTATTAAAACATAACCTTAACATAAACCATGAACCGGATCGTGACTAGAAACCATGAACCGGACCCGTAATCAACACCATACCCCGAACCACTTCGGGGTTCTCCCTTGTTTGCTGCTGCCGTGGGACCCACACCACCTAACCGAGATCTTGAGGTCTCGGTGGTGGTCCATAAGCCAAACCGAGACCCCTTGGGGGTTCGGTGTAGGCATCGGCTAAAACAAACACCCCTAAATCCCATGTTTTGATTTACCCCATAACCATTTACATGTTTAATTAATGTTTTTAATTAGCTTTTTAAAAACATCATGTTCTTATTTAATTTATTAAATTAAAACAAAAGAAAAAGGATTAAAAAGGTATACCGAATGCGTGGATCAAACGAGGATGAACACACACGAACACTTGCACCAAATCCAAGATCAAAAAATCAAACAAACACCCCCTTTCTTGTGTTTATATGCGGCGGCCAAAGAGAGAGCAAGGAGAAGGAGGAAAAATCTTTTTTAGGGTTTTTGTTAATTTATTGTAAAGTGAAAAAGTGACAAAAGATTTTACCTTAACCCCATGTTAGTAAAAATTAGATGGGCTTGGCCCATCTCCTTGGTGTAGCCGCGGGTAGGGGGCCCCACATGGGGTACCCGTACCTTTTTCCGAGTCTATTTATTTTAGTGTTCGTTCGTGTTTAGTCGTGTTCGTGTTTTATGTGTTCTCGTTAAATATTAACCGTGACTTAATATATTTGTTCGTGTTCGTAATAAATATATATACGTAATTAATATTAGCTCGTGATTAATTTACATTCATGATTTCATGATCGCATGTTCGTGATTAATTATTGTTTAAATAATTATTGTGTGTTCGTACGTAATAATTACTTATCGTGTTCTAACACGTACGTAATACGTAAAATTCTAACACGTGAACGTAATCATACTATAAAAGGAAAGTTTTAATCTAGTACGTACGATCTTAAGGGTACTATTCATGGTAAAAGCATGCGGGTTTTACATGCACCAGAGTCAATTAAGTCCCGGAAGTGCATATCTCTCCATATAGGATAACGATGATGAATAATTGCAACATCAAAACAATTAAACATCGAACCAGTAGTGTACCGTTTAGAGATTGATAACGCCACGAGTTAAAACACTGATTTTCTCTGCATTTATGACAAATGTCTTCCCAGAATATCTTCAAATCAAAAGAAGGTATGAAGTTCATCACGTGTACTCGTTGTGCGTTCAATGTGTCTTCTTCTTCCCCCTTGATGGTTTCGAAACTCGGAACCATCAATAAATCGTACGCACATGCACCTGAAATCTCGTGAGAATAATAAATAAGCAGAATTATATATTTTGTGAGAATCAGCTGCTGATCGAAATACTCTACTCATAAACTCTCCGTGGCCATCTTTACCAACCCCTTGTAGGCAATTTGAAGTGACCACTAATAGAATGAACCAGATACATCAAACGTGAAACTGAATAATCCCTCGATCTTGTGACTTAAGCTTGCACAATTGTTGAATGAGGAATGCTGGAGAAATCTCTAAGTACCAAATACATCACTAAAGAAGTATATAAGCACAACACCTCTTGAAATTATCCACGTCAACTAAGCGCGTGACACTTAGTACAACAATGTAACCCCTTTAAGTGATAGTTATCCGAGTCATCAACCAACCACCCCAAACCCGGAAACTAGATAAACAAGTCGTCATTCTAAGATTAAGCACGAGCAAGTTATCATTAAAATCATTCATCCAACCAACCCCGATTTCAAAGATAAAATAAGAACACGCCTTCGAAAAAATCCGTCTCCAATTTCAAATAATAATACTACCCGATCAAAAATCCGTAGTCACTAAAAATATAGCCATATTTCTTGGTCTCGTCAAATAAATCTCGTCACTTTGTCTCATCTTGTTGTCACGACACTAAGTCGTATCATTGTGTCTCGTCTTTTTGTCACTTTCAACACCGTTAATCAAAATATTATCATAGAAAATAAAATGATTAAACAATATTTTGATGTAACAAATTTTTTATCCAAAAAACATTTCGGCCCAACTTCATATTATGTCCGGTCCAAATCACAATATTTGGTAAATTAAAGTTAATATCTGAGGCCCAATGTCCCAAAATATTACCCGATCCACTATTCCATCCATATAATTAGGTTAGAACTAACCTAACACACAACCCTAATCGTTCCTAAATTCCTCCGCCCCCATCTCTCCCTTTCTCCAATGGCAGACAAAGAAATTATCAACTGTTAAATCTCTTCCAACTCAATACTAAACCATCACTCTAGCAAAACCATCGCATCAACATGATAATATACCTACACGAATCTCACCTTAATCTATCCAAACTTCATTAACACAAAAATTACTCCATCTCAATATCAAATAAAATCAAACGAATCCCTCATCCAAGCTATTGTTCACAAGAATCGAATCAATCAACATGTTCTGATGTTGTTGATTGAATAACCACGAAGAAATTCAAAGACATACGGCTTGAAGATCTTGCTAAAGGTAGGTATAGAATGATTGGATGTTTGAGAGTCAGCCGAATAAAAGGAGACGGATAACATAGTTGTTATACGGATTCCTTTATGTTCGAAAATTAAATGATGGTTGATACCATATATATTGATCGATGATGATTGAAATTCGTGAGATCTATATAGATCTTGGCATGCATGTCTAAATGAATTAAATCTGAGATCTAATAATTATTGCATGTGTATATGAGTCTAGATACGATGGGCTAGGAGACGATGGGTATAAGTTAGTTTATGGTGGATTTGAGGAGATAAAAGGTGATGGTAAGTGTTGGTCCTGGTCAAGACAGTCACTGGATGGGTTTTTTTTTGTTGAACTGATCTCGTGTTTGTTATACTGGGAATAAAGGTTTTTCAACTGCATCGTAATAAAAAAAACTAGTAAGGCCATCGCATTCTAAAAGTAATGGCATCGTAGTCCCTTAAAATATCCATCGTAACATGATGTCCCATCGCGATGGTAGCCATCGCAATGGTAGCCATCGCAATGGTAGCCATCGCAATGGTAGCCATCGCAATGGTAGCCATCGCAATGGTAGCCATCGCAATGGTGGCCATTGCAATGTTTAAAATTGAGTCAATCGCAATCAATGCGATCGTACTGTAAAGCAGAAACCTTATCCGAGTGTACTGTTTCCTGATTTTCAGGATCTTACTTTTCTGGGTATCATCTTCATCATCATGTGTATAAAAAATACCAGAAAAAAAATCTAGAAAAAATGCTGTTAAAAATCAAAAAAGTAATCATTGACCATGAGAGAACCATTTGACCAGGATATAATAACCATGTAACTGTTTGGACAGATATAATAATATCATCACGAAAATAAGTGAGACAGTGATATGGATATGAGACTAGATTTGAGACCAAAGACAATGAAAGACATCGTGACAAAAAAATTGTAACAGATTAAGACCAAAAAAAATAATTTTAACCACCGAATCACACAATAAAAACACGACGATCCGAGGAATTGAACCGAGGCTCTGATGCCAATTGTGGATTTGTTTTATAGTAATCCGGTGGTCTAGGTGGGTGGTGGAAGGTGTTGGAAGCCATGGATGAAGTTGAGAGAGAAGGTTGTGTGTGAAAATAAAGAAAAGTGTATTAACACAAATGAAACACAAGCAACACCCCTCCTTGGAAGCCTTGGAGGGGTATATATAGTCACACACCATACTTAACTATACATTGTTTCCTAGTCTAGTCTAAGCGTGTGTGACTATGATAACTAATGGGAATTCTTAAATGTCGTCACATAAAGTGAATTTCCAACATGAAAATCCAAAGTAATGAATAACATAATGGAAATGAAAATTGTACCAACAAAAGTGTCAAATCAATACTTGCTCCAAAATGTTTATAAGCTTTTATTCCAACTTATCACAATCAACAGCAAGTTCCTAGTCTCTTGTTACAGCAACAATGATATGAACCAAC
This sequence comes from Glebionis coronaria, assembly GCA_025667525.1. Classification (NCBI taxonomy): domain Eukaryota; kingdom Viridiplantae; phylum Streptophyta; class Magnoliopsida; order Asterales; family Asteraceae; genus Glebionis; species Glebionis coronaria. Next base: position 336,678,693 of record CM046880.1, on the reverse strand, counting down.
TAAGGTCACCCTTGTTTTAATAACAATGATCAAGGATTGAAAGAATCCTTGATTTATATCAAAACCTTGTAACAAATGAATATGGAGTATGGAATCTATCTCCTTAGCCTGCCCTAGGGTTGATTATATAACCCAAAATTCGTAACTAGTAAAACCTGGAGCAAGCCAAGAGTTGTGTCAAAATTGCCATGCATAATGGCACTAAATACATGTAACTGCAGCAAAATGTGCGCCGAACTTTGTCAATTGTGCGCCGTACTTCCATTTTGTAAATGTGCGTCGCACTTTTCATGTTGTGCGCCGCACTTTGGATAGTTCTCCAAAATCGTGGTTATTGAATGTGCGCCGCACTTTTCTTTTTGTGCGCCGCACTTTGGCTCATTTTCTGCACAATTTATTTTGTTGTCCTTTTCTTCCTGTTTCTTCACATCTTTACTTCATATGTTTATTCCTTCACTACAATCAAACAATACACATTATTAGTAACATTTCAACACATAATTTATTTATTTACATAGCAAACAAGGACAAATACATCATTACAAACATGTATAAATGAGGCGTTATCAAATTCCCCCATACTTAACTTCTTGCTTGTCCTCAAGTAAGGTACACATATATTTTTAATAGGTGTCGAAAGAATAGATAAGGCCAATAACTGAAAGCAAAGATAACGCCACAAAACACCTTACGAAGTAGATATTTTGTTTTCACACTCTCTTTTTAATATGGGTAAATTATCGCTCAAAAGCACGGTAATGAAAAGTAAATTACCATAAGCTTGTACAAGGAACTAAACTAAACCAATTTGTTGTAAGCACCAAGTAAAATATCAAAAGAGGTCTTTTTTTCAAAAACTTTTATTACCACCGCATGTTAAAAAGAGTAAATAACATATCATTTTCTACTATATTTATTGTTTCTACACTTTTTGTACTTCACACTTATATGATCTCTCTTTGCCTTTTATTCCTTTCTTTTTTTATATATACCAACAAACATTTGAGGTGATATGTCTTCCCCCATACTTACGATCTACTATCATCTCACAACATGGTTTTCCATAATATATTATCGTCTTAAAACATCGGCAAAAACTTTCAATCTTTTCTCTTTTCTTTTGCCTCCTTATCATTTAAAATACTTTTTATCATACAAGTATGATCCCACTATGGTCTCGTAAAGATTACATAGCAAACAATGACAAATACATCATTACAAACATGTATAAATGAGGCGTTATCAGTATGCACATGAGTAACTTTTTGTATGACTAGCACACAAGTAGTTATATTAAGTCGTGTCAAAGATTCATGTATCCAAACAGTTATAGAAGAGTTCTGAACTATGCTAAAGGATTTTATATGTAGGAAAAAAAACTCGAACCTAAATAGGAAAAAGGTGCCAGCTGGTGGCATTGCCTTTATTTAAATGACCAAATGTATATACTCCTAATAAAAGTTTAAAGTCCCATAAGTCCCTAAGGTAATATACATACATCATATGTTTCGTGTTTGTTTTATTTAGCTATCATGTGGTTTTTAATATTCATATACAAACATTGGGCATTGGTGTTGCTATATGAATGGCTAAAAGTTCACATGTTTTTAAAATTTCATAGCTAACTGGTGTAGAAAAAGGGTTTTGACCTAGTATGTAATAAACTAAAGATGTGTGATAGTTCTAGCAGTAAGAAAGAAAGGATTGAGAACTTTGAAGGTTTTTGTATACAAAAAAGGAACACGTGTGTACATCTTTTGATCCCAAGGATGGAGCACGAGTACATATTGTATTACTTGGTGTCCCGGTCATTGTGTATTGTGGATCTAACATGGAACCCTACCCAAACACTTCACATTTCGTATCATCTTCGGCACATTGTTTCCATAGGTCATCATCATAGATGCGATGGTTAGCAGGCTCTGACCCATATTTATCCACCAGGGCACCCATATATGCAGTATGTAGATTGTCAATAAACAACGTAAGAATAACTATCCAAGTAACTATTTAGGTAAGAGTAAATATCGCCACTCTCTTTGACTTTGACATAATAAATGCTCCATTCTTCATATGTGTGAGCTCAAATAGTTCAGCAACATGTGGGGGGGCGTTTGTATAATTGGCCCTATAAATTCGTAAATATTTTGTAAAATCTAAAAGGATACAAAATAATACTTTGAATTTGGAACTCTATTGCAGATACTCAAACAATAAAAAAATACAAAACAAAAATGGAAATATAAGTAGATCTTACGAATTTCCTTGTATGTTGAGAAATTGTAATTGAGCCAGCACAATGTTTTGACACAAAACCTTCTTTATTTAACCATTTTTGGTGTTCCACACACGATTAATCATGTCTTTCCAATGCTTTAATTTTATCCATTCCGGGTTATAAGGTATGACAACCCATAAATTTCACATGTATGATATATGCTATGATTTAATGAAAGTGGAAAATCCATTAGAAATTTTTTCTTTTTATGCCTTACTTGGTAAGATGAATTGTTTCTCACAACCTAAACTACCACTTCAACATATTCCTATATGTTGAAAATACAATGTATATATCAAGTATAAGATTTAAAAGTGATCTAATAAGTTCAATATTGATAAGATCATCTCAAATGTAACTATGATGCCCTCAATTCCCTTTGAAAACCCTAGAATCCCTTTAAATGAGTTGTAAACTCAAGAATGGTTAACTATGAATGGAGAATACATATGAATAAGAAATTATACACTATACACAAGTTGTAAAGTATATTTTGAAGATATAAAAATACCTAATAATGGTAAGAACAAATTATACAAAGCTAAGTACAAGTAAATGTACATAATAGTCTAGATCATCACCTAGAAACCCTTGGTAAACAATATTTCAAGAAATATAACTATATAATATCTATGTACAAGTATCAAATACAATATACTAAGTATAATCTACCATATAAAGGAAAGGTAATTGATCACAAATTACTAATATTCACTAATCCAAAGCTAATTACAAGTTAAGACCTAGTAACCAAGATTAGCATATAAAATCCATTATACATTAAATTAGAGTCTAATATTTTGAAACTAATTATAATACTCAACTATGTATCATATTAAGATTATACATTCACTTCAAGTTAAGTTACAACTTGGTAAAGCATAATGTACAAGTAAGCATAGGATCTTAAGCTCCCATAATTATCCCTAGAATATGATCAACCTATACAAACCCTTAAACTAAGAATGTAGAAACTCTAGAAGTCATAAACATACTATATAAAACCTAGAATAAGCTTACATTATGATATAAACCCTAATTACCCAAGATAGAATATCATTAGGCTTAATGACCTAAAAACCCTTATATTAAGAAATCTACATAGAATCACTACCTAGTCTTTTAGGACAAGTCTACAAACACTTATAGCATTACATTAAGGTTATAAGATTATATTAAGACAATGTACAAGTACCTTGAAGAAAAAGATACAACATTTCAATGCATGGCTTGTAAATTAGGTCAAAATGGGTATTTTCACCCTTTAGACATGTTTACCTAGAATAACCTAGTAAAACCAATATAGGGACTTCATGAAGTAAAATGTATAAGTTGAGTTTACATTAGTAGCTAATTTAAGTATAATCGCTTTTACTAAGACTTAACCATAAATCATTAGAAACCTAACCCGCCTAAGTTTTCTTCCTAATTTCACTTCAAACCTTTGTTAAACTTCAAACCAAAGATCCAAACTTCTTAATTACAATTTTTATACCCTAACTATACCATAATCCATCACTAATCACATTACTAAATCCTTAATCACCAAACTCACAAAGTATAAAGTTGCAAGCCCTAAATTAGACCCGATTTTACATTTTCCCTCCAAAAACCCATTTTAAACCTTTCCCTCACAAATTTAAACTTAAGATCAGTAATAATAGATATTTTGCGATATTTTTAAGTAGGTGATGCACCTACTTGAAGTCTAAACATCATTGTTCCAATCCATATTATGTCGTGACTTCATATAGACCTCATACTTAGATATTTTTTTTATCCTAGACATCATGACTCATTCTTAGAATTTTTTTCATCTTTCCTAGGCTTCATTAGTAACCACTCCCTGGTTCTTACACGTTTTGGGGCAGAACTTGGAGCTTAAGGGTTAGAAATAGTATAAATATGAGTCTTTAGCTTCATTTTAGAATAATCCTTTACTTTCAATCTTCTACACCTATAAATTCTGTTCTTACACCTCCATTAAAGTCCTAAGAAGTCCCTAAGATCAATATCAAGCTTTGGAAGAAGTTATAGGAGTTCTTGAAGAGTTATGAGGAAGATATAGTCCATATACCCTATTAGGAGCCATTTTGGAGCATCCTAGGTAATCACTTTGTTAGCTATGCTTTGATCTTGTTATAATAATTTCTTAGAGTTTTTATACTGTTAATAAGATTTTATAAAGATAATCTAAAAGAAATTAAAGCATTTGATCATTTAAAATGAAAGTTATAAGTTAAAGATGTCTTAAAACCCTAGTTTTGTAATTTACATGAAATAATAAGCAAAAACCTATTTCAACAGCTATAATTCTGGATAAATGTTGTTATTATGATTATAAATATTTTTGGAAACTTTGTTTTAATATCCTAGATCATTTGATCCATTTTTGAGGTTGTTATGTGATTTTTACAAGTATAGGGACTAAAACTATCATTTTTGAAACTATTTAACATTTTGGGCCAAAAGTGTCATTTGTGAAAGTTAAATATATAAGAATAAATATTGTAAAGTTTGAGGCCCTAAGTTTAAATATTGAGGGTTTAAATTTTAAATAATAAAACTATAGGCTTGAGGGGTTAAAAGTGTAATTAAGCTAAAGTATAACTAAAAGGGCTATTTTTACCAATTTTGAAACTAAAGAAGATTAATTATAAATATGAGAAATTAATGAAGGTATCATGTTAGTATGGATCTTTGTACAAAGATGTTCCATCTCGATATTGCGTTCTGACCGGGTAGTTGGGTTTACGATTTAAAGTGTTGATGTTCGTTTTGCATGTCTTAAATTTATATTACAAGGTTTAGACAAAAGAAGGGACTAGAAATACAAACACGGGCAAGTATACCCTTTCGTTCGTAATATAGCTTTGTAGTGGTAAGCCAGGATCGTTCGCTGGGACTTAATTTCGTTTTGGTAATCAATATAATAATTGAAGAAAGAAATGATTGATATGAATAACAATAGTAACAAATATGACTAATATGGGATAGTTCGTATGAGTTCGTGATGATGATAATAATGATCGAGATATGTTTAGTTAGGTAAAGAGTGATAAACCTTTTTCGTCAAAATGGTGTTTACACAACTTACTTAGGATGATTCAAGACTTATGTTTATTCGAGCGACTAAGCTCAAAACAAGTTGCCAACGAACTCAATATTTTATCACGGTTTCTAAGCGGATTTCTCCAACCAAAGATTCAAAACCATAGACAAGTCTTTAAAAACTTATTACAATGATTTGCGTTTCGCAACGCCAAGCCATTATAATAAATCAACTCTAGATAAAATATGGTTTATAGAACTAGGTGGTAATATGGTTCTACAACATTAGCTTGAAATCACTTATAAAGAATCATATCATAGTATCATCACTAATCATAGTCACATACCCATATAGTCACAAATAGCTTAGCCTAACATAGTAATCAAAGTAAAAAATGGAAAAGAGTAAGAGAACATCATACTTAGATTGATTGAATGAACGAGTACACAAGTGTCACGATTGTATCGTTTCTCCAATAATCGAAGAGTGGAATACTCTCGTTACAAGTATTTCCCAAAAGTGGATAATACTGAAAAATCACTAAGAAAGCTAAGAATATTCGGAATTATAAAGTAGTAGTTAAGAGAGATGTTTTGTGTAAAATGAGTAGAAGTGGCTCCTACTTATAGTGATGGCTGAGACAAAATGTGCGCCACACTTATCCGAAAGTGCGCCGCACTTTGGATGTGGGAATGTGCGCCGCACTTCTGACAATGTGCACCGCACTTTTGTGCGTTCCAGATTCTTCTTTCAATAGTTTGTCATATTTGCACAATAAGGACCCTCCTTTGTGTTTTATTCACTTTGATTCTTTATACTTCATACCTGCATATAAAACACAATATATTAAGTCTCAAAAGCTATTATTTATAATACAAAGTGGCATTATAATAACGGGTTGAATATGTATATTTTGGTCGTTATCAAATTCCTCCACACTTAGCTATTGCTTGCCCTCAAGTAATCAAAGCGAGAAAACAAATTAGATTTTAAAAATGCTTTTAAGTGTTATGAAGTATGATAGGAAAATGATTAAATTTTATAAGTAGCAAAAGCAAATGACAAATAACTTCAGCACCTCACTTGGATAGTGTTTAGATTTTAAGTTCACACAAATGTCACTCACAAAGGGTAAATGTAAGGTAACACTCAAATAGCACGGACATAAAATAGATAGCTACCATAAGTTTGTACATGACACATAAACATAACCGTTGCGGCGTGAGCACCAAATAAATTTTCAAAGAGACAAAATGTGATAATGATGAGGGTGTAGGAACAAAATATGCCTTGTCAAAGTCGTAGAATAGCTATACTAAAAATACTTTATCATAGAAGATAACAGAAGATAACAGAAATTCTAAACTTGCGGGTTATATTCAACTTGATAATTATCATTATCATAGAAGATAACAGAAATTCCAAAAATATATACTTTATCAAGTATATTCTTTCCCAGAATTAACGCAATTTCAAAACCATTTAGGAGAAAACCATGAAATAGGGATCTCTTACTTCTCAAAAATAAGTATGAAACGATAATATTTGATGAAAAACACAACTTTTATTTATTAACAACTTGTTTGTTTATATTTACAAGAAAAGTTTCACTGTTAACATAAAAGTAAAAGACATAAAGTTGAAAGTATTTACAACTTAATAGTCTAATATCTTTATCTCTCCCTCTTAAGTTCTTTGATGTTATCAAAAAGACTTTGTATGTTGGCTCGATGTCTAATTTGAATGTCCTCAATGATTAATTCTAGAGTAGAAATCTTCAGTCGGGCTTAAACAATTTCTTCATCGTGTATCATTTGTCTTCTTTACAACTTATCCTTAATTCTTCAAAATTCTCTTCTTATTTCTCAAAATCTCGTTGTATAATTCTTTGGCCTTTCCTAAGCCCTTCAACTTTATCTTCAAGATCTTCAATACGTTTGGGAGGAAGTTCTTTCAAATAGGGTAGGATATCTTTAATTTGTTGTTCATAGGTGTTTTTGGGTAAGTTTTCAAATATAGGTGATGGTACATTAATAGGGTAAGGTGATGGATAAATTTGATGTCGAGGTGTAAAATCTATTTCTTCATTATATGCTCGTATAACTTGCATATATGGGTCGTTATCAAAGGGTAAAGGGCTTTTGGGATTTTCTGATCCTTGGGTGTATTTTATGAAGTATCATAAGGGTTATTCATCGGGAGATTAGAAATATACTTCGGGAAATTATCGAGAATACTTGCAGAATGCTCATCTTGAGATTCCGATAAGATGATAATAGGAGGAAGATAGGAATACATATTTCTAGGGATGTCGATAAATCCTAATTTATTATGTATATTTAAACATAATATTATTTACTTATAAGTATAATCCTTATACTTACACATGGTATCCTTACACATTGTTTTAGAGAGTAGCAAGTATAGGCATTTACATCACTCTTGTAGCAGCACTGGCTTTTGGCACGAAGGACTATCTTGAAATTATTTTAAAAGCAGTTATAGTCAAGATTTTATTTCTTGTTCTCTATAACCATGGCTCTGAGTACCAATCTGTAACACCCCCATTTTACCTTTACGCAGCGAAACAATTATCTGGGGCATCACTTTCATAGAACACAAGTCATAATAATAGAAAACAACTCAAAAGAGTGATTAAATCAACTTTCTTTATATATCATTAAAAAAATCAGAGTTTTACAATATGAGGTTCCCAAAATCTATATCAATAATTTCAAGCTTGTGCCTCTTCATGCCATCCTCGTGCTGCTCCATGTTATCAGCCGCAATTTCCTAAAATATATGCTTAAAGTCAACACAAAGGTTGAGTGAATTCATAGGTTTAAACATATTTTAAATACAAGTATATCTTCCGAGTTACATTGTTATATGCCCACATAAAATAATATTCATACTGAAACCATGCTCATGCACTGCATACTTGAGATACAGGATCCAACAAATTGCCTTTACCGCAAGCAGTTTGCCAAACTCCCGAGTTTGCAAAATAAAGTGTATCCGTTTAGCCTAGGTCAGAACCTTTATCATTCCAGCAAGTGCGACTTGCCCAAATAAGGGATGTCAGTCCCCAAATAGTAATATTCACAATATTTGCGCTCATTACTCGAAATGATTAACGGTCACAATTGAAAAGGGACTTAACTGCAGTAGTAAACATAGCGTCAATAATCATGCCATACAATCATTTAAAAGCACTTGTAATTCAGTTTTAGCATATATCCCCCTCACAGGTTTTAAAATATTTTAGAAAGCATTTAAAAGTGAGGTTATGAACTCACCTTATGTCAATAGAATTTGAGCTATAATCAGATATATTTCATTCACAGATAAACATCTTGGTCATACAAACCACAACTTGGTCTCACACAAACCTAGATTAACACATTGTGTAGAGTATCAAGTCTTTGATTTTTAGTCCAATATTGTTAAGTTTTAGTTATGTATTATTTATTTAATATTTGGTTGTAAATCTAGGATCATTGTTCGAGCCATCATACTTGGAAGACATTCTATAAACGTTTGAGGAGCGAGGGCACTTTAAATCATAAACCCAACCACTCAGTCAGAACGTAATATCGAGATGGAACATCTTTGTACAAAGATCCCTACTAACATGATACTTTCATTACTTCCTCATATTTATAATTAATCTTCTTTAGTTTCAAAATTGGCAAAACTAGCCCTTTTGTTATACTTGAGCTTAATTACACTTTTAACCCCTAAAGTATATAGTTTCATTATTTACAATTTAAACCCTCAATATTTAACCTTAGGGTCTCAAACTTACCAATATTTATTATTATAGCTTTAACTTTCATAAAATGACATTTTTGGCCCAAAATGTTAAATAGTTTCAAAAATTGTTACCCTCAAAATATTAAGTCAAACAAGAATGTTCGGTCATAGGTTTACTATGTATCGTATTTTAGAACGTTGTAATAGGTAGTAGATTAGTCGTGTTTTACGGGCTTAACTTTAAGCTAAAAGTTCATGTTTAAGGAACTAAAGCCTAAAAGGAAAGCTCGGTCCATTAATATATAGCCCAAACAAGCCCACATATGGGTGGACTATATATACCCGCCTCCTAGCATGTTAGGAGGTGGTTGGTTACATTTTCATTCTCTCTCTAATCTAATATTTCCAAGTTTCCAACCATTCTCTCTCTACTTTCTCTCTCTAGAATTCGTCTATTTTTCTTCCTTTAATTCGTGTTATATCATCACAAAATATGGGACAACAATTGGTATCAATCGTCACGGGGTAGATTAGTGATTGGTTTTTGTGTTCTTATTGAGTTCGTGTGATTTTATCATCAAAATCATCTCGTCTCGATTTTTTGTGTTTTCGTGGTGTTAATCATCCTTGAAATATCCTACATAGTAGTGGTAGGGATTTGGGTGCTTTGGATTGGTTAAAAAGACGAATTTCTAAGCAAAAATATCATTTTTTACTCATTTATTTTGAAACAGTCGAATTATTGCGAAATCTTTGCTTCGCAATATTTAAGGGTTTTTGATACTGCGAGAGTGTCATTTTTGTAATAACAAGGGTTTTCATTATTGCGAAGTTGGCTAAGTTTTTCCATTATTGCGAAGTTTGAAATTCCATTATTGCGAAGATTCAGTTTTTCATATTGCGAAGACTCGGATTTTTGGTATTGCGAAGATTGACCTTTCAGTTATTGCGAAGAGTCAGTTTTCAGCATTGCAAAGACTTATTGCGAAAAGTGGTATTGCGAAAAGTGATATTGCGAAAAGTGTTATTGCGAAGTCTGGATTTATTGCGAAAAGTGAAACATTGCGAAGTTTGGATATTGCGAAATCTCACTTTGGGTTATTACGAAATCTCACCTTGAATTATTGCGAGATATTTCGCGAGATTTTACAAATATTCCGACATTTTCAAAAAACGTGATTTAGAAATCGTGAGTTTTTTGGTCTTGGAATTTTTGGTTTCTTGAGAACACTTTGTTAGGGTATTTCAACAACTTTTCTCTTCAATAACAATCACTATAACATCTACTTAAGATCCGTATTCATTTCAACATTTAAGAGATTATCGAGATGGATTCTACTGCAGAGTATCGTGTGACGAACAACACCATCATGTTGGCGGGTAACAAAGAAAGACCACCAATGCTTGTGACTGGTCGATATGATCAATGGCAATCCCGTTTTCTACGTTATCTTGACGCAAAATCTAACAGTGATGCTTTAAAGAAATGCATTTTTGATGGACCCTACAAATTCTCAAAGGTAAAAGTTCCTGCAGTACCGGCCACAGACACAACTGACGAAGAACCCGCATATGAACGTGATGAAAAGAGAAACGACCTCACACCAGAGAACCGTGCTTGGTTTAATACAGAGAAGGAAGCAATCTACTTAATTCTTAGTGGCATTGGAGATGATATTTACTCCACGGTTGATGCATGCCCTACTGCTAAAAAAATGTGGACGGCTATTGAAAGATTGCAACAAGGTGAATCACTCAACAAACAAGACGTGAAAAGAAACCTGTTTTGGAACTTTGGAAAGTTTACTTCAAAGGAAGGGGAATAAATTGATTCATATTACTCCTGATTCTACAAAATGATGAATGACATGACCCGATACAACTTGCAAGTTTACACCATGCAAGTCAATGTCCAATTTCTACAACAACTTCAACCAGAGTGGACACGGTTTGTCACCTTGGTGAAACAACAAAAAAAGTTAGACGAAGTTTCCTATCACACACTCTTTGACATCTTGAAACAATTTCTGAATGAGGCAAACGAACTTTGTGCTTAACGAGTAGCAAAGGTTGCAAATCCACTTGCTTTGGTGTCTACCACTCAACATTACCCAAATTATCATTCTCGTGCTCCAATGACCTACTATACTCAATCATCATCACCACGATCATCCATTGTCTCTATGTCACATGCTCCCACAAGATCACGAGGCAAAGAAGTTGCAAGAGCATCATCACCACCACTTGAGCAATCATCCGAAGAAGACACTGATGAAGAACAAGCTCAAAAACATAGGGAATTTAAGCAACAAATGTTGGGAATAAAGTAAGGCCAGATCACTTGAGCCCTGACAAGAGTAAAACAAGCGTTGACAAGAGCAAAACAAGCGCTGGCAGCTCAAGCGTTGACAAGACAAAGTCAAGCGTTGACACATTGAAGACAAGCACTGATGGGAAGATATACTCTACGCGTTTATTGTATTCTAGATTACTTCTAGTAAAGATAGGAACAACAATGTATTTTCTATATTTATCTTTACCTAGAATAGCTGATACGTAGATTATTGTACAAGGCTTCTTATGTCTATAAAAGAAGACCTTTAGGTTAATGTTTCATATAAGTTTTCATTCGTAAACTACTTTCATTGTAAGCAAGTTTGATATCATTAATCAAAGTGAAAGTTTGTTTGTATCATTGTGTGTTCTTGTTTTAAGTGTTAATTCCGCATAACACTTAGATTATCATAAGCATATACAAAGGTTTCTCTAAGTGTATTACTTGATCTAATCTCGTATACATAAAGCTAAATCGATCTAAGTTTGGGATCAACAAGTGGTATCAGAGCTTGTTGAGGAACTTTTGATCTTAAAGAACACAAGAACCCTAAAAAGTCACCAAAACCCTAATTTTCTCAAAAACCCTAACAACATCATGTCTGAAGCAATAACCTCCTCCTCCTCATCTTTACCAAACATCAAGATTCCCATGCTTGATGCAACCAACTTTGATTTGTGGAAATTCAACTTTAAGCAATATCTGGGGATCTATGACTACACACTCTGGGAGATCATTGAATATGGAAACACATTCGATAAAGCCCAAAAGATTGCTGAGGCTGGATGTTCTGAAGAAGATAAGAAAGTAAAACCCGGAGATGCTAGAGCTGTGTCTGCTGATGACATAGCAAAGAAAAGGGTCGACATGAAAGCCCTAAATATTCTGAAAGTCTCTTTGGGACAAGAGAACCAACATAAATATAGAGGCTATGAATATGCTAAAAACCTTTGGGAAGCTCTTGAAGTTGCATATGGTGGCAATGCAGACACTAAGGAAGAGAAGAAAAAGCAACTCATGCATGATTATGCTGTCTTCAAGGCTCAACCCAATGAGAAACTGAGTAGTGTGAGAAGCAGATTGCTTGACATTACAAGCAAGTTGTCCTTCATGGGGACACAACTTGGTGATGTTGACATTAATGCTACATTTCTTAAAAGTCTTGGTGAGGCATGGAAGATTGAGGCAAGATCTATTCTTGCCAACAATACTTACAAGAGTTCCACGTTTGATGACATCTACAACAAACTGAGGTTGTTGGAAGATGAAACTCTTTTAGAGCATGGAAGCAAGTCTACCAACAGTAACATGGCCTTTTTCTCTCATAGTGAAGGTCAATTCAATCAGAAGGACTCTTTCATACATCCAGTTACTGGATCATCTTGTGTCAGCGCTGGAGCATGTCCTGTCAATGTCTCCTTTTCAGACGCTGACACATTCAAAAGTGACTCACCAAGAGTTAAACCTGCTGGTTTAGATTTGGATACTGTATGTGCTTATATTGCTTCTTTTCCCAATGGTTCAGTGATTACATATGAGGACCTTGAGCAGATAAGTGATGAGCACTTGGAAGAGATGGACATTAAGTGGAACATGGCTCTTGCTAGTATAAGAGCAAACATGTGGAATAGAAGGTTTAAAAAGAAAATGACCTTCAATGCAAAAGACACAACTGGATTTGATAAATCCAAAGTTGAATGCTACAACTGTCATCGTATGGGGCACTTCATGAGGGAATGCAGATCTTCTAGAAGATCTGATGCTGGTAAACCCTCAAGTCAAGTTGTTAAAGCTCAGGATCCTAAAGCCATGGTTGCAGTTCAAGGAATTGATGGTACGGGATGGGATTGGAGCTATCTGGCTAAGAATGTGGAAGAGGATAAAGCTTTGGTTGCTGAGGTTGAAGAAGAAGAGCATGTTGAATATGCTCTCATGGCACACTCTTCCTCTTCATCTGATAATGAGGTATACAATGATGCTTTTTGTAGTAAAGGTTGTAGGTTAGACACTGAGAAACTTAACAAAGAGGTGTTAAGATTATTAAGTGATGTGAGTACAAAAAAGTGCAAACTGTCTAATTACCAAGTAGCTCTCACTCAAACTGAGAAAACCGTTTCTGAATACAAGAAAATGGAATTTGACTTAAAAAATAAAATAAATATCTTAAAACATGAGTTAAATGCTAGTATGGATATTAGAAACATCATGGAAAGGGTTAATGGTGAGTTACAGGCTAAGCTAGATGAAGCCACTAAGAATAAAGACAATGTTGGCCTTAAAATTCAAAGATTTGATAGAGCCACTCAAACCCTAGGAGACTGTGTGAGTAAACAAAGAGATCCTAAGGACATGACTGGGATTGGGATGAATGATTACTCTGTGGTTCCACCACCAGCTGGTGACTTCTATGGTGTCCAACAAAAGGACCTATCTTGGACTGGTTTGCCAGAATTCCAAGAGGAGGAATTCATTCCTCCACCAAGAGTTGTCACTCCAGTTGAAGAATACCAACAAAAGTTGACTGACCTGAATGAATGGAAGAAAGCTAACCCTACTTTGTTTGTTAAAGGTGGCTTGCTATGTGAAAGTCCCAATGAGTCAACTCCCATTAAGATTACAAACCCAATCACTGGTAAAGCTGTTGATCTTGGCTCAAACACTGATAGAAAACCTAACATTAAAAATGCAGAGATGTATAGGAATACTAGGTCACCCAAGAGCCAAGTTAGCAATACTGGAACAGGCTTCTTCTCTTCTAGACCTAAAATTGTGTCTAGAAAAGCTTGTTACACTTGTGGTAGCTTTTCACACTTGGCATACAAGTGTGTCAACGCTCCCAAAGCCAGCGCTGACAGGAACAATTTCAGCGCTGACAGGAACAAAGTCAACGTTGTTAGAAAGTCAAACGTTGTCAGACCCAAACCTTGTGTGCAGCAAAGTCCACAAGTGATTAGACCTGCCCCATTCTTTACTAGAGGGTCTAACACTCATGGACAAAGAGCATTTCAAAAGACAAATACTTGGTCTAATAGGCAATGGGTTTCTGTAGCAAACCCTAGGTTCAACGCTGACAAGGGTAATTTCAGCGTTGATAAGACCAATTCCAACGCTGACAGAAACGTGACCAGACCTAAATATTTGCAACCACATGGTAAGGGGTCCAAAGCTTCTTCAAGCTTAACATGGAGACCCAAGAAAGATCAAAACCCTAATGATAATGGGATTTCAATGACTTGCAACAGATTTAATTACATTTCAAAGGTCATTACAAAACCTATTGGGGTTAACTGGGTATTTCATCCTAAGAAGGATGAAGATGGGGTTGTTGTAAGAACTAAGTCTGTTCTTATTGAACAACCAGATGAATCCAAGTCTTTTAAGACTTGGGTTCCCAAAGAAAACTAATTTGTTTTCTTTATGTGTAGGGCATTCAAAGACAGGTCAATGATTATGGATATTAGGATAGTGGATGCTCAAGGCACATGACAGGGAAGGAAGATTATCTGACAAACTTCACTCCCATTAAGGATGGTGATAAGGTTTACTTTGGAGGCGGATATGGTACTATCACAGGCAAAGGAACCCTTCTCACTAAGAATTTGCGTTTTGAGAACGTCTTTCTGGTAAAAGAACTTGATTACAACCTTTTTAGTGTATCACAAGTTTGTGATAACAAAAATAAAGTTCTGTTTACTGATACTGAGTGTTTGGTGTTAAGCAAGGATTATAAAATCCCTGATGAGAAATATATTGAGTATAGAACACCTAGGCATAAAGACATATACAATGTGAATCTAAATGGGATTAAAATGAATAATAATATGTCTTGTTTCTATGCTAAAGCTTCAGTAGATGAGAGTAATTTGTGGCACAGAATACTAGGGCACATAAATTTTAAAAATATAAATAGGCTTGTGAGACTTGGCTTGGTTGATGGTTTGCCTGAGAAGGCCTTCCACAATGAGCACTCTTGTGTTGCATGTCTTAAAGGCAAGCAACACAAGGTCTCATTCAAGTCCAAACAGGTGCATACTAGTTCTAGACGTCTTCATATGCTACACATGGACCTCTTTGGTCCAACCAATAGAGAAAGTTTGAATGGTAAGTCATATTACTTTGTCATCACAGATGATTTTTCTAGGTTTACTTGGACATTCTTTCTAGCTATGAAGAGTGATACATCTAATATTCTAATTGATTTTATCACTCAGATTGAGAAGAGGTCTGGCAATGAAGTTAACATGCTTAGGAGTGATAATGGTGGTGAATTTAGGAATAAGAAGCTAGATGATTTCTGTGCCAGGAAAGGAATTACAAGGCAATTTAGTATTGCTAGAACCCCACAGCAAAATGGGGTTGCTGAGAGGAAAAATAGAACCCTAATTGAAGCAGCCAGAACAATGTTGGCTGATGCTCATTTTCCTATAGCCTTTTGGGCCGAGGCTATTAATACAGCTTGTTATGTTCAAAATAGATCATTGGTTAACAAAATTCAGAACAAAACACCTTATGAGTTACTTTGGAGACGAAAACCTAATACTGGTTTTCTCAGACCTTTTGGTTGTCATGTAGTAGTTTTAGACACTAGTGATGCCTTAGGTAAATTTAGTGCAAAAGGTGATGAAGGCTACTTAATGGGGTATTCAGTGCAGAGCAAGGGATATAGGATTTATCTTAAAGAAGAAAAACGTATACTTGAAAGAGTACATGTTAGGTTTTTAGAAAATAAACCTAGTGATCCTGAAAGTGGTCCTAATTGGTTGTTTGACTTGGAACCTTTATCTAGAACTTTAAATTATATGCCTGTCACTAATCCAGACATTGTGAAGGTAACTTCAAATGTTCTGGAGGAACAAGTTGTTGATGTTTCAGGTACACAGGTTCATGAAAAGGTTGGATCACAAGCAGAAAAGACATCTTCTATACAAGAATATGTTACCATTCTCATTTGGACAGATGCTTTTGCTGCTGCTGGTGGTAAAGATAATGGTGGTCTCCAAGTACCACCAGATACAAACATGCATGGTCCTTCAGGCGCTGACAAAGGTAAATCTAGCGCTGACAAGACCAATTCAGACGTTGATGGTTCAGACGTTGACAACAACAGTTCAAGCGTTGTTAGCTCAAGCGCTGACAAAAAAGGTTCAGGCGTTGACAACACTTCTGCACATCTTTTCTCTTCCATTTTTGAACAAGGTGAACCTTCCAATATATATGAAGAGGTTCATCCTCATGTTGATGAAAGAGAGTCTGATGAAGAAGATATTGGCAACATGGAGAATGAGGTTGAGGACACCAGACTTTTTGAAGGAGGAGTTCTCACTTCCACAATGAAGAATCACCCCATTTCTCAAATCATTGGTGATATTATGACTCCAGTTCAGACTAGAAGATCTCATCAAGGTCTTGGTGGGTTTATTGCAAATATACACAAGAAGGTTGATACCCCTCTTGTGCAAGCATGTTTGTTTGCATGTTTTCTGTCACAACAGGAACCCAAGAAAATATTTGATGCTCTCAAAGAACCAAGTTGGGTGGAAGCAATGCAGGATGAGCTTCACCAATTTGCAATTCAGGATGTTTGGGAGCTGGTTGATTGTCCCAGATATGTCATACCTATTGGGACAAGATGGGTTCTAAGGAACAAGAGAGATGAAAGAGGGATTGTGGTCAGAAACAAGGCAAGGTTAGTAATAAATAGATTTTGAATACCCTTTTTTATTTCTATTTTCGTTCCTCGACTCACTCGAATTTGATTTCCGGTTTTACGTTTCAACTTAACTTGTTTTTGGTAAAATCTCTTTTCGGGTATTTTTAAACTAATTTAAAACTATTAAATGAAAACTAATTTAATTAACTATTTTAAACTATTAATTTGAAAATAAACTTAAAACTAATTAAAAATTGTAACTAATTAAAAATAAAAGTAAATTTATCTAAACTAATTTAAAAGTAGATTTGAAATAAAAATAAAATTTATTTTAAACTTTAAACAAACCTAGATTGAAGACTTTTAAAATAAACTAAATTAAAAATCTTATTGAAAATTAACTTTAAAAATAAAACTATTTAATAAAAACTTTTTATATCTAAAATCTATTTTTAAAGAAAGCTATAAAAAAACTTTATAAAACCAATTTTAAAACTAATAAGAATTTAAAAGTAATTAAAAATTAAAATATTTTTTTTTTATCTTTTTTTATATTTTTTTAAAAGAAAAACTGAATAAAAGAAAGTTTAAACAAACTTTTTGAATAAAATTAATAACTCTAAATTTGATTTAAACTAATAAATTGAAAACTGCCTCCCTAATTTGACGCTATATTAATGACACGATGAGAACTATAACACAAATGAATATGTAGCACAACGGTTGAGGTGTTTGACTGGGGAACGAGAGGTCGAAGGGTCGAATCCCACCAGTGTCAAATTTTGCTTTATATTTTTTAATATTCCTTTGGAACTTTGATATTTGGACAGAAAGTCAAAAACTGAACAATTGTTTCAGTTTTCTTTAAGCAAAAAAAATCAGTAAAGTAAGCACAAAAATAAGCAGAGTATGCAGTTACCAAATAAGCTATTAAAACTGAATAATCTAAATACTAAATAAGCTAAAACAGGAATTAAGCAGATAACATAATAAGCAGATTCAAAACTACTGAAAATGAACAGATCCAACCAAAACTTAAACAAGCTCCCATCCAAATAACAAACTAAACAGACTATTATCAAACATAAAGCAGATAAGCTGGAAAGTAGGCAAGACGAATAAGAATTTAGGATTATCAAATAAGCAAACCGAAACAAGCAGATCTAAACAACCCGAATAAGCAGATCTACTAAACTTCTCTAAACCAAAATGAAATAAGCAAAGGTAAATAAGCAGTCCTAACAACTAATGAAACTTAAGCAGTAAAAATAACTAACCACACAAACAAATAAAAATAAGCAGATAGTTACATAAACCAAATAGATTATAAGGCAAAATCAATCTAAAATAAACAAAACAAAGGCAGATTTTATAACCTACAAAGCAGACTCAAATAAGATATAATCCAAACAAAAAAAAACTATAACAAGCGCAGATTAACAAATTAATAAGATAGACTAACTAAATAAACATAAGCATAGTATCAAATCAAAACTAACAACAAGTTTAACCAACTTAAAACATAAAAAAGAAAAAAGAAAATAGAACCTGATGATGATAGCCTTTGAGAAGAAGGGTGAGCGCTGAGCCCCCTTTTAAAACGAATCAAACACCACCATTAAACTTCAACATCAACTCGAATCCACCATCATAAGCTCTCGAACAAACAGTACCATTTTTTTTAAATATTTCGAATAGTAAAAATTAAAGTAATCAAAGCAGATTAAATATGAAATTAAATTTAGACTGAAAATTAAATGAGACAAGAATAAATTTAAACTAACTTTTTCACTAATTAAAAAGAGAGAGTACAAAACTGGAATTTGAAAATTACAATAAACCTAAATCTATTTTGCAGAAAATTAAATCTAATTAAATCTACTCCTAATTAATTTAAAAAACTAAAAAAAATAAAGTAAAGCTTGATCTAGAATTACAAGATGTGAGGGTTTTATAGGCAACCCCAAACCTGTTGGTGAAGATTGGTGCCCACGGCTTCAAATCCGGATCGTTCTTTAATCTTCTCTCTCTTTTTCTTTAAATCAACGGCTGAGATAACACCAGGGGTCACACGGATCGCCCTCGTGGCAGGTTTGTGTTTCTTTGTGTTAGTTTGCATCTGATGTGGAGTTATATGATTGGTGGAGTGGGGGATTTGTTGTTGTCACAGCCAATCAAAGAACAGACTGGGGCCACGTCACCTGCTCTCTCCCTATCTTCAACATCCGAAAAACTTGGGGAATTAATTCCCTTCACGTGAATTACACGCTCCAAGTGAAACCCCCAATTTGTTTATTACTTCCTTGTGATTAGGGTTTGAAACAGTAAAAATTTATCTGGTTATTCATTTGTGGGAGAGAGAGTTTGGTGGGTTTCACTTTGTTTGTATCGAAAAATATGGGGAGTGGGTAACAGATACACGTGTGGCTTTTGACTGGGTTTTATAAATTGTGAGGTGAGGTAATTTTCGGGGTTACGTTTGTTGAGGGAGTGAGTTAATGGAGTTGACCAAGTAAAATTGAATTGCTATTCAATTTTAATTAAACCGTGTGTCATATGGGGCTGGGGTAAAACAATAAATCGTGTATGTTGACACGTGTAGGGGATAAAGGTGAGGTGAGGGAGTAAAGTTGGGTGTAGACACGTGTGTGTCAAGTTGACCAGAGAGGGGAGGTGAATTTACGTTTTGTTTGAGTAATTGTTTTAAAAACGTGAGGTGTGAGGGTTGGTTTGACCAAAATAGTTTGACTGGAGAGTATGACCGAAAATGAATAGACTTTTCAGTGAATCGCATATTGGCTTGGGCATCCGTCTTAATTAAACAAAAATGGGCTTGGCCCATTTTTGTTAAACAATTCCCATCTTCCAAACGTAAATCATAAGCAAATGGGCTATATTGGGCTTTTAATAAAAACTTTATATCTCATAAATGGGCCTTTGAGCCCATTAACCCAAATGTGGGACCCATTTGGCCCAATTACTTCAAAAAGATTTAATCCGCTAAAAATCGAGCTTGAATTTGGCTTTCTTGATCGTTTCTTCAAAACCGTGTCGGTTTAGCCGGATTTCGTGATCTTGGGCACACTTTTGGTCTTTTGACTTTGTCTTCGTCTCTTTCTTGACTTTTCTTCAACATTTGACCGTGAAATCCCGTGTTTTCTTTCCTTTTGATCTTTTGCACCTATTTCACACAAAAACACAGAACCACGCGTAATTCCGACTTTTAAGATATAAAACACATGATTAGGTCTTGTTTTTCCTTGATTTTAGTGGCAAAAGGATAAGTGTTTACACACTTATTAAATCCCCTACACTTGACCATTGCAATGACCCCATGCAATGCATAGTTTTAAAGCACAAAGTTATATTTTTCTCATAATTAACCTATCTTGGCCTTTATTAAGATATACTATTATTACTACGATAAAAAGATAAAACTTAAAAGGAGACAAAAGTTAAAACGATAACTTGGAAATTATTCGATGGAAGAAACTTGTTAAGAAGTCTAAGACTTAAATTAGGGCTTTGGTGTCATGAATATTAATCATCCTCAAGTTTCACGTTCCCCAAACCAAGCTTAAAAACGAGATCATTGTCAATATAAGTTAGCACAACTAACACTTACTCATGTGGTTTAATTAATCACTTAGACCCCCTTATTCCTACGGTGTATCTCTTTTATTTTATTTTTGTCTTGAATGATCACGAGGATGCATTTTTGACTTATTTCGATAATTTATTTAGGCCGAAAGTAAAGTGGGACGATTTAATTAATATTTAGCTAAAGGACAAAATCTTTTAAAACGGCTTCTCGAAACCTCATAAATTTCATATCTTGGCATAACTCGTTTCGCGATTTGAGACCTTTCTCGGACCGATATTTGGCATGTACTTGGAACTTCAAATCTTGAGAGACGTTCTTGAAATTATGATCTTCTCTTTATTTTGGTATACATCTTCATTAGGAGTGAGAGATGCTTCAAATGTTGACCACGACTTCTTCATTGATCCTCTTCTTAATTTAGGATTTTGATATTCAACGATCCGCCTCCTTTTCGGACTTGGATCTATTTATCCTCATACCTTGTTAGGGTCTTTTTGGATAGACTTCTCCATGATCTTTAGGGGAGTAGTTGCTTCTCGTCGTGTGTCTTGATCCTTCATATTGATTTGGATTAATGATCTTCACATCATCTTAGGATCTTTAGCAAAAAAAAAGTGAATCCTCATGCCTTGTTAGGGCCTTTTTGGATACGCCAATCTTCGCGTCCCGCTTCAATAAGTTATGCCTTGGCTATGAACTCTAATTAATCCCGAGCAACTTTTAAACGATCTTGGGCTAGAAGCTAAGTAATTTTTTAAATCGTACGACCTTATTTATTGCATTTATTTATTTACAAGTGATGGGAGAAAAAGTTCATAATTAACTCACATAAGTTAATGAAAGAATACCAAACTTATAATTAACTCTATCATCTCTCGTTCTCCACAATTTAAAATCTCAAGGAATGAGACTCGTGGATGATTAGCCTAATAAACCAATTAAGGTCTACATGGTTAAGGATACTAGCTAGAGTAAACTCGGATAAGTAAACTCGGGTTGAGTCAAAATATTCACGACGGGCCTAATATATCAAAGACGTCTAAACTCGTTAAAACCATTTTATTTATTTATTTTTGAAATGAAATATATACATACGATGCGATGATAAAAGGAAAGAAAATAAATGGAAAAACTACTAGGCCAAAATAGATCAAAAATTTGAAAAACGTTGAAAAATTTAAAAAACTTTTCGGAAAAATGGGGTCAAATTCATGGAAAAGCCCACTAAAATTCGATAGAAATCCCCCCTACACTTAAGATAAACATTGCCCTCAATGTTTAAGCATGTGGGAGAATAAACTCCCCTACACTTAGGACATTGAGTGCGTTGTTTAAATCGAGCTAAGGAAGAGACAACTAAAGTGATTACATTTATTTATATACAAGTATGAATCACAATAGCAAAAACTTATCGAAGGAAACGGGTACACGGGAAAACGGGAACACGGGTCGCGTCAAAAGTACCAAAAGTGGATCATCAAAGCATATGTCCCTACACAACATCACAACAAACAAAACAAACAACCTATACTTGGCTCCCCTCTACACTTATTGGTGGAAATGGGTGAAGGTGAAAAAGGTGGAAAGGGTGGAAAAGGTGAAAAATCTATCCTAGTTAAACGATGCTTGAGTTTTTCTTCGCGAGTCTCTAGCTCGACTCGATTTCCCGAATTAAGCATTCAAAGGAAAGCCTCGAATAGCAATACCGGGATCAAAGATCTTGTCCTCGGTCCCGGAGGAACATAATAAATGAGAGGCGGGAGGATAAGTCATGAAAGGCAAAAAAGTCCGCTCAACATACGAGAAGTATGTGAGGTCGTGATCCACGGGAGGTGGGGTGGGCAAAGCCGTAAAGGTATTAATCAAAGAATGGTCAATCTCACCTCCCGGGTCAAAGCTTTCATCCTCGTGAACGTGAATCTCTTCGATTTCTTCATCATAGATAGGCTCGTCAAACAAAGGTTTGTCGTTCCCCTCATTTAGGATTTTAGAAATTCTCTCGAAGAGATCACGATCAAGTACGAAACCATCATTCATTTGTGGGATTTGTTGATAAGTTAAATCCTCACGAATGTGGTAAACGTAATTCTCATTAGAGGAGTGTTTATTAGGTAACTCCTCGAGAATTGGATGAAAATCGATGGTAGAATCAAAAGTAATTGGCGAAGAGGCAAATGTGAATTTATCAAAATCCGAGTTCTCAAAATCAATATCAATATCAAGTTTTAAAACACCATTTGCCTTCTCATCAATACCTTGATCACAATTAAGCTCATGCGAGAAATCCAATAACACGGGATCATAAAAAGCATCCTCGTGATGGAATTTCTCGATACTTGGGGTATAAAAGTCATCACTAAGGAGTAAAGAATCCGATAAATCATTAGTATCATGGTTTTCAAAAGTCGGTCTTGGTAAAGTAGGCGAATCATCCTCATCCGATCCCGAGGAATAATTAAAAATGTAGTCGGAATCACAAGATAACTCATCCCTATCTACAAACTCCTTAGGTGTAGGACAACTTATGGGTTCTTCTTCTATGCACTCACACTCCTCAAAAATTGGTTTCTCAAAACATGTCTCGCTAAGAGGATTGAAAGAAAGCATAAAGTCATTTGAAGGTGTAGGTGAAGGAGGCATAAAAGAAATGGGGTCATCAACGGGTAATGAAGGCTCAAGTGTAATCTCGGGAATTTCCTCAATAGGAGAGCGAATTGTATCCGTGGGTGTCAACACCGGAGGGTGAGTAAAACTCATGATAGTCTCCGGGCCTTGTCTCTCCTTTATTGGCGGAGAGATGGAAGGATCCACAGTGGGAACATCACTACTAGTAGTGGTGTTAGCCTCAATATCATCACTCAAAGACGGCTCAATATCAAATTGATCATGATAGGTTTCTAAAATGAGCATGAATTTCCTATCGGTGGACTCTTGCATTTGTCTAGTAGATTCTAGCATTTCTTCCATGATTTTCTCATGTTCGGTCAATTTTTGTAGAATCAAGTCCATTTGAGGGTTGTGCATGTCCATTTGATTAAAGTTTTGAAAATGGTCGTCATTTGGAAAACCTTCATTATTTGAAAACCCTTGATTTTGAAATTCCCCATAAAACCGTTGATCATATTGTGGTGGGTCACTATTTGTAGGAAAACTAGGGGAGCCAAAATAAGTATTAGTATCATAACACATACTTTCCTCATTATTATAAACCTCCTCATAAGTTTTATCACAACTAAAATAAGCATGAGGCCCACCACAAGTCGAACACTCCTCGGACATAATCTTATAACGCTCTTCTTGCAAGATTTCCCAAATCGGACGATTATCCATAGTAGTGTCGAAAGAAAACGAAATAACAATAATTATTATGCTACGTAATATATTATAATAAAAGAAAAATCTTTTTGTATTTTTTAGGAAAATATATATATATATAATAAAATTTCGATAGAAATCGAACTAAAAATTAACACTAATACGTAATATTTTTGGTGTAATACTTTTAGGAAAAAGTATTACTGTTGGATTTTTTTAAATTTTTTTGGTGCAATTCTTAGGAAAGAAATTGCTTTTGTGATTTTTTAATTTTTTGTATTTTTAAGTTTTTGATTTTTTTGTATTTTTGATTTTTTTTTTTGTGCAAGAAAATTAACGTTCAAGAAGAACGGATCCCAAAATCCAAACGTCTTCACGAAAAATCGTCAATCGTACGAGCGAAGCGGCAGCGGCGCCATTTTAATAAATAGATTTTGAATACCCTTTTTTATTTCTATTTTCGTTCCTCGACTCACTCGAATTTGATTTCCGGTTTTACGTTTCAACTTAACTTGTTTTTGGTAAAATCTCTTTTCGGGTATTTTTAAACTAATTTAAAACTATTAAATGAAAACTAATTTAATTAACTATTTTAAACTATTAATTTGAAAATAAACTTAAAACTAATTAAAAATTGTAACTAATTGAAAATAAAAGTAAATTTATCTAAACTAATTTAAAAGTAGATTTGAAATAAAAATAAAATTTATTTTAAACTTTAAACAAACCAAGATTGAAGACTTTTAAAATAAACTAAATTAAAAATCTTATTGAAAATTAACTTTAAAAATAAAACTATTTAATAAAAACTTTTTATATCTAAAATCTATTTTTAAAGAAAGCTATAAAAAAAACTTTATAAAACTAATTTTAAAACTAATAAGAATTTAAACTAAATTTAAAAGTAATTAAAAATTAAAATATATTTTTTTATCTTTTTTTTTATATTTTTTTAAAAGAAAAACTGAATAAAAAAAAAGTTTAAACAAACTTTTTGAATAAAATTAATAACTCTAAATTTGATTTAAACTAATAAATTGAAAACTGCCTCCCTAATTTGACGCTATATTAATGACACGATGAGAACTATAACACAAATGAATATGTAGCACAACGGTTGAGGTGTTTGACTGGGGAACGAGAGGTCGAAGGGTCGAATCCCACCAGTGTCAAATTTTGCTTTATATTTTTTAATATTCCTTTGGAACTTTGATATTTGGACAGAAAGTCAAAAACTGAACAATTGTTTCAGTTTTCTTTAAGCAAAAAAAATCAGTAAAGTAAGCACAAAAATAAGCAGAGTATGCAGTTACCAAATAAGCTATTAAAACTGAATAATCTAAATACTAAATAAGCTAAAACAGGAATTAAGCAGATAACATAATAAGCAGATTCAAAACTACTGAAAATGAACAGATCCAACCAAAACTTAAACAAGCTCCCATCCAAATAACAAACTAAACAGACTATTATCAAACATAAAGCAGATAAGCTGGAAAGTAGGCAAGACGAATAAGAATTTAGGATTATCAAATAAGCAAACCGAAACAAGCAGATCTAAACAACCCGAATAAGCAGATCTACTAAACTTCTCTAAACCAAAATGAAATAAGCAAAGGTAAATAAGCAGTCCTAACAACTAATGAAACTTAAGCAGTAAAAATAACTAACCACACAAACAAATAAAAATAAGCAGATAGTTACATAAACCAAATAGATTATAAGGCAAAATCAATCTAAAATAAACAAAACAAAGGCAGATTTTATAACCTACAAAGCAGACTCAAATAAGATATAATCCAAACAAAAAAAAACTATAACAAGCGTAGATTAACAAATTAATAAGATAGACTAACTAAATAAACATAAGCATAGTATCAAATCAAAACTAACAACAAGTTTAACCAACTTAAAACATAAAAAATAAAATAGAAAATAGAACCTGATGATGATAGCCTTTGAGAAGAAGGGTGAGCGCTGAGCCCCCTTTTAAAACGAATCAAACACCACCATTAAACTTCAACATCAACTCGAATCCACCATCATAAGCTCTCGAACAAACAGTACCATTTTTTTTATTTTTTTTTAAATATTTCGAATAGTAAAAATTAAAGTAATCAAAGCAGATTAAATATGAAATTAAATTTAGACTGAAAATTAAATGAGACAAGAATAAATTTAAACTAACTTTTTCATTAATTAAAAATAGAGAGTACAAAACTGGAATTTGAAAATTACAATAAACCTAATTCTATTTTGCAGAAAATTAAATCTAATTAAATCTACTCCTAATTTATTTAAAAAACTAAAAAAAATAAAGTAAAGCTTGATCTAGAATTACAAGATGTGAGGGTTTTATAGGCAACCCCAAACCTGTTGGTGAAGATTGGTGCCCACGGCTTCAAATCCAGATCGTTCTTTAATCTTCTCTCTCTTTTTCTTTAAATCAACGGCTGAGATAACACCAGGGGTCACACGGATCACCCTCGTGGCATGTTTGTGTTTCTTTGTGTTAGTTTGCATCTGATGTGGAGTTATATGATTGGTGGAGTGGGGGATTTGTTGTTGTCACAGCCAATCAAAGAACAGATTGGGGCCACGTCACCTGCTCTCTCCCCATCTCCAACATCCGAAAAACTTGGGGAATTAATTCCCTTCACGTGAATTACACGCTCCAAGTGAAACCCTCAATTTGTTTATTACTTCCTTGTGATTAGGGTTTGAAACAGTAAAAATTTATCTGGTTATTCATTTGTGGGAGAGAGAGTTTGGTGGGTTTCACTTTGTTTGTATCGAAAAATATGGGGAGTGGGTAACAGATACACGTGTGGCTTTTGACTGGGTTTTATAAATTGTGAGGTGAGGTAATTTTCGGGGTTACGTTTGTTGAGGGAGTGAGTTAATGGAGTTGACCAAGTAAAATTGAATTGGTATTCAATTTTAATTAAACCGTGTGTCATGTGGGGCTGGGGTAAAACAATAAATCGTGTATGTTGACACGTGTAGGGGATAAAGTTGAGGTGAGGGAGTAAAGTTGGGTGTAGACACGTGTGTGTCAAGTTGACCAGAGAGGGGAGGTGAATTTATGTTTTGTTTGAGTAATTGTTTTAAAAACGTGAGGTGTGAGGGTTGGTTTGACCAAAATAGTTTGACTGGAGAGTATGACCGAAAATGAATAGACTTTTCAGTGAATTGCATATTGGCTTGGGCATCCGTCTTAATTAAACAAAAATGGGCTTGGCCCATTTTTGTTAAACAATTCCCATCTTCCAAACGTAAATCATAAGCAAATGGGCTATATTGGGCTTTTAATAAAAACTTTATATCTCATAAATGGGCCTTTGAGCCCATTAACCCAAATGTGGGACCCATTTGGCCCAATTACTTCAAAAAGATTTAATCCGCTAAAAATCGAGCTTGCATTTGGCTTTCTTGATCGTTTCTTCAAAACCGTGTCGGTTTAGCCGGATTTCGTGATCTTGGGCACACTTTTGGTCTTTTGACTTTGTCTTCGTCTCTTTCTTGACTTTTCTTCAACATTTTACCGTGAAATCCCGTGTTTTCTTTCCTTTTGATCTTTTGCACCTATTTCACACAAAAACACAAAACCACGCGTAATTCCGACTTTTAAGATATAAAACACATGATTAGGTCTTGTTTTTCCTTGATTTTAGTGGCAAAAGGATAAGTGTTTACACACTTATTAGTTAGTGGCTCAGGGATATACACAAGAGGAGGGGATAGAATATGAGGAGGTCTTTGCACCAGTTGCAAGGATTGAAGCTATAAGGATCTTTTTAGCCTATGCATCCTGCATGGGCTTCACTGTCTATCAAATAGATGTCAAGAGTGCCTTCCTCTATGGAACTATTGTTGAGGAGGTATATGTGATGCAGCCTCCTGGTTTTGAGGATCCAGAGAATCCAGACAAGGTGTATAGAGTCAAAAAGGCTATGTATGGTCTTCATCAAGCCCCTAGAGCATGGTATGGTACTTTGTCCACTTACTTGGTGGACAATGGATTCAAGAGGGGCACCATAGATCAGACACTATTTACAAAGAAGAAAGGCAAGGATGTGTTGCTTGTCCAGGTCTATGTTGATGATATCATATTTAGGTCTACTGATCCAAAGATGAGTGAGGATTTCTCCAAGCTTATGACAGAAAAATTCAAGATGAGTGCTATGGGGGAGATGAACTTCTTTCTTGGTTTACAAGTTCAGCAGAAAGAAGATGGTATCTTCATCTCCCAGGATAAATATGTGGCTGAGATCTTGAAGAAGTTTGGCTTTTCTCCACATGAAAAGAGGGCTACTACTCCTATGGATAGAGAACACCCTTGGGGAAAGATTCGAGATGGGAAAGATGTTGATGTCAGGCACTATAGATCCATGATTGGATCCTTGATGTATCTTATAGCCTCCAGACCTGATATCATGTTTGCTGTGTGTGCATGTGCACGCCATCAAGTGACTCCCAAAGAATGTCACCTTTATGCTGTGAAGAGGATCTTTAGGTACCTAAGATGCTATCCTGGTCTTGGTTTGTGGTACCCAAAGGATTCACCATTGGAGCTGATTGCCTATTCATATAGTGATTATGGAGGTGATAAATTTGATAGGAAGTCCACAACTGGTGGATGTCAGTTTCTTGGGAGCAGGTTGATATCTTGGCAATGCAAGAAACAAACAGTGGTGGCTAATTCTACAACTGAAGCTGAGTATGTGGCTGCAACTGCTTGTTGTGGACAAGTTTTGTGGATTCAGAACCAGCTGTTGGACTATGGGTATAATTTCATGCATACCAAGATATTTGTTGACAATAACAGCACTTTATGCATCATTAAGAATCCTGTACATCATTCTAAAACTAAACACATAGAAATTAGACACCATTTTATAAGAGATTGTTTTGAAAAAGGTTTAATACAACCAGATAGGGTTGACACTGAGGAAAATGTGTCAGATTTACTAACTAAACGTTTTGATGCTGGGAGGTTTCAATACTTGGTAACAAGTATTAGAATGGTCAATCTCACATAATATGTGTTTTGAAGTCTTTTTGTAAAGTATGTACAGGATGATGCATTGTTATTAGTCTTATTGATGATTTAGATTTTCCACTATATTTTTCTAACGCTGACAAAGGTTACTTGGACGCTGATAAGTGTTTTTGTAACATTGTCAGCAATATAATTGTCTAACGCTGACAAAGCTTCTCTCAACGCTGTCATGTGTTTTCGGGGCGTTGTCAGCAACAATGTTAGTTTTGTGGTTTCCAATCTAAATGTGCAGATGGTGTTAGCAGTATACCATTGGATACAGAGTTGCTTATGGATCAATGGAGAATCATTTGGACAAGTTTTTATTTATGGATGATGGTTGGAATTTTTAATTCCTATCTTGACATAAATTTTTATGTTCATGCATATTTTTGGCAACTTATGTATCATAGTTTAAGGGGAGGTTTTAGGAACCTTTAGGATGTTCGGGTATCCATCTGATACTCTTATCACAATTCTAGATTGTGTCCACAGGTGAGTATGAGTTAGTTTTACTAAATCATGAGGCACTGTAGCATGCAAAGTTGTTATACTATGCATGCTGCCAAGACATTTTTGGCCTAGAATTGGTTGTGGTCTGTTGGGAGACTTAGGAATAATTTTGTTATGGAATTTACCTGGGAGTAACAAGGAATTTTGTAAGGTAACTTGGTTGTTAAGAGTTTTGGTTAGCAAGGGACACTAGAGGACTGTTATGTCTATCTTGCTTAAGCAAGTGTGCATAACTGGACAGTGCTTGCCGCCCTATAATAATTATCAGCTTTTTGGTTATCTTCTCTAGGATAAATTACTTTGTTAAGGTCATTTTTCATTTTTAAACATTTTTATTTTTGGACGCTGACAAGTATATTTCCAAGCGTTGTTGTGACCAATTTAGACGTTGACATGGCTTTAGGCAAACGTTGACAAGATTATAGCCGTTGGGCGTTGATAGGTTATTTTTGACCGTTGACACTCAGTGGGTCCTACCCAGTTGTTACTTTTTGACATATTTTTAGGCCGTAATTTTGGGAGTTGTTACTTTTCATTTAATGCATGAGATAAACTTATAATTTTTCAATATTTTCATGATTGCTTTTTGAAAATACTTGCCTATTTTTGGGCCAATCACATGCATTTTCTTCTCCTATAAATTTGGCTCCTATTTTTAAACAGGGTATCTATAATTCTTGTCTAACACAATTTTCTCTTATCAACTTCATCTTCATCAATCAATTTTAACAACTTTCAACAATGGCACCAAAGTTTAAACCATCAGAATTGGAATTGGGTTTCAGAACTCAACACAACATGATCGCGTATCTTGAAGCTGATGATGCTCTATTTCCTCAATACACACAAATGGTGGCGTATTTGAACGCATCCCCTCTACGGTATGCTCTTTCTCATGCTCCACTCATTCCAGTCACACATATTAAACAGTTTTGGAACACTGTCAGTTCTTCAACAGTTAATAGAGTGACTACATTGACTTCTATTGTTCATGGGAGACCTTGGGTGGTTACTGAGGCTTTGGTACGCCAAGCCTTGCATCTTGATGATGCTGATGGTATAGCCACCCTTCCCATTAATGAAATAGAACAAGGGCTAAGGGCTTTGGGATATCCTTTTCCTGATGAAGGTACTCTAAACAAGTATCATAAATAGGAGTTTCCCCCAGCCTAGAAGTACCTCATATATGTCCTCCTTCAATGTTTGAGTCCCAAATGCACTACACAAAATGAGATCAATAGATCTATTTCTAGTGCTATTGTGTGCATTGCAACAGGGCAAAAATTTAATTATTCAAAAATGATTTTTGAGGGCATGTGTAAAAATAAGGGGAACAAAATGACTTTAGCTTATCCCCGATTTTTGCAAATGGTTTTTGATGTTCAAGGATACTGCACAAGGGATCATAATGATTTTTATGAGATCCCTGTGCAAGAGAAAGCTATTTTTATGAAGATGAACTCACCACCCCATCGTGACCTACCCTTAACCCAAGCTATGCTTCCTGTTATTGCAGCAGCACAACCCCAACCAGACCCCCAACCCCAAATTGACCCAATACCTGAACCATTACCTTCCCCTGAACATATGCAACTTGACCAAGAACCCTTCAACGCTGACACATTAAATGTTGGCGTTGATGTGCCTATTTCCAACGCTGACACACAACCTTCACAAACCCAAACACCCCTTAACCAACCCACATCCACCCAATCTTCCACACCATCTTCCACACCCCCTGAATATAGGTTGATGAAACGCCAAAGGACTATGGGAGTGTTCTTCTCTGGTGGTCCTAGCCATGTAGCAGAGAGAACCACCACCACAAGTGTGGCTGGTGACATGGATGAGGCTGGGACTATTGGTTCTGGCTTAGAAGCTGGCCAAGGCAGTCCCACCATCATTAAGTCCTCATCCATGCCCAATGAATCTGACTTGGGAGGTCAAATCCCCATTTTAGAAGAGGGCAGACTGGAACGAATGACTCTTATGGAATTGACGGCAGTCTGCATAAGCTTGCAAAAGCAAAATGCAGACTTAGTACAAGTTGTCAGCTCACAAGGCCTTGAACTCAAGGAATTGAGGGAGAGGATTGTTGTTTTGGAGACTGCAAGTGCAAGGAGAGGAGTGGAGGAATCTTCCAAAGGGGAGGAAGATCCACTAAATCTGAGTGATAAGGGCAGCCATGATGGTCAATCTTTGGATGTTGCTGAGGCCCTTACAACATTGAAGAAACAAACAGGTTTTGATACGTCCTTAGTTTCTCCTGCCAACTTGAATTTATCATTTACAGCCATGTTGAGGGAGATTGCAAGAGGCGTTGAGACAGGGAATTTGGGCGTTGACAAGGAGAATTTGGACGCTGACAGAAGAATTTTGGGCGCTGACACAGCTAAATTGGGCGTTGACAGACCTGCATATGAGGGTAATGTATCCCAGTCATCATCCATCATCAAGGAGATTTCTTCACAGGTATCACCGTCTACCTTACCAACAATTGATCCACTAGATAAGGGTAAGAGTATTATGGTAGAAGAGATTGTTCCAAAGGATGCAGATCAAGTTGAGTTTGATAGAATATTGGCTGCACAAATCATGGAACAAGATAGAAAGGAGGTGAAAGAGTCACCATTTGTTGTTACTTCAGAAGAAGGAAGTGATGGAGCTAGCTCAGACTCAAGTGTGATGATCATAGAACCAGAAAGACTTGAGTATGGAGAGGAGTTGGCAAAGGAGAAATTGAGAGAACTGAAATTGCAGGTTGACTTTGACATACCAGAGGTGGTTCAAATGTACAATGCTTGGGAAGAAAGATGTATGGAGAATCCACACTTGACCACTTCAGATCAGATATGGGGTTTGGAGATTCTCCTCAGAGTTTAGAAGGATTGCCAGGTAATTTTGAAACACAAGGCAAGTAATATTCTCTCAGAGTTGAAAAGGGATAGAAGGGAGCTATACTGCATGTTGCTCAGATGTCATGGAGTAGGATGGACTTATCAGAAATTGAGGGCATTGACACTTGATGAGTTGGAATGCAAGGATTATCCCATGTGGGTGAGAGTGCAGGAAGCAAACACTCTCCGACTTCTTTCTGATGAAAGGAAAGAAGAACTTGCAGAAGAAATGGAACTCAAGAAAGCTATGTTTGTTCCCAGACCAGTGAAGAAGGGAGTTTCTCTTGAGTTTCCCAAAGATATGGATCCATTGTATCCAAGTGAAGCTATCATAAGAAAGAGCCTCAATCTCTCACCATTAGAAGCTTAAGACATGGTCCAAGTGTTACCTCTAGATTCTAGGAATCCAATTGTGAGCTATGAAGAAGATGAATGTGGATTCTGGAAGATTGACAGATATAGAAAAGAGGTACACACTTTCACCACTCTCATATCTTGGTTTGCAAGTTGTGATAGAGAAGACTTGGTGGACCTATGGAGGTTGCTGGAGACCAAGTATGAGGCTGAAGCACCAACTTCAGTTAATGGAACAAAACTGTGGTCCACATTCAAAAGAATGTGTGGACCAAAAGATGAGGATCCTGCTTTTGGAAGGATCTTGAAGATGACCTCAGTGGTCTTCAATGGAGATTATATTCAGCTGCTGGTGTTTACCATTTGAGTTCTACAAGGTTTGCTGAGTATCTACTTGTGGATGGTCAGTATTTCATATCTAAGGCTATTTTGGAGAAGATGAAGGACACTCAGCTGGAAATTGATTATTCAAGTGACGTGGCAAAAGACTTGATCAGATTTATTCATTACCAATATGAGAAGGTTTGTAAGATTCCTCCTAGTCCTTAATGCTTATTCAGAAACTTGATCATAAGAGTGGATATCAAGTTTAGGGGAGGATTGTTGGGAATAAATTAAGGCCAGATCACTTGAGCGCTGACAAGAGTAAAACAAGCGTTGACAAGAGCAAAACAAGCGCTGACAACTCAAGCGTTGACAAGACAAAGTCAAGCGTTGATACATTGAAGACAAGCACTGATGGGAAGATATACTCTACGCGTTTATTGTATTCTAGATTACTTCTAGTAAAGATAGGAACAACAATGTATTTTCTATATTTATCTTTACCTAGAATAGCTGATACGTAGATTATTGTACAAGGCTTCTTATGTCTATAAAAGAAGACCTTTAGGTTAATGTTTCATATAAGTTTTCATTCGTAAACTACTTTTATTGTAAGCAAGTTTGATATCATTAATCAAAGTGAAAGTTTGTTTATATCATTGTGTGTTCTTGTTTAAGTGTTAATTCCGCATAACACTTAGATTATCATAAGCATATACAAAGGTTTCTCTAAGTGTATTACTTGATCTAATCTCGTATACATAAAGCTAAATCGATCTAAGTTTGGGATCAACAACAAATAGCTTTCATTATGAAGCAATACAAGAAAATCTACAAACCCACCAACAACAACCTCAGAACATCATCAAACACGAGGAACAACTATGCTAAAAGTTCTCCAAGGTATGACACACGAAGGCGTGCTGAGATTCCTCCAAAGTATAATCGACAACTCGCTAAGTATGGTAATTAGAGGGTTGCTACTGTTGTTGGAAATAGGCAAACTGTTGGTACTCAAGTTGTGCAACAAAGTGGAATTTAGTGTTTTAACTGCAGAGGTTTTGGGCATTTGGATAGGGAATGCCGGTAGCCAAAAAGGGTTAAAAATTATGGTTATCATAAGGAAAAGATGCTGCTATACAAGAAGATGGAAGCTGGGATCAAGTTATCAGCTGAGGAAGGAGAAATGCTTGACAACATAGACGATGAACTCTCAGACCAAGAACTCGAGGCACATTATTCATACATGGCAAAGATTCATGAGGTACTTAATGTAAAACCCGCTTTAAAATACTATGAACAGTACACATGAACAGTGACTACATGAAAATACGGTAAAATTAATACTTTACATTTATAATATAATCCACGTGTCATGATATTTAATAACATGTAGTTACGTATATATTATAAATGTGTTAAGTACATGACATATAAAAATCACGATAACTAAACATGAACGATCACGTAAATTATTGAACTCAGGAAAACTACGGGTTACCCCGTGGGCTCCCTATGTGCCGCGGCTAGACAAAAAGGAAAGGGAAAGATGGGCTTTGGCCCATGACCAACAAAACACAGGGAAAAATTAATCATAATTTAGGTTTACAAAAAAAGTTCTCCCTTGCCTCCTTTTGCTCTATTGCCACCGGCCACATCAAGAACAAGAAACAAACCGGACTATTTTGCTATTTAATTATTGTGTGTACGTGATCCGGATCTCATAACCTTTTTCCTACACGTGTTCGGTAAATAAAAAACCTTTTCTTTTTCTTTTAGTTCTTATTGAATTCATGTTCTTATTTAATTAATCTTAAAAACAAGTAAATAAAACATGAGGATTAATTAAACATGGAAGAAGAGGGTGTTTGGTTGTGTTTGTGGTTCGGCCGAGGCACCACCGAGAGCCAAAGGGCTCTCGGCTTGCATTGATCAACACCACCGAGACCACAAGGGGTCTCGGCTTGGTTGGTCTTGGCTCGAGCGACACAAGGAAACCCCGACCGAGTGTCGGGGTGGGGCTTTGTTTTGGACCGAGTGCCAACCGAGACCTATAGGGTCTCAGTGGGGCTTCTTGGGCTAGTAGTAGGAACCGAACAACATAAGCAGGGGGGATCGGGTTGAACCGGTGTGAACCGTGAGCCACCAGTGGCAACCGGCTAGCCGGTCTAACCACTGGTGGGGCTGTTTTGGCTCGGCTTATGTGTAATCCCGGGCTTCAGGCTCGGGTTAACTTTTAAAAAACACGGGTTCGGGTTTCGGGATAATTATTAAAAATCAAAAAAATATGTTTATTTAAATTATTACTAGACTTGTTATGTAAAACCCGCATGCTTTTACCATGAATAGTGCCCTTAAGATCGTACGTCCTAGATTAAAACTTACCTTATTCAGTATTGATCACATTCATGTGCTATTAATCAAGTAAGTACATACGTGTATAACATGATAAGTATCGTTTACGTACGAACTCATGATAAGCAGTTAATAAGTTTTCACGGGAACATAATTAAATCATGATCACCATTAAAACACGAACTAAAATAATCACGTAAATACATATAATATAATTACGAGCATAAATAAATACGTTAAGGTACGGTAAATATTTAGCGAGAACACACTAAACACGAACACCAATAAACACGAATAAACACGTAACAAATTAAAACACGTAAAACACGAACACGAGAGCACACTATAATATTTTAGACACGGAAAACAATTGGGTTACCCCTTGTGGGCCCTATATCCATGAAATTAGGAAGGTAAATGGGCCAAGCCCATCAAGTTTTACATGAAAGGGGGGTAAAGGTAAAAAACTTGATTCATTTTTTCACTTTACAAGAAATTAAACAAAAACATAAAAATAGTTTTCTCCTCCTTCTCCTTTACCTTTTGTAGCCGCCACCCATAAGAACACCAAAGAGGTGTTCTTGTTGATTTTGATCTTGAATAATTGTACAAGTGTTCGTGTTTGTTCATCCTCTATTGATCCACACATTCGGTATACCTTTTTAACCTTTCTTTTTAATTATTTCTTTGATTTGATTTGGTAAAATTAATAAGAACATGATGTTTTTAAAAACCTAATTAAAAACATTTATTAAAACATGTATTT
This sequence comes from Glebionis coronaria, assembly GCA_025667525.1. NCBI lineage: Eukaryota > Viridiplantae > Streptophyta > Magnoliopsida > Asterales > Asteraceae > Glebionis > Glebionis coronaria. The sequence continues at coordinate 336,642,453 of CM046880.1, read as the reverse complement.
GATTAAGGGGTAAATTAAAAAGGGTGTTTATGGGTGTTTTAGTTTGGCCGCCGCCTAGCCCGTGCCCTAGGGGGTCACGGCTTGGTCATTAAGCCACCACCGAGACCATATGGTCCCGGTTTGGTGGTGTAGGTCCCACGGCAGCAAGGAACCAAGGGGAACCCCGATTTGGTTCGGGGTACGGTGTCGATTTCATGCCCGGTTCACGGTTCGTTGGTTAAATCATGATTTATGCTACATGTTAATATTATGAATTATGAACTTAGGATATAAATTAATTAATAACATGAGATATTAATTAAACCATGACTTAGGTTATTTCTTAATTATTAATTTAGCATGATATTAATTTAACCTAAGTATTTTTATGTTATAAGTTATAATTAAATTAATTATTTAAAACATGCTTATAATTAATTAATTTAGACATGACTTAGGTTATATTATTAATACATATTAATATACATTTTAACCTAAGTAATTTATTCCATTTTAATTAAAACATGTTATACTTTAATTAAAATGCTTAACCTATAGTTTAATTAAAATGCATGAAATAATAATGAAACTATACACTATATCATATGACTTAATAAATAAGCTTATAAACACTTAGAATTATATTTTAGCTTATGCAACCAGCTTAATTCTAATTATGGAAACTTCTATTTATAGAAACTTAATTAAATAAGGAAACTAATCTAATCATGGAAACCTTCTATATATGGAAACTTATTTAATTAAGGCAGCTGATCTATTTTTGGAAACTTTCTATTTTTAGAAACTGATCTATTTTAAGCAGTGAATTCTATTTTTGGGAACTTTCTATTTTTGGAAACTTTCTATTTTTGGAAACTTTCTATTTTTGGAAACTTTCTATTTTTGGTAACTTTCTATTTTTGGAAACTTTCTATTTTTGGAAACCTGCTATTTTTGGAAAGTTACTTATTATTACACAGCAAGTATAATAATACATGAATTACCAGTAATACTTTATCAGATTAATCAGAGTACAAGGTAAACACAGATAGGGCTTTAAACAGTAAACCATGACCTGAAACATACAAAGTAAGCTAAGATGAGACATAAAACCCAGTACGTAATCAGTGATTCGATACTTATACACGTGTGTATTCATGTAGCGTTAGTGATCTAGAAGTAGGAGTCTTTCTTCCGTTCATTCACTGGACTTGAGGTACGGATTCCCGTCCTTTCAGTATGGACATTCTTTCCTTATTAGGATTTCCTCGTATGCAGCCAACTGTTTTCCCCAGTATTTGTTTTATTGTTTTGAACTGCTTATGTTTAATTAGCATAATCTATAGCCATATACAAGCATGACCAGTTTCACCTAGTTATGGAGGTACCATAACCATAACATTGGAGGCACCAATGTTATGACTTCCCCACGGCGGAGTGATTGCTCGTGGCGTCCCTTTCAGTTTTGGCCATATTATTATATCATGTGGGGCGTATGGGTGCATCCTAGTTACATGTTTTATTCAGTATTTCATGGTGAATGTGTTGTGTGCCTTGCATCCTTCACAAGGAGTTGATCCCTCCTACCCAAACCAGTATATTAATTAGAGGCATCCCCTCTAATCAGCATGATGAGGTCACCCCTCCAAGTATTCATGCACGTGACCTTTTCATGACCTATATGGGCTATGGTATATTTATGTTAAAACAGTTTTCATAAGATAAACATAAGGCTTTTCAAACTATAAAACCAGTTTTCTCAATACTTAACCAGTCTACTCAGAACTTAGTCTTCCGCTGTTATATGTTACATGCTTATCCTATTTCATGCTATATTGTATATTCGTGCACTGAGCGTTTTGCTCAGCCGTTACTTTCCTTTCCATGTCCCAAAACGGCAGGTACCCAAGACTCGAGCATTTGGAGGACATGCATAGGATGGAAGCTGCCATAGACTTCTTCTCCTGTTTCCTTCATATATTTATGCTTGTTTAGTCTTTCATTCAGTTCATTTACTTTCTTATGTTTTGGGCTTATGTTTGGGAACCGATGTTTGATTCCGGTTTTCCCTATGGTCATGTATGTTTTACTACATATTACCTTGCATGCTTTGATGACACGCCATAATTACGCGTGACATTCCATTTATCAAAATGGGGTGTTACAATTATGGTATCAGAGCCAAGGCTTCGACCTGTAGGCTCTAAAACTCGACCTGTGACTAGTGGGTAGTCACCAGGAGCTTCCTAAGCCAACGATTGTTATTCCACGTATTGATGTTTCAGCGCGTTGTTGTTTTAACCATTATGTTTTCAGCACCTTTTTTGTTTTAGCCATGACGTTTTCAGCACCTTGTTCTTTTCACCATGATGTTTTCACCAGTATCGTCTTACTAATATGGAATGAACAACCGTCATCCATACTTAGTTATGTGTCATTGTCTATGCATGATGTTCCTCATGAACTGTGATGATGTGGACTGACCCCAGTAGTTCATAATTTTCACATAAAATTTTTTTTTTCTGTTAAGTTTTGACAATGACTTTCAATTATTATGTTCCATGCATTCATGCATTTATATCATATGTCATCTGTTGCAGGAATTTTGACTAAGTAATGGTTGGTACAGGACTGGCCCTATTTAGTCGCATGTGCTTTTATCGAAACTTTTAACTTTGGGACCGACCCATAGGCGTCCCCTCGCCATGTCTTTTGTTTTGGAACCGACCCATAGGCGTTCCCTCGCACATATAAAGGTTTTATAAACTATATTACGCATTCATGCACTGTTTTTCTTGCATAAAATTTTCTCATGATTTAAAATTGGCATAAAATTTTTTTTTCATGTCCCATCATAAGTTATTATGCCTTTATGTCAAGTATGCCTTCATACTGTCATGGTTAACTTCAATTTCATGCTGATTATGTTATACACTTTTTTCGTAATAGATGGTTTCATGTTTCCTCATGATAATTCCGTCTTCATGTTGATTATGTTTCACGCCTCTTTTGTTATTTACGTTGTCCTGCAAGACATTGTTAGATTTCTTGAATCATGCTTTCATGATAGTCATGGTTGGTTTCCATTGATCATGCTGTCAGGCAAGTCATCGTTGAATTTTGTGTAACCACACTTTAGCGTTTCTCTATGCAACCAGAATGATGTCTATGCTAATATTGCCAGGTTATCATGATGGTTTTCCTAACCGTTTAACCGGTTTACTTTCCTTAAATCATGACAAATGATCGAGGCCATACCGATCATTTCATGTGCATTCCATGTGTACTCCACGTACCGTATTTCATGTGTATTACATGTACCTTAATCCATGTGTATTCCACTTGCAATACTTCACGAGTATTCGCTAGTCGATTCTAAATCATCTCAGGCGTATGTTCACTTGCTGATATTCTACAAGGTTGTCGATGCCGCTCATAGCTTGGAGATGTTACTGAAGGTTGATGCTGCTGATGTTGGGAGACGCTACGAGATGCTGATGCTGATGCTGTTCACAACCTGGAGATCCTAAAAGACGAAGACAAAGGCGTCGGAGCAAAGCAATTGGACGAGAAGATGTTTCACCATCAGACGATTCCCATCGATCATTTTCCCTATTTTCTTAGTACATGTCACACGTCATTCGGCTGTCATTTCAACCATATGAGTGCAAACCGGGACCAGCCGGCCACTCAGCTGAATAGTTACATGAATCACGGTCATGATAATGGCCGTCATGGAACTGACAAACAGGATGATAGTAACCACTACCATGACATAAAATATCCTAGAAATCGCAACCGAGGCTCTGGCCGCGGACGTGATCAGACATACAAATGATCAGTAGTACAACCGATCCGCCAATTTTGGCATAATAACCTTATATTGTGGTTATATTTGTTTCACATCTCGAGACACGTGTCAAGACATCAGCCAAGACACATGTCTCACGTATACCTCCTGAAGACACATGTCAAGACACCAGTCAAGACATATGTCATGCTTATTGTTCCAAGAAACGAGTCAAGACACATGACTCACGTCCAACTATGGAACATTTCTAAGGAATTCAGGTTACCCTCCAAGGGTATATCTATGTTGTTGTGCCATGTATTAATCAGGCCACAAGAATTTCAATACCATTATCGGCGCATCAGTGAGAACTGTCACGTTGCCGATGTCACTTTCATTTCTTTCACCATATTTCATACGATTCATGACCATGAAGGACGTCTTTCGTATTCTCCATGTATACGAAGATTTTCCTTCAGCTTAATGATAAGATCCAAGTTGCTAACGCATTTGCTTGGACAGACACGAGATGAATTTCATCCTGATTATGGACTATGAACAACACACCATGCTACGATTCATAATTATGTACAGTAATGTGCAGGCTCCTAAATACATTCAGCTTGATTTTCCATCAGGAAAATCTGTACAAATTATCTATGCTTACAAGCATGTGAGTTGTTACCCATGGTCGCTAAAATTTTCTAGCCGTCAATAAGACACGACTATTTAAGTCCTGTTACGCATAGCCAGTTGATTATTCCAAAAGCTTCCCATACATTCCAAAAGAACCTACAAGGAGAAGCACGGTACCATGAGATTATGTGTTGACTACCGTCGACTTAAACAAATCACCATTCATGACCGTTATTCTCCTCCACGTGTTGACAACATGTCCAATCAACCTTATAATGTTAATCACTTTTCCAAGATCGAACTCATGATCATGCTGCCAACAGTGACGAGTGAAAGAGCAGGACATGTCCATGACTGATATTCATGCACGACTCGGTTATGCTAGATTTATGATTTTGAATTAGTCTCATCAATGCTCCAACAGCATTATGGATCTAATAAATTGAGTTTCCATGAACTCCTAAGCAAATTCATCAGCATTTTCATTGAGAACTACCTGATTTTCTCTAAGTCTGGAGAAGAGCAGGAATACCAGATCAGCATTATGTTGTAAATTCTACGACAGGGGAAATTTCACCCGAGAAAATTTACAATATCAACCCTGTTTGATTACAGTGACATGCTGGATCACACGGATTTGCATGGTTAATCTTAACATGACTCAGCTTATGCGTAAAGGTGAGAACCCTACACTTCGTTAGGTGTCCCAAGAAAATCCTACGCTAAGAGAAGTCTAAATTCTGAGACTTATAGTTTCACTAACTCCTATGTATCCGGTTTCTATGAAACAGGATCCAGTTAAGTTCATACCTAGAAACCTGTCACACCAGCAGGTTAAGATAAAACACATGCATACTAGTAGCTACCTCCACCGGGAACACTTTCCGAATGGGAATAGTACAGTAACCCCATGGAATTATCAACTGTTGATCAACTCTACCAAATCCTTGCATCCGCGAAGATTTCACAGTAGTAGACTTTCAGATATTTCAGCCAAAGATCATACGATCACTTGACCTCTTTCGGATATCAGATTAGATTTACACTCATATTCAGATTCATTTTCTTACGATCATGCCTCCAGCCAACCTCATGATTTCCTTCAGTATTCACGTTCAAGAACTATTCATGTTCATGATTGTATTCTAGCTTACGATGTAACTCCCAATTTCATTTCGGGAAGTTATAGGAACTTGGGAGACCAGACTTAAGTTTAATAACTTTCCATCCTCAGACAGACATTTCACGTCACACTTCGCGTCTTGCCCATACCATTTAGCATTGTCATCTAAGTTATTCTACGTTCATGATATGTTCCCATATCATGGATCGCGATATGTTTACTCATACTACCAAATTTTCACGTATTCAGTTCAAAATTTTCACGTATTCAGTTCAAATTTTCATGTATTCCGTTCAAATCTTCATGTATTCCGTTCAAAATTTTTCACGTATTCCGTTCAAAATTTTTCACGTACTACGTTTCAGTATGTCTCGCGCATCGTTGCAAATTTTTCGTTAAGATAAATTGTTTTGCATCGTAACGTTTCAGTTACCCTTGCATGTTAACTCTTTTTCCTCGATCAAATTTAGGGGATCTACCTTCCGTTGATAACCAAGAATTTCTTCGTATTCCAAGTCAAGGTCAGGAGGACCAAGATTTATCATTAGTGTCAGGATCTTCTGAAGGAACCGTTCCAAGAGGGAGGCCACTTGGAAACGGACAAGTTCATCCGGACTTCTTATCCATTTTTCTCTTATCGATTTGATACGTCCTTTCAGTCACGTCACGTTCCATGTCTTTTCAAGACATGTCACGTTCCACGTTCCCTTCTACCATGTCACCTTCATTTCCGTTATTTTGCATACCTTTCCAGTTTGATTCGGGTATGTTTCGCTTCCAGTTACTTTATCTATAATTCGGGGACGAATTATTCTTTTTAGGGGGGAAGAATTGTAAAACCCGCATGCTTTTACCATGAATAGTGCCCTTAAGATCGTACGTCCTAGATTAAAACTTACCTTATTCAGTATTGATCACATTCATGTGCTATTAATCAAGTAAGTACATACGTGTATAACATGATAAGTATCGTTTACGTACGAACTCATGATAAGCAGTTAATAAGTTTTCACGGGAACATAATTAAATCATGATCACCATTAAAACACGAACTAAAATAATCACGTAAATACATATAATATAATTACGAGCATAAATAAATACGTTAAGGTACGGTAAATATTTAACGAGAACACACTAAACACGAACACCAATAAACACGAATAAACACGTAACAAATTAAAACACGTAAAACACGAACACGAGAGCACACTATAATATTTTAGACACGGAAAACAATTGGGTTACCCCTTGTGGGCCCCATATCCACGAAATTAGGAAGGTAAATGGGCCAAGCCCATCAAGTTTTACATGAAAGGGGGGTAAAGGTAAAAAACTTGATTCATTTTTTCACTTTACAAGAAATTAAACAAAAACCTAAAAATAGTTTTCTCCTCCTTCTCCTTTACCTTTTGTAGCCGCCACCCATAAGAACACCAAAGAGGTGTTCTTGTTGATTTTGATCTTGAATAATTGTACAAGTGTTCGTGTTTGTTCATCCTCTATTGATCCACACATTCGGTATACCTTTTTAACCTTTCTTTTTAATTATTTCTTTGATTTGATTTGGTAAAATTAATAAGAACATGATGTTTTTAAAAACCTAATTAAAAACATTTATTAAAACATGTATTTGATTAAGGGGTAAATTAAAAAGGGTGTTTATGGGTGTTTTAGTTTGGCCGCCGCCTAGCCCGTGCCCTAGGGGGTCACGGCTTGGTCATTAAGCCACCAGCGAGACCATATGGTCCCGGTTTGGTGGTGTAGGTCCCACGGCAGCAAGGAACCAAGGGGAGCCCCGATTTGGTTCGGGGTACGGTGTCGATTTCATGCCCGGTTCACGGTTCGTTGTTTAAATCATGATTTATGCTACATGTTAATATTATAAATTATGAACTTAGGATATAAATTAATTAATAACATGAGATATTAATTAAACCATGACTTAGGTTATTTCTTAATTATTAATTTAGCATGATATTAATTTAACCTAAGTATTTTTATGTTATAAGTTATAATTAAATTAATTATTTAAAACATGCTTATAATTAATTAATTTAGACATGACTTAGGTTATATTATTAATACATATTAATATACATTTTAACCTAAGTAATTTATTCCATTTTAATTAAAACATGTTATACTTTAATTAAAATGCTTAACCTATAGTTTAATTAAAATGCATGAAATAATAATGAAACTATACACTATATCATATGACTTAAGAAATAAGCTTATAAACACTTAGAATTATATTTTAGCTTATGCAACCAGCTTAATTCTAATTATGGAAACTTCTATTTATAGAAACTTAATTAAATAAGGCAACTAATCTAATCATGGAAACCTTCTATATATGGAAACTTATTTAATTAAGGCAGCTGATCTATTTTTGGAAACTTTCTATTTTTAGAAACTGATCTATTTTAAGCAGTGAATTCTTTTTTTGGGAACTTTCTATTTTTGGAAACTTTCAATTTTTGGAAACTTTCTATTTTTGGAAACTTTCTACTTTTGGAAACTTTCTATTTTTGGAAACTTTCTATTTTTGGAAACTTTCTATTTTTGGAAACCTGCTATTTTTGGAAAGTTACTTATTATTACACAGCAAGTATAATAATACATGAATTACCAGTAATACTTTATCAGATTAATCAGAGTACAAGGTAAACACAGATAGGGCTTTAAACAGTAAACCATGACCTGAAACATACAAAGTAAGCTAAGATGAGACATAAAACCCAGTACGTAATCAGTGATTCGATACTTATACACGTGTGTATTCATGTAGCGTTAGTGATCTAGAAGTAGGAGTCTTTCTTCCGTTCATTCACTGGACTTGAGGTACGGATTCCCGTCCTTTCAGTATGGACATTCTTTCCTTATTAGGATTTCCTCGTATGCAGCCAACTGTTTTCCCCAGTATTTATTTTATTGTTTTGAACTGCTTATGTTTAATTAGCATAATCTATAGCCATATAAAAGCATGACCAGTTTCACCTAGTTATGGAGGTACCATAACCATAACATTGGAGGCACCAATGTTATGACTTCCCCACGGCGGAGTGATTGCTCGTGGCGTCCCTTTCAGTTTTGGCCATATTATTATATCATGTGGGGCGTATGGGTGCATCCTAGTTACATGTTTTATTCAGTACATGGTGAATGTGTTGTGTGCCTTGCATCCTTCACAAGGAGTTGATCCCTCCTACCCAAACCAGTATATTAATTAGAGGCATCCCCTCTAATCAGCATGATGAGGTCACCCCTCCAAGTATTCATGCACGTGACCTTTTCATGACCTATATGGGCTATGGTATATTTATGTTAAAACAGTTTTCATAAGATAAACATAAGGCTTTTCAAACTATAAAACCAGTTTTCTCAATACTTAACCAGTCTACTCAGAACTTAGTCTTCCGCTGTTATATGTTACATGCTTATCCTATTTCATGCTATATTGTATATTCGTGCACTGAGCGTTTTGCTCAGCCGTTACTTTCCTTTCCATGTCCCAAAACGGCAGGTACCCAAGACTCGAGCATTTGGAGGACATGCATAGGATGGAAGCTGCCATAGACTTCTTCTCCTGTTTCCTTCATATATTTATGCTTGTTTAGTCTTTCATTCAGTTCATTTACTTTCTTATGTTTTGGGCTTATGTTTGGGAACCGATGTTTGATTCCGGTTTTCCCTATGGTCATGTATGTTTTACTACATATTACCTTGCATGCTTTGATGACACGTCATAATTACGCGTGACATTCCATTTATCAAAATGGGGTGTTACATGTTAGTTTAATTAAATTCATGACTTAGGTTAAATATTAAAATTAATATTTCATGTATAACCTAACGTATATTACTTAGCTCAATTTAATTAAAACATGTATTTTTAATTAAATTCTATAACGTATAGTTTAATTAACTAACCAGTTATTTAATTAATAAGCTATAACCATGACTTGTATTGTACTATTTAAACTTTAATTATTATTTATAATCCAGCTTATTTTTAATTATGTAAACTTACTATTTTTGGAAACTTTCTATTTTTAGAAACTTACTATTTATGGAAACCTGCTATTTTTAGGAAGTTACTTAGTATTACAATAAAAGTATTATAATACACTATTACATGAATAATATACAACAGAACATCAGTATAACTATAGTTAACACAGTTAATGCTTGATTTTGCAATCAAAGTATCAAAGTTCGTTATAGTTCCGAATCTTTTCGAATTGAAAACCGGTCTAAAGTGCGACTCAATCGTCTTTTGGTGAATCAAAGGTTTGGTTGGTTTGTTTTAAACTAATTGCACGAATTTAAAGTGTCGTTGAGTAAAATGGAAGTTAAAAGATTAAATTAGGTGACGAATAAAAATAAATGCATAAAACTTAAAGGTGATAATGGAAAAGAACTAAATCTCCAAATAAACTAACACTTGGAAAATTTTCAGAAAAATAAAAGATACTATAAGAAAGTGATATCGAAGGAAACCAAAACAAGCCAAAAAGAAGCCCGATCGGAATATATTCCGATCGGTTGATCGGAATGCAGGGAGAAGCGCACAATCGGAATGGGGAACAAAGGGTCAATCGGAATAAGCGCTGAGGTGACCAATCGGAATGTCTTACTTGCTTTCAATCGGAATACGGGTTACAATAACCAATCGGAAAATGAACAAGGGCAGCAAATCGGAATATGGGGACAATCCCAACCTGAATATCAAAAATCTAATCAGATCACTTGATCGGAAAGTGGAGTATGGTGTGCCGTCGGAATAAGCACCAATCGGAAAGGGGAGTAACCACCCTTTCCGAAAATAATGGAAAATGGTTAGGAGGGGCACCAGTCGGAATATAGGGGTCGATCGGAAAAGGGATATAAATCCCTTCCGAAAATAATGGTATTCGAGCTAAAAGCTAGGAAATAAGCTATTAGATCAAGCTTATTCCCAAAACTAAATCGAATCAACTACACCGAATCAAATAAGCACGATGATCAACTTATTCAACTCGAAATTAACCAACTTTTTAGATCAAATCATAAAAACATAAACTTTTTAATAAAACTTTTTTAATGATAAAAATAAGCTAATCATAAAAATAAGCCAATAAGCACAAAAGTCTTTAAGCTTAATCAAATGAAAACTTATAAAATGATCAAAAGATTAACTTTTAAGCATGAAATCAATTAGAACAACACGGATCACATGATAATCACACCAAAATCAATCTTAAATCAAAGAAAAGTAGAATGAGATTAAGAGATAAAAGCTTAAAATGGAACTTGATTAATAAAAATAAGCAATACAAAGAGTTAATCTTGAAAGATTAAAAGATGAACTAGTGAGAGAAAGTTTAAGACTTTCTCTCTCTAAAAACTAGAGAAAACTAAAAAGTGAAAAATTAACTAAAGACTAACCACCCTCCTAATGACTATTAGGAGGGTATTTATAGGGAAGGAGTGCATGTGTTGCATCTTCTTTCCCGCTTTCTTCACGTTTTCTCGACTCGACTTTAATTCTTCGTCTTTGTCGTCTCGGGATTTGAACTTGTCTTTTAATTTTCTTCTCTATTAGACTTAAGTTCTTCGACTTCGTTAAACTTCCGTCTTTTGACTTTTTCTTCAATAAATCTTCAGAATAGGTCTTGGACTTCCGTTCTTTTTGCACTCTTGATCTTTTGACTTTGTCTTTTTCCCGTTTTCTTCAATAAAAGCCCGTGAAAGCCCGTGTTTTCTTCCTTTTTCATATTTTGGTCCTTAAACACAATAAAAACACAAACCACGCATAATTCCGACTTTTACGACATAAATCACACGTTTTGGTCTTCTTATTATTGGAAATAAGTGGTAAAAGGATAAGTGTTTTCACACTTATTAAATCCCCTACACTTGACCATTGCAATGCCCTCATGCTATGCATTAATTTTAAAGCACGGTTTACATTCTCCATCATAAATAACCCACCTTGGCCTTTATTAAATACTAAACTTAAAAGATAGAAATAAGTAAAGAAATTAAAAACTTACATTTGGTTTTGGCGGCCATGAACGTTTATCATCCTCAAGTTTCACGTTCCCCATACCAAGCTTAGAAACGAGATCATTGTTATTATAAGTCAGCAAACTATCCTGAACTCATGTGGGCCAATTATTCACTTAGACTCCCTTATTCCTAGGTGTATCTCTTATATTTTATTTTTGTCTTGAATGATCACGAGGATGCATTGTTTGACTTATTTCGATAGTTATTTAGTCCGAAAATAAGGTGAACGATTTAATCAATAGTTAGCTAAAGGACCAAATCTTTTAAAACTGCTTCTCGGGATATCAGAAAGTTCATATCTTGGCATAACTTGGTTCGCGATTTGAGACCTTTCTCGGGCCGATATTTGGCAGCGACTTCATACTTCGAATCTTCGAGAGACGTTCTTGAATTTATGGTCTTATCTTCATAATAGGAATTTCTTCACTTGAAGTTTTTGAGAGATTCTTCATCTTTGGACCACGACTTCTTCATTTTTCTCCAATCTTTATTTTGGACTTTGATATACAACGATCCGCCTCCTTTTAGGACTTGGATCTATTTATCCTCATACCTTGTTAGGGTCTTTTCGGATAGATTTCTCCATGACTTTTGGGGAGTTCTTGCTTTTCGTCGTGTGTCTCGATCCTTCATATTGATTTTCGATAAATGATTCTTCACATCACTTTTGGATCTTTAGCAACAAAATGTAGCCCTCATGCCTTGTTAGGGCCTTTTTGGACTCGCCAATCTTCACGCCCCGCTTCATAAGTTATGCCTTGGCTATGAACTCTCGTCATTACCGAGCAACTTTTAAACGATCTGGGGCTAGAAGCTAAGTAACCTTTTAAATCGTACAACCTTATTTATTAGCAGATAATTTATTAAGCAAGCGGAGGGAGAATAGGTTCATAATTAACTCACATAAATTCACGAAAGAATACCGAACTTATAATTGACTCTATCATCTCTCGTTCTCCACAGTTTAAAATCTCAAGGAATGAGACTCGTGGATGCTTAGCCTATTAAATCAAAGTTTTGGGTTTTCGAGTTGCCTATAGGATCTTGCAAATTCTTAGACTTTTTCAAGTTTAGAAATCGCATTTTAAAGTTCCCTTGATAAACGACTCTCTAGGATCAATTATAGGAACTTGCGAAAAGTTCTTGTTCTTAACCTGTGAGAGTTAAGACTTTCGCGTTTTATAGCTCCCTATATAAAAGCCTAGCAAAACTTGACTTAAACACGTTAAGGATACTAGCTAGAGTAAACTTAGGCAAGTAAACTCGGGTTGAGTCAAAATGTTCACGACTAAGAAAAATCTAAAACCACTTTATTGAAAAACTATTCTAGCAAGGGAAAAAAATAAACATAATAAGGGAAAATGCAACTATACAACTAGGCCAAAATAGATTAAAAATTTTGAAAAATGTCGAAAAATCAAATTTTCCGGTTAAAATGAGGGCAAATTCATGGAAAAGACCACTTACTTCGATAGAAGTCCCCCCTACACTTGAGATAAACATTGTCCTCAATGTTTAAGCATGTGGGAGTAAACTCCCCTACACTTAGGACATTGTGCACTTTGTGTAAATCTTGCTAAGGAAAGGACAACTAAAGTGAATTCAATGTGAACATATAGAAATAGAATATGAAATATTGAATCACAAGAGTTTAGGATAGAACCGGGAAGATGGAAAACACGGTATCACGGTTCGTCAAAAGTCATCAAGATGCTCTCTGAAGCTTGAATCCCTGCACAGCACAAGAAACAAGACAACAAACATATGCGGGGCTCCCCCTACACTTATTATGAAAGCAGTAAAGGATAGAACACGGGTTGCCTCCCGAGAAGCGCTTGTTTTTGTTCACCGAGTCATGAGCCTGACTCGACCCAATTTTAGTTCATGGGGAACGTGGTGAGGGATGGAATCATCTCCTGTGAGATGTCCTCACCAAAGTACAGCTTCAAACGCTGGCCATTCACCTTGAAATTGGGCCCATTCGGCTGAGAAAGCTCAATGGTCCCATACGGAAAAACTTTGGCGACGGTGAATGGACCAGTCCAGCGGCTCTTCAACTTGCCAGAGAAGATCTTCAACCGAGAGTTAAAGAGTAAGACTTGATCACCAACGTGGAACTCTCGGTTCTTGATTTTAGCATCGTGGATAATCTTTGTCTTCTCCTTGTAGATCAGCGAGTTCTCATAAGCTTCATTCCTCAGTTCATTTAGCTCGTTGAGTTGAACCTTGCGATGATCACCGACTTTGATGATGTCGAAGTTAGCCCACTTCAAGGCCCAGTGCGCCTTATGTTCCAGCTCGATGGGTAGGTGGCAGGCTTTCCCGTACACAAGACGATAAGGTGTACAACCGATCGGGGTCTTGTAAGCAGTACGGAAAGCCCACAGAGCATCATCTAACTTATCGGCCCACGCGGCACGATGCTCTCCCACGGTACGCTCCAAAATTCTCTTCAAGCCACGGTTGGAAATTTCGGCTTGCCCATTGGTTTGGGGATGATAGGCGGTGGAAAGACGGTGAGTGACACCATACTTTGCCATGACTCTTGCAAATTGATCGTTGCAAAAATGAGTCCCGCGGTCACTGATGATAGCACGAGGAACGCCAAATCGAGCGAAAAGCTGCTTCAAAAAGTTCACAACCACCCTCGTATCATTTGTAGGAAGAGCCTTAGCTTCAACCCATTTAGAGACGTAGTCGACAGTGACGAGGATGTACTTGTTCCCTTTGGATGATGGAAATGGCCCCATAAAGTCGATGCCCCATACATCAAAGATTTCACATTCCTGTATGAAATTTTGAGGCATCTCATCCTTATGTGTGATCTTGCCTTGACGTTGGCAAGCATCACAATGTTTAACCATTTCGTGAGCATCACGATAAATGGTGGGCCAATAGAATCCAGAATCAAACACTTTCTTAGCGGTGTAGTTGGGACCAAAGTGACCACCGGTGGGTCCTTTGTGGCAAGCTTGGAGGATGTCAAAAGCTGCCGGTCCGTCAACACATCGATGAATAATCAGATCAGCACACTGTTTGAATAGATAAGGGTCATCCCAAAAGTAAGTCTTAACATCGTTCAAGAACTTCTTCCTTTGTTGGGATGTTAACCCTTGGATGAGAATACCACCCGCTAAGTAGTTTGCAATGTCCGCAAACCACGGGGTGCCATCAAGATTGAGATTTATAGACATTAGAGTCTCCAGGGGGAAAGAGTCATTGATCTCTTTGTTCGGATGATCCCCCTGATATGGATCCTCAAGTCGACTCAAATGATCCGCGGCCAGGTTTTCGGCTCCCTTCTTGTCACGAATTTCAATGTTGAATTCTTGAAGGAGCAAAACCCAGCGAAGAAGTCTTGGCTTAGAATCGTTCTTTGTCATCAAGTACTTCAACGCGGAATGGTCCGTGTAGACGATGGTGGTGGATAAAACAAGATAGGGGCGAAATTTCTCAAAAGCATAGACAACAGCTAAAAGCTCTTTTTCGGTTGTCGTATAATGCAATTGAGCCCCCGTCATTGTTTTGCTAGCGTAGTGGATTGGTTGGAAGTGTTTATTCACTCTTTGGCCCAAAACCGCACCAATAGCAAAGTCGCTAGCATCGCACATCAATTCAAAAGGAAGCTCCCAATTAGGGGTAACCAAGACCGGTGCCTTAGTTAGCTTATCCTTGAGAAGATTGAAGGCTTCGAGACACTCTTTAGAAAAGATAAAAGGAGTATCTTTTTCTAAGAGGTGGGTCATCGGGCGAGCGATTTTAGAGAAATCTTGAATGAATCTACGATAGAAGCCCGCATGACCCAGAAAGCTTCTCACACCCTTCACGGTTGAAGGTGGAGGTAATTTGGCTATGACATCTACTTTAGCACGGTCAACTTCAAGACCGGCTTTAGAGATTTTGTGTCCTAGCACAATGCCTTCTTTCACCATAAAATGGCATTTTTCCCAATTCAGAACAAGGCGAGTGTCTTCGCACCGCTTAAGCATACGTTCCAAATTGGCAAGGCAAGCAGAGAAGGAATCCCCGAAGACCGAGAAATCATCCATGAAGACTTCCATGGTTTGCTCAACCATATCATGAAAGATAGCCAACATGCACCTTTGGAAAGTCCCGGGAGCATTGCATAAGCCAAAAGGCATTCGTTTATAAGCAAATGTGCCGTAGGGACAAGTGAATGTTGTTTTTTCTTGATCGTGGGGATCGATGGGTATTTGAAAATAACCCGAGAAACCATCAAGAAAGCAGTAATATTCATTACCAGCTAGACGTTCAAGCATTTGGTCCATAAAAGGTAGAGGGAAATGATCCTTTCTCGTGGCATCATTGAGTTTGCGGTAGTCTATACAAACTCTCCACCCAGTAACGAGACGGGTAGGAATTAACTCGTTGTTTGCATTGGGCACAACGGTGATTCCACCTTTCTTAGGCACACAATGGACTGGACTAACCCACGGTGAATCCGAAATAGGGTAAATCATACCCGCATCAAGAAGTTTGATAACCTCTTTTTTTATGACTTCATGTATTTTGGGATTCACACGTCGTTG
This sequence comes from Glebionis coronaria, assembly GCA_025667525.1. Classification (NCBI taxonomy): domain Eukaryota; kingdom Viridiplantae; phylum Streptophyta; class Magnoliopsida; order Asterales; family Asteraceae; genus Glebionis; species Glebionis coronaria. The sequence continues at coordinate 336,626,318 of CM046880.1, read as the reverse complement.
ATTTTGAATCGTGGGCTTATAGACGTCCTCCATGAGAATTTTATGTGTGCAGAAGTGAGGATCAATTCCACGGATGTCGGAGATTTTCCAAGCGATAGCACGTTTATGCTTCTTCAACACAGCGACAAGGCGTTCTTTTTCGTCTTCTTTCAGATCCTTTGCGATGATGACCGGTAGCTTCTCGTCGTCTTCCAGGAAAACGTACTCAAGATGAGGAGGTAGGTCCTTAAGCTCAAGAGTAGGAGGATCCTCAATAGATGGTGAAACTAACGATGGATCATCATTAGTCACCTCTTTAGGAGCAGGAGGAGAGAACGGGTCCTCATTGAGAAGTCTCTCAATAGTACGAATATCTTCATCCCAATTGGTGGACAAATCATCATACTTAATATCGAGAGGACCCAAGCTAGCTTCGAAATCATCCAAGTCACTTTCTCCAAAAGGAGTCAATGCTGGAGCAATTGAGGCAACGGTCTCAACATTGGGTAGAGAAGGAGTACTTTTACAAGCATCATGAAAATGTTCTTCACAAGCCTCATCGAGAACATCAATAGCATTAACACTCTCATACGAATAAGGTTGCTTAGAAATCTTACCCATGTTGAAGACAATTTTATCGTCACCAACTCTCATGATTATTTCGCCTGCGGCTACATCAATAAGAGTGCGACCGGTCCTCAGAAATGGACGTCCAACGATTAATGGAACACGGGGATCCATTTCGTAATCAACGACGACAAAATCCGCCGGGAAGGTGAATTTGTCAACGCCAACAAAGACATCTTCGGCTATCCCCACTGGATAAGCAACCGTACGGTTGGCTAATTCCAAAGTCATTTTGGTGGGGACAAGCTCGGGGAGAGACAATTGCTTCCAAACGCTTAAAGGCATTAAGTTTATACTGGCACCTAGATCGGCTAGGGCCATGCAGTTCTCTACTCCCGGGAAGTTGCAAGGAATCAAGAAGCGACCCGGATCACCAAGTTTGGTGGGCAATTGCCTTAAGAGCACTGCGGAGCAATTCTCATTAAGGTGGGTCTGAGCAATGTCAAGAAGCTTTTCTTTATCACTTAAAAGATCTTTAAACATCTTAGCGTATTTGGGCATGTGAGCGAGAGCCTCGGCAAAGGAGATGTTAAAATTCAGTTGTTTAAACATTTTTAGGAAGTTCGAAACCTGAATGTCATCCTTGCTCTTTTGCTTCTCTTTCCTCAACCTTGAAGGATAAGGTATATTGGATGAAGAAGAAGGCTTTAAGGGGGTAGGATCACTCACAACCACGGGTGGTGGGGAAATGGGGATAGAAGGTGAAGGAGGTGGGGAAAGTTGCTCTTTTTCCTTGTTCACAATCACGGGTGGAGGTGTAGGAAGCTCGGGTTCCATATAACCTTTTCCACTACGAGTGGTGATTGCTTTCATCTCCCCTCGTGGATTTGCAACGGTATTACTCGGAAGAGTACCCGAAGAAGAGGGTTGATTACTTTGGATGAGCGAACCAATCATATCACGAAGGTGAAGAGCTTGATTGTTAAAAGAGTTTTACATGTTGGCATTAATATCATTGTTGTGCTTGGCCATATCATTCCTTAGCTCGGCTCGAATATCGCTCCCCTGTTTCACCATGTCATTCTTCAAGTTGACAAATTGACTCTGAAGATTCGTCACCATCTCACGATTGGTCTTCATAAATGTCTCGACATCTGAATTCACTGCCATCGGTTGATTGAGAGGTGGGGCTTGGTAAGCTTGAGAATTTCCTTGAGTTGGGTATGGGTTTCTTTGGGATTGATATTGATTTTGAGCACGAGGTTGGGATTGGTTGTTTCGGTTGTAGCTTTGTTGTTGGTTCTGGTTTGCAGGAGGGAAACCAGGAGGAGCAAGATAATTGTTGGAACGATAACTTAGCAAGCCACGGTCTCCTTGAGGTCGAGCTTGATAGCCTCCCGTGAGATAAGTGCCGTAAGCTGCGTTAACGTCTTCAGAATAATTGCTTTGTGTAGAAGGACACTCATTGTAGGAATGAGGACCACCACATGTGTCACAAGAGATAACAACGGCTTTAGCTTGTTGAGTTTGGTTAGAAGTCAAAATTTGGAGACTTTTGTTAATGTCATGAATAGCACGTTCCAAAATAGACGGGTTGGTGGTGGAAGAAGTAGATGAAACATTGACTCTCTGATTAGATCTTGAGGATGCGGAAGAATCCCAATTCTTGTGGTGAGTAGTCATGTTTTCAATCAACTCTCGACACTCCTCCGGTCTCCTTTTCATAAAAGTACCACCGGCGGCGGCATTGATCGTGTCACGATCACGAAAGGTGAGACCATTGTAGAAGGTGTCAATGAGAGTGACGGGGAGCATATTGTGATTAGGACAGCGGTCGATCAAATCATTGTAACGTTCCCAAGCATCGAAAAGCGATTCATCATTCTCTTGCATAAATCCACTGATTTGGTTACGAAGGCTAGTGACCATGGATGGGGGAAAGTAGCGCGATAAAAAGCGTTGAGTCATGTCGTTCCACGTATGAATAGAATTCTTAGGAAGACGGTCAAACCATTTTTCGGCGTGGTGAGAAAGCGAGTGTGGAAAAAGTTGAAGGCGAAGGTCATCCATAGAAACACCGGGGCACTTCATGCTTTGGGTAATGGTAATGAATTTGTCGAGGTGTTTGTTGGCATCATCATCCGGAATTCCACGAAACGGGTTCGTTTGCACTTGTTGTATCATATGATGCTTCAACGAAAACTCCTGAGCCGTGACGTGCATTGGCGCAATCGGGCCTCCGCGTCCGTTCATGGTGGGTTGGCACAATTCCTCCATGGTTCGTAAATCAGGTAGAAGGACATTGTTGTTGTTGTTATTGTTGTGGTTGTTATTCAAATTATTTTGAGGTGGGTGATTATTGTTGTTGTTAACACCAGCCATATCTAAATCTTCAAGATTCTCGGGCTCAGAATAGTTTGTAGATCTAGTACGCATGCACCTGCAGAAGAAAAATATACACAAGGAATATCTATATAATCTTTTTGGTTTTTATAGGTTTTTTTTAATGTTTTTGTATTTTTGAAGAGTTTTATATTTTTATGGATTTTTGGAAATTATTTTTTAGTAATGAAAATAACGTTCAAAGAACGGATCCCAAAATTCAATGCGTCTCTCACTAGAAACCGTTTATCTTAACGAAAAGATCCGGCAGCGGCGCCATTTAATGCTTGATTTTGCAATCAAAGTATCAAAGTTCGTTATAGTTCCGAATCTTTTCGAATTAAAAACCGGTCTAAAGTGCGACTCAATCGTCTTTTGGTGAATCAAAGGTTTGGTTGGTTTGTTTTAAACTAATTGCACGAATTTAAAGTGTCGTTGAGTAAAATGGAAGTTAAAAGATTAAATTAGGTGACGAATAAAAATAAATGCATAAAACTTAAAGGTGATAATGGAAAAGAACTAAATCTCCAAATAAACTAACACTTGGAAAATTTTCAGAAAAATAAAAGATACTATAAGAAAGTGATATCGAAGGAAACCAAAACAAGCCAAAAAGAAGCCCGATCGGAATATATTCCGATCGGTTGATCGGAATGCAGGGAGAAGCGCACAATCGGAATGGGGAACAAAGGGTCAATCGGAATAAGCGCTGAGGTGACCAATCGGAATGTCTTACTTGCTTTCAATCGGAATACGGGTTACAATAACCAATCGGAAAATGAACAAGGGCAGCAAATCGGAATATGGGGACAATCCCAACCTGAATATCAAAAATCTAATCAGATCACTTGATCGGAAAGTGGAGTATGGTGTGCCGTCGGAATAAGCACCAATCGGAAAGGGGAGTAACCACCCTTTCCGAAAATAATGGAAAATGGTTAGGAGGGGCACCAGTCGGAATATAGGGGTCGATCGGAAAAGGGATATAAATCCCTTCCGAAAATAATGGTATTCGAGCTAAAAGCTAGGAAATAAGCTATTAGATCAAGCTTATTCCCAAAACTAAATCGAATCAACTACACCGAATCAAATAAGCACGATGATCAACTTATTCAACTCGAAATTAACCAACTTTTTAGATCAAATCATAAAAACATAAACTTTTTAATAAAACTTTTTTAATGATAAAAATAAGCTAATCATAAAAATAAGCCAATAAGCACAAAAGTCTTTAAGCTTAATCAAATGAAAACTTATAAAATGATCAAAAGATTAACTTTTAAGAATGAAATCAATTAGAACAACACGGATCACATGATAATCACACCAAAATCAATCTTAAATCAAAGAAAAGTAGAATGAGATTAAGAGATAAAAGCTTAAAATGGAACTTGATTAATAAAAATAAGCAATACAAAGAGTTAATCTTGAAAGATTAAAAGATGAACTAGTGAGAGAAAGTTTAAGACTTTCTCTCTCTAAAAACTAGAGAAAAATAAAAAGTGAAAAATTAACTAAAGACTAACCACCCTCCTAATGACTATTAGGAGGGTATTTATAGGGAAGGAGTGCATGTGTTGCATCTTCTTTCCTGCTTTCTTCACGTTTTCTCGACTCGACTTTAATTCTTCGTCTTTGTCGTCTCGGGATTTGAACTTGTCTTTTAATTTTCTTCTCTATTAGACTTAAGTTCTTCGACTTCGTTAAACTTCCGTCTTTTGACTTTTTCTTCGATAAATCTTCAGAATAGGTCTTGGACTTCCGTTCTTTTTGCACTCTTGATCTTTTGACTTTGTCTTTTTCCCGTTTTCTTCAATAAAAGCCCGTGAAAGCCCGTGTTTTCTTCCTTTTTCATATTTTGGTCCTTAAACACAATAAAAACAGAAACCACGCATAATTCCGACTTTTACGACATAAATCACACGTTTTGGTCTTGTTATTATTGGAAATAAGTGGTAAAAGGATAAGTGTTTTCACACTTATTAACAGTAAACAGTAAAACATGACAGAACAAGTATAACAAGCCAATAACACACAGAACACGTAAAACACACGTAATTCAGACAACTCATACACGCCCATATTTATTATGTAGTATTATCCGTCAAGGCGGAGTAGTCTTCATCATTTTCATTAGCTTCTACTGGAAATAAGGTACGGATTTCCCGTCCTTCAGTAAGGACAATTTCTTTTTTCATTAGGATTTTCCGTATGCAACCAACTGTTTTCCCCAGTAGTTACAGATTAAATGCTTATGTTTATTAGTTACCTTAGCCATATACATGCATGACCAATTTCACCTAGTTATGGAGGTACCATAACCATAACACTAGAGGCACTAGTGTTATGACTTCACCACGGTGGAGTGATAGCTCGTGGCGTCTCCTTTCAGTTATTTGGCCATTATATTATTATATTGTCATGTGGGGCGTATGGGTACATCCTAGTTACATGTTTCAGTCAGGATTTCATGGTGAATGTGGTGTGTGCCTTGCATCCTTCACAAGGAGCTGATCCCTCCTACCCACTTACCAATTAATTAGAGGCATCCCCTCTAATTGCATGACGAGGTCACCCCTCCAAGTATTCATGCACGTTGTTGACCTCATGACCTATATTGGCTATTTTGGTATATTAAACTAATAAAAAATTTCATAAGTAACATAAGCTATGGTTTCAAAACTAAAACCAGTAAACATGACATACGTCTAGGTTTTCCCAGGACTTATTTATTTCTGCTGAAATTCATGCTTTATATGCTTTTCATGCTTTACATTTCTTTCCTATATTATGTCATTCATGCTATGTCATATATCCGCGCACTGAGCGTATTGCTCAGCCGTTACTTTTTCCTATGTCCCAAAACGGCAGGTATTCAAGGTTAGACTGGAGCATTTGGAGGACATGCATAGGATGGGAGCCACCTTAGAATTCTTCTCCTCTTGCCTTCATATATTTATGCTTGTTTAGTCTTCCTTTAATTCATTTATATCTTTTATGTTTTGGGCTTATGTTTGGGGACTGATGTTTGATTCTGGTTATCCCTTGGTCATGTATGTTTATGACATATTACCTTGCATGCTTTGATGATACGCCATAATTATCCTATGATATTCCATTTATCTAAATGGGGTGTTACAATTATGGTATCAGAGCCCAAGGTTTCGACCTATAGGCTCTAAAACTTGACCTGTGACTAGTGGGTAGTCACCAAGATCTTCTCAAGCGTACGTCTGATTTCCACGTATTAATATTTTCAGAACCTCGTTGTTATAACCATGATGTTTTCTTCGGAATTGTTTTACTAATATGGATTAAGCAACCATCATCCATACTTAGTTACATGTCATCGTTTTATGCATGATGTTTCTTGTGAATGTTGACTAATATGGACTGAATCATAGTTGTTCATACTTAGTCGCACGTCTCTGTTAGGTTTAAATAGTTGGTTTTCATGCATTCATTTCATTTTTATTTCATGTATTCATTTCATGCATTCATCTCATTGTCGCAGGAATTATGACTAAGTAATGGTTGGTATAGGACTGGCCCTATTTAGTCGCATGTGCTTTTATCGGAACTTTTGTTGTTTAGTGGACCGACCCATAGGCGTCCACACTTGTCTTTTGTTTGTGAACCGACCCATAGGCGTTCACCCATGTACATATCATCATATTTATTAACCATGCATTTTAAACTGTTTCATGCTTTATAAATTAATTCATGCATCTTTTATGTTTAGGGCATGTTATATTGTGTCAGACTTACCATTTATGTTGCATTGTTTTGCATTGTGAAACGACGCATAGTCGTCCCCACCAACGATTCTTAAAATTTGTTTCATTACAGTCATAACTATTCATGTACCCTCATTTATTGTTACGTTTCTTTATGTCGATTTTGTTGTCATACTATCATGGTTAACCTTGTTTTCATACTAATTATGTTTTCATGTTCCAATATGCAAAATTTTTGTTCCATGTTTCCTCATGTTGATTTTTGCTTCATGCTAGACATTGATAGATCGTGTTAAATCATGTTTTCATAATAAGTCATGGTTAGTTTTCATTGATCATGCTATCAGGATAGCAAGCATTCGGGTTCATATTTTTTGCCTCTTATTCAACTGGAATTATGTCTACCCTAAATTAGCTAGGCTATTACGTGTTCCTTGATCATGTCAGATGGTTGATACCGTATCGATCATCTCATGTGAATCCCATGTGTACTCCATGTACCATGTTCCATGTTTACTTCATGTACCATACTCTAGATGTATTCCAGTTACCGCACCCCATGTGTGATACTAATCCATTTTCAATTTTCCCAGACATTTTCGCACAAATGTTGTTTAAAAGATGATACCGCTCCTAGCTCGGAGATTTTACAAAGCAAAGAAGAAGGCGATAGATCGGAGAAACCCGACAAGACTTTTAAACCACCAGACCTACCGTTTCATTCGATATTCTTTCCTTTCCAGATTGTACGTCACATGCTGTCCAGTTGTCTTTTCCAGCATACGAGTGGAAACCGATACCAGCCGGCCGCTCAGCTGAAAAGTTACATGAATCACAGCCATAATAATGACTGTCATGAAACTGACATGCAAGGAGGTAGTAACAACTACCGTGACAACAAAAACTCTGACTATAATGACGGAACTTCGGTTAGCAGTCCATCTGATCCGCCAAATTCTGGCATGATAACCTAAGACTTTAAATTTCATTTGTTTCACATCTCGAGACTCATGTCAAGACATCTGTCAAGACACATGCGTCACGAATATGTTGCAGATACATGTCAAGTCACTAGTCAAGACACATGTCATACGCATATCCCCTCAAGACACGAGTTAGGACACATGACTCACGTTTATCATCGGAAACCGCCCTACGCAATTCAGAATGCCCTCCAAGGGGTATAACCATTCTGATGGGTCAAGAATAAATCAGGCCATAAAAATTTCAACATCATCAGCGGAGTATTGTTCATGTTTGAACACGCAGTGTCCGTTCTACGAGAGGCAGGCGAAGCACATTCAGTAGTGATTGCAACGTTTTACTCCATGTGTTAGCATGGCATTTTCATTACTTGATTTCATATTTCTTATATCCATGATCATAACGACGCATTTCGTATCACCCATGTGTACGAACTAATTCATTTCGGTATGACGATAAGATCCAATATGCTAACGCACTTCCCTCTGACTGACGGGAGTTAAATATGACTTCATCTATGGACTATGAACAGAAACCCAGGCTGCGATAAGCCGTCATTCGTATAATATTATGTACAGTGATGTTTAGGCTCATGAATACAATCAGCATAGTTTTCCATCAGGAAAATCTATACAAGTCATCTATGTTTTACAAACATATGATCGTCATTCCATGGCTGCGAAAATTTTCTAGCTATCATTTATGACACGACTTCTGAAACTCCTCTTACCAGAAGCAGTCGATTATTTCAAAAATTTCCAGATGTATTTCCAGGAAAACCTTCGATTATACTTCCTATCTACAAGGTGGAACATAACATCAGGCAGGTGGGGAAGCAGAACCAGTTTCCAAGACTCTTCATATCATGGCTTTCTTGAGCTATAGAGTTGAAGGTTCAGCTGTAGAGATGCCTGAACAGGGTTCATTCATCAGGTGCATCATCCTGATGTTAACCGGTTATGTTTATTAAGGAGAAGGACGGTAACATGAGATTATGTGTCGACCACTGTCGATGTAAACAAATCACCATTCATGACCGTTAATTCTCTCCACGTATTGACAAGATATACAATCAACTACAGAGTGCTAAGCACTTTTCCAAGAAAAAATTACCATCATACTAACAACAGTGGCGAGTGAAAGAGCAGACATTTCCATGACTGCTATTCGCACACGATTTTGATCATGCTAAATCCGCGATTTTGTTTTAGTCTCAAGAATGCTTCAATAGTATATGGACTTGATAAATTAAGTTCCCATGAACTCATAAACAAGTTCGTTAGTACTTTCATCAAGGACAACCTGATCTTCTTTAAGTTGCAAATTACACGACATCAGAAATTTAAACTGAAATTTTGCCAGTATGAATTCCGGGTGATTACAGTGACACGCTGAATTACATTGACTCTTATGGTTAATCTTACCATGACGCGGTTTACGCGTAAAGGAGAGAACCCTACACTAAATTGTATGTTCTAGAGAATCCTACGTTAACAGAAGCCTAATTTCAGAGACTCATAGTTTTGCAATTTCTATGTATCCAGTTTCTATGAAGCGAGATACAGTTAAGTTTGTATCTAAGAATCTGCCATACAGAGAGGTTAAGATAGAACACCAACAGGTCATGAGTTATTTCCACCCTTGGGAATTGTGAAATAGAGAAGGGACAAGACCTTCATGGAATTGTTACCAGACTTTCGCAAGCTCAAAAGAAGCATGATGCTATCCGGGTTGTTTTCAACTATTTGACCAAGTTTGCAAAATCCTTCCATCCGTAAGGATTTCACAGCTAGCATATTTTCAGATATTTCCCATCCAGAGAAGCGTACGATCACTGGACACTCTCTCAGCTATCAGCTCAAAGGAAGACTCGCGTACGCATTCATTCAACTATTCGTTCACGTCATTGTTAAATTTTACGCGTTGTTTTCGCAATTACGTTCATGACAGTATTCACGTTCATGACCGTATTCTAGCTTACGATTTTAATTTTTACTTTCATTCTTGGAAGTTTGCAGAAAGCTTGGGAGACCAGACTCGAGCTTGATAAACTTGTCAACTTCAGATTGACGCTTCACGTTTTATTTCATGTCTTACCTCATACCGTTGGCGTTACCGCCTCAGCTATCTCATGTTCACGATATGTTTCACATGTTATGTTCACGATATGTTTCACATGTCATGCTCATTCCACGTTCCTCATATCATGTCCACGATAGATGGCACGTATTACGTCCACCACATGATACAGTTACCATATCTCCATGTATCACGTTCACACTTGCTCACGTATCACGTTCACAATTGTTCAGGTACTACGTTTCCATATGTCTCGAATATCATTACTAAGACGTTTCTCATGCCATTATTTCAAATTATTTCGCATCGTAACGTTTGTTAGCCTTAAACGTTACTTCTTAGCTATACGATCGGATTCATGAGAACCCATCTCACGTTGGTGAATCAGAATCTTGTTGTATCATCGAGACAGAGTCATAAAGGTCAAGACTTCTTCTTTTTCCGTCGAGATCAGTTAGAAGTCGTTCCGAGTGGGAAGGCACTTGGAAACGAAAGAGTCCATTGGGATTCTTATCCCCTTTTTGGTCTATAAGCTATGTACGTTTTACTTATGTCACGTTCCATGTCCTTTCCAGTGTTATCATATCCATGTCCCTTCAGCTTACATGTCTTTTCAGTTTTAGTGTACCTTTTATAATCATAACCTTGTCAGTTATCGTACCTTTAACTGAAGGACGAATGATCCTTTTAGAGGGGCAGAACTGTAATACCCGCAACAGTATCACGTCTCTAATTCGAGGACGAATTATTCTTTTAGAGGGGAAGAGTTGTAAAACCCGCTTTAAAATACTATGAACAGTACACATGAACAGTGACTACATAAAAATACGGTAAAATTAAAACTTTCCATTTATAATATAATCCATGTGTCACGATATTTAATAACATGTAGTTACGTATATATTATAAATGTGTTAAGTACACGACATATAAAAATCACGATAATTAAACATGAACGATCACGTAAATTATTGAACTCGGTAAAACTACGGGTTACCCGTGGGCTCCCTATGTGTCGTGGCTAGACAAGAAGGAAAGGGAAAGATGGGCTTTGGCCCATGACCCAACTTGAAATCCATAATAAACAAAACACAGGGAAAACTTAATCATAATTTAGGTTTACAAAAAGAAAGTTCTCCCTTGCCTCCTTTTGCTCTATTGCCGCCGGTCACATCAAGAACAAGAAACGAACCGGACGATTTTGCTATTTAATTATTGTGTGTACATGATCGTGATCTCATAACCTTTTTCCTACACGTGTTTGGTAAATCAAAAACCTTTTCTTTTTCTTTTAGTTCTTATTGAATTCATGTTCTTATTTAATTAATCTTAAAAACAAGTAAATAAAACATGGGGATTAATTAAACATGGAAGATGGGGTGTATGGTTGTGTTTGTGGTTCGGCCGAGGCACCACCGAAAGCCAAAGGGCTCCCGGCTTGCGTTCATCACCACCACCGAGACCACACGGGGTCTCGGCTTGGTTGGTCTTGGCTCGAGCGACACAAGGAAACCCGGACCGAGTGTCGGGGTGGGGTTTTGTTTTGGACCGAGTGCCAACCGAGACCTATAGGGTCTCGGTGAGGCTTCTTGGGCTAGAAGTGGGAACCGAACAACATAAGCAGGGGGAACCGGGTTGAACTGGTGTGAACCGGTGGCCAACCGGTGTGAACCGTGAGCCACCAGTGGAAACCGGCTAGCTGGTCTAACCACTGGTGGGGCTGTTTTGGCTCGGCTTATGTGTAGTCCCGGGCTTCGGGCTCGAGTTAATTTTTAAAAAACACGGGTTCGGGTTTCGGGATAATTATTAAAAATCAGAAAAAAATATGTTTAATTAAATTAATTACTAGACTTGTTAATTTAATTAAATTCATGACTTAGGTTAAATATTAAAATTAATATTTCATGTATAACCTAACTTATATTACTTAGCTTAATTTAATTAAAACATGTATTTTTAATTAAATTTTTATAACGTATAGTTTAATTAATTAACCAGTTATTTAATTAATAAGCTATAACCATGACTTGTATTATAATATTTAAACTTTACTTATTATTTATAATCCAACTTATTTTTAATTATAGAAACTTACTATTTTTGGAAACTTTCTATTTTTAGAAAATTACTATTTATGGAAACCTGCTATTTTTAGGAAGTTACTTAGTATTACAATACAAGTATTATAATACACTATTACATGAATAATATACAACAGAACATCAGTATAACTACAGTTAACACAGTAAACAGTAAAACATGACAGAACAAGTATAACAAGCTAATAACACACATAACCCGTAAAACATACGTAATTCCGACAACTCATACACGCCCATATTTCTTATGTAGTTTTATCCGTCAAGGCAGAGTTGTCTTCATCATTTTCATTAGCTTCTACTGGACATAAGGTACGGATTTCCCGTCCTTCAGTAAGGACAATCTCTTCCTTCATTAGGATTTTCCTTATGCAGCCAACTGTTTTGCCCAGTAGTTACAGATTAAATGCTTATGTTTATTAGTTACCTTAGCCATATACATGCATGAACAGTTTCACCTAGTTATGGAGGTACCATAACCATAACACTAGAGGCACTAGTGTTATGACTTCACCACGGCAGAGTGATAGCTCGTGGCGTCTCCTTTTAGTTATTTGGCCTTTTTATTATTATATTATCATGTGGGGCGTATGGGTGCATCCTAGTTACATGTTTCAGTCAGAATTTCATGGTGAATGTGGTATGTGCCTTGCATCCTTCACAAGGAGATGATCCATCCTACCCACTTACCAATTAATTAGAGGCATCCCCTCTAATTGCATGACAAGGTCACCCCTCCAAGTATTCATGCACGTTTTTGACCTCATGACTTATATTGGCTATTTTGGTATATTAAACGAATACAGATTTTCATAAGTAACATAAGCTATATTTTCAGAACTAAAACCAGTAAACATGACATACGTCTAGGTTTTCCCAGGACTTATTCATTTCCGCTACAATTCACGCTTTATATGATTTTCATGCTTTAAATTTCTTTCCTATATTATGTCATTCATGTTATGTCATATATCCTTGCACTGAGCGTATTGCTCAGCCGTTACTTTTTCCCATGTCCCAAAACGGCAGGTATTCAAGGTTAGACTGGAGCATTTGGAGGACATGCATAAGATGGGAGCCACCTTAGACTTTTCATATATTTATGCTTGTTTAGTCTTCCTTTAATTCATTTATATATTTTATGTTTTGGGCTTATGTTTGGGGACCGATGTTTGATTCCGGTTATCCCTTGGTCATGTATTTTTATGACATTTTACCTTGCATGCTTTGATGATACGCCATAATTATCGTATGATATTCTGTTTATCTAAATGGGGTGTTACACTTCACGTCACTGAAGATGAAAATGGTCCTATCTTTGATACCGAGCGAATTGATAAGATACAACATGATGATGAATATAATGTTTTTGGTGATACACATGAGCATAGTGATCTACCAACAACAATACTGACACATGTATGATGGAAACGGTTGATAGCAATACCAAACCTAATTCATCAGACATGTGCAATAATGAGTTTGAGGATGGTCAACATACAAATGATTATGATGATGAGGAGCGTGTCGCGCTTGCTAATTTAATTGCTAGTTTACAAAAAGATTTCAATAAAACTAGAAAGAGTCAAAAGCAATTAAAGAAGGAAAACGCAACGCTCACTCAAAACTTTGAAGAAAGCAATGTCGCTCTTATAAAATCTAGTGAGACCATTGATAGTTATTGGGATTAGCTTATTCAAAGAGACAAAGAGCTTGAGGGGTACAAAGGTCGTTTAATTAACGTTAAAAAGGACGATTTTGGAAATAAATACTCTGAAGCTCTTGCTTTGTTAACTAAAGAAAAACGTCAATTTAATGTTTTATTAAGTGATGAACGTCAAAAATCGTACCTTGTCACAACAATAGTAAACGAACTTGAATAGAGGCTTTCTATGAATACCACCGATTCTGCTAAAATTATCGAGGAAAAGAAACAAGAGGTTGAAAAATTAAAACAAGATTTCAAAAATAGACAAGGCAAAGATACTGAAAAAGTAACGGAACTCGAAGAACAAGTCGATTTTTTGAAAAAAGTCGTTTATGAAACGTATGACTCTATTCAAACCATAAGAATGATAGCACCAAGGTCGTTTTTAAGGGTAAAGCTAGTTTTGAAAGTCCTAAGTACCTCGAACAAGCTCAAGCTGCGAACCCCCACTTATAGCTTGATGAGTCCGACTGGACCGATCATGATTGCCCAGTAGTTAGGCTCGATAGTGAAGAGACATCCCTTTGGGATGAGGAGAGTAGATCACCGGTCAAATAAAGATTTTGTGAAACCATATAACTATGCTTATGAGAAAAGTCTTTATGGTCTTTTCACTCCACAAAAACAGAAGTCTCGTGAGGAATTGTTTCTTGAAAGCAAACAACGAAGAATTCAATGGAAGAAAAGTTTTGCCACTAAGAAATCAAATGTTTCTAAATATATTAACTATTTTCCTCTTGATGTTTCTAAAAGAAAAAGTAGAAAAACACTTGGTATTCTTAAATATCACATTGATAATGTTCAATCAATTGTTGAAAGAGATTGGCAAAAACGTGAAAATGATAAGTGGAAAAAAGAGATTCCTCACGATATAACTGTGCTTGTGAAAGAACTTTTAATACCAAATACGAAGATAATAAAAGAAAATGTTCTTGAGTTTGAAAAATTAATTCGGTCTGAAATGTTTGATGATTTGAAATACGTTGAGTTCATTGAAAAAGAAATTGATGACCTTCAAACTGAAAAATCAGAGTTTTCAAACGAATATGATATACTCTTAGATGAATGTCTCTCCAAAGATATTTTGTGTGTTACTCTTCAATCTTGTGCTGATATCGATGAATATTCTGATGTTGCATGCAAGTATCTTGATAGGATCAAAGAGTGTGAACGGCTTGAAACTGAGCTTTTGAAACATAAAGAAAATGTTGATAAAAAGGCTTTTGAGTTACTACAACACAGAACTGATTTCCTTCAAAAACATTGTCATACTCTTGAAATTGCTTTGCAAAAAGACATCAGAAGTTTTCCACATGATAATAAATTGCAAGAAAAATTTTCCCAAATGTTTCGAGAAATTAATGAAAAGAGTATGGAAATTACAGATTTAAACGCTCAGTTACAAGACAGGGAGATAGCAATTGCAGAGTTGAAGAAACTCGTTGCTAAGATGGGTGGGAAAATTATGGAACCTAGCGTTAAGAAACCTGTTGTAAGACAACCCAATGCGTACAACCTGGGTTTGCCCCCAAGACGGTTAGGAAGGATATGTTACCACATATTACTCTCAAAACATATATTCGATCACAAAGCATTAAGAACACAAATGTGATCAAACCAGGGATGTATAGATTGGCCACTAAACCCACACACAACAAAGAAAGTCAATCACCTTAGACTTCTAGAAACACTAATAGACGTGTCTCTTTTACTACAAGAGTAGTCCCCACTACTAGTGTTAGCCGACCCCAGCTAAAGAGCACTCAAATAAATGAAAAGGTTTGGCAAAACAAGAGTCAAGGGAACATGAAAAAAGTAGAAGACCACCCTAGGAATTTGAATGTTTTTAAGAATAAACGCCTATAATCGCATGTAATGACGATTTGAATGGTTTGACTTTGAATGCTTTGAAAGTTAAGTTTGTTTGTGTGAAATGTGGAAAATGTGCTAATGCTAATCATGCTACGTGTGTTTCAAATAATGTCAAAGGCGTAGATACTAGAACTAAGAAGCAAATTGTGATGCCTATTAGTGCTAGTAAACCCAAACGCAAAGTGAACCATTCTGGTGCAACCCCCTTAAAAAAAGTATTGCATCAGACTCCACTACTAAGAACCTTAGAAGCAGAATTAGGGAATTATATGAGTTTACCAGCAAGTCTTGGAAATGGTGGTTTGCTAATCAATGTCCTCCAGGATATAAATGGATGCCTAAGGTTAGGAAAGAAGACGTGACAACGAGCGTTAGTGTGCCATTAAGTTCTGAAACTAGGGAAACTAATGAATCGGAAATCACAACTAACATGGAATCCAGTTTAGCAAATGCTCCATCGTATTTAAATTCTTCTGTAGGTGATCGATATAATTCTCTTCATACTGGACTCCGGATGCACGAAGCACATGACGGGGAATCTCAAGCTTATAATTAACTTTGTGGAGAAGTTCCTGGGTATGGTCCGATTCGGAAATGATCAATTTGCACCGATTCTAGGATATGAAGATTTACTTCAAGGAAATATCACGATAAAACGGATATACTTCGTCGAAGGGCTCAATCATAATATTTTCTCGGTTGGTCAATTATGTGACACATGTTTGGAGGTTGCATTTCGAAAGAAGACATGTTTTGTTCGTGAATATGATGGGAATGATTTACTCACCGGTTCAAGGGGAACAGATCTCTACACAATTTCACTTCAAGACACAACTTCCTCAACTCTAATTTGTTTCATGGCTAAAACTTCAACGACTCACGCATGGTTATGGCATCAACATCTATCTCTTCTCAATTTTGATACCATCAACCTGCTTTCCAAGAAAGATATTGTGCGAGCCCTTCCAAGCTTGAAATTCATCAAAGATCATCTTTGTTCTTCTTGTGAGCTTTGTAAAGCTAAATGAAGTAGTTTCAAGACAAAGACAACACCAAGCTCTAAAGGACGGTTAGATCTTCTTCATATGGATTTGTGTGGTCCTATGCGTGTTCAAACTATCAATGGGAAGAAATATATTCTGGTTATTGTCGATGACTACTCAAGGTACACGTGGACTTTCTTCTTGAGATCCAAGGATGAAACACCCGAAGTTCTCATCAACTTTATTAAACTAATACAACGTGGTCTTCAAGCTTAAGTAAAAGTGGTACGTACTGACAGTGGCACATAATTCTTGAATTCAACTCTGAAGAATTATTTTGAAGCCGAAGGGATTGAACACGAAACATCTATTACTAGAACACCTGAACAAAACGACGTTGTTGAAAGACGAAACCGCACTTTAGTTGAGGCTGCTCGTACATTATTATCCACTTCAAAACTACCACTATTCTTTTGGGCCGAAGCCGTGTCAACCGCATGCTACACACAAAACCGTTCCTTAATTATTCCAAGACACGAAAAGACACCATATCACATAATTCATGATCACAAACCTTCACTCAAACACCTTCATGTTTTTGGATGTACTTGTTACATAATCCGAGATGGTGAAAATCTGGATAAGATGAAAGAGAAAGGTGATGCATGTATTCTAGTGGGATATGCAACTCAGTCTAAGGGATACAGAGTTTACAACAAGAGAAAAAAATTGATAGTCGAAACTATTCATGTCAGATTCGATGAATTGCAAGAAATGGCACTTAAAAAAAGCAGTTTAAGTCTCGATCCATAAAGACAAAAGACTTTTGTGCACAACCGCATGGAACTCGGAACTCAAGACCACAGCAATGACCCGTCAAGTTCAAAGCTGGTTCAAGAAAATGTTCCAAGAGCAGGGGTGACAGTCGACACGACAATTGAAGAGTTGGAAATGTTATATGGACCAATGTTTGATGAATATTTCACGGGGGAGAAACATGTTATATCAAATTCTTCCGCTGTCACTCATGATAAGAATGATGATACCGATCATCATCAACAAAAGGATACAACTTCATCTACTTCAACATGGGTTGCTGAAGATTTATCTCCTCAGAATATCACTTCAACAATCGATCCTACAACATACACAACTATTGTCATCGCTCCAGAGAATACAAATCAAGCAGACAATGCATTATCTGACGATGACGATTTTCACAATCCATTCGGTACATCGGTACATGAAACTGGAGAGTCTTCTACTCGCCATGTTGATCCGTCAAATATGTATACGTTTACCCAATGACACCCCTCAACACATCATTGGACCCGATATCATCCTTTGGTTCAAGTAATTGGAAACCCTTCACAACCTGTTCGTACAAGACGACAATTAGAAACCGATGGCGATGTTTGTATGTTCGCACTCGCCGTGAGTACAACTGAACCGAAAAACATCAAAGAAGCCATGGATGATCATGCTTGGATTAAATCGATGACGGATGAACTTAAACAATTTGAAAGACTTGAAGTCTGGGAATTTGTTGACATACTATACGATGTAACATCGTTAAATCTTCGATGGGTCTAGAAAAATAAGATGGATGAAGAAAACACGATCATCAAGAAAAAATCTAGGCTAGTGGCTAAGGGGTATGGCCAGAGAGAGGGTATTGATTTTGAAGAATCATTTGCACTAGTAGCTCATATGGAAGCGATTAGGATTTTCCCTGCTTATGTTGCACATAAGGGATTCATCGTTTATCAAATGGACGTGAAGACGAAATTTCTTAACGGTCCTTTAAAATAAGAAGTATATGTTACTTAGCTGGAAGGATTCATTAATCCATATTATTTTGACAAGGTGTATCGTCTCTACAAAGCACTTTATGGACCCAAGCAAGCTCCAAGGACATGGTACGATGAGCTCTCGAAATTTCTGGTATCCAAAGGTTTCTCAAAAGGTTCCATTGATCTAACCTTGGTCATATAAAAATATGGGGATGACATTTTGCTTGTGTAGATTTACGTTGATGACATTATTTTCGGGTCTACAAACCCAAAACTTTCAAAATGGTTTGAGAAACTAATGCACAACAAATTTGAAATGTCAATGATGGTCGAGCTAAAATTCTTTCTTAGAATTCAAGTTCACCAATCCCCAAGTGGTATCTTTATAAACCAAGCTAGGTATTGTCAAGAGATAATAAAAAAGCATGATATGACCTCATGTGACCCCGTTGGGACACCATTATCAACCACATCCCTAGATGCTGACTTGGAGAGAAATGCCATAGATCAAACGAGATATCATTCCATGATCGTCTCCCTCATGTACTGGACAACAAACAGACCAGATACTGCACATGCAACATGCTATTGTGCACGATATCAAGACAGACCCACTGAAAAGCACCTCAAGGAGGTTAAACGGATCTTTCGATACCTTAAGAATACCATTCGTTTGGGACTCTGGTATCCAAAGGGAACCAGTTTCTTTCTAACGGCCTATTCAGATTCTGATCACGCAGGGTGTCTTGATACTCGAAAAAGTACTTCTGGTGGTGCACAATGTCTAGGAAAAGATTAGCTCGTGGGATGATCTACCAAGAAGCAGGATTGCACGTCACTTTGATCAGCCGAACCGGAGTATGTGTCTTTATCTACGTGTTGTACTCAAGTTCTTTGGATGAGAACACACCTCACGGATTATGGCTTCCACTTTGATAATGTACCTATATACTATGACTCAAAGTCGGCCATAGCCATCTCCTGCAATCCGGTACAACATTCCCGCACAAAGCACATCGATGTCATATATCACTTCATAAAGGAACAAGTTGAAAGCGGTATCGTTGAATTATACTTTCTTGGAACGGTTTACCAATTATCCGACTTGTTTACGAAAGCTCTGTCGAAAGATAGGTTTGAGTACCTCGTTAGGAAAACTGGTATGTGATGTTTGACTCCAGCAGACCTGGAGATTCTGGCAAAGTTGCCTGTTTGATTCATCTATCAAACATCTACATGTAAATGTCATTCAAAAAGCAAAATACAAAAATATAAAACATATAAAAACAAGACACAAAATTTAAAATGTTTTAAAAATCCAAAAAATATTCTTCTCGACATGTCTTTCAGTATCGATAATATGGACGTGCCTAGAAATGTCGCTCAACAACGACACGGGTGTGTACGTAAAGCTCGAATGAAAGTTGTAAATATTTTTCAAAACATGTCAATTCTATATTTTATAAAGGAAAATGTCTATTTTGGACAATTTTTCCAACAACGGGTAGAGCAATCTATCTTGGGTTGAGCTTGTCACAAAACATTCGACGTTTTGAGCTCAACACGATGGCTTGTAATCACTTTCAGATTGCAACCCGGATATATATATTCACGGGGGAGTGTACGATTTAGTGCGCTTACCCTTAGCAAAAGAAGAGAAATCTTCTTACACTTGAGTGGATTCGTCAAGACATTCAAAGTCTATGAACTCAAGTTTATGCTTTAGAAAAACCATGTCGCCAAAAATAAATGGATTTTTTCAAAAAGCGTTGAACACAATGTTTTCAAGAGTTTTTCAATGAATATTCAAAATCTTTCAAAAATTGTGTGTTCAACAACTCCTATCCTCAAAAAGTGAAATGTGGATCACATCCTCACAAATACAATTCATTTGGATAAATTTTTAAGGGGGAGCTTTCCAAATTTATGCTAAGTTTGACACATTATTCTCCCAAAGATTTTCAAGACTATTTTTCACAATATATTTTAATCAAATTTGGTATCTCTAATATCAAATGATTTTATATATTAGAGATAGGAGAAAAAATGTGATTAAAATGTGATCTAAAGATTCATGCACTTTAACTCTTACCCACATGTGTGAAACACTTTCGATTATCGATGCACATGTGAAGGGGGGAGCTTTTCTGAAACGACAAAACTAGCAAGGTGTTAAATGTTTTTCAAGCACTTTGTTATAAACTGAAGTGGTTTATGGTTACGATCAAATACCCACAACATCTTTAATCCACGACGTTATTGGTGTCAAAAGGGTGGTTAGGTTTAAGTCCTCTGATCCAACCAGAACCGGATGGATCTTCCCAGGGACAATCCAATAGATTATTATAAGTCCTTAGGAAAGATGGAGTAGTATGTAAACGTAGCTGAATGCCGACTAAGTACTGATGCTAGCACTAGAACAAGCACAACAAGGTACTAGTAATGATATCTTGGTAAGCATCAAAGGGTTGAAGAATGAAAAAAAATGTAAGGATAAAGGGTGTAAAGAAAGAATCCCTTGTTGGGAATAAAATGAGCCAAGTCACTCAGACGCTGACAAGAGTAAATTGGGCACTGACAAGAAGAAATCAAGTGCTGACAGATCAAGCATTGACAAAAGATATACAAGCGCTGACAAGAAGAAGTCCAAGCACTGATAGGAAAACTTAGTCAACACGTATATTATTTTAAGTAAAGATATACTCAATATTGTATTTTCTATATTTATCTTTACCTAGAATAGTTGATAGTTTATCCATTGTACACGACTCCTTATGTTATAAAAGGAGGTCGTAGGGTTTTGATAGGTGTGAAAACACCCATCCTTTTACCACTTAATTATAATAATAACCAAGTCTAAACGTGTATTTAGTGTCGTAAAAAGCGGAATTATGCATGGTTTGTGTTTTTATTGTGTTTTAGGACAAAAATATGAAAAAGGAAGAAAACACGGGCTTTACGGGCTTTTATAGAAGAAAAAGACAAAAGACGAAGTCAAAAGATCAAGAGTGCAAAAAGAACGGAAGTCAAAGGCCTATTCTGAAGATTTATCAAAGAAAAAGTCCAAAGAGGAAGTTTAACGAAGTCGAAGAACCAAATCTAATTTGAAGAATTAGAAGACGAGTTCGTTTTATTTATCGACAAATCCCGAGACAAAGTCGAGAATGACGAGTTTATTGTCAAAGACGTAAAGACTAAAGAAAGAAAGAAAGAAAGAAAGAAAGGAAGCCCAACCACCTACCAACTCTCCTCTTATAAATAGAGACTCTTAACCTCATTTTTAAGGTAAATTCATTTTTAGTTCTCCACTTTATTTTTAAAGCACTTTTAATATTGTCTTTCATTATTGTTCTTCTTTCTTATCATGTAAGTTTTTAATTTGTGTAGAATCTTAATCTTTAATTTCAAGCTTTTTACAATCATCTCATTCTTCCTTTCTTGTTTGTTTTAATCTTGAGTTTTATTTGATTTAATCTCGAAAATTATTCATCTTTATACTTATTTGATTAAAGTTCTTATCTTTTTGTTCTTATCATTTTCATGCTATTAATGGTCTTAGCTTATTGTGCTTTTTGCTTATTTCGTGTTTAGCTTATTTGCATTTAAGTGTTCTAAAAAGTTTAATCTTTTTAAAGTTTATTTTATAAATCTTGCTTATTCGGTGTTTTAAAAGTTTTTCATTTGTGGCTTATTTAGTTCTTTTTATTATTGAATTGGTTAAGTTTTTGGTAAATGCTTATTCTTAAAGTGCTTATTTGGTTTTTGCTTATTTCCTTTTTGCATTCCATCGTAAGAGTTAAGGGTTTTGCTTGTTCCGATCGAGTTTCGTGATCGCATAAACCCAAGGGTTTCTACTTGCGATCAGAAACTGCGATCAAAGGTTGTGATCACAAACTGAGATCACACACTACGATCAAGGACCACGATCGCTTGTTGCGATCTGGACTGCGATATGTGGGTGCGATCGAGGGGTTCGATCACTGGCTACGATCTGTGCCACGATCTATGGTTGCGATCAAGGACCACGTTCTGTGGTTGCGATCTAGACTAAGATCTATAGTACCGATCGCTTGTTGCGATCAAGGAACACGATCCGTGGGTGCGATCGGGATTGCGATCCAAGTTACGATCGGAACGTACCTCAGTTTTGGTTTTTATTTCTTGTTTTAATTTTAAATTTAAATTTAACTTTTCCCGCCATTTTTACTTAGTGTTATTTTAAAGTTTTCAAATTTATTTTTTGTCGAGCTTTAATTTTTCGTCATTTATCTTTAAGTCTTAATTTTTAGTTTAAATTTTAAAGCTTTCGTTTTTACTTTATTTTTTTATCTTTACTCAACGTCATTTTCACGTTTAGTTTAAAAATAGATAATCAATGACTATTCTTTCATTCACCAAAGACGACTGAGTCACACTTTAAACCATGGTCAATTCGATTAGACCGATTCAAAGAACTCTTTTAACTAGTTATTAGACCGAATTAAAGAACTTTTTAACGAGTAAAATCCAGTTATTAAAATGGCGCCGCTGCCGGCTCTTTTCGTAAATATTAACAGTTTTTGGTGAGAGACGCGTTGGATCTTGGGATCCGTTCTCTTGGGAACGTTATTTTCGAGCATAAAAAATTTTCAAAAATCCTAAAAATTATAAAATTTTCAAAAAAAATCCATAAAAACTAAAAAAAGTTTAAAAAAATAAAAAATATTGTGTTGTATTTTCTTTTTAGTATATGCGTACTCGATCTTCGTCTTATCCTGAGCCCGAGACTCGTAGAGACTTAGATATGATCGGTGTGCATAATAATAACAATCCACCTCACCCAACATGAATAATAACAACCATGACCCTCAACCCGACCTTCGTACGATGGAGGAGCTATGTCAACCAACTATGAATGGACGTGGAGGACCGATTGCGCCGATGCAAATTACGGCTCCTGAATTTTCGCTCAAGCATCACATGATCCAACAAGTTCAAAATACTTGTCCATTTCACGGATTACCGGATGATGATGCCAACAAACACCTCGATAAATTCATAACCGTCACCCAAAGCATGAAATTGCCCGGTGATACCATGGATTTTCTTCGCCTTCATTTATTTCCACACACTTTATCCCACCATGCTGAAAAATGGTTTGATCGTCTTCCTAAGAATTTAATTCATACATGGGACGAAATGAATCAACGATTTTTGTCGCGCTACTTTCCACCATCCATGGTAACTAGTCTTAGAAATCAAATCAGTGGTTTCACTCAAGAACCCGATGAGTCTCTTTTCGATGCTTGGGAACGTTATAATGTCTTGATCGATCGTTGTCCTAACCATAATATGCTCCCCGTCACCTTAATTGATACTTTCTACAACGGTTTAACTTTTCGTGGTAATGCTGCCACTGGTGGTACGTATATGAAAACAAGACCTGAGGAGTGCAGAGAACTTAAAGAGAACATGACCACTCATCACAAAAATGGGATTCATCCGCATTAATACATGACTTTTTCTTAGCTTGCTTTAGCATTTATGTACTCAATATCGTTCTCGGTATCTAATCGATTTGATCACGGTTAATGGTGGAATAGTCGGTAATGGTCACTAAAAGGGGGAGTTGATATTCTATTCTACTAGAAGGGTAAGTGCAAAACGTAATTAAAATAAGCTAAAAGCAAATCTAGAAAAACTAAATTAAAGCTTTGAAAATTAAACTAAAAATTATTAGAAAAACACTTGGTAAAAATAGAGATTTTGGGAAGCATGCAATTTTTGGAAATTAAAACGTAATGAATTTAAAACTTGGAAACTTTGTAAATTTTAAAAACTTAAGCCATCGGAATGTAACAAATGAATTTCATTGGAATGCTTCCGACGGAATAATCCGTCGGAATAATCACAAAAGTATCAGAATATTGCACAGTGAATTCTATCCGAATCACCCCTATCGGAAAACACTTCTGTCGGAATGTAGGTCTATCGGAATATTTCTATCTGAATGTCTAGTATCGGAATCCAAGGTATCGGAATACAAGAAATCAACATTGTCGGAATGTTCAAAGTATCGAAATAATAGGAATTCTATCGGAATGTGTCTAACAAAAATTTGGCAGAGTTTCGTCTTAATATAACCTTAAGACCCGTCGCAATGTGCGATCGCAATGAGCGATCGGAATCACGATCGGAATAAGGGGGAAAAACACTTGATCGCAAAGTAAAACCTTCAAGGTTATTGCGATCACACTGAAACCATCGGAATGTGGCGTCGGAATGAGTAAACCCCTAAGATTGCGATGGAACACAAATTAACCGCAAATGGAGATAAACTAAAAACTCAATAAGCACTAATAAGCAAATACGAATAAGCACTTGTTCAAACCTTAACCAAATCAAAACAAGCATAAAATTTAATAACTTTTATTTTAAAACACGAAATAAACAAACTTTTATAAATCAAACTTTAAAAAGACTAAATTTTTAAGAAAACTTAAAGGACAATAAGCTATATATACGAAATAAGCCAATAAGCACAACAAGCTTAAACCGTATAAAAACTTAGTAAGGAACAAAAAGATAAACTTTTAAGTCACAAAAACATCAAAATCAAACACGAATCAAGAACATTTCGGATCAAGGATAAAGCAAAATCAAGAAAGGAAGAAGAAGATTGAAGATTAAAAGCTTAAATTTGAACTTTTGATTAATGAATTTCAAATACAAAGATGAAATAAAGCTTAAATTTGAAAGAAAATATGAAGTTTTAGTGAGAAAAAGTTAAACACTTTCTCTCTCTAAAATGAAAAGTAAAAAAGAAATAAACTAGCTAACACCCTCCTAATGTGTCATTAGGAGGGTATTTATAGGAGGTGGGAAGGTGCATGTGTTGCTTCCTTCTTTCTTTCTTCTCGACTCGATTTAAATGCTTTGTCTTTCTCGACGTCGTCTCGGGATTTGTCGATACAAATTGAACTTGTCTTATAATTTTCTTCTTCTATTAGACTTGAGCTCTTCGACTTCATTAAACTTCCGTCTTTAGACTTTTTCTTCGATAAATCTTCAGAATAGGCCTTGGACTTCCGTTCTTTTTGCACTCTTGATCTTTTGACTTCGTCTTTTCTCGTTTTCTTCGATAAAAGCCCGTGATAGCCCATGTTTTCTTCCTTTTCCATCTTTTGGTCCTAAAACACAATAAAAACACAAACCACGCATAATTCCGACTTTTACGACATAAAATATACGTTTTGGCCTTGTTATTATTGGAAATAAGTGGTAAAAGAATAAGTGTTTTCACACTTATTAAACCCCTACACTTGACCATTGCAATGCCCTCATGCAATGCATTAATTTCAAAGCACAGACTACATTTCCCATCATAAATAACCCACCTTGGCCTTTATTAAATACTAAATACTAAGGAAACTAAAAGAACAAAACAAGTAAAGAAATCAAAGACTTACATTGGGGTTTTGGCCGTCATGAATGTTCATCATCCTCAAGTTTCAGGTTCCCTATACCAAGCTTAAAAGCGAGATCATTGTTATTATAAGTTAGCAAACTAACACAAACTCATGTGGCCCAATTATTTACTTAGACTCCCTTATTCCTAGGTGTATATCTTATATTTTAATTTTGTCTTGAATGATCACGAGGATGCATTGTTTGACTTATTTTGATAGTTATTTATGCTGAAAATAAAGTGGGACGATTTAATCAATAGTTAGCTAAAGGACAAAATCTTTTAAAACTGCTTCTCGGGACCTCTTAAAGTTCATATCTTGGCATAACTCGCTTCACGATTTGAGACCTTTCTCGGACCGATATTTGGCAGTGACTTCATACTTCGAATCTTGAGAGACGTTTATGAAATTATGGTCTTCTCTTCATATTAGGAATTTCTTCACTTGAACTTTTTGAGAGATTCTTCATATTTGGACCACGACTTCTTCATTTTTCTCCAATCTTTATGTTGCACTTTGATATACAACGATTCACCTCCTTTTAGGACTTGGATCTATTTATCCTCATACCTTGTTAGGGCCTTTTTGGATAGACTTCTCCATGATCTTTAGGGGAGTATTTGCTTTTCGTCGTGTGTCTCGATCCTTCATATAGATTTTTGATAAATGATTCTTCACATCACTTGGGATCTTTAGCAACAAAATGTAGTCCTCATGCCTTGTTAGGGCCTTTTCGGACTCGCCAATCTTCGCATCCCGCTTCAATAGTTATGCCTTGGCTATGAACTCTAATTAATACCGAGAAACTTTTAAACGATCTTGGGCTAGAAGCTAAGTAACTTTTCAAATCGTACAACTTTATTTATTGCAATTAAATTTATTAGCAAGCGATGGGAGAAAAAGCTTATAATCAACTTACATAAATTCATGAAAGAATACCAAACTTATAATTGACTCTATCATCTCTCGTTCTCCACAATTTAAAATCTCAAGGAATGAGACTCGTGGATACTTAGCCTATTAAATAAAAGTTTTGGGTTTTCGAGTCATCTATAGGATCTTGCAAAATCTTAGACTTTTTCAAGTTTAGAAATCGTATTTTAAAGTTCCCTTGATAAACGACTCTCTAGGATCAATTATAGGAACTTGCGAAAAGTTCTTGTTCTTAACCCGTAAGAGTTAAGACTTTCGCGTTTTAAAGTTCCCTATATAAAAGCCTAGCAAAACTTGACTTAAACACGTTAAGGATACTAGCTAGAGTAAACTTAGATAAGTAAACTCGGGTTGAGTCAAAAGATTCATGACTTTGAAAAATTAAAACCACTTTATTAAACTTTTTTTTAGCAAAGAAAGTAAATAACGATAATAAAGGAAAAACTACTAGGCCAAAATAGATTAAAAATTTTGAAAAATGTCGAAAAATCAATTTTCCGGTTAAAATGAGGACAAATTCATGGAAAAGCCCACTTAACTTTGATAGAAGTCCCCCCTACACTTGATATAAACATTGTCCTCAATGTTTAAGCATGTGGGATTAAACTCCCCTACACTTAGGACATTGTGTACTTTGTTTAAATCTTGCTAAGTAAAGGACAACTATAGTGATTTCAATGTCAACATATAAGATATGAAATATTGAATCACAAGAGTTTAGGATAGAACTGGGAAGACGAGTACACGGGATCACGGGTCGTCAAATGTCATCAAAAGTGCTCTTTGAAGCTTTAATACCTACACATCATAAGAAACAAGACAACAAACCCTATGTAGCTCCCCCTACACTTATTATAAAAACGAGTAAAAGGATAGATCATCGGGTTGCCTCCCGAGAAGCGCTTGTTTTTGTTAACCGAGTCACGAGCCTGACTCGACCCAGAACTAATTCAAGGGAAACGTGGTGAGGGACGGAATCATCTCATGAGAGATGTCCTCACCAAAGTACAACTTAACACGCTGGCCATTCACTTTAAAATTTGTCCCATTTGGTTGCGATAACTCAATGGTGCCATAAGGGAAGACTTTGGCGACGGTGAATGGACCAGACCAACGGCTCTTAAGCTTGCCCGAATAGATTTTCAACCGAGAGGTAAAGAGTAAAACTTGATCACCTACGTGAACTCTCGGTTCTTAATCCTATAATCATGAATGAGCTTGGTTTTCTCCTTGTAGATCAATGAATTCTCATAAGCTCCATTCCTCAGTTCATTAAATTCATTGAGTTAGATCTTCCTAAGATCACCGACTTTGTTGATATCAAAGTAGCCCATTTCAAGGCCCAATAAGCCTGATGTTCTAACTCAACAGGGAGGTGGCATGACTTCCCGTACACAAGACGATATGGAGTGCAACCAATAGGTAACTTATATGCGGTACGGAAAGCCCACAAAGCATCATCTAACTTATCGGCCCACGAGGCACGATACTCTCCCACAGTTCGTTCTCATATTCTCTTCAGTTCACGGTTAGAAATCTCGGCTTGACCATTTGTTTGTGGATGATATGCGGTGGAAAGACGGTGATTGACACCATACTTAGCCATGAATCGAGCAAATTGATCATTGCAAAAATGAGTCCCGCGGTCACTGATGATAGCACGAGGAACACCGAATCGAGCAAAAAGTTGTTTCAAAAAGTTCACAACCACCTTCGCATCGTTCGTAGGGAGAGCCTTTGCTTCAACCCATTTAGATACGTAGTCAATGTAACACCCCATTTTGGAAATGGAAATATCACAGTAATTATGGCGTGTCATCAAAGCATACAAGGTAAAATGTCTAAACATTACTTGACCATATAAAGGAAAATATCGGAATCAAACATCGGTAGTCCAAAAGTAAAGCTCATCACACACAAACATAGTATAGTAAAGGAAAAGGACTAAACAATGTCCAAAGCATAAGTATCATAAAGAAAGGAAATGCATAATGTAAAGAAGGCTAGACAGCTTCCAGTCCATATGCACGTACTCTTAGTGTCTACGAGCGTCCCTGAGTACCTGCCGTTTTGGGAACATAGAAAAGGAAAACGGCTGAGAAATACACTCAGTGCACGGATATACAATAAAGCATGAATAGGATAAGCATATAACATAATAACAGCGGAAGAAACTAAGTCCCGAGTAACCTGGTTAAGTCTTAAATAAAACTGGTTTTATAGTTTGAAAGTCTTATGTTTATCTTATAAAAACTGTTTGTCATATTTTACCATTAGCCAATATAGGTCATGAATATCCATCGTGCATGAATAATTGGAGGGGTGACCTCATCATGTAAATTAGAGGGGCTACCTCTAATTTAATATACTAGTTTATGGGTAGGAGGGATCAGCTCCTTGTGAAGGATGCAAGGCACACACCACATTCACCATGTAATCCTGAATAAAAACATGTAACTAGGATGCACCCATACGCCCCACATGATAAATATAAATATATGGCCAAAAGCTGAAGGGACGCCACGAGCAATCACTCCGCTGTGGTGAAGTCATAACATCAGTGCCTCTAATGTTATGGTTATGGTACCTCCATAACTAGGTGAAACTGGTCATGCATGTATATGGCTATAGGTAATCATATTTAAACATAAGCAATCAAACTCATACTTATACTACGGGAAAACAGTTGGCTGCATACGGGGAAATCCTAATAAGGAAAGAATGTCCATACTGAAAGGACGGGAATCCGTACCTTATGTCCAGTGAACGAGAACGATGAACTGCGAGAATCCTACTTCCGAAACACTAGTGCTACATAAATACGTACATGAAATAAGTATCTGCTTACTAAATACATAGCTGGTTTTATGTCATGTCTTAGCTTATTTTATATGTTCTTACTATGTTCTACTGTTTAATGCCTTAAACTGTGTTAAATCTTATATTCTGCTTAATCTGATTAAGTATTTCTGGTATTTCATGTGTTATTATACTTACTGTGTAATAATAAGTAACTTTCCAAAAATAGCAGGTTTCCTAAAATAAAAAGTTACCAAAAATAGAAAGTTTCCAAAAATAGAAAGTTTCCAAAAATATATTTACTGCTTAAAATAGATAAGTTTCTAAAAATAAAAAGTTTCCATAAATAGATTAGCTGCCTTAAATAAATAAGTTTCCATAAATAGATTAACTGCCTTAAATAATAAGTTTCTAAAAATAGTTGGTTTCCATAAATAAATTAGCTGCCTTATTTAATTAAGTTTCTAAAAATAGAAAGTTTCCATAATTAGAAATAAGCTGGTTAAATAATCTAAGTAAATAAGCCTAGGTGATTTCATGATTATTTCCTAAGTCATATGATATATTGTATAGTTTAATAATTATATCATGTAATTTAATTAAACTATAGGTTATAATATTTAATTAAAGTATAACATGTTTTAATTAAATATATTAAATACTTAGGTTAAAATATGTATTATTAAATATTAATAATATAACCTAAGTCATGTTAATTAATTAATTATATTCATGGTTTTTAAAATAATTAATTAATTATAAGTCTTAATAATATAAATACTTAGGTTAAAATAATTTCATGATTATTAATAATTAGTTAACCTAAGTCATGTTATTAAATTAATTACATCTTTATTAATTTAATTTTATCCTAAGTTCATAACATAAAAAAAACTAACATAACCATGATCCGGATCTAAGCTTAAAAACATGAACCAGACATGAATCGACACCGTACCCCGACCCAAATCGGGGTACCCCTTGCTGCCGTGGGACCCACACGCACCAACCAAGACCAAAAAGGTCTTGGTGGTGGTCGGCTTAAGCAAACCGAAACCCCTTTGGGGTCGGTTGCAGCCTGCGGCCCAAAACAAAACACCCCTTAATCGACCCTCTGATTTAATTAATGATCAAAACATGTTAGATCTATGTTTAATTAATGTGTTTTTAAAAAAACATCACGTGTTCATAATTAATAAGAAGATTAATTAAAAAGAAAAGGTTTAAAAAGGTTTTACCGTACTCGTAGATCAAGAGGGTGAAGAACAAACACGAACAAACAATAAATTAACAAGATCCAAGATCATGGAATCACCTTGATTGGTGATTGTAGGTGGCGGCACAAAGAGAGGAGAAAAGGGAGGGTTTAGGTTTTTCTTGAATCTTCTATAAAGTAATTTTTGAGTAGTAAAAATTACTTAACCCCCTTTTAGTAAAATTGGTAATAGGCTTGGCCCATTACCTTGTTTTGGCCGCGGGTAGGGACCCCCCCGTGGGGTTCCCGTACCTCGTTTCGTGTCTTGTTATTTAGTACTCGTTTATGTTTAATTATGTTCGTGTTTTAAATGTTCTCGTTACGTAAATACCATACTCTTATATATTTAATTACGCTCGTATTAAATATATATACGTAATTAATAATAGCTCGTGTTTTAATTACGCCCGTGATTTCGTGATCGTATGTTCGTGATTAATTATCGCTAAATAGTTATTACGTGATGGTTCATATAAAATACTTATCGTGTTCTAACACGTACGTAATACGTAAACTCCTAACACGTAATCGTAATCATGCTATATTAGGAAAGTTTTTAACTAGTACGTACGATCCTAAGGGTACTATGCATGGTAAAAGCATGCGGGTTTTACAACTCTTTCCCCCTAAAAAGAATAATTCGTCCCCGAATTATAGATAAAGTAAACTGGAAAAGAAGAACATACCCGAATTCAAAATATGAAATGAGGGTAAGAAGCCCGGATAGACTCCTCCGTTTCCCAAGTGGCTTCCCGCTCGGTATGATCCCTCCATAGAATTTTGACGAAAGGAATCGTCTTCTTTCTCATGACTCGTTCTTGCCTGTCAAGAACTCGTTCAGGTTCTTCTATAAAAGTGAGATCTTCACGTATCTGTTCCCGTGGATACTGAACCATGTGAAGGGGATGATATTGGTACCCTCTGAGTAAGGACACATGAAACACATTGTGCACATGCGAAAGCTGCAGAGGTAACGCCAATCGGTAAGATACTTCACCGACTCGTTCAATGATATCAAACGGTCCGATGAAACGAGGACTGAGCTTCCCTTTAATCCCGAAGCGTCTAATACCACATGCCGGCGAAACCTTAAGGAAGACGTGACCGTGCCTCCTGAATTTTCTGCCTAGCTACTGCGATCTTCTCGTTTGTCATCTCTATGATTTCTGGTCCTTCGAGTGTTCGCTCGCCAACCTGATCCCAGCAGATTGGGGCGCGACACTTTCTGCCATACAACATCTCAAATGGAGCACACTTGATGCTTGCGTGCCAGCTGTTGTTGTACGCAAACTCAACCAAACAGATGTATTCGTCCCAATCACCCGTCCATTCCAACGCACATGACCTCAACATATCCTCCAATGTCTGAATGGTTCGCTCCGACTGTCCGTCCGTTTGAGGATGAAAAGCCGTGCTAAGCTTAAGTTGTGTACCCCAAGCTTTCTGCAGACTTTTCCAAAAGCGCGAAGTGAATCGAGGATCTCTGTCTGAGACGATGCTAGATGGTGCACCGTGGAGTCTCATGATCTCTCGTCTATACGTATCTGCGAGTTTACTTACCGGATCTTCCTTGCGGATCGGTAAGAAATGAGCTGATTTGGTAAGTCGATCAATGATAACCCAAATTGCATCGTGCTTCCTTTTGGTAGGCAGAAGACCGGTAACAAAACCCATGGTGATTTTGTCCCACTTCCACTCTGGAATATCTAATGGTTGAAGGAGACCGCCAGATCGCTGATGCTCGATCTTAACCTGCTGGCAGGTAAGACATTTGGAGACGTAAGTGGCCATCCTGTTTCATACCACTCCACCAAAAGTACTGCTTGATGTCATGGTACATTTT
This sequence comes from Glebionis coronaria, assembly GCA_025667525.1. Classification (NCBI taxonomy): domain Eukaryota; kingdom Viridiplantae; phylum Streptophyta; class Magnoliopsida; order Asterales; family Asteraceae; genus Glebionis; species Glebionis coronaria. Next base: position 336,593,857 of record CM046880.1, on the reverse strand, counting down.
AGTTGAACCAGGATGTATCGAGAATGGGGAGCTATGAGCTTCAGCTAACAAAGCTTCCCGGAGTTCTTGGTCATCAGGTACACAAAGTCTCGTGCCCTGCCATACGATACCATCTGCATCTACTCTGAATTCTGTCTGCTTCTCCAAATTCTGTACTATTGCCCATATTTCTCCGTCATCCTTCTGAGCTTCCTTGATCTTAGAGAGTAACTCAGGTTCTACCCTAAGATTCACCTAGTAACCGTGCTGTCCACGTACCGTGATCTTGATGTCTAGTCGCTCCAAATCTCTTATGATCTCTTCTTCGATTCTAATGCTGTTGATCATTTCGGACTTCCTGCTAAGGGCATCTGCTACTACATTTGCCTTTCCGGGATGATACTGTAGATTAATGTCATAATCCTTCAACAGCTCTAACCATCTCATCTGCCTCATGTTCAATTCACGCTGAGTGAAGATATACTTCAAGCTCTTGTGGTCCGTGAAAATGTCACATGATTCTCCATATAAGTAGTGTCTCCATATCTTCAATGCAAACACGACTGCAGCAAGTTCCAGATCGTGCGTGGGGTAATTCTCTTCATAAGGCTTAAGCTGTCGTGAAGCGTACGCGATCACTTTCCCATGTTGCATAAGAACACAGCCAAGTCCCTTCCCCGATGCATCGCTGTAGATTTGAAATCCACCCGTACCAGATGGTAGAGTAAGAATAGGTGCAGATACTAGCTTCTGCTTCAGGTCTTCAAAGCTCTTCTCTCGATCTTCAATCCAGACGAATTTCTCCCCTTTCCGCATCAGTTTGGTCAATGGTAGTGCTAGGCGGGAAAAGTTCTCCACGAACCTACGGTAATAGCCAGCTAAGCCTAAGAAACTGCGGACCTCCGTCGCTGATGTCGACCTTGGCCACTTAGTGATGGCCTCAACCTTCGCTGGATCCATAGTGATTCCTTCTGCTGATACAGTGTGACCTAAGAATTCCACCTTGTTTAACCAGAACTCACACTTGCAGAATTTAGCATACAACTGCTTCTGGCGAAGAATCTGTAGTACTATACGAAGATGGTCTTCGTGTTCCTCCTTGGACTTAGAGAAAATCAGGATGTCATCGATGAAAACAATGACGAACTTGTCCAGAAATTCATGGAAGATTCTGTTCATCAGGTCCATGAACACTGCTGGAGCATTTGTCAGGCCAAATGGCATAACTACAAACTCGTAGTGGCCATAACGGGTACGAAAGGCAGTCTTAGCGATGTCCTGCTCCTTGACCCGTAGCTGATGATAGCCTGACCTAAGATCGATCTTGGAGAAGTGTTTGGCCCCTTGGAGTTGGTCAAACAGATCGTCAATGGGTGGCAGTGGATACCTATTCCGAATGGTAATCTTATTGAGCTCGCGATAGTCTATGCAAAGACGCATACTGTCGTCCTTCTTCTTAACAAACAAGACCGGTGCGCCCCATGGAGATGCGCTCGGTCGAATGAAACCTCATTCAAGAAGTTCTTGCAGTTGATCCTTCAGCTCCTTCAGCTCTATGGGAGCCATGCGATAAGGAGCCTTGGAGATCGGTTTAGCTCCTGGAACCAGCTCGATACTAAATTCCACTTCTCGTGCAGGTGGTATGCCCAGAAGTTCTGCTGGAAACACATCTTGGAATTCCGACACAATTGGTTGATCCTGAATCGATGGAGATTCAGCATCCATGTCGTGAACCGTAGCTAGATAACCCTCGCCGCCATGTGACAGTAGTGCACGCGCTTACAAGGTGGATATGACTTGTACAGACCGTCCGGGTATGAACCCATTATGAATGTACTCTGGTGCATTGACATCACCGAAGATAACTCGATATGAATGGCAGTCTATGGTAGCATGATACTTGGATAGCCAATCCATGACCAAAATCATGTCGAAGTCATTCATGTCCAGCAGAAGTGCGTCGACAGGTCGAACCTTATCATCAAATTCTAGGGGAAGACTCTTGTATACATGGGTGATTAATACAGAGTCCCTCAAAGGCGTGGAAATAGTAAGCCTATTTTCTAGTGGCAAGGGAGGCATCCTAATGTTCTTAGCATAAGCAGTAGAAATAACCGAGTGAGTAGCACCCGTATCGAAAAGAACACATGCAATAGGACCATACATATACAAGATTCCAGTGATGGTACCTGTAGACTTGTTGGCCTGGTCTCGAGATGTCGTGTAGACACGCCCGACAGTAGGAGGCGGCTTGGTATCAGCATGTCCCGATGTACCCTCCATCTCGCCCTTACGACAATCCTTCATAATATGGCCAGGAAGACTACACTTGAAGCACGCATCAGTATTACGGCGACATGGTCCTGGGTGCCTACGGTGGCAAGTAGAGCAAAGAGGATGAGTGTATCCTCCAGCAGGTGCTCTGGCTGGCTGAGGACCTGATAAAACATTTTACATAAGACGTGGAAATTGGGTACAAAGGACAAAGCGGATAATCGTAAGATTGAATACAAGTGATAGCTGGACGGCTAGGCTGCGAACCTCTCTGGTTCTGGTCCCTACCGTTTCCATGGTTCCTGGTAGAAGTTTGCTTAAAGTGTTAGAATATGAGTCATAACATAAAACATAAGGAATTTCGTAAGTATTAGGACCTGTTGTTGCTGGATTGCCCGGCGTTGTTACGGTAATTGTCATTACCGCCAGGCTTATCCGTAGCAGAACGGTCGTTAGTCTGACCGTTTCCCTTGGGCTGGTGAGGCTGCTGCTGAGTAGCCGGCTGAGACCGGTCCCCAGTTTTCTGCCTGGAAGATACAGTTAAAGAGATGAATAATTGACATATGGAAAGTATACGGATTGATCACCGCTTGAATACGAAGGTTTACCTCTTGTCGGGTCTTTCAGCTTCCCCGAACTCATCCCTCTCCTGCAGCATCTCCAGTTTCCGTGTTGCATCGGCCACTTGTGCTACAGTATTGAACGTAGCACACACCAGATTGTTTGCGACCGATGTACGAAGAGCCCATCTGAAGTGATGTGCCTGCTCTTCAGGAGTACCTGCTGCCGCACCAAGGAAACCAGCCAAGCGAAGAGAGCGCTGCATAAACTCATTGCTATTCTCCCCAGCCCTCTGACGGATCCTATGGTACTCTCTCTTGAGCTTGTCCTGCTCAGCCTTGGGAAAGAACTGCTCCATCACCCTGTCCTTGAACTGATCCCAAGTCAAACCAACAACCCACTCATCACCACCTTCAGATTGCATCAAAGCTAACCACCAGTTGAGTACATCGCCTTCGAACCGATAGCATGCCAACCTCGCCTTGTATGTGGGGTCACAACCCATAGCGTTGAAAATCTTCTCGATGTGAGCCAACCAGCTTTCAGCATCGCTGGGGCTATCTGTCTTCTCAAAAGCTCGAGGGCGGAGCTTGTTGAATCTCTCCAGCCATACTGCTAATGTCACTGGAGGAGGAGGTGGCTGATTGTGTTGCTGCTGATTGTTGGCAGCTTGAACTTCAGCCCGGATGTCATTCCTCAGTTGAGGAAGCAAGGCTTGCATGGCAGCCTGAATTGCAGCATTGAGCTGCTCTTGTTCGCGTGTGAGAACCATCTGACAGTATAACATAAAACATATGATTAAACAGTTCAAAAGATAAAATATAAAATATATACATGAAGAAAAAATAATTTTATACTAAAAAATTTCACGAGAAAAATTTTATGCAAGAAAATTTTGTGTATGAATGCATGATGCAGTTTTATGAAAACTTTTGTATGCTCGAGAGTGAACGCCTCTGGTCAGTTCACCCAAAACAAAAACATTACGAGGGGACGCCTATGGGTCGGTCCCAAATCTAAAAGTTTCGATAAAACACATGCGACTAAATAGGGCCAGTCCTGTACCAACCATTACTTAGTCAAAAACCCTGTAACAATGACATAGATATGTATGCTTAAAAATGATGAATGCATGGAAACAACTGTCAGTTCTAGGAAGACCGTAGTGACTACCCACTAATCACAGGTCATATTTAAGAGCCTACAGGTCGAAGCCTTGGCTCTGATATCATAATTGTAACACCCTATTTTGGAAATGGAAATATCACAGTAATCATGGCATGTCATCAAAGCATACAAGGTAAAATGTCTAAACATTACTTGACCATATAAAGGAAAATACCTGAATCAAACATCGGTAGTCCAAAAGTTAAGCTCATCACACACAAACATAGTATAGTAAAGGAAAAGGACTAAACAATGTCCAAAGCATAAGTATCATAAAGAAAGGAAATGCATAATGAAAAGAAGGCTAGACAGCTTCCAGTCCATATGCACGTACTCTTAGTGTCTACGAGCGTCCCTGAGTACCTGCCGTTTTGGGAACATAGAAAAGGAAAACGGCTGAGCAATACGCTCAGTGCACAGATATACAATAAATCATGAATAGGATAAGCATATAACATAATAACAGCGAAAGAAACTAAGTCCCGAGTAACCTGGTTAAGTCTTAAATAAAACTGGTTTTATAGTTTGAAAGTCTTATGTTTATCTTATAAAAACTGTTTGTCATATTTTACCATTAGCCAATATAGGTCATGAATATCCACCGTGCATGAATAATTGGAGGGGTGACCTCATCATGCAAATTAGAGGGGTTGCCTCTAATTTAATATACTGGTTTATGGGTAGGAGGGATCCGCTCCTTGTGAAGGATGCAAGACACACACCACATTCACCATGTAATCCTAAATAAAAACATGTAACTAGGATGCACCCATACGCCCCACATGATAAATATAAATATATGGCCAAAAGCTGAAGGGACGCCACGAGCAATCACTCCGCCGTGGTGAAGTCATAACATCAGTGCCTCTAATGTTATGGTTATGGTACCTCCATAACTAGGTGAAACAGGTCATGCATGTATATGGCTATAGGTAATCATATTTAAACATAAGCAATCAAACTCATACTTATACTACGGGAAAACAGTTGGCTGCATACGGGGAAATCCTAATAAGGAAAGAATGTCCATACTGAAAGGACGGGAATCCGTACCTTATGTCCAGTGAACGAGAACGATGAACTGCGAGAATCCTACTTTCGAAACATTAGTGCTACATAAATACGTACATGAAATAAGTATCTGCTTACTAAATACATAGCTGGTTTTATGTCATGTCTTAGCTTATTTTATATGTTCTTACTATGTTTTACTGTTTACTGCCTTAAACTGTGTTAAATCTTATATTCTGCTTAATCTGATTAAGTATTTCTGGTATTTCATGTATTATTATACTTACTGTGTAATAATAAGTAACTTTCCAAAAATAGCAGGTTTCCTAAAATAGAAAGTTACCAAAAATAGAAAGTTTCCAAAAATAGAAAGTTTCAATAAATAGAAAGTTTCCAAAAATAGAAAGTTTCCAAAAATAGAAAGTTTCCAAAAATAGAAAGTTTCCAAAAATAGATTTACTGCTTAAAATAGATAGGTTTCTAAAAATAGAAAGTTTCCATAAATAGATTAGCTGCCTTAATTAAATAAGTTTCCATAAATAGATTAACTGCCTTAAATAATAAGTTTCTAAAAATAGCTGGTTTCCATAAATAAATTAGCTGCCTTATTTAATTAAGTTTCTAAAAATAGAAAGTTTCCATAATTAGAAATAAGCTGGTTAAATAAGCTAAGTAAATAAGCCTAGGTGATTTCATGATTATTTCCTAAGTCATATGATATATTGTATAATTTAATAATTATTTCATGTAATTTAATTAAACTATAGGTTATAATATTTAATTAAAGTATAACATGTTTTAATTAAATATATTAAATACTTAGGTTAAAATATGTATTATTAAATATTAAGAATATAACCTAAGTCATGTTAATTAATTAATTATATCCATGATTTTAAAAATAATTAATTAATTATAAGTCTTAATAATATAAATACTTAGGTTAAAATAATTTCATGATTATTAATATTTAGTTAACCTAAGTCATGTTATTAAATTAATTACATCTTTATTAATTTAATTTTATCCTAAGTTCATAACATAAAAAAAACTAACATAACCATGATCCGGATCTAAGCTTAAAAATATGAACCGGACATGAATCGACACCGTACCCCGACCCAAATCGGGGTACCCCTTGCTGCCGTGGGACTCACACGCACCAACCAAGACCAAAAAGGTCTTGGTGGTGGTCGGCTTAAGCAAACCGAAACCCCATTGGGATGGTTGCAGCCTGCGGCCCAAAACAAAACACCCCTTAATCGACCCTCTGATTTAATTAATGATCAAAACATGTTAGATTTATGTTTAATTAATGTGTTTTTAAAAAAACATCACGTGTTCATAATTAATAAGAAGATTAATTAAAAAGAAAATGTTTAAAAAGGTTTTACCGTACTCGTGGATCAAGAGGGTGAAGAACAAACACGAACAAACAATAAATCAACAAGATCCAAGATCAAGGAATCACCTTGGTTGGTGATTGTAGGTGGCGGCACAAAGAGAGGAGAAAAGGGAGGGTTTAGGTTTTTCTTGAATCTTCTGTAAAGTAATTTTTTAGTAGTAAAAATTACTTAACCCCCTTTTAGTAAAATTGGTAATGGGCTTGGCCCATTACCTTGTTTTGGCCGCGGGTAGGGACCCCCCCCCCCCCCCCCGTGGGGTTCCCGTACCTCGTTTCGTGTCTTTTTATTTAGTACTCGTTTATGTTTAATTATGTTCGTGTTTTAAATGTTCTCGTTACGTAAATACCATACTCTTATATATTTAATTACGCTCGTATTAAATATATATACGTAATTAATAATAGCTCGTGTTTTAATTACGCTCGTGATTTCGTGATCGTATTTTCGTGATTAATTATCGCTAAATAATGATTACGTGATCGTTCATATAAAATACTTATCGTGTTCTAACATGTACGTAATACGTAAACTCCTAACACGTAATCGTAATCATGCTATATTAGGAAAGTTTTTAACTAGTACCTACGATCCTAAGGGTACTATGCATGGTAAAAGCATGCGGTTTCTACAGTCAACGGCTACGAGGATGTACTTGTTCCCTTTGGATGATGGAAATGGCCCCAATAAAGTCGATGCCCCATACGTCAAAGATTTCACACTCTTGGATGAAATTTTGAGGCATCTCATCTTTATGTGTGATCTTGCCTTGTCTTTGGCAAGCATCACAATGCTTAACCATTTCGTGTGCATCACGATAAATGGTGGGCCAATAAAATCCAGAGTCGAAAACTTTCTTCGCGGTATAATTAGGACCAAAGTGACCACCGGTGGGTCCTTTATGGCAAGCTTCCAAGATTAGTAAAGCTGCCGGCCCATCAACACACCGACGAATGACAAGATCCGCACATTGTTTGAAAAGGTAAGGTTCGTCCCAAAAATAGTCCTTAAAGAACTTTTTCTTTTGTTGGGACGTTAACCCTTCCATGAGAATTCCACCCGCCAAATAGTTTGCAATGTCCGTAAACCATAGGGTTTCATCAAGATTGGAGTTAATAGACATCAAGGCTTCAAGGGGAAAAGAGTCATTAATCTCTTGATTTGGGAGCTCCCCTTGATAAGGATCCTCGAGTCTACTAAGATGATCCGCGGCTAGGTTTTCCGCTCCCTTCTTATCACGAATTTCAATTTTGAATTCTTGAAGGAGTAAAACCCAACGAAGAAGTCTTGGCTTGGAATCTTGTTTTGTTAACAAGTACTTCAACGCGGAATGATCGGTATAGACAATGGTGGTGGAAAGAACAAGATAGGGGCGGTTGTTAAAAGCATACACTACAGCTAAAAGCTCTTTTTCGGTAGTGGTATAATGCAATTGAGCCCCCGTCATTGTCTTGCTAGCGTAATGGATTGGTTGGAAGTGTTTGTTCACTCTTTGTCCCAAAACCGCTCCAATAGCAAAGTCGCTAGCATCACACATCAATTCAAAAGGTAACTCCCAATTAGGGGTAACCAAGACCGGTGCCTTAGTTAATTTATCCTTAAGAAGATTGGAAGATTCGAGACATTCTTTAGAAAAGATAAAAGGAGTATCTTTTTCCAAGAGGTGGGTCATCGGGCGAGCGATTTTAGAAAAATCTTGAATGAATCGACGATAGAAGCCCGCATGACCAAGGAAACTTCTCACACCCTTCACGGTTGAAGGTGGAGGTAATTTAGCAATCACATCAACTTTAGCACGGTCGACTTCAATACCGGCTTTGGAAATTTTATGACCAAGGACAATACCTTCTTTTACCATGAAATGGCATTTTTCCCAATTCAGAACGAGACGAGTGTCTTCACACCGTTTGAGCATACGTTCTAAATTGGCAAGGCAAGTAGAGAAAGAATCACCATAGACCGAGAAATCATCCATAAAGACTTCCATAGTTTCTTCAACCATGTCATTAAAGATAGCCATCATACACCTTTGGAAAGTCCCGGGAGCATTGCATAAGCCGAAAGGCATTCTTTTGTAAGCAAATGTTCCATAAGGACAAGTGAATGTGGTTTTCTCTTGGTCTTTAGGATCGATGGGAATTTGAAAATACCCAAAGAAACCGTCTAAGAAGCAATAATAGTCATTACCCGCTAAACGCTCGAGCATTTGATCCATGAAAGGAACAGGAAAATGATCCTTACGAGTGGCATCATTGAGCTTGTGATAGTCGATGCAAACTCGCCACCCGTGACAAGCCGAGTAGGAATCAACTCGTTGTTTTCATTGGGAACAACGGTTATTCCGCCTTTCTTAGGCACACAATGGACGGGACTAACCCATGGCGAATCCAAAATAGGGTAAATCATTCCGGCATCTAGAAGTTTGATAACTTCTTTCTTGATGACGTCATGAATTTTTGGATTAACCCTTCTTTGGCTTTGGAGTGCGGGTTTAAAGTCGTCTTCCATGAGAATTTTATGAGTACAAAAGTTAGGATCAATTCCGCGAATGTCGGAAATTTTCCAAGCAATTGCTTTCTTATGATTCTTCAGCATGTCGATAAGTCGAGATTTTTCATCCTCTTTCAAATCCTTTGCAATGATGACGGGTAACTTCTTATTATCTTCAAGGAAAACGTATTCGAGATGAGACGGTAAATCCTTAAGCTCTAAATCCGGAGGATTGTCGATGGAAGGTTTAGTCAAATTCGGATCATCGATTGTGACATCCTTAGGAGAAGGTGGAGAAATATGGTCCCCATTGAGAAGTTTCTTAATGGTACGAATGTCTTATTCTCTATCGGTGGGAGAATCGTCATACTGTAAGTCCACATCCCCTAAAGTTGCTTCAAAATCTTTCAAAAGGAAATCACTTTCTCCGAATGGAGTTAGTGAGGGAGCAATAGAGGCCACGGTCTCAACAATGGGTACAGAAGACGAACCACTTTTACAAGCGTCTTTGAAATGCTCTTCACAAGCCTCATCAAGTACGTCAATGAAATTAACTCTCTCGTTTTCATAAGGTTGCTTAGAAATTTTACCCATGTTGAAGACGATTTTATCGTCATCAACTCTCATGATTAATTCGCCCGCGGATACATCAATGAGAGTGCGACCGGTCCTCAAGAATGGACGTCCAACGATTAATGGAACACGGGGATCCATCTCGTAGTCAACGACAACAAAATCCGCCGGAAAGGTGAATTTGTCGACACCGACGAAGACATCTTCGGCTATTCCCACCGGATAAGCGACCGTACGGTTAGATAATTCCAATTTCATTCGTGTGGGGACTAGCTCGGGTAGAGATAATTGTTTCCAAACACTTAATGGCATTAAGTTTATACTAGCACCTAGATCGGCTAGGGGCCATACAATTCTCTACCCCGGGGAAATTACAAAGAATGAGAAAGCGACCCGGATCACCAAGTTTGGTTGGTAATTTCCTTAAGAGAACCACGGAGCAATTCTCATTAAGTTGGGTCTCAGCAATATCAAGAAGATTTTCCTTATCACTAAGAACATCTTTAAACATTTTAGCATATTTCGGCATGTGAGCGAGAGCCTCGGCAAAGGAGATGTTGAAATTCAATTGTTTAAATATTTTAAGAAAGTTCGAAACCTGAATATCATCCTTGTTCTTCAACTTCTCTTTCCTCAACCTTGAAGGGTAAGGTATGTCGGGTTGAGATGAAGGCTTTGGAATGGAATTCTCACTCACATCCTTGGGTGGTGGAGGGGTAGAAATAGAAGGTGGAGGAATCGATGAAGGGGGCTCGTTTTCCTTTGTCACAATCACCGGTGTAGGTGTAGGAATCTCGGGTTCCTTTAAACCTTTGCCACTTTGGGCGGTGATTGCTTTCACCTCCCCTCTTGGCTTAGCAACGGTGTTACTCGGAAGAGAACCCGAACCATAGGTTTGATTACTCGGAAGAAACTAGCCATCATATCCCTTAAGTCATTCGTTTGATTGCTTAACGAGTTTCGCATATCGGCGCGAAGATCATTCCCTTGTTTCGCCATATCCCCTTTCAAGTTGATGATTTGACTTTGAAGATTCTTCACTAGCACGTCATTAGTCCTCATGTAAGTTTCAACCTCGTGATTAAATGCGGTGGGTTGGTTGGAAGGAGGAGCATGGTAGGCAGGTGGTTGATAAGCGGGTTGTTGGTAAACTTGATTATTTTCTTGAGGTGGATATGGGTTTCTTTGGGTTTGATATTGATTCAGAGCTCGAGTTTGGTTTTGATTGTTGCGATTAAAGTTGTTTTGGTTTTGAGGATGAAAACCGGGTGGTGAAAGGAAGTTGTTTGAACGATAACTGAGTAAATTACGGTCACCTTGAGGACGAGCTTGATAGCCTCCCGTGGAAAAATTACCGTTCGCGGCATACACATATTCCGGATTGTCATGAGTAGAAGGACAATCGGTGTATGAATGAGAACCCCCACAAATCTCACAAGAAGTTGCTATAGCTTTAGCTTGTTGAAATTGGTTTGTAGCCATGGTTAAGAAGTTTTTGTTCATCTCGGCTATTTGGCAGGTGAGTTCGGTTATCTCGGAGTTTGATGAAGTAGAAGAAACATTGGCCCTCGGGTTATTCCGTGAAGATGCAGATGAATCCCAATTTTTGTGGTGAGTGGTCATGTTCTCTATAAGCTTCTTACACTCCTCAGGTCTTCTCTTCATGAATGTACCACCGGCGGCAGCATTAATCGTATCACGCTCACGAAAAGTTAAACCATTGTAGAAAGTATCAATCAAGGTAATGGGGAGCATATTATGGTTCGGACAACGGTCGATCAAGACATTATAACGTTCCCAAGCATCGAAAAGCGACTCATTAGGTTCTTGAGTGAATCCACTGATTTGATTGCGAATACTAGTGACCATGGATGGTGGAAAGTAGCGCGACAAAAATTTTTGAGTCATGTCATTCCATGTATGAATTGAGTTTTTGGGTAGACGATCAAACCATTTTTCGGCATGGTGGGATAAAGTGTGTGGAAAAAGGTGAAGGCGAAGAAAATCCATGGAAACACCGGGTAATTTCATGCTTTGAGTGACGGTTATGAATTTATAGAGATGTTTGTTGGCATCATCATCCGGTAATCCGCGAAATGGACAAGCGTTTTGAACTTGTTGGATCATGTGATGCTTCAACGAAAATTCAGGAGCCGTGATTTGCATCGGCGCAATCGGTCCTCCTCTTCCGTTCATGGTTGGTTGACAAAGCTCCTCCATCGTTCGAAGGTCGGGTGGAGGGACATGGTTGTTGTTGTTGTTATTATTCAAATTGGGGTGAGGTGGGTTGTGTAGAATAATGATAATCTTTATGATTCAAGAGGGTTGATGTTTTCTAGAGAGAGAAACTTAGAGAGAGAAGTGAAAGAAACTATTTGTTATAAATGTGAGAAATGAAACAACCAACACCTCTTTCCATTGTGGAAAGAGGCTTATATACCCAAGTCCTTAATGGACTTGGGCTTCCGGCCATGAACATGCTCATGGGTCGGGCTTTATAATGAAAGTAACTTAAACACTACTACGAGCCTATACCTATATTGTTGGAGTGACCGAGACTCTCTATATACGTAAAACGTATTTCCAACAATCTCCCCCAAAGGGAGGTCACTCCAAATTTACAAAGTCCTAATCTAGCATGTTAGATCTTGTTCTTGAGCTCGTAGTCCACTTTCTCTTTTCTTTCTTTCTTTTTCTTCCTTTTGTGAATATGTGTTGAATAATATCAGCCTTTTGCTTGGAACACGTTCTTTTGCCCTTTCACGTGCAGTCTTTATCTTCTTGTGATGTTCGCCTCTTCGTGACTTCATATCCCACACACTTATCCTTTGTTGAATTCTTGAAAGTTTCAGAGTCTATACAGCGGAAGACTTTTAGGTCAAACTTTCTTGAATTTGCAGAAGTATTTGATGCAGAAGGAATAAGTATGAGAGGACGTCTTCAACAGGTACACCGCAACGCCACCGTCTTCGAATGTAGCAACATAATAAGACACGAATAAAATGGCTTTGAAATTTTATTCTAGTTCGGTATCATTTTACCTCCGGTCGGTGAAGACCGTTGGACGATATTAGATATCGTACCCGTGACGGATAGTTTCAGTTAAGTAACTTCCTGACAGGATTTCGCGGGTAAACCCGTTCTCTTTATTCGACCGTCCAAAGCTGACTGCGAACATAAAGAGTGAATCATTTGGATTAAAAATCCTTATGATTGAAGCCGTCAATTCATGAAACATGGAACAAGTGAATTTCAATTAAGATATTCACCACGTTGCTTTCCAGTTGTCACAAACTTAATTCAAATAGAATCTTGCTTGCCACCTACCAAGTGTTGTTTGATGTTAACACTAGAAGGATTTCCACTCGTCACTGTGAACACTAAAGAGTGTCACTCTGAGTGTTCTGGAAAGATCATACGATAATGCGTAGAGGCCTGGAACGAGTTTAAGTTCAATTAAGAATTAAACTATTGTTTCTTTCTAGTTTTCACAAGATTGGTTCTTAAAGAACCGCACGTATCACCTACCATGAGCTTGTTTGATGTTGGCTCAAGCAGGATTTCCATCTTCATTGTAATACTTGCGTATCACTCGGATATTCTGGCAATATTATAAGAATACTACGTAGGACTCATAAAGATCTCTTACTTTTCACAGTGTGTGAAGAAGCGAGGAATAAATGGAAAGTGTCCTAATGAGACTTTTGATGATCTCGTGGCTCTAGACTCGATAGTGCGTTTTGATTTAGTGAGCGATGGCTGGAGAGGAGTGCCACCTATTCAATAGCAGTCTATTCGGAGTGAATAAACCAATAGATAACGTGTTGATCTCCGTGTGATTAAAACAAATACCTTTTGAGAGATATTTGAGTTAGCTGGGGAGGGTTGTGCATTGCATCACTGGGTCTATGATGTCTTTCTTCAATATCGAGAATCATTAACAAATGATCTCAATAGCATATGTATTGACCCGGTTTCTGCCTAAAGTTGTAAGGAGGGCTTCTTTCTTTACACCCTTTATCTTTACAATTCTTTTTCATTCTTCAACCCCTTCAATGCTAACCAATACATCATCACTGGCACCTTGTTGTGATTGTTCCAGTGCTAGCTTAAGTACTTGGTCGACATTCAGCTACGTTCACAATCATTCTCCATCTTTCCTAGGACTTCTAATTCTATCTAGGGAATTGTCCTTGGGAAGATTTCATCGGTTCTGATGAATCATTGGACTAATACCTATACTTACCACCCTTTTGTCGCCACATCCGTCGTGAATTAAGTGTGTTTTGGGTAAGTATTGTCACCATGAAAAATCCTTGAAAAATCACTTAAAGCACTTGTGATATTTTAATCAAAGTTTTTGTGCCTTAAGTGTTTTTTATCATTAAAAACGCTCCCCCTTAACATGTGCATTACACATATTAAGTTGGTTTATCTTTTAAGCCTTTTTCATTGATTAGCAAAAAAAAATCATTAAGTCTCCTTAATCCCATTTTCTCCCCTTTCCAAAATGTTAACCATCAATATTTTGGATATTAAATGGATTAACCGGTCTTCGGGTAATGATGAGACTGCTTTTATACATAGTCTCATTGTCCAAATCGGGCTTAAAATGCATAAAATATCATTAAAACTGCCAATTATATGCTCGTGTTTGTTGCTTGTGTATTTTAGGTACGAATATTGAGGAAATGACAAAAAGATCAAAAGAATCAATCAAAAACGAACACGGGAAACGAAGCCGCACAATGAACCGGACCTGAATCATGATTTTCCAAAATGGTCCTTGAAGAATTGAAGAAATACAAGATTGGTCCCTCAAGAAATGAAGACTTGTCATTTTACACCCCTAAATTACTTGTGGGTCCCTAAAATATCAAGTATTTGCATATTCAGTCCTTGGAGAATGAAGAAAGTACAAAAGAAGCCCTTGGAACAAGTTTGTAAAAAGGTTGTGCCAAAATTGACAATCTGCCAAAGTTAATTACAAAGGAAATGAGAATGTTGTTGTTTTAATACAAAGTGAAGAAAGGAAGATACTTTGGGGGCCATTTCTGCCAGACATGTAAACTTCACCCACCAATACCCTCCTTACACGTCACCCAAATACCCGACCCTACCCTTTTACCCAAACCCATGCCCGTCCAAACCCACCACCCAGTTTATTAAATAAACTAGGTCAACACCCAGTCAAATCCCTTTAATTTTCCCACCAAACACGTTTTTAAATAAAACTTTCCCCCAAAATAGATTAAACATGTTCTTAATCACCCACAAACCCTAAACACTCCCCAGGTCCAATTAACCTAAAAACAAAGGGGTTTTACCCCTTATTATCCAGAATGGTAATTGACCCAAGCTTAAACAAAACCCCACACCCAGATTCCTTTCAAGACACACCCATGTGTCTTGTGGACCCTCCCCTGCAACGTCCCTTTCTTCCCCAAATTCAAAATCCGACCAATTGAACGAATGAGATGGACTCCTTGGCCCCCAAGACCATTTGAACGTCTATGATCAACAAAAACAGTTGGCAACATCACATGAAGCCATTTGACCAATTTCAAGATGAAGACCAAGGGCATTTTCGGATTTTTAAGGATTTAGGGTTTCTCACTCTTGTTTTCTAGAATTTTCAGTAGAGTAGTGTAAATATGGGTGTCATGTACCCATATTTCTCTTGTTCCAGTTTTTCTTGCTCAACCATTGTAATTCCTTTTTATAATATAAACGTTGGTATTTTTGAAGTAAAAGTAATTCCTTTTAATCTTTTAAAAGCTGGTATTGTGTTGGCAAGAGTTCTGAGTTCCATAGTTTAACATTAGTTCAAAGATTTTTCAAAGTTAAGTCTCATTTTCAAGGTTTCTGAAAAAGAGGGTATTTTGGTAAAATCTTGTTCCAAGAAATTGGTTTTCCAGGTTTTTAAGTGTTTGTTTAAGTATTCTGAAAGGAAAAGTAATTGTGAGAAATTTGTGAGAAAGGTTTTCAAAGGGTGAAAAATCAGATTTTTTGGTTATTGTTTGTTCATTGTTCTTAGCAGAAATCATTGGAAGCTTATAGAGGATCTACACAAGCCCGGGCTTGTTTGGAGGTGACTTTTCAGTCACTGTGGGACCTGGATGTGGGTCCCACAAGGTAACTTCCTTGTTTCTTTGTTTCAGTTTTGAAATTTTGTGAATTATGTGATTTTGGTGGATTGATATGCAAGTTGTTTGAGTGTTTGTTAAGAGGTTGATTTCACTCACCAGTTGGTTGTATGCATGATTAGGACTTGTCTAACCAGTTTGGTTTGAGTTTGTTGAGATTTGTCTTGTTAAAATCATGTTCAGAAGATTAAAAGGGTGTTTGGATATTGGTTTTAGAATCATTTGGTGAGTAGTTTATGGTTTAAAATCAGTCCTAATACACTTGCCTTGGTAGAATTTTGTGTTATTAGTTTAGTGTGTGTAGATTTGGTACCTTTTGGTGATTTTTGTATGCAAGTTATAGTGAAAACATAGCCTAAAATCAGTAACTGCTTTTTGTGCATGGTTTTGTGTGAATTTGACCTTCACATCTTGCAAGCTGCTAGAATATAGGTTGCTTTAGGGTTATGAGTAGTTTTTAAGTGATTTTGTTGATTTGTGTGCAAGTTATGAGGCTTTGAAATTCGTTTTTGTGCAAGTAATAAAGGTCAACTGTTCATCAGACACACCTTTGCCTAATCAGTAACTTTGAATGCCAATTTGAGCTTGAATTTGTGAAGTAAGCTTGTGTTTTTTGTGTTTACTTAGACTCCCCACAACCCAATTGGTGTGGGGGTGCCTTGTTGTCCAAAGAAAATCATCAGCAAGAGCTTTCCTAAGCTCAAACTCCACCAGACCTTGAATTTACACTAGTAGTGGGAAAAAAGTTACCCCTGCTAGTGTATTGATTAGTACTGCTGCACTACTGGACAAAACAAGATAAGTGTCACTATCAGAAGTTGAATTTTTTGTCTTTTGTGGGCAAATATTGGAATTAGGACCTGAAACTTGTTTCATTATTTTTCTAATTTTATTTTTGATTTTTCTGCTTAATTAGATTTTTTATTACTGTTCATCTAGTATTTTTTAGGTTAAAAAGCTATTTTAATTACTTTTAATATTTCTGTTTTTGGCATTTAGTGCCAAAAATCTTTATTTTTCAGTTTAAACATTTTTCATAGATTAAGAAAAACATTTTAAGATTTTTAGTATAAAAAGATTTTACTGTTCACTTTTTATTAAATTTTTAGAATTAATTTAGTTTAATTAGGTTTTTTATTCAAACTGTTTTTGTCTTTTAGTGAAAATTTTTATATTTTTCAAACTTTTTCATTTTTCTACTGTTCATTAGAGTAAATTAGGATTTTTAAAAGTGTCAAATTATTTTTGGCATTATTTTATTATTTTTTATAATTATTTTAGATTAAAAATAGTTTTAGGTGTTTTAAAAATAGAAAAATAATTTTTAAAATTTAGGAAAAATACTTTTTAGTCTTTAGATAATATAAGTAAGTTATTAGTTCAATAAAATAACATTTTGGACATTTTGGTTAATTATATTTGATTTTAGGGATTTAATTAGCATTTAAAATTGAATATTTAATTAATAAAAGGTTTTAAAATATTTTTATTGGATTTTTATTCTTATTTATATTATGTTAGACTTACTTTTAGCTTTTAATTAATTTTTAGGTTTAAAATTTTTAATTTTGTAGTTTTTACGGTTTTACGTGAACGACCTTTTCGTCTTAGCTCGATCCGTCTTCGTAACCGTCATTCTCTTCTCATCCCATTTCTATTTTTCTTTTTCTCAACAATATAATCACAAACATAAATCAATTCATTGCACAACGCGCGTGCCTCCTTGGGAAACGAACTTGAACTTTCTAAGGGTCATTAGTGCTCGGTTTTCCTAAACCGACGCTTAACGCTTACCACTACTTTGTGCATCCTTTTCCTAAAGGTGTACAAAAACACTACATCAATTTTGGCAACGCTGCCGGGGAGGCGTGTTGTGTTTTGATTGCAATTGTTGTTTTTATACTAACCATAATTAGTAATTGTATTAGTAGCACTCTACTAATACGTATTATCGGTTTTCGGTTTTTGTGTGAATACTATTACTATATTGTATACGCAGAACAATAAATTCAGAAGTACTCCAAATACGTGAGAAATCACAACCTTGACTTGGGAGGTCATTACCCAATCATTGTATTCGAATCTCAAACCAAAGAAAAAGGCAAAAATAGATAAATACTTTCGTGAAGCTCGATTTTGAAAAATACAAACTATAAGGTGGGTATAAGGCGGTTTTATTTCACGACCTAAAGGAAAAAGGCTCTTAAGTGCTTCGCGCCGCCTCGTTTCCTCCGCTTGCTTGTGAGTATTTGATTTTGAAAGCTAATCGAGGGTTTTGCCGCCCAAAGTATTATTACATATCATATATATTTTCTTGGTTTCTATTGATTAAACCCTCTTGAACGTTTTGGTGTTCCACCAACGTTCTAAAGTCATCGAAGGCGTTCACTTCACGTGATCGTTTTCATTCCTTGAGGCTTCTTTAATCGAGAGATTTGATTAAGGAGGAGATTTGTAGATTTGTGTCTACTTAATACATTCCACAAGATCCAAAAAGTTAATACAATCAAAAACCACAAAAAAATTGAAAAAATACAAAACACCAAAAAGAATCTTCTTTGCTCGTCCCCTCGTTGTACGTGACGTTTATGCTAACTCGTAATCAAGCAAGACGTGCACGTAAACGCAAGAACAAAACTCCCACTCCAAATCATTCTAGTGAGGAGTCTCCTATTGACGAACCCATTGTAAGAGAAGCACCAACCATGGCGAATCGAACTATGATGGAGTTACTTCAAGCACCCACCGATGGTTATGGAGAGGCTATTGTGATTCCCGATATCCTTGCGGAGAATTTGAAGGTAAAAACGGGTTTGTTGTCGATGATCCAAAACAATAAATTCCGTGGTGATGAGAAGGACAATCCCCACAACCATATCCGCCAATTCAATCGTCTTACCACCACTTGCAAATTTAAGGATGTCTCGAATGACTCGATTAAGATGATGCTTTTTCCGTATTCCTTAGCGGGGCCCGCTAAAATTTGGTTAGAGAAAGAGCCACCCAATTCTATATTGACGTGGAAGGATCTCGTTTCAAAGTTTGTGAACCAATTTTTTCCGCCCTCTAAGACTACGCATTTGAAAAATGAGATTTCAAAGTTTTCACAAGAATCAAATGAAAGTTTTTCAACGGCTTGGAATATGTTTAAGGAGATGTTACATGAATGTCCTCATCACGGTTTTTCCGACTTGCATCAAATTGACACGTTTTACAATGGACTTAATGATCATGAAAGAGATTATTTAAATGCCGCCGCGGGTGGTAATTTTTTGTGTAAAACGGTTGAGGAAGCTTTGGTGATAATTGAAAATAGGTCTAAGGTTTATAGCCCTCGTAACACACCGAGTGTTGACAAAATGGGCTCGTCGTCGTCTCGTAGCATTAATGCCTTACATGATAAAGCAAATGAAGAGAATCGGTTTTTTGATAGATTTTCTAATCTTATGTCCCATTGGAAAGCTCAAGAAGCTTCGAATTCCGCTTCGCTTAAAGCGGTTTCTAAGAGTTGTTTGTCGTGTGGTGGAGCTCATGATCTTTCCGAGTGCATTACCGCGGATGGTAACACTTCGAGTGCTTATATAGCCACGGGAACTTATAACCAAAACGGTCAAGGTTCTCGCCAAAATCAAGCTCCACCAAATCAAAATGCTAATAACTATCGAAACAACAATCAAGGTGGTAATTATCAAGGAAATCAACGTAATTACAACAAGGGTAATTATCAAAGTGGAAATGGGCAAATTTCAAACCAAAACCAAAACCGTGATTTTCAAACTACGACTCAAGGTTTTCAAAATGATCACACCAAAAATCTTCAAGGAGAGTTTTTGAATTATGCTAAGACAAACGATGCTAAGTTTGACAATATGCAACGTGAAATGGTTAGCTTAAGATCCGAGTTGAAAAACGAGCTTAAAAATGAACTTGCTAATGAACTTAAAACTCATGCTAATAAAATGGAAGGAAATGTTCAACGACTCCAACAAAATGAACAAAAAATGGAGCAAGGTCAACATGAGATTAAGCAAGAGTTGTTAAAAGCGGATGCTAGGCAATCTAAGTTTGAAGACCGAATGGGAAAAATGTTTGAAGCTATCATGTGTAAGCCTTCTTCTTCGGGTGGTCTTCCTAGTGATACCATCGTGAACCCGAAAGGAGAATTGAAGGTTATTACTACTCGTAGTGGTAAAACTTTCAAAGAACCCATTTCTCGTCCAAGTACTTCTATGGAGAAGGAAAAAGAGAAAGAACCCGAGGTGGTGGTAGAAAAGGAGCAAATTCCAAGCCCACGAAGTACCGCTCAAACCACACCTACGGTTGAACCAATACCAATCATGGAACCCGAGATTCCAAGGCCGATGCCTATGCCTATGCACCAACCCACACCACCCTTACCTTACCCTTCAAGACGAGACAAGGAAAAGGCACGAGAACGAAATAATTATCAATTTGAACTTTTTATGAAAATGTTTCGTGACTTGCATTTCAATATAAGTTTTGCCGACGCCTTAGTCATGATGCCTCGATTTGCCGCGAACTTCAAAAGTATGTTGAATAACAAAGAGAAATTGCAAAAATCGTCTAGTTGTTCATCGGTTTTTCTTAGCCGCATACCTCAAAAAGTCGGTGATCCTGGCAAGTTTTTAATCCCATGTGTTATACAAGATATGGAAGAATGCTACGCCTTGGCCGATCTTGGTGCTAGTATTAATTTGATGCCTCTTGAGATTTATAAATCGCTCAATCTTCCCAATCTCACTCCTTCAAGAATGTCAATCGAGATGGCCGATCATTCTACGATTCTAGCTTGTGGAGTAGCCGAGGACGTCTTCGTGAAAGTTGGAAAGTTCTACTATCCCGTAGACTTTATTGTTGTTGACATTCCCATCGATCCAAAAGTTCCTCTAATTTTAGGTCGATCATTTTTGGATACCTCGAGAGCACTTATCGATGTGCATGCTAGGAAAATCACTATTCGTTTCAATGAGGAAGAACTCGTCATTAATGCAACTCAACACTCCACACTTTCTCATGTGTATTCTATCACGTCTTTGTACAATGTCAATCCCATCAAAAACATTTGTAAAAAGATTTCAAAAAGAGTTTTAGGAGTTAATGATAAAATGAAGTTCCGTCCCCTCCGTCGGTGGAGGTTAAGAGTGTTAAGCCTACGTTTCCAATTACGAATGATTCTTCGGATGATGAATATGTTGATCCCGATGGGGGAGTTTTCTTTGTTGACAAACGTTTTGAGAACTTACCACCGCCTTTACCAAAACGGTTTTCAAATGTGAGAATTTTTAGTGTGACTAACATTGCTTTAGAAACACCAAATATTTTTGACATAATTAAGTCGGGTTTTCACAAGGAGAGTTTAAAAGATGAAAAAGGAAAAGATTTTGAATTGAATTTAAAAGATTTTTCTACAACTCTAACTCCGTCATCACCACGTGTATTAAGTGCTACAAGATCGTCATCTCCTTTTGACGATGCTTTGTGTGGACCTAGTATGGGGGAAGCCCCTTATGTTCCCTCCCCTTTCTCCACCGAGGACGAGATATTTGATCCCGGAATTGCTTATAAAGGGAAATCTCGGTCTTCCACCGATGCAATAAATGGAAAATCTTTCTATTTGATTGGTGCGAGTCTACCTCGAGTAGCTCAATGTTTTTATGACTTACCCATTGTCCCACCCTTCTATTTCTTCTCATCTATTTTCTTGAAACCCTTTGGGTTTATGTTGACACACGATGAAGTGGCGTTGATTTGTTTTTCCAATGAAAACGAGAACGCCATCTTCGATCCCGGTATTTTGCACCATCTAAGGACTTAGTCCTTAATACCGGTTGTTTTTTGGCCTTGTTTATCATGTAAGCCCCACCAAAAATTGACCATACCATGATTATCCCTAAATGATCACATTTATGGGGATTCGAGTCGAGCTTTTGACTCGGATATCAAAAACAAGGTGCCTCGTGGGGGAGACCCATGCTTATCCTATGTACATATTATCACTTTCTAATGTAGTTAATGTGAGGGGATTTGTGCCCTTCCAACCTTTGTTCCGTGGTTGTTTGTGAATTATGGTTTTTAGATCATGATCTTCACGATTGGAGCCTCTCGTGTTCGTTTCATGTGAGCACTCGATCGTTTGCTTTGAAGACATTTCTCAATATCCATGATATATCCTTTGATGTTCTAACCATAGGTTATTACCACACTTCATAAACGCCTATTAATTTATTGGTTACACCCTTTCCATGCTAGATTAGGCATTCAACTACGTCTCTAGTATGGGGGTGTTTGCACCCCTAGACTCGAAACATTGAGGACAATGCTTAACTTTAGTATGGGGGTGAATAGATACTTGCCTTGCCAAACCTTCGCGCTTTCCAAAGTTTATCTTTTTGTTTATCGTTTTGTTGCAAAATAAGGCTAAAAATTGCCAAATTTTAAAATTTTTCTCATGTTTTATAAGTGTTTGAAGACACGAATGTAGATTTTCCGATGGCGAGAATAAGAGTAATTTTTGACTCGACCGTGCGTGTTGAGCACTTAGCTTTGATTCCTTAACTACACATTAGGCTAAGTCTCTTAAATGAGGACGAGAAATGATAGAGTTAATTATAAGTTACTATGCTAAACGTAGAGTACTCGTATTCTTTCAAAAACTCATGTGTTCTCGTTGTTTGCTTATTCTCCCTTTGCATGTAAATATTTTTTGCTTAATAAATATTGACTTAGCGGTTTAGTTAGGATTGTTGGGTTTCTAGTCTTTTCTAGTATCTTTCGTGTAATTAAATTGGGAAGACATTAAGGTATCGCCAGCGTCACGGTTTTGAAGTATTGGCAACCCGAATAATCGAAAGCTTCACCCAATAATAAGATTTCAAGTGCTCACCTAAATCTAGCAAACAATTTGAAGCCCCACAAGGCCGAAAAATCTATGCAAAATTGAAAGTGAATCAAGCCTTAATCTTTGAATCTTTAAAGATCCAAAATTCGCCTTAGCGTGAGGATATACGTCTTTGGCTAATAAAACCACCGATGAGGCGGATAATAAAAGGCAAGGCAAGACCGAAGTCATAATAAAAGCTTCATGGCGAAGTTGAATAAAAGATAGAGGTAAACCAAAGATAATAAGGCCCTTCCGTTAGGGGGCGTATAAAAGTCTTGGTAATAAGTCTCATGTTCAAAACCGTTATAAAACCGTGTTTATCGATCCTTCTTGTTGAATTAATTTTTTAACATCGTTGTCTATTAGGAGGGGTTATTGATTTGATGGTCTTAGTTACACCGTTAGGACTCTATTTTTAGACCTAAATCTCTATTATCGTATAAGTCAAACAATGTATCCTCGTGAAACATTCAAGACAAAATAAAATATAAGAGATACAACTTAGGAATAATGGGAGGATAAGTACGTGATTAGGGCATATGAGTATTGTTAGCATTACTAACTTATAATGACAATGATCTCGTTACACGCTTGGCATGGAATTAGGGTGAAAATCGAGGACGACGAAATTATTTCTAACGAAGCATTCACGTGTTCTTATTCTATGAACCTAAACGTCCCATTTTGTGATGAAAATCATACATTATGTCTAAAACGTAAGTAGTAGTAATAGTAGTAGTGTAGCTAGTTTATCATTCAATAAAGTGAATAAAAATGAATTTTGGAGATGCTACGATACTTTATTCTAGCATTGCGTGAGGGCACGACAATGGTTTAGTATGGGGGAGTGATGAGACTGCTTTTATACATAGTCTCATCGTCCAAATCGGGCTTAAAATGCATAAAATATCATTAAAACTACAAATTATATGCTCGTGTTTGTTGCTTGTGTATTTTAGGTACGGATATTGAGGAAATGACAAAAAGATCACAAGAATCAATCAAAAACGAACACGGGTAACAAAGCCGCACAATGAACCGGACCCGAATCATGATTTTCCAAAATGGTCCTTGAAGAATTGAAGAAATACAAGATTGGTCCCTCAAGAAATAAAGACTTGTCATTTTATACCCCTAAATTACTTGTGGGTCCCTAAAATATCAAGTATTTGCATATTCAGTCCTTGGAGAATGAAGAAAGTACAAAAGAAGCCCTTGGAACAAGTTTGTAAAAAGGTTGTGCCAAAATTGACAATCTGCCAAAGTTAATTACAAAGGAAATGAGAATGTTGCTGTTTTAATACAAAGTGAAGAAAGGAAGATACTTTGGGGACCATTTCTGCCAGACATGTAAACTTCACCCACCAATACCCTCCTTACACGTCACCCAAATACCCGACCCTACCCTTTTACCCAAACCCATGCCCGTCCAAACCCACCACCCAGTTTATTAAATAAACTAGGTCAACACCCAGTCAAATCCCTTTAATTTTCCCACCAAACACGTTTTTAAATAAAACTTTCCCCCAAAACAGAATAAACATGTTCTTAATCACCCACAAACCCTAAACACTCCCCAGGTCCAATTAACCTAAAAACAAAGGGGTTTTACCCCTTATTATCCAGAATGGTAATTGACCCAAGCTTAAACAAAACCCCACACCCAGATTCCTTTCAAGACACACCCATGTGTCTTGTGGACCCTCCCCTGCAACGTCCCTTTCTTCCCCAAATTCAAAATCCGACCAATTGAACGAATGAGATGGACTCCTTGGCCCCCAAGACCATTTGAACGTCTATGATCAACAAAAACAGCTGGCAACATCACATGAATCCATTTGACCAATTTCCAGATGAAGACCAAGGGCATTTTCGGATTTTTTAGGATTTAGGGTTTCTCACTCTTGTTTTCTAGAATTTTCAGTAGAGTAGTATAAATATGGGTGTCATGTACCCATATTTCTCTTGTTCCAGTTTTTCTTGCTCAACCATTGTAATTCCTTTTTATAATATAAAAGTTGGTATTTTTGAAGTAAAAGTAATTCCTTTTTATCTTTTAAAAGTTGGTATTGTGTTGGCAAGAGTTCTGAGTTCCATAGTTTAACATTAGTTCAAAGATTTTTCAAAGTTAAGTCTCATTTTCAAGGTTTCTGAAAAAGACGGTATTTTGGTAAAATCTTGTTCCAAGAAATTGGTTTTCCAGGTTTTTAAGTGTTTGTTTAAGTATTCTGAAAGGAAAAGTAATTGTGAGAAATTTGTGAGAAAGGTTTTCAAAGGGTGAAAAATCAGATTTTTGGTTATTGTTTGTTCATTGTTCTTAGCAGAAATCATTGGAAGCTTATAGAGGATCTGCACAAGCCCGGGCTTGTTTGGAGGTGACTTTTCAGTCACTGTGGGACCTGGATGTGGGTCCCACAAGGTAACTTCCTTGTTTCTTTGTTTTAGTTTTGGAATTTTGTGAATTATGTGATTTTGGTGGATTGATATGCAAGTTGTTTGAGTGTTTGTTAAGAGGTTGATTTCACTCACCAGTTGGTTGTATGCATGATTAGGACTTGTCTAACCAGTTTGGTTTGAGTTTGTTGAGATTTGTCTTGTTAAAATCATTTTCAGAAGATTAAAAGGGTGTTTGGATATTGGTTTTAGAATCATTTGGTGAGTAGTTTATGGTTTAAAATCAGTCCTAATACACTTGCCTTGGTATAATTTTGTGTTATTAGTTTAGTGTGTGTAGATTTGGTACCTTTTGGTGATTTTTGTATGCAAGTTATAGTTAAAACATAGCCTAAAATCAGTAACTGCTTTTTGTGCATGGTTTTGTGTGAATTTGACCTTCACATCTTGCAAGCTGCTAGAATATAGGTTGCTTTAGAGTTATGAGTAGTTTTTAAGTGATTTTGTTGATTTGTGTGCAAGTTATGAGGCTTTAAAATTCGTTTTTGTGCAAGTAATAAAGGTCAACTGTTCATCAGACACACCTTTGCCTAATCAGTAACTTTGAATGCCAATTTGAGCTTGAATTTGTGAAGTAAGCTTGTGTTTTTTGTGTTTACTTAGACTCCCCACAACCCAATTGGTGTGAGGGTGCCTTGTTGTCCAAAGAAAATCATCAGCAAGAGCTTTCCTAAGCTCAAACTCCACCAGACCTTGAATTTACACTAGCAGTGGGAAAAAAGTTACCCCTGCTAGTGTATTGATTAGTACTGATGCACTACTGGACAAAACAAGATAAGTGTCACTATCAGAAGTTGAATTTTTTGTCTTTTGTGGGTAAATATTGGAATTAGGACCTGAAACTTGTTTCATTATTTTTTCTAATTGTATTTTTGATTTTTCTGCTTAATTAGATTTTTTATTACTGTTCATCTAGTATTTTTAGGTTAAAAAGCTATTTTAATTACTTTTAATATTTCTGTTTTTGGCATTTAGTGCCAAAAATATTTATTTTTCAGTTTAAACATTTTTCATAGATTAAGAAAAACATTTTAAGATTTTTAGTATAAAAAGATTTTACTGTTCACTTTTTATTTAATTTTTAGAATTAATTTAGTTTAATTAGGTTTTTTATTCAAACTGTTTTTGTCTTTTAGTGAAAAATTTTATATTTTTCAAACTTTTTCATTTTTCTACTGTTCATTAGAGTAAATTAGGATTTTTAAAAGTGTCAAATTATTTTTGGCATTATTTTATTATTTTTTATAGTTATTTTAGATTAAAAATAGTTTTAGGTGTTTTAAAAATAGAAAAATAATTTTTAAGATTTAGGAAAAATACTTTTTAGTCTTTAGATAATATAAGTAAGTTATTAGTTCAATTAAATAATATTTTGGACATTCTGGTTAATTATATTTGATTTTAGGGCTTTAATTAGCATTTAAAATTGAATATTTAATTAAAAAAAGGTTTTAAAATATTTTTATTGGATTTTTATTCTTATTTATATTATTTTAGACTTACTTATAGCTTTTAATTAATTGTTAGGTTTAAAATTTTTAATTTTGTAGTTTTTACGGTTTTACGTGAACGACCTTTTCGTCTTAGCTCGATCCGTCTTCGTAACCGTCATTCTCTTCTCACCCCATTTCTATTTTTCTTTTTCTCTACAATATAATCACAAACATAAATCAATTCATTACACAACGCACGTGCCTCCTTGGGAAACAAACTTGAACTTTCTAAGGGTCATTAGTGCTCGGTTTTCCTAAACTGACGCTTAACGCTTACCACCACTTTGTGCATCCTTTTCCTAAAGGTGTACAAAAACACTACATCAGGTAATAAAATGAAATTAGATGTTGGCCAAAGAACATATTAATGCTCCCCCTCAAATTAATGAGGGTTAGTTGTAGTGCTTGAGTATGATATGTTTGAAAGATTTAGAATCTCGAGAGAAATTCTTGAAAAATATCATACTTTTACACTACAACATGCCACAAAAGATGATTATACAAAGATTAAAATATTCACAAATATATACATATGGAGTTGACATGTTATAAGACGAACCATAATTAAATGGCTCGTTCCGTGAACCTATGGTGAGCTCCATATGGTCGTCCACCGACGAATCATTCCACACTTCGTAGAAACCGGCGCTTCCTTAGAAGTTCCTCGATCTTCTTGATCGCGTACGTTGCTCCCTTTTTGCACTGGGTAGTCCAGGTGTACTTGACTGCTGGAAGCGGTAGGTTGGCATTGAGAACCGTCAAATCATCTCGAACATGCTTGAGCGTTCCATCGCTGAATTTGTGCATTTCGGAGAATCGCATATATTGCATGACGCCAGTCTTATTTGGATAAAAGATCCCTGCTTCCGGCGTTGTGGTCCCCATGTAAACCTTCTTGTTCTTATGGAAATTAATGAGTGGAGTTGTATGGGGACGTTCCAAGTTTAGCTGCTTCTGATAGCTCTCCAGTCCAAGTTGAAAATCTTCCACCCGGTTTTAAATGACAATTTTTCTTGCATATTGACGAAAGTTGGAGCTCATTGCAATGACAATCTCAGGTTGTAGATGGTCAACTTTTTCTTGAGCCAATAACAGCAACAGATCTTCTATGTCTTCAAGTTGAAGGTACTGGAGATCACTTTCGTCAATTCGGTATTCTTTCTCATCGGTACGTTTGAACACGATTACATTCAAGTAATCATAACCGAAGACAGTCTGAGTGGTTGCTCCGTGGATGCTTTTGATTCTGTGAGCTGAGACAATAGAAGAACCTCTCTTAGGATGATGGAAATGATTGTAAGCTAACCTTTTCTTTGCAGTCCAGTGAGAGATGCCAAGTGAAGCAAAGGTATCATAAAACTTGAGCAGTTTCTTTCTCCATATTGCATCAGGTACTTTATCCTCTATCCATGGAACATTCTCCAAATTAACATCCTTGAGCATAGTGAGTGACGTGGCATATTTCTTTGCTCCATTTTCAAGGTATTCAAGATCGTGAGAAACAAAATGCTCTATTGGGATCGTTGCAGAACCAGCAATGACCGTGGGTGTAAGAGGTCGTAATACAGGAGTCCGAATTCCTGTAGTCGTCGCTCTCATTGCCTTGGTAAGCTCATTCAAGTGATATTCTGCTTCATTATGGCTGATCTTCAAAGTATCAAAGAAGTCCACATTTGCGGCTACCATTTTGATCAGATCCGGAGTCATTGTCGGTTTCCCATGAGAATACCTTAGAGAGGCCGAGAAATCTATAGGATTGTTCAGGAATTGAGTCAGCTCCATTTCAGTTGCAGTGTCAAAAGGATGTTGTGGTGCTGCATTTGTGAGCCAGAGTTGCTCTTGTACCGTGTCATCGATGATAAGAGATTCAGCAAACGTTGGTTCTGGCACATTTAAATCTTCAACTTCCATATCAATGTTGTGTTGATCTTCAGATGGTGTTGAAGGTTGATCTTGCATCACCGGTATATCATCGCAAGGTTCTTCTTCTAGCATTGACCCTGTTGGTTCTTCTTCTTGCATATATTCTACAGATTCATTGTGAGAATCAGTAGTAAAAACTGGTGCAGTAGATATACCTGTGTCAATTTGCTGATTTTTTGGTACAACAGACTCCACTGTCTTTTCAGCGGTTTTAGCAATGCTTGCTGCAGCTTCCTCAATACCTTTTTCGGTTGCCTTATCACCTTCATCCTTGTTTGACTCTTTGGCATTAGTACCCTTTCATCATTCTTATCACCCTTGTTGGTTCCATTACCGTCGTCATTATCATCATCGTCATCCTCATCGTCATCTGTATCCTCGTCCTCATCTTCATCTTCATCCTTATTCTTTTCTTCCTCATCCTCTTCTTCCTCCTCATCTCCTTCCTTATCCTCTTCCTCATTTTGATCATTGTCACCATCATCCTCCTCACCGTTACCCTCATTATCTTCCTCCTCTAGTTCGTTTTCATTGTCAGACTCAGAGTTGGTAGTATCTGCTGGTGTATCGTCAATAATTGCTTTGTTGAGATATTGTAGAACTTTTCGTTTATTTTTCGATTTATGAGCCCCCATATTTAGCAGACGTGTCTGTAACAAAGTCATTAGTTGAAGTGTAGATAAACCATTACCGACAAAAGTTGGTAGCTGTTGATCAACATATGACTTGACTTCTCGTCGAATGATCTTGGTCATCTTCTCATCAATTGACCAAAGAAAAGCAGCATTCTCTTTGTCACGAGTATTCTTCTCTCCAAGAAATGATTTGTGTTGTTCTTTAAGTTTAGACACTCTGTCGGATATTTTCTTAAGTGTAGGCTCATAAGGTTGCGGTTCCTTGAGAGGAGTGGTGAATCTTTCAGTCAGTGAAGCTATTTGTTTAGCTTGAGCCTCCAGTTGTGATTGAAGAGACTGGATCAGTGGATCACTGACTATGAGGAATGGATTAGATGTGGATGATACTTGTTGTACTAATGAAGGAGGTGTAACCATGACGGTTAAAGTGGTGGTGGATGATACAGGTTGTTCAAGGATAGGTGATGTTGTAGATGCAATGATTGGGGCGGTGGTTGATACAGGTTGTGCAGCTGTTGATGACGGTGTAGATTCAGTGGTTAGGATGGTGGTTGATACCGGTTGTTCAACAAGTGCTGGTGTGGTAACTAGTGTTATGACTTCACTGATGACTGGGGTGGATAATGGTGGAGTGGTAGTTGATGTGACAGTAGTTATGGGAACATCCACCATTTCTTCATTTGTCGATGGATCAGTATTTGTAACCTCGACACCCTCCCCTTCCAAATTCAGATATTTCATAACATCGTCAGAGTTGGAAGTAGACTTACTTTGAAGTTGTGTTTCTGGTATGAAAGTTGCATGAGCATCATCGTGTACCACTGTGTGAGTTGGTTCTGGTAAGGATGTGGTGATATTGGCGTCTCGATACATCAAACTTGTATCTGTGTTTGCACTGCTTCCACCCTCTTCACTCTGCTCACGACTTTCAAAATTGAAGTTATCAGCATCTTCATAAGCATCTTCATCGGTAGGATCTTCATAAAATGCCATGTCGGCATCGGGATCACCAAAATCTGCTAAGTCTTCAAACATTCTTGAGCCTGATCCTGTGGAAGTTGCAAAAGCTTCCTGTCTGCTTTATTGAAGAACAATACGCAGTCGTTTGTCTTCAAAAATGTTTTGTTGAGCAGGTTCATCTGAAGCAACACTTGCTTCTTTACCTTTAGTCTGCTTTGCTTTCTTAGGCCTTCTGAGTGGTACTTCATCCTGTTCTTCCTCGGTATTGATCGTCTCATCTTCATGATCCTCTTTAAGCAGGAAGTGCGATCTGAAGGCCTGGGTTAAGCAAATAGATTTCTTCAATCATCATCTTCATCAACTATTTGCATTTTCCCTGTGCCTTTATCTTTAGAAGAAGCAGTTGATTGGCACTTTGAAACTCTTTTCTTACGTTTACCTTTTTGCTTCTCCGAGAGAAGTGAATTTGCACGTCGAAACTATGTGTCAATATCATTAAGCATCTCTTGATATTTATCAGTTTCCTTGATCCCGTCATTTATCATTGTGTCAGGTACTAGGGCAAGACGTAATGCATACTTTGTGGAATTAGTGTCTGCATTCATTGTGAGAATCACATAGTCATCATCTTTGGTGTGGTAGAAGAAATTCCCGCGAGTGTCAATGGTTGGGTCATTCTTCATAAAGTGGTTGATAATGAGCTTGGTGAATCTTGGGAATGGAAGATGCACGGATTTCTTCTTCGTTCCAGTAAACTGATAACAAAATTCTTGCCAGAGAAGAAGTGCATAGTCTACTTTAGACGCAGTGTACAATCCCCAAAATAAGTGAGCCAGAGGTGGTCTCATTGCGTCGGATCCCCTAGTCTTTCCAGTAAGACACTTGACAATGATGGTGATAAGTGCTTTCCAGGGTTGCCCTATGTGTGACGTGTTGAACTGGGATAGGTTGTGGATTTCACCTTCATAATTCATGGCACGAATGACTCGAAGCACATCATCATTCTTTGAGTTAGCCACAAATTGTTCTCCTTGTGCCAACCTAGGAAGTTTAAACAGTTGCCGAAAGATGCTCAAGTTAAGTACCCTTGGCGTGTTGTTCAGTTGGAATGAGATAGTCTTTTTAGTAAGAGATGCAGTGTTCCAGAACTCGTGCCTGTAGACTTCGGGAACAAAGGCAGTACATCTGAGTGCATCTCTGATGGGTGAGATGTCTAGGATATCCTTGGCGATTTTGAAAGCTGGTAAAGACGGATTAAAATCCTCTTGTAATCGAGAATTGTTCTCAGCATATGGTAGCATGTCGTTGAGCGAAACAAGTTCGAGATCACGTTGTCGTTGTTGTTCTTCTGTGATCGACATGTTCCTGCTTTGATGACATAAGCACAAATGATATACACAAAACATATATATCTCAAATCTATGCCAATTTGTAGCATTTGCAGTAACACACGATGATCATAGCACATTACATTTATAAAACAACCATAACTAGATCAAGACACGAGTCTATAGGTGCCACCTAACATTATGCTAGCAAGACAATCCTGTAACTCATCACTACCTTATAGTGATAACATAATATTAAGAGCTATCACAATATTACCAAGATTACACATTTCAAGCTTACAAGTCATCGGAATAATAATCGTCCTAAATCCATCGCAATCTATCAATCCATCGGAATCCTAACATAGCCATCGCAATGATGAACACATCGCAATCCTATCGAAATCATGTTGTATCGCAATATCTAAGTCCATCGCAATAATTACGACTCCATCGGAATGTTTGAGAAACCATCGCAATATGTCCCATCGCAATACCATTACAATGTCGTCGCAATAACGCATCGTAGTGCATCATCGCAATATGCCATCGCAATGCGTCATCAGAATGACCCATCGCAATGAGCCATCGCAATGAGCCATCGGAATGACCCATCGCAATATCTCATCGCAATGAGCCATCGCCATGACACATCGTAATGAGCCATCGCAATGACACATCGGAATGACCCATCGCAATAGCCCATCGCAATGAGCCATCGGAATCACTCATCACAATGACAGTCATCGCAATGTAGGTATCGTAATGATCATCGGAATCCGTGAAAGGGATCCGATCTAAACTTTGACTTCTCAAATCCAGGAGCTTGGCAACGTTTTAGACAATTCTGGGAAAAACCATTGTGCATCTAGTCATTCTAATCAAATCCCACAACTTAAATTACATATACATCGCAACACTAAAAAAACCCTAATTTTTTAGATTTAATCATGATTTCTGCTTTGTTTGTGATGCAAAGAAACGAGATTTATGATAACGATTACAGCAAGATACAATACCTAGATAGATGAGTGGAATGCAGGCAATTGAAAAAATCAAATATGATGGATATGGCAAGGTTTAACAATGGCGGACTAAGCTTGTGTTTGTGTGTTTTTGCGATGGTGAGGAAAGAACGGGAAAGGGGGGGTGTAGTGTTTTGACTTGGTCAAATTTTTGCCAAGTTTATACATTAAACCCCCATTTTGCAATATTTACAAAAATGGTCCCCCTTGTTAATAGTATTTGTTTTAAAGTGATTAGGATTAACCAAATCGACTTAATGAAATACCAACCCGCTCACAAACACGAACACAAATACTTAACACCAAAATTCAAATAACCTATACATGAATTTCTATTTCACACAAGGCACAGTTAGGACTTAATGATGATGAAGAACGGTTTATATTTCCTGAAAAATCCTTTTTGAAGACCAATTTTAATTCTAAGAAGATTTAATATTTGCTCCCCCTTAAACACGGACCCGTTTTCTATTTAAAGAGTTGTAGTCAATGATTTTAAGGACGCAAATATTCATGAAGACATTTTCCGGTTAAGTGATTGGTTGGAACGATTCTGCTGGCAATAAGATTTCTCTTATTTTTACAAAATAAGTGCACTGATACGTACACTAATTTGTGTTAGACTAAGTTATAAAGTAAACTTAGTCCCTTACAAGGTTTTTAAGAAAACCTTGCCCGAGAAAATTAATTCCCGTTGTGAGCCAACGTTTTCATAAGAAATACGTGACTTTAATGCGAAAAGCGGGTTGCAGTCTGAAATAACTACAAGCCATTATGGGCATGTTTTAAAACATGTAAAACTTTTATACGGACTCTATTTATGGCGCCGTGTCAATTTTAATCGACATTTCTAAGGCCGTAAATATTACCGTACTAAAAGACATGCCCGTTTTGAAAATAAAAAAAAAATTGGATTTTCTTGATTTTATATTTTTTATGGTTTTTGTATGTTTTATATTTTTTAAGGTTTTTCTATGTTTTATATTTTTTATTTTTCTTTTGGTGATTTAAATGTATACGATAATATACAAGATCACGATCAAAGGATACTCGAGAATAGTTTACCACTACTATTCTTCAGATTCTTCTGCCAACTCCTTAAGTGTCGCTAGTGAGAATGATTTCATGCCTAGCTTTTCGATCAAAAACTCGATACGTCCTCGATCTAATGCCTTCGTGAATATATCTGCCAGCTGATACTCAGTGTTGACGAAGTACAATTCGATCACTCCATTTTCCACTTGCTCTTTGATGAAGTGGTAGCGTATGTCAATGTGCTTCGCCCGGGAATGTTGAACATAGTTGCAGCACAGAGCAATTGCACTTTTGTTATCACAGTACATCGGGATTTTGTTGAATCCAAGACCGTAGTCAGTTAATTGTGATCTCATCCAAAGAACTTGAGCACAACAACCGGACATAGCAATGTATTCAGCCTCTATACTTGATATCGCAGCGCTTTTCTACCTTTTAGATGCCCAACTAATAAGTCTATCTCCAAGAAGTTGCACACTGCCAGAAGTGCTACGTCTAGTATCTTGACACCCAGCATAATCCGCATCTGCATATGAGATTAGTGCAATAGAAGAATCCTTCGGATACCACAGACCACGATTAAGTGTTCCTTTAAGATATCGAAAGATCCTTTTCACAACATGTAAGTGCTTTTCGGTAGGCCGAGCCTGAAACCAGGCACACATGCATATAGAAAATTGCAAATCAGGCCTGCTAGCAGTCAGATAGAGAAGGGTGCCGATCATTCCACGGTAAAGTTTAGGATCGACAGCTATCCCTTCCTTATCTTCGTCTAACTTGGATCTCTCCACCATTGGAGTATCCATAGGGTCACAATTTTTAAAATGATACTTCTTTAATGATTCAAGAGCAAATTTGGATTGATTAATGAAGATGCCTCTAGGATTCTGAGAAATTTGCAACCCTAAGAAAAATGAAATTTTTCCCATCATCGACATCTTAAAACGTGTGGACATAATTTTTTCAAAATGGTCAGACAATCGTTGATTAGTAGCAGCAAATATTATATCATCAACATAAATTTGTACCAGTATCATGTCGTTGTCCTCCTTGAGAATAAATAATGTTGGGTCCACTTTGCCTTTGGAGAAGCCTTTCGAGATGAATACGACGATAAGAGATCGTACCACGCGCGTGGAGCTTGTTTCAACCCATAAAGAGCCTTCTTGAGCTTGTACACGTGATTAGGATACTCCGAGTTGACGAATCCATTCGGCTGGCTTACATAGACATCTTCCCTTAATTTACCATTGAGAAATGTTGTCTTAACATCCATTTGGTAGACGATCATATTCATGTGAGCAACATAAGCAAGGAATAGTCTAATTGCCTCCAATCGTGCAACAGGAGCAAAGGATTATTCAAAGTCAATACCCAGAGCTTGTTTGTAACCTCTAGCAACCAATCTAGCTTTGTTCTTCAGCACTCCACCTAACTCATCGAGTTTAACCTTATATACCCACAACAATGTAAGGATTTAAACGTTGTTGGGTAAAAGAACTAATTCCCACACTTTAAGACGTTGAAATTCATTTAGTTCCTCTTGCATGGCTTCAATCCAAGATGATTTAGTCATTGCTTGTTGCCAGTTTTTAGGTTCAGTGTCGGAAAAAAATGCATCAAAGTAGCAATATAATGCATGTTCTTGGAGTTGGTGGCGTGTTAAGACTGGTCGATCGATGTCACCAATAATATTACGGATTGGGTGATCCTTTGTCCATTTAGTGTTATGATTTTCAATCCTTGGTGGTCGGGAGTGAACAATTGCAGGAGCTTCCTCTGAGGTAGACGCACCGTTAGGATCTTCAGGTATTTGTGAACCAAAGAAGGGAAGCTCTTATAAGTGAGCATATTCCAAATCGTGATCATAGGGATCCTATTCAACATCATTCGGAACGAGTGGGGGTGATGATTC
This sequence comes from Glebionis coronaria, assembly GCA_025667525.1. NCBI lineage: Eukaryota > Viridiplantae > Streptophyta > Magnoliopsida > Asterales > Asteraceae > Glebionis > Glebionis coronaria. The sequence goes on along the minus strand of CM046880.1, from coordinate 336,558,584 downwards.
AGGTGTAGTTTGTGAAATAGTGGGGGATGGGACATCTGGTTCAAGAGTAACAATAGATGTCTCGGACTGATTTCCATTATCTAGAGCAAAAACTTTGGGAAACGGAGCTACGGCTGCAGGTGCTGGAGAATCATTACTAGGTGGATCAAAGAATTCATCAAACATAGGTTGAAATAACTCATCCCACTCGGACCTTGTAGGTGGTATAAATGATGGAGAAGTAGGATTGTTGGGAGTTAATCCGGAACTGATTGTACCGGTTCCCATCTCATGTAATGCGGGTTCAGAGCTGTGTTACTCAGAAGCCATCGCTGTCAGCTCATCAAAATCGGCATCCAAAGTTTCTACAATCTTTCCAAGACGACGGTTTCGGTAAGCTTTCTTTGCAGGCGAGTAACCAATGAAAATTCCAATATCAACCTTCGGTTGAAGTTTGCCCAAATTCTCACTATTCGTATTTGGATAACACAATGCACCAAACACATGAAGAAATGAAATATCGGGTTTGTGTCCATGAAGTAGCTCATATGGAGTTTTATCATGGCGTTTACGAATGATGGAACGGTTTTGGATATAACATGCGGTTGCCGCTGCTTCAGCCCATAAGAATAAAGGAGCATTCACATAAATCAACATAGTTCGAGCAGCTTCCATAAGTGTACGGTTACGTCTTCCCACGACACCGTTTTGTTGTGGAGTGCGGGCAACAGAAGTTTCATGTGAAATACCTACCTTTTCGTAATAGTCTCGTAGAGTTTGATTAACGAACTCAGTTCCATTATCAGTGCAAATGCGACGAACAGTAGCATTAAGACGTACTTGGATCATCTTTAAGAAAGTAATGATATACTCTGGTGCTTGATCCTTGGATGCTAATAATTTAACCCATGTAAACCTTGAGAAATCATCCACCATGACGAGGATGTATTTTCTACCACTCACACTAGTCGTACGCAGGTGGCCCGCAAAGATCCATGTGCAAAAGATACAGTGGTTCTTGGTTGGTGTCTTCAGCTTTAGGTTTGTATGATTTCTTGGTGCTTTTCCCCAAAGAACACGCGGAACATAAATGATCCTTGTCGAACTTAAGTTTTGGAAGACCACAAACAAGTTCGTTTTTAGCTAAATGGTTAATAGCATCAAAGTTAAGATGAGATAACCGGCGATGCCACAACCATGACTTGGTCTTAGATGCTTTGGAGAGCAGGCAAACAGGAGAGGCGGCCATCATGTTTTGAATAGACGGTGTGTAGAGGTTATCCCCTCGAGAACCCCTTAACAAATCATTTCCTGTAAGATCGCGAATAAAGCAAGTATGTTGTCGAAAGGCCACTTCAAGGTTTGAATCGCAAAATTGTCCTACTGAAAATAGATTGTGACCAAGTCCCTCCACATAATAAACCCTTGAAATCGTAACATTCCCAATTTGGTATTCATGATAACCCATGATCTTCGCAATATGGTCGTTGCCGAATTTAACCGTTCCTAGAAACTTATTGACGAAATTTCTGAGCATCGAGCGATCTCCGGTCATATGCTTTGAGCATCCAGATTCCAAGTACCAGAGGATGATTTGGACCACCTGAAAATATCACTAGACAAGGACGATGTATCGGAATCTAGTAGTTCCTCTGTGTTAGCAAGTACAGATATAATTATCTTAGATTTGCTGACCGAAGAATTCTTAGGCTTCCAAACTTGCTTCCTAAATGTTGGCTTAGATTCTAGTTGTCTAAGATCCTGAGGTACTTCTTCACTGGTAGGCACAATAGTGGGGGCAGACCTAGTTAAAGGGAGCTTTTTCCATTTCTTAGTGCTAGTGTTCCTATTTAAAGGACGCTGAGACCTAACTTCTGTGGATGTGATCCTAGTTAAAGGGCACTTAGTTCCATTAGCAGTGAAGGTCCTACCAGTGGGTTTCCATTTCTAACCAACTTGGGTGAATTTCTTCCCCGTTGGAATCCATTCAAGGTTGTTCCTAATAGCATACATTTCATTCACGTGATCAACAAGGCATAAATCATGACGGCTGAGAAAAAAATGCACTCATTACAATTCCAACATCGCAAATTCGAATTCACATTTTTCTTAGGCTTCTGCACAGAAGCAGATCCTTTTGTCTTAGATACATGATTCTTTTTATTTGAAACTGAAATAACATTCCTAGGTTGAACTTCTACTTTCTTCTTGGCAGTCCTACTAGTGGAAGGCTTGATCCTATCATTCTTGTCTTGAGATCCTTTAGCCTTAGTAGACATAATTACTCCTGTAGAAGCCATGGGAACATTAGTGACAGATTTTGTAGCCTTGATGGGTGTGTTTAAAATAGGCTTAGATCCTGGATTCTAATTGAATGGAGTAATGGCAATGGTGGGGGTTTGCTATTTCGGGGGTACAGATATCGGTTGCCCAATGTACTCTAAGTTTTCTAAACAATCCTAAACGCGATCCACATATAAGAAAAGCTCATATAGAAGATGACTTGTGGGATCTAGTTCATGCATGTCATCAACGATCCCTCTAGCAAGATCAGCATGTTCTAAGGCATTTTTCATGTATGTGGCAAACTTAGTTGGACTATTCTTAAATTTTGGATCCCGATATAGCACACGTGGGTTGGGTTTGGGATCACTAGAGGTCGAGGCAGAGATGGTGGCTGGATTATCAACAACTTCTTGTCCTTTGAGTTGAAGTGTCTCCTTTAATTCAGCCAAAACCATGTTTTTGTCTATGAGTTGAATGTTTAAGTCAGAGATTTCCTCGCACTTACGGTTCAATTGTTCAACGAGTGACTTTTGCTCTGCCGCATTAAAAGCGAAGCGTTCTTCTAATGAACCATAAATATCTGAGAAACCCTGTTTAACTTTATCAAGCTCTCCTATCATAGAATTAATTCTATCTTCTAGGGCATGATTCTTAATCTCTACAGCCTCTAGTTCCAATTTCTCTGCTACTGATTCTCTCTTAAGTCTCATAACTTCTTCCTCTAAAGCCTGAACAACCTGAATCATCTTGTCACTTGTCTCAACGTAGTTTCACAATCATTTGTTTTTGAAAGAGTTTCATTTTTAGATTGATTCTCAATTTCAAGAGATATACAATGTTGTTGAAGCTCATTAAAACGTTTTGAAAGTGTGTCATAAGAATCTTGAAGCTTTAAAAATTCAGCGTTGGATTCATGACAAGAATGATTATCTACATTAATCACAGGCTCAACAATATTCACAGACATATCATGCACATCATCACATATATTCACAGTAGTAGATGAAATCTCATGAGCATATTTAAGAGTAACAACTTGCATCACTTCGAGAGACACTATATGTTCTAAGAATTGGTCATATTCGGATAAAATCTTTTCTTTTTCAATTAAATGTTGTTCATAAGCATCATCCATTTCATAGAAAACTTTTTGAACTTCACCAATTTCAAAATTTAGATTTCCCGATAGATTATAGACTCCATTTTTAATATGGTTCACAAACGGAACGATCTCTTTCTCAAACACCATTTTCATGTGTTCGAAAGCCCATTCTCCAGCGGTTAGAGCCGTTGAAGTCGTACATTCCAGGATGACCTTGTCAAACTCGGTAAGGTATCGCTCAATCTCTTCCAAGCTGAGCTTTACCGTACTTACCGGTGGAAGATTCTTAGGAATTTCCTTCGGTTCGTCCGAGTTAACGAGTGTAGGAATTATACTAAGGCATTCTCTAGTAGGCATGAAAGTGGATGTTTGGATAGTTTTCTTTTTCATATTAAATCGAGTTCTAAGATCTATCTTAGCATTTGTTGCATTCATTTGAGCATAGTCATATTCAGGATATGTAGTAAGTAATTTTAATCGATTCTCTTCATATGGTGTCATGCTCTCAGATTCATTTACAAACACAATCGGATCTAATACCAATCCTAACTTAGTTGCATCATAAAGTCGTGGGTTGTGGTGAAATGCTTGCTTTGCATACCCCGGGTTAGGTGGTAGGTCTATGAAACGCGATAGATTGAACTCTTGAAATGAAGAATGAAACAAGTGTACGAAGTGCGAAGCAGAGTATAATTTTAAAAGCAAAATTTCAGTCTTTTTAACTCTCTCAGACGCTTTAATTTCCGTTTCAACTCTTTTAGACTCGAGTATTTCGAAATCTGTTTGTAGTTTTTGAAAATTATTAACGACTGACTCATTTTCTTTAAGTTCTTTCGAAAGATTTGCTCTTAAACTCTCAATTTCTAGCAGATTATCCATTTGAACTTGCCTAAACCTATCAAATTCTGGATTGGTTAAGGTAGTGGATACAGGAGTTAATTCCAGGGTTTTAACCTTTTCCTTATGCAAAGCAAGCTCGGCAGATAAAGTCTGATTAACACTGAGGGTTTCAAGGACCGCATTATTCATTTGGCTAAGCAAATATGTTGAGACCATAACCAAATCAAGTTGAGCAGACTAATTGGTAGTCGTAATAGCTCCCGGTTATGGTTCACTCAAAGTCTGGGGACTTGCATTGATATTTCTATCATTGTTTGTCTCCTCGATTGAGTTACTAACCACCGAAGGCTGTTCCGAATACTCAGACACTTGCTCAACTTGATAAGGTACAATACTAGTATCTGTAGCAGTATTTGGTACCTCAGAAATTGTGTCAGCTCCATAAAGTGAAAGATTTTCCATGATAGCTGCTTTGGCGGTATTGAGATCATCACAGTCAGAGTCGTATGCATCCAAATCATCACATTGATATGCGGCATTGTTTGTGATGGCTGCTGTGAGACTGTCAGTGTCTGCGGCTCCCGGATCTGCAAGAAATGCCAACTCTTCTTCATCGAGCTCACGTCCTTGGGCTTGAGCATTCACCAAGTAGATCTTCTCCTGAAACCATGTGCCGTCCCTTTTCCTCTTGGGCTGCTTACACTCTCGGGCCATGTGCCCTTCCCCTTTGCAGTTGTAGCATATAATCACCTTCGTTTTGCCAGTGCTATTACCTCTTGTAGAAGCAGTGTTAGATGAACGTGCACCAGCATTAGATGAATTGGGTCTCCCCTGAAGTGGTTGCACCATGACTCTTCCATCCTGAATTGTAGCCTGTTGTCGAGAGTTAGACGAGTTCCTTAACTGATTGTTAGTTGTTGTTGGACCTCTGTAACCTCGTTTGTTCAATGTTTGAGTGAGATAAGCATACATGTGAGCAAGTATATCAGCACTGGCAAAATTCAGGGACAGAGATCTCATCATCATAGTAGAATGCTGGTGCTGATTGAGCTACAAGTTGATTTGATAGAGCACTAACTTGTTGTGAGTAATAGGGTTGAGGTGCCTCAAGTTGTTGATAGGTAACAGCAGGGTTTATTGGAGGTTGATAAGGTGAATATTGGTGTGAAGCATAAGGTAATGGATATGAATCTCCTTGTGATGATGGTGTTGGTTGCTTGTATTGTTGGTGATAAGATGTAGGCGGCTGTGGCAAGATCGAGTACTGCGGGAAGCTTGGTGTTTGATACAATGGTTGATATGAAGATTGGTGTCCCAAATCAAGCTGAGAATTGTGGTATGACAGTGTAGGATGGTTTGCCATTAATGCCAATGGTTCTTGATAAGATCCCTGAGAGAGTCGTTTTTGGATCACATGCTTCTCGTGTTGTTGTAAGAAAGCATAGAGTTGATCTAAATTGGACTTGTGCAAATCGCGAATCATCTTAACATCGGTGACATATTAACTCCATTCTTGGGGTAACGTGTTCAAGAACTTTGTGTTTAGTTGAAACTGTTCAATCCTTAGATTATACACGTTCATGTCATTCATCAAAGTGGTGAAACGCCAGTAGTAATCGTGAAGAGTCTCCCATGGAATGTATGTAAACCTATCAAACAAGTCATAAAATTGACACTCTCGTTCTTGCTTAGTGAGAGAGGTCCCTTGTAACAAAACAGCTAATCGATCCCAAAGATTCTTTGCCACTGTGTGTTCACTTACCATTCTAAAGATATCGAGTGGAAGGGCTTGAAGAATTGTCTGAACTGCCCTTTCATCTGTATCGGCAATGATTTTGTTAGCATCGGTTAACTCATGATACTCCCTAGCCCTTGTCACATTGTTGACGGTAACTTCTCCCCAATCTAATGGACCTTTTTCAATTGATTGAAGCATAAGTCGACCATTGGGTTTGCCCATGATGTACGTTTTCATGCGGCCTTGCCATGCTTCAAATAAAACTTTGATGAGCAAAGGTGGGCGAGTGTCGGTACCCGAGATGATTGAGATATCGGTAAGCGAAGTCATTGTTGGCATATATGAATGTGAATTCATTTTATGATCCCTTGAAAAAAGATTATCAAAAGTGATCGAACAATGAAATAAGGTTATGTGTTTTTGTGTTGTTAAATGAAAGATGTTGTTATCTTTTTGTTGTGTTTGTTTATGAAATTTACCAAATTACCAAATTAATGCAAGATAGAAAAAAATCCTCTAAGTATCCAAAAACCAATTCTATCGGAATGTGTAATTATCGGAATGTTGCTTAATACTCTTTTATGTCGGAATGTTGCTGGTATCAGAATGTCTAGATCGGAATGTCACACTATCTGAATGCTTAGATCGCAATGTTTACCTGTCGGAATGCTTAGATCGCAATGCATTGTCGGAATGTTTAGATCGGAATATGGCTGAAACAAATTTGGCAGAGTAACGACTCAAAAATCCCTTAAAACCGTCGGAATCCCAGATCGCAATGTACGATCGGAATGTCTAGATCGGAATAAGGTATCGTAATCCTGTGATCGCAAAGTAGAACCAACTGGTTATTGCGATCAAACCACTCTCACACTGTACTTTCCGATGGTGATACTTGCTGGAATTTTGGAATGAAGAAAAACAAAACAGTTTTGAACGTTTGATCCAAGAAAGTTTGTGTTTTAACCAAAACCAAGATACCAAAATCACTACAACACGATTAAAGAAGTTATACGACTTGAAATCACTAACAAACACGAAAAAATTTGATTTTTTTGGCAATAAACAAACAAAAACCTACGATATGCTTAAGAAAGCATACACGACACGAAAACCAACCTATATTTCATCCCATACTCTTGATACCAATTGTAGAATAATGATAATCTTTATGATTCAAGAGGGTTGATGTTTACTAGAGAGAGAAACTTAGAGAGAGAAGTGAAAGAAACTATTTGTTATAAATGTGAGAAATTAAACAACCAACACCTCTTTCCATGGTGGAAAGACGCTTTTATACCCAAGTCCTTAATGGACTTGGGCTTCCTGCCCATGAACATGCTCATGGGTCGGGCTATTTAATAAAAGTAACTTAAACACTACTACGAGCCTATACCTATATTATTGGAGTGACCGAGACTTTATATATACGTAAAACGTATTTCCAACAGGTTGTTATTATTACTATGCACACCGGTCATATCTAAGTCTCTAAGAGTCTCGGGCTCAGAATAAGACGTAGATCGAGTACGCATACACTAAAATGAAAGAAAATATTTTTGGTTTTTTTCTCTTTTTTTTATTGTTTTTGGATTTTTGAAAATTCTATATTTTTTAGGATTTTTTTGAAAATTTTTGTGCTTGAAAATAACGTTCCCAAAAGAACGGATCCCAAAATCCAATTTTTCTCACTAAAAACCGATAATCTTTACGAAAAGAGCCGCCAGCGGCGCCATTTGATTTATAGGTTTTGCATTAGCATATGTGTACTCAATCGTTCTCGGTATCTAATCGAATTGATTAAGGTTTAAGGTGGAATTATTGTAATTGGTCACTAAAAGGGGGAGCTTTTGATTAACTATATCTATGATAGAATAAACAACAAAGTTATTAAACATAAAAATAAAAGAGAGAAATCTAACCTTGATTGGTGGAAAAAGAAAACTTGAAAATTAACTAGAAACAAAAAGGAAAACTTAAACCGTCGGAATCCTGGTCGGAAAAGTCCGTCGGAATGCATCAAAAGAAATCTTGTCGGAATAACTATTATAGTATCGGAATCATATACAGTAAAACTATCGGAATCTTTGTCAGAATAATCCTTCAGAAAACGGTCGGAATATATGATAATTGCTACTATCGGAATACCGATCGGAATATCGATCGGAATCCAAAACCCTTTTCCGATACAAGGTATCGGAAAAAACAGTCGGAATGTAAAACCCTAATCCGATGGAAGACGTCGGAATAACGGTCGGAAAGGGTAAACCCTTTTCCGATGGTTTGTAAAACGTAATAAGCAAAACTAATAAGCTCCTTTTTAATAAGCACAATCCGACACTTAACCAAATCAATAATGAAAGAGTTAAATAAGCACGAATAAGAAACTTTCAAAACTCTAAATAAGCAAACTTTTTAAAGCAAACCTTAAAAAGACGAAACTTTTAAGAAAACTTAAAAGAAAATAAGCTAAATACAAAATAAGCCAAAAAGCGTAATAAGCTCAAAGGTTAAATCGTATAAAAACTTAGATATGAACAAAAAGATAAACTTTTTAATTAATCAAACATAAAGATGAAACTAGATGCATGATTATTTCGGATCAAAGGTAAATTAAAATCAAGAAAAGTAGAAGAAGATTAATGATGAAAAGCTTAAACTTGAACTTGTAGATTAATGATTTTAAATACAAGATTAAATGAAGAAATCTAGAGAGAGAAAGTAGAATCACCTACTTCTCTCTAAAGATATGAAAAACTAAGAAAAATTAAAAAGTGACTAACTAAAAACTCACTAACACCCTCCTAATGAAGCATTAGGAGGGTATTTATAGGGGAAGGGAGTTGGTAGGATGCTTCCTTCTTTCTTCCTTTTGTCTTCTCGTCTTTAATTAAATTGACCTTTTTTACTTTGGCTCGGGATTTGTCGATACAAATTGAACTCGTCTTATAATTTTCTTCTTTTATTAGACTTGGTTCTTCGACTTCATTAAACTTCCGTCTTTAGACTTTTTCTTCGATAAATCTTCAGAATAGGCCTTGGACTTCCGTTCTTTTTGCACTTTTGATCTTTTGACTTCGTCTTTTGTCTTTTCTTCGATAAAAGCCCGTGAAAGCCCGTGTTTTCTTCCTTTTTCATATTTTTGTCCTAAAACACAATAAAAACACAAACCACGCATAATTCCGACTTTTACAACATAAAATACACGTTTTGGTCTCGTCTTTATTATAATTAAGTGGTAAAAGGATAAGTGTTTTCTCGCTTATTACCTTCTGATACAAAAGCCAAGTTAGACTTTGTTGTTGCTGCTGCCTTGGTCACCTCAACGCCTTTTACATCCATCCCATATGCTCTAAGATTGTTGTAGAGATGATCAAAAGGAATTGCATCCAGATCATCTCTTGTGATGAAGTGCATAGCCATTACTTTCCATTCTTGTGGAACACTTCTTAAGAATTTAAGATTAGCTTCTTCATTGGGAATAATTTGTCCATAAACTACCAATTGAATAAGCAGCTTGTTAAACCTTCCATAACCACCATGGATCCCTTCTATACTCGATATTGAGAAGTTATCGAATTCTTGTTTCAGAACAATCTTCTTCATCTTCTTAGATTTGTCATTACCTCCAAATCTAAGTTTGATGGCATCCCACATAGCCTTTGCATCCTTATAGTGATGAAATCTAGGTAAGATGTCTTCTGAAAGTGCCATTGCCAAAGCAGTTCTGACCTTTCTTTCTCTAATCTCTGCGTGTACCTCCTCAGCAGTCACAGCAGGTAGAGCATAGCATGTACCATTAGGCAACCAGTGTAGCTTCTTAGGTGTATTCCCATTCTTAATAACTTGCCACACAGTGTGATCTGTGTGATTCAAGTAATGTTCCATCTACATAGCCCATGTCTCATAGTTATCACCTTTGAGCACTGGGAGTTTGATAGTAGAAAGAGTATGAGAAGGTGTTGTAGTTGTAGAGGTAACTACAACATTTATGGCTTGAACACCTTGTGCTGGTGCAGGATGCACAACTTGAGGTTGTCCCTGTGTATTGGATCATGATCTGGAATATCTTCCAAGTGAGGGTCATCACCAGGTTGAGACATTGAGTTTTAGTATGAGTGGAGTATTTGGGGTTGTGTTCTTCTTTTTCAGAGTTTCTCAACAAGCTCTAATACCACTTGTTGATCCCTTTGATTGGATCTATATTCTGTTAAGAACTAGTATAGTAGTTTGTAATCAAACTAAAACACTTTGAAACTCTTACGCAAGCTAAATAAGTTATGCGAAATCTAACTTATAAAGCACAGAAGAACAGAATTACTTTTAACTATTCGATTCTCTTATTAATCGACTTGAATGAGGTACATCAATGACATTGTACCTATGTTCTTTTTATAGAGTAAGGAACCCTAGAAACCTTAGAATATTCTATATAGATAACTATATCACAGACGATATATTATCAATATTCTAACTATTTAAGTATATCACATAAGATATACTCTAACTATAACTATGACATATCTTATACAAAGATATATTCATCCTAATCAATATAGCCGTACTTAGTTTATAAGTAGCAGTACTTACTATGTATCGCGTTAACACTCATGGTACTTGAAAGATAACTAACAGTACTTCAATAACACTAACGGTACTTGACACTTCACAAATAATTCCCAACAATGTTCACACTGCAACTATGCTCATGCATCGCGTACTTGACATACAAGAACCAACAAAGTACCCTTAAGCAGGCACTTTGCCAAACTCCTGAGTTTGCAAAATAAAGTGTATCCGTTTAACCTAGGTCAGAACCTTTAGCATTCCAGCAAGTGCGACTTGCCCAGATACGGGATGTCAGTCCCCAAATTGTACTATTCACAATATTAGCGCTCATTCCTCGAAATGATTAACGGTCACGATTGAAAAGGGACTTAACGGCAGTAGTAAACATAGCGTTAATAATCTTACCATACAATCATTTAAAAGAACTTGTATTCAGTTTTAGCATATATCCCCCTCACTGGTTTCAAATCTTTTAAAAAATATTTAAAAGTGAGGCTATGAACTCACCTTATGTCCATAGAATCCGAGCTATAATCAGATATATTTCATTCACATATAAACATCTTGGTCATACAAACCACAACTTGGTCTCACACAAACCTGAATTAACACATTGTGTATAGTATCAAGTCTTTGATTTTTAGTTAAATATTGTTAAGTTTTAGTTATGTATTCTTTATTTAATATTTGGTTGTAAATCTAGCATCATTGTTCGAGCCATCATAGTCGGAAGCCATTCTATAAACGTTTGAGGAGCGAGGGCACTTTAAATCGTAAACCCAACCACTCAGCCAGAACGTAAAATTGAGATGGAACATCTTTGTACAAAGCTCCCTACTAACATGATACTTTAATTACGTCCTCATATTTATAATTAATCTTTTTTAGTTTCAAAATTGGCAAAATAGCCCTTTTTGTTATACTTTAGCTTAATTACACTTTTAATTCTAAAGTATATAGTTTCATTATTTACAATTTAAACCATCAATATTTAACCTTAGGGTCTCAAACTTACTAATATTTATTATTATAGCTTTAACTTTCATAAAATGACATTTTTGGGCCAAAATGTTAAATAGATTCAAAAATGATAGTTTTAGTCCTTATACTTGTAAAAATTACATAACAACCTCAAAAATGGACCAAATGATCTAGGATTTTAAAACAAAGTTTCAAAACATGTTTATAATCATAATAATAACATTTCTCTAGAATTATAGCTTTTGAATGGGTTTTTGCTTATTATTTCATGTAAATTACAAAACTAGGGTTTTAAGACATCTTTATCTTATAACTTTCATTTAAAATGATCAAATGCTCTAATTTATTTTAGATTATCTTTATAACATTATTTTGGAATCATACCAAGTCTAATAATTCATTATAACAAGATCAAAGCATAGCTAACGAAGTGATTACCTAGGATGCTCCAACATGGCTCCTAATGGCATCCTATGAGCACAACTTGCTATAAAAGCTTCAAGAGCTTCAATGGCTTCCTTATAGACCTAGTTTTTGGTCTTATGGGATGTCCTAGGACTTCATATAATTAGAAATTAAGAATGGGTATGAGATTATAGGAAAACGGGGTACAAGTTTCTAATATGTGTAGTTCGCCCCTTTTATAGCCATTTCAACACTTAAGCTCCAAGTTTCTAGATATGAACGTGTAAGATAGATACTTAGTGACTAAGGGATACTAGTTAAGGTCTATTCAAGTTTTAGGAGTGACTATACAAGCTAGATTCATTCCAATCTTCAACTTATGGTCCATATTACTCACAGCATGAATTAGGATAAGAATGGTGACGTATAGCACACAAGTAGGTGCATCACCTACTTAGAAATATATCAAAATAACTATTATTACTTATCCTAAGTTTAAAAATGGGAGGGAAAGGTTTGAAATAGGTTTTTGGAGGGAAAAAGCTAGGCGGATCAAAAACTAGGGCTTGTAACTTTGTAATTTTGGTGATTAAGGGTTTAAGAATGTGATTAGTGATAGATTAGGGTTTAATTAGGGTATATGCATTGTATTTAAGAAGTTTGAGTCTTTGGTTTGAAGTTTAACAAATGTTTAAGGTGAAATTGGGAAGAAAACTTAGGCGGGTTAGGGTTTTTAATGATTTATGGTTAAGTCATAGTAAAAGTGGTTATCCTTCAATTAGCTACTGATGTAAACTCAATTTATACATCCTACATTGTCCTTATTGTTTTCATGAAGTCCCTACATTGGTTTTACTAAGTTATTCTAAGTAAACATGTCCAGAGGGTGAAAATACCCATTTTGACCTAATTTACAAGTCATGCATTGAAATGTTGTACCTTGTGCTTTATGGTACTTGTACATTGTCTTAATATAATCTTATAACCTAAATGAAGTGCTATTAGTGTTTGTAAACTTGTCCTAAAAGACTAGATAGTGATTCTATGTAGATTTCTTAATATAAGAGTTTTTAGGTCATTAAGCCTAATAACTTTCTATTTGGGTAATTAGGGTTTATATCCTAATGTAAGCTTATTCTAGGGCTTATATAGTATGTTTATGACTTCTAGGGTTTCTACATTCTTATTTAACGGTTTGTATAGGTTGATCATATTCTAGGGATAATTATGGGAGCTTAAGATCCTATGCTTTGATAACTTGTACCTTATGCTTTATGAACTTGTAATTTAACTTGAAGTAAATGTATAATCTTAATATGATACATAGTTGAGTTTTATAATTAGTTTCAAAAGTTTTATGCTAATCTTGGTTACTAGGTCTTAACTTGTAATTAGCCTTGGATTAGTGAATATTAGTATTTTGTGATTAATTACCTTTCCTTTATATGATAGATTATAATTAGTATATTGTATTTGATACTTTTACATAGATATTATGTAGTTATATTGCTTGAAATATTGTTTACCAAAGGTTTCTAGGTAGTGATCTAGACTATTATGTACATTTACTTGTACTTAGCTTTGTATAGTTTGTTCTTACCATTCTTAGGTATTATTATGTCTTCAAAGTATAGTTTATAACTTGTTTATAATCCATAATGACTTATTCATATGTATTCTCCATTTATAGTTTACCATTTTTGAGTTTACAACTCATTTAAAGGGATTCTAGGGTTTCTAAGGGAATTTAGGGCATCATAGTTATATTTGAGATGTTCTTATCAATCTCGAACTTATTAGATCACTTTTAGTACTTTAGACTTGATATATACATTGTGTTTCCAACAGATAGGAATATGTTAAAGTGGCAGTTCAGGTTGTGAGAAACAATTCATCTTACCAAGTAAGGCATAAAAAGAAAAAAAATTTAATGGATTTTCCACTGTCATTTAATCATAACATATATCAGACATGTGAAATTTATGGGTTGTCATAGGGGCTTTGGCACCATATTTCAGGGGTAACCGTTGATACCAGAAAAACTGGTGCCAACGAAAATAAACATATATTTTTTAAACACAAAATAATTACGTAAAAACTTCATTAAATTAAAAAATTACAATAAGAATAAAACATAACAACAAAAAAATACCAAAAATAAAAATAAGGAAAATAAATAAACTAGTTCTCGGGAGGGGCATACGATGCGCGAATCACATCTTTTTTACTCTAGATGATTGCCTAATCCGAGGGACTCATATTGCGTGTGTCGATTTGAAGAATTGTGAATTCTTGAGCAACCTTATGCATGTTGAAGTAGTTGATTTTTGCGGTTGACTCATGCTCCATGAAATCCAACTTAGCTTTTGTCACATGCTCGTATTGTTCTTTCATCATTTGTTGATAAGCTTCCGTGTTTGAACCAGAATTAGCCGTTGAGTTGGAGGAGTGTTGACTTTTAGCAACACGATACGACCCGGTCGGCCGTGGGACGGAATTGGGACCGAAGAACTCGGGACCTTCTTCAGTAACGAATACGGTGTCGCCTTTCTTGAGTCGAATCGGGATTCTTCCACTTGTGCTTGTCCTTCAAAAAATTCCAAGACGACTTGTGCTTAAAAATTATCCCCCCGACAATATTTAATAAGCTAGCTCAACACGAGCCATAAACCCCTCATAGTTCTCCTCACTCATCACTTACATCTCTTCATAAAGACTATTAAACTTTTTGATTTCACAATTCAACGGGGGTCCACTTTCCCGTCATCATGTTCTTGGTGCGTTTTGGAAATTTTTTGGTTTTCCCAATGGCATTGTATGCCTCGGTTACCCGGTACAAAAAAGTATCCTTTTTTTACTCTCACCAATCTTGGGATCCTCGGAAATTTCTATGTAACATTGGGCCAAAAGCAACTCCTCGTCATCAGTCCACAAATGCCGACCCGTATCGTCTTCTTCCGGTTCTTCAACTGCCTCCTTAGCCTTTGCCTTCTTGCGGCGAACTTTTTGACGTTGGTGTCGGGATTTATTCTTCATCTTCGTCTTTGTCTATTAGGTTGTGAACCGATTTGGGCTTGTTGAAATTTCAAAATTTGATCTTGTTGAAATTTAAAAAATTCTTCATTTTGATTCGAAAAATATGACATATAGTTGAATTGGGGTTGAGAAGAAGATCCCTGATTGGAAGACGAACCGGGATTTTAGTTTTGAAATTGGTTGAAAGGATCGTTAAGCATGTTGTTTGTCCAATTGGGATCTATTTTTTGTGAGTAAAATTGATAGAGATTAGAGAAAAATGAGATTGAAAGTGTAATAAATGAGTGTAAAAAATTGGGTGAAAAAAGGTTTAATTTATACAGTGATTTGGGGGTATTTTATTGATAAAAGTTGAAAAAAAAATATGCAACGTCTATATTTTTTACCAACAGCTACTTTTGGTTTTTCAAAAATAAAACAGCCCAAAAACACCCTCCAGCGGCTACTTTTTTCAAATTTTCAAAAAAAAAAAATAGAAAATTGGTTGGCGTTGGCTGGTCATTTTGGCGCGAGGTGGGTTGGCGCCAACAGCGGAGTGGTGCGCCAAAGGCATACCAGCCCACTTCCTAGCCTCTGTTCCCCCGCTCTTAGTTATAAGATAATGCAGTACTTCAGTTAACCCTTGCCACGTGAACAACGAATAAGGATGCCTCATATTCTTACGGGTTTCGTTAACCCTTGCCACGTGAACAACGAATAAGGATGCCACCTACTCTTACGGGTTATCGTACTACGAGTTAAGGACGAGCATGGTGTGTCGCGGTGCAGATTTTAGAAAAAAATCAAATCACATCCTCAATTGCGTTTTTTGAAAAAGTGTGCATCCGTAACGCGTGGTTTTATGCAGTATTGGTTTTGCGGTATTTGCGGATTTTAACCGCACCGCACCACCCACATATGACTTATATAAAAAAAATTAGAACGGCAAATGTTAGTGGTTAGTGGATCGAGTTGTGTAATGGCATCCAAGCGGCAAAATGTCTTATTCGAACATCACCTAATTATGACTTATATAATTAATGTGTTTTTTTGCGGGTTTGGTTCAAAATGTAAGTATTTTCGGTCTTAATAATGCATATATTTAATTTAAACACACACATTACTTAAAATGATAATGATAATATCCACTAAAACCTTTATAACACACTAAATACTCGATGTGTCGTTTTTCGATTTTATATAATTAATGTGTGATGTGGTGCAGATTTTGTGATGTGGCAACAGCACCACATTTACGGTTTTTTTTCTTCTTAAAACCGATTCACCGGTAATTTTTGTTGTGGTGTAAGTTGCGATGTGAGTTGCAGAACCAGGCGCAATCTCTCTGCATATATCCAACTTCCTCAACGTGCCAAAATTCTCGATAAAACTATCATGTAAAAAAACATCAGAGATAATGTTAGGTTTAGAAATATACCTTTGGTACCCTAGCTAACGCTGGTTACAAAAAAGTCCAGTTGAGATACAACATGCAAGTCTAAATTTTGAGACACTAACCCTTCAATTAATCAGCATATATAAATATCTAATATAAAAAGATCAAGTACCTCTAGTTTGGATTAAAGTCGAGAAATAACAAAGCATTCTTATGGCTACCATCATAATGATATAATTCGAATCTATAAACAGCAACTCATGTAAGCGAAGATCGTAAGACTGGTAAGAGTGGGGTGAAACCCACTCATCGCCACCTCAGCTTTTTAACAAACTCACTCAAACTTATCCACGAGGGTAATGACACTCACCCAAACTCACTCACACTCACTTTTCATACCTATTTTTTTATTATTTAAATACACCCCACTAAAAAAAAACACCCAAAATTAAACCCAACCTAAAAAATAAAAAACAATTGGGCTAACATGTATAAAACTCGCTGGGGTGAGTTTGGCTATGTATTTTTGTTGCCTGGGAACGACTCGCGCGCGGGTTTGGAGGGTTGGGGCGGGGCTGCGCGTGGCTTTGACCAACCAGCGGGTGGGTTAAGTCCCACTCACACCAGCCTAAGAGCATCCAACAACCACTCTAAATCAATATATGTAAGTATGTAACCACTGATCGCTCTTTGTTTTCAACATTTTAGTTCAAGTATTCGGAAACAGTTTAGCATAGTTACACATGGTATCGGTACACTAATGCAGCATAAAGACTTTGCAAGTATCCAACAAGAGATTTTCACATCAGAAAGACCAATGGATAGACAAAAAGGAATAATTTATTTTTAATTTCAGAAAAGAAAAATCTTTCGCATGGGTAAAACCTTCCCTACAAATGTCCAGCATGTTATTCAAAAGTCATGTATTGGCCGGTTAGTCGTGTGCGACGTAAAGTCTTAACTCACTTTGTTTCTTACCCATCTCTCGCGTACCACTCCTCTATTTATATATTACTATCTCCAACGCTTCTTGACTCTTGCCATCTGCAATTACAATGTATCTGGGTAAGTGCAACCTGACCCATTTCAGTTCAACAAAAAATACAAGTTTTGACTTGTTACCCGAACCCTAAATTTCACATCTATTAATAGTAAAAGAGCGCACAACTAAACCTTAACTGTATTTATGAAGTAAAAATAAAGAAAAAATTGTTGCAAGCAAGTGGTTGTGACATTACTCTACCAGAAAGCAGGGTATTATTTATCAAACGGAAGAGACAATCACTGCCCCGTTGTCAGGACTACCACCAGCATAACATGTCAGGTGACCAGATGCCTGAGCAGCATCTCAAAAGGGACTTCTAGATGTAGAACCCCCAACCTCCGCTAGGCGGAGTACTCAACAATCTGGAATAACAAAATTTATCGAGAAAAATATTGGCTTGCCACTATTTAAGGGTATTTCAGGCATAAGGTAAAATTTAAAACACTCATGTAACATATTAACTTAAATTTTAACTTGGTCAAAAGTTATTATTATATAATGACATCACTGCAACACTTCGGGGGTGTTCGGCTAAGCTTATCTGTTGGAAATACGTTTTACGTACTAAGAAGGATCGGTCACTCCAACGATAGTCCATGTAATAGCTCGTAGTTTAGTTACATGTCTTTACTTAACAAATAACACCAAGCCTAGCCTACAACATGTGTAGGCCGGCCCAAATGTAAGCCCAAGCCCATGACAAGGGCTTGGGTATATAAACCCTCTCCTTTGATGGAGAGAGTGTGGTTTTCATATTTTACACATAGTAAAACATTGGTTTCTCTCTCTAAGTGTGTGTGTAATCCACCATCTCTCTATCTCTTTCTCTCTCTAAAAACATAAGCATAGATTTACAAATCTACAAATGGTATCAAGAGCTTGGGATGAAATATAGGTTTGTTTTTATATTGCGTATTTTTTTCTAAACAATTCGTATAGTATAAGTGTGTTTTGCCGAAATCTTCAAATTTTTTGTGTTTGATCGTAGTTTAAAGTAGTGTAACATAGGGATTCGTGCTTAAGAGTGTTCTTGGTATCTTGGTTTTCATTAAAACATCAGTTTTCTTGGATCAAAAGTGCAAAAAGGTTGTGTTCTATCATTCCGAAATTTTAGCAGAAACATCCATCGGAAAGTACAACTGTACGTGGGCTTCCATCGCAATAACCTTACCATCGGAAAGGGTTTGGTTCTACATTGCGATCATTGGATTTTATTACTTATTCCGATCTGGTTTTCTGATCGTACTTTGCGATCTGAGATTCCGACGGGCATAAGGAAGGTTTTTAAGTCGTTACTCTGCTTAAATTTTGTCAGCTACTTTGCGATCTGAACATTGCAATCTGAGTATTCCGATAGGTTTTGCGATCTGAGTATTACGATAGTTCTTTGCGATCTGAACATTTCGACCGCTCTGCATTGCGATCTAGGCATTCCGATACCATCATCATTCCGATAGTGTTACATTACGATCTGGTATTCCGATCTGGTATTCCGATCAACATTCCGATAATCACAAATGTTACATTCGCGTGTATTTTGACTTGGAATTTTTGGTTTATCGAGAACATATTTTAGGGGATTTTAACATTGTTTCTCAATTTTAACTCACAACAACACAAAAATACTTAACCTTATTTCATTGTTCGATCAACTTTGTAAATCTTAACTTATTGAAATGGAGTACACATCTCTTACGGATAAGTCCATCCTCTCGGGTACGGATAATATCCACCAATGTTGGTGAAGACTATGTATGAGGAATGGGCTTCCCGAATGGAACTTTATATGTTGAACAAGGAGAATGGACATCTAATTTGGGCATCGGTGCTCAATGGACCATTAGATTATGGTACTGTGACGGAAGGTACGACCACTCGTCCTCGCACAACGGGTGAGTTGACTGGAGATATGAAGATTCAAGATAAATGTGATAAGTATGCTACAAACATCATTCTCCAAGCTCTTCCTCCAGATGTCTACAAACTCGTCAGCAAACATAAAGTTGCCAAAGAGTTATGGGATAGAATTCGTGTTCTAATGCAAGGCACCTCGTTAACTAAACAAGAACGAGAGTGTAAGCTTTATGATACTTTTGATAAGTTTGCCTATGTGCCAGGGGAGACTCTCAATGATTACTATTTGGGATTTACCCTATTGTTGAATGAGCTTAATATCTATGGCATGGCAATCCCTACCTTTCAATTGAACACCAAGTATTTGAACACTCTTCCTCCAGAATGGAAAAAATACGTGACGGATGTTAAATTGGCTAAGGACTTGCATAACACAAATGTGGATCAACTTCAAGCTTTTCTTCAACAACACGAATGCCATGTGATCGAGGCTCGGTCATCTACACCTCAAGTTCATGATCCACTTGCAATGTATGCTTCTCAACAAAACATGGCTTATACTTATCAACAACCATCATACTTGCAGCAGCCACCACCACACATCTATCAGCAACCACAACAACCATCTTATCAACCACCAATGATGCCACAGCAAGAATATCAACAAAGTGTTCATCAACAATCTTTTCAACAGCAACCATCATATCAAACATCACCATCACAAGCCAACACTTCTCCATTGGGCTATACTCCTCAGCAAGGATATTTTCCAATAGAAGCACAACTAGCACAAGCTTTCTACTCTAATGAACTTCCACCAATCCAAGCACCGGTCTTTACCCCAAATGATACGCCAGCTGATGTTCTAAACCATCTCACCGCCTACTTGTCAAAACTTGTTGCAACTAGAGGATTTACACCAATAAACAATCAGCTCCGCACCTCATCAAATCCTCGACAACAAGCCACTGTTCAAGATGGTCAAGTGACGGTGCAACCTATTCAGGGAAGGCAAAATTCATATGGACCTCCTACAAGGACTGGGAACAATCAAGCTGTGAATTCTCAAGCTAGTGGAAATGGGAGTCCTATTGGTCCTAAGAAGGTTGTGACTTGCTACAATTGCCGAGGACAAGGTCATATGGCTAGGGAATGCACTCAGCCAAAAAGGAGAAGGGATGATGCATGGTTTCGTGAGAAGATGTATTTGGTTGATGCTCAGTCTAAGGGGAAGATTTTAGATTCAGAGGAGTTGGCATTTCTTGCAGACCCAGGGGCAGCAGATACTGAAGGCATTGCAGTCGTTTCTACTTCTAATGCAGCTTATCAAGCAGATGACCTTGACGCATATGATTCTGATTGTGATGACATTCACTCTGCCCAAGCTGCTCTCGTTGCTAATCTCTCTCACTACGGTTCTGATGTCATCAGTGAGGTACCAACCACATCTAATAATATTGATGATAACCAACATCAAGTTGGGCATGAAAATGACAACCTTGAACAGCATTCGGGGACTAGTAACTCAAATGATGTGGTACCCAATCCAACACATTTGAGTGAACCTCAACCAAATGCTACGACGGGTATGGAATCTTATGCTCAACATGATTTGGTCATGGTGCCTAAACATATTATTGATCAAATTCATATGGCCCTCAGACAATCCGTAGATACGAATTCCACCCTAACTGCTGAGCTTGCGTTGCATAAAGAAAAGGTCAAAACTTTTGAAATGGTCCCTCAAGAAGAGAAAATAACATGTTCTGAATTTGACCAATTTCGTTTTGAAAAGATTGAACACTTGAAAGAAATAGAATCATTAAAAGCTAATCTTTCCAATGAATTAAAAGAAAAAGAGTCGGTTGTCAATGATTTTCAGAAACTTAAAATGGATTTCGAAACTCTCGAGTCTAAAAAGGTTGAATCGGAAGTTAATGCTACCAAACTTCTTAAATTCAAAGAACAACAGCTTTTAAAACAATACGCTTCCACAGAAAAGGTTCATCTTTTAACTAAATCATTTAAAGAATTCGAACTTAAGCGTCTTCAAGATTTACCACCTAATCCCGGTTATGCAAAACAAGCTCAGGAATATATTCCCGGCCTTTATGATATGACCATAATTGGCAAATCGAAAGAAGCACCTTTTGTTCGTAGTACTGAGGAGACACAATCACTTGGGGATGAAACTCATTCTAAAATGCTTTCAAAATTCCATACAATTGATTATGATCAACATAACAAAGATCAATTTTCGAAAAAGACACGCATTCGCTTACAAAAGGAATTAGCAGAATTAACAGTTCTTGTGCCCCAAAGTTTGTCAAATGAAAACCTTCCTAGTACGTCTCCTACACTCGTCAAAAAGGATTTAACGAAGTTAATTCCACCGGTAAGTAAGGCGTCCGTTAACTTAAATACGGTTCACCAACACTTAGCCGATTTTGACAAGGTCATTTTGGAACGTACGACGGCCACGGCCATAACGGAAGGTGAATGGAATTTTGAGCACACTAGAGCTGCGTTTCGAGATGAAATTGTTCTGTTTGTAAACAATGTTAAAGCTTGTCTTCGTAATATTGATCAAGATTTGTTTTTAGAAATAGAAGAAGTTAGACGTGTTTTCAATGAAATGGAAGATGCTTATGAAAACAGTTTACTTGAAATTGAACGGGTTTCACGCCATAATGATCTGCTTCTGAATCAAGTGATGTCTCATGATATAGTTTCTGTCTGTGTGAATACAAGTGTTGATAATTATTCTATTGTGCATAATGTTGAATCTATGGATACTGTGGTAGATAGTACTTGTCACGAATCTGACGCTGAATTTTTAAAGCTTCAAGATTCATATTCTTCGCTTTCAAAACGTTTTGATGAGATTCAAACACATTGTATTTCTCTTGAATGCAAGCAACAATTTATTCAAGAAATCTTTGAAACGTCATTCGAAGGTGTTAATATCGATGATGCAAATTTTGAAAAGAATTTTCGATTGAATTTACAATCAAAACAGCGTCAGCCAAGTGACAAGGTTGCTCAATCTTTGCCGATAGAAATAGAGAAATCTAAGGAGCTTAACTGTGTGAACGTACTTGAGGCCGCTGAGAATCTTAAACATGATCTAGACAATCGAGTTTCCAAGATTTTGTCCAAAGTTGATAACTTAAAACAGAAAAATACACGACTCTTCGATTCAGTACAGCCCGCATGTGCTAATACCACTGCACAGAATCAATCATTGATTGAACAATTGAATCGAAAGTCGATGGAAATATTTGATTTGAGGGAACAAATTTGTGATAAGAATCTGGTCTTGGCTGAGTTAAAGGAAACACTTCGTACTCTAAAAGGTAAGAATGTTGTGGATAAAGCAGCCACTGTCTCAGCATCGTCCTCTAGTGCAATCAAAAGGAACCTAATTGCCGTCACACCACTTAACAAGGGCCCTAGGACTAAACCATCTCAAACTTTGGTCACTAAAGATAAGGCGGAATCAAAACCAGCTTCTAATATTCCCGTGTTGCCTTCTACAGGAGTAATCACTACTACTAAGGCTCAAAGATCTAAGCTTAAGAGAAACAAGAAGAATGATAGGATCTTGCCCCCATCTATTAGTCAAGTGAAGAAGAAAGTAGAAGCCCATCCTAGGAATGTTATTTCTGTTTTGAATAAAAAGAATCATGTAGCTAAACCTAAAGGCTCTGCGGTTGTGCAGCGTTCTAAGCCTAGTGTGAATTCTAATTTGAAATGTTGGAATTGCAATGAATGTATGTTTTCTAGTCGTCATGATTCTTGCCTTATTGACCATGTGAATGAGATGTATGCCCGGAAAAATGGATTAGAATGGAAACCGACTGGGAAAGTGTTAACCCAAGTTGGTTGGATGTGGCGCCCCACTGGTAGAACTTTCACTATAGTAGGAAATACGTGCCCTTTGACTAGGATCACTCCCACTAAAGTGAAGAAAGCGTGCCCTTTAACTAGGAGTACCAAGGCTACCAAAACACAAGCGTGTCCTTTAACTAGGAACACCGACACTACTGTAGGAACCAAGTGCCCTTTAACTAGGTCTACTCCCACTGTAGTGCCCGCGGATAATCCAAAACCTAAGAAAGTTGGAACTGTAAAACCTGTTAGTGCAAAAACTCAGATTAGAAAACGCAGGAAATCTAAGGGTCACAAAAATGTTAGCAATTCTGATAATTCTATATTTGTATCTGCTAACACTCCAGAACCAATAGTTTCCAATGCATTGTCTACTGTTGTTATTGAAAACAGGTGGTCCAAATTGTTCTCTGGTATTTGGACTCTGGTTGCTCCAAGCATATGACCGGAGATCGCTCTCAGCTCAGAAATTTCGTCAGCAAGTTTCTTGGTACGGTTCGATTTGGAAATGATCATATTGCAAAGATAATGGGTTATGGTGAATATCATATTGGGAATGTTATAATTTCGAGAGTGTATTATGTGGAAGGTCTCGGTCACAACTTATTTTCTGTGGGACAATTTTGTGATGCAAACCTAGAAGTTGCTTTTCGAGAGCATACCTGGTTCATTCGTAATTTGGAAGGGGTTGATTTATTGAAAGGTACTCGAGGGAATAATTTGTATACTTTGTCTCTACAAGACATGATGGCCGCCTCTCCCGTATGTCTTCTTTCCAAAGCATCGAAGACTAAGTCATGGTTATGGCATCGACGGTTATCTCATCTTAACTTCGACGCTATTAATCATTTGGCGAAAAACGAACTTGTTCGTGGTCTTCCTAAACTTTCATTTCACAAGGATCATTTGTGTTCCACGTGTATAATGGGGAAAAGCACTAAGAAATCTTACAAACCCAAGACGGAAGACACCAACCAAGAGAAACTTTATCTGTTGCATATGGATCTTTGAGGGCCCATGCGTATTGAAAGTCTTAGTGGCAAAAAGTACATCCTCGTCATTGTCGATGATTACTCTCGGTTTACATGGGTGAAATTTCTTAAAGCAAAAAATGAGGCACCTAAATTCATCATCAGATTTCTCAAGATGATTCAAGTGCGTCTCAACACTACTGTCCGACGCATTCGTACAGATAATGGAACCGAATTTGTGAATCAAATTTTGCGTGATTATTATGAAGAAGTTGGCATTTCTCATGAAACATCCGTTGCTCGCACTCCACAACAAAACGGTATCGTTGAAAGGCGAAATCGCACACTTATGGAAGCTGCTCGAACGATGTTAATTTACGCAAAGGCTCCATTGTTTTTATGGGCAGAAGCAGTATCAACAGCAGTGTACACCCAAAACCGGTCACTAATTCGTAAACGCCATGGTAAAACACCGTATGAGCTTCTCCATGGAAAAATACCAGATTTATCCTATCTTCATGTATTTGGTTCTCTTTGCTATCCAAATAATGATGGTGACAATTTGGGAAAACTTCAACCAAAGGCTGATATTGGTATTTTCATTGGTTACGCACCCGCAAAGAAGGCATTCCGAATCTACAACCATAACTCTCGCAAAATCCTTGAAACTATGAATGTTGATTTTGATGAGCTGACAGCAATGGCTTCTGAGCAAAGCAGCTCTGAACCCGCACTTCATGAAATGGGACCCAGTAACATTAGTTCTGGTCTTGTCCCAAACAACCCTACTTCATCATCATTTACACCACCTTCTAGGACTGAATGGGATACGTTGTTTCAACCGTTCTTTGATGAATTCTTTACTCCTCCAACTATTGTTGCTCCAGAACCTGAGGTAATAGCTCTGGTAACCGAAGTTGTCGCTCCAGCAACCGTTGCACAAACAGACACATCTGCACCTACAATTGGTCAAGATATACCTTCAACGAGTAATTCTCAACCAACACATGTAACAACTACCCACGTCATGCCTATTGATGATGAAGAGGATGATGATGATCACGATTTGGAATTCGCTCAAATGCGTGAACTTCCATTCTTTGGTGTACCAATTCCCGATCCTAATCAAGCCGGGTCGTCCACCTCAGAGGAAGCTCCAACTACAGTTTACTCCAATCCACGGATTCGTGAACATGACAGCAAGTGGACAAAGGATCATCCTATAGATTCTATTATTGGTGACCCTAATCGTCCGGTATCCACACGAAGTCAGTTACAAGAAAGTGCAATGTTTTGTCACTTTGATGCTTTTCTCACTGAAGTTGAACCTAAGACATGGAAAGAAGCTTTTACTCAATCTTGTTGGATAGAAGCTATGCAAGAAGAACTTAATGAGTTTATACGTCTTGAAGTATGGGAACTTGTCCCATGCCCGGATCAAGTGCAGTTACTCACATTGAAATGGGTTTACAAAGTGAAACTCGATGAGTTAGGCGGAATATTGAAGAACAAAGCTCGACTAGTAGCTCGTGGATACAAGCAATTATTGGGCGTCGACTTTATGGAATCCTTTGCACCTGTTGCCCGTTTGGAAGCTATTAGACTTTTCCTCGCTTATGCAGCCCATATGAATATGATCGTCTATCAGATGGATGTGAAGACGGCATTTCTTAATGGTGAAATCAAGGAAGAAGTCTATGTTCAACAGCCGGATGGTTTTGTGAATCCTAATTATCCTAATCATGTGTACAAGCTTAAGAAGGCTATCTATGGGTTGAAGCAAGCTCCACGCGCATGGTATGATCTATTGTCACAATTTCTCATTACTCAAGGCTTCGCAAAAGGCAAGGTGGATCCCACGCTGTTCATTTAGAAACGAGGTAAAGATATGATTATGGTACAAATATATGTTGATGATATTATATTTGCAGCCTCGACCCAAACCTTATCGGATGAGTTTGGGACACTCATGTCTTCCAAGTTTAAGATGTCAATGATGGGCAAGGTATCATTCTTCTTAGGTCTTCAGATATCTCAGAGTCCCAGAGGCATCTTTATTAATCAATCCAAATATGCCCTTGAATCGCTTAAGAAATATAAGATGGAATCTTGCGACCCCGTGGACACTCCAATGGTGGAGAAATCTAAGCTTGATGCAGATCCACATGGAATTGCCGTTGATCCGACACTTTATCGTGGAATGATCGGTACTCTTATGTATATCACAGCCAGTCGACCTGATCTTCAGTTTGCTATATGTATGTGTGCCAGGTATCAAACTAGGCCTACTGAGTTACACTTAGCTACTGTTAAAAGGATCTTTCGATATCTTAAAGGAACCATTAATCGGGGACTTTGGTATTCGAAGGACTCTTCTATTGCACTAATGGCATATGCAGATGCGGATCACGCGGGTTGTCAAGATACAAGGCGTAGCACGAGTGGAACTTTGCAACTACTAGGAGATCGACTAATCAGTTGGGCATCGAAAAGGCAGAAAAGCGCTGCAATATCAAGTACGGAAGCAGAATACATAGCTATGTCCGGTTGTTGTGCTCAAATTCTTTGGATGAGATCGCAATTAACCGACTATGGTCTAGGTTTCAACAAGATTCCGATGTACTGCGACAACAAAAGTGCAATTGCCTTATGCTGCAACAATGTTCAATTCTCCCGGTCGAAGCATATTGACATTCGCTACCACTTCATCAAGGAGCAAGTGGAAAATGGAGTAATCGAGCTTTACTTTGTCCGATCTGAGTATCAATTGGCGGATATTTTCACGAAGGCTTTAGATCGCGCTCGAATTGAATTTTTGGCCGACAAGCTAGGAATGAGAACCTTCTCGCCTGAGACTCTAAAAGAACTAGCAGATGAAGCGAAAGAATAGTGGTGGTAAAACTATTCTCCGTATCCTTGGTGATCATCTGTATATATTGTTTATATTTTATACACAAAAGCAAAAGACAAAAATATAAAACCATATAAAAACCATAAAAATTGAAAAATTCATAAAAATCCAAAAATATTTTTACTTTATTTTTCAAAGGCATGTCTTTTGGTACGATAATATTTACAGCCTTAGAAATGTTGATTAATATCGACACGGCGCCATAAATAGAGTTCGTACAAAAGTTGTAAATATTTCATAAAACATGCCTAAATGGCTTGTAGTTATTTCAGACTGCAACCCGGTTTTCACATTAAAGTCAAGCATTTCTTATGAAAGCTTTGGCTAACAACGGGAATTAATTTTCTCGGGCAAGGTTTACTTTAAAACCTTGTAAGGGATCAAGTTTACTTTATAACTTGGTCTAACACAAATCTATGTACGTTTCAGTGCATTTATTTGTTAAAACAAGAGAAGTCTTGTTTTTATGAAGCTATCATCTCTACAACCATGCTATCTACAATTGGTATCTACATACTCGACGATGCAACTACTCAACCGACGACTACAGCTCTTTCGATAGAACACGGGTCAACAATTGAGGGGGAGCAACTGTCAAGCATTCAGAATCTTCGATGCCGAACGTGCCAAGTTCACAAGTTGGTGTCAAGACAACAATACCAATCGTACATGTGGTGTCAAGAGATGACTTCAGACGTGACGAGGCGACCAACATATGCTGACAAGAACCATTTGATCTTATCATATGATGTTCTCATCTATCAGGTCCAACCTTGTCAATTCTTTTTAATATGGTGAATATGTGATCATGTTACAAATCGGTATCATATCTCATACGTTTGATATCATGAAGATAAAACGGACTTGCATTTTTCTTCCCAAAACTTTTGTTAAAACTTCATTAAATCAATTGATATTAAAAACATCGATTGGGTTAATATTTTTAATACGGGGGAGAAAATATGATTTAATATGGGATATTATCACAAATGGTTTGACTTAATGTGCTGGCTCAACCCGACATGTGTGAAATGTTTTCGAATATCGTGGCATATGTTAAGGGGGAGCAAAACAGATTTGCATATCAAAAATGGATTTCATGGTGATTTATACTTACCCAAAACCCATTTATTTCACGACGATGAAGATTGTGGTGACAAAAGGATGGTAGGATAGGTTAAGTCCTATGATTCTTCCAGAACCGGAGGAATCTTCCCAAGGACATTCCATAGCTAGAAATAGTAGTCCTTAGGAAAGTTGGAGAAAGATTGTGAACGTAGCTGAATGCCGACCAAATACTTAAGTTAGAACTGGAACAATCACAACAAGGTGCTAGTTATGACGTATTGGTAAGCATTGAAGGGGTTGAAGAATGAAAAAGAATTGTAAAGATAAAGGGTGTAAAGAAAGAAGCCCTCCTTACAACTTTAGGCAGAAACCGGGTCAATACATACGCTATTAAGATCATTGTTTAATGATTCTTAATATTGAAGACAGACATCATGGACCCAGTGATGCAATGCACAACCCATCCCAGCTAACTCAGATATCTCTCAAAAGGTGTCTGTTTTAATCACGCGGAGACAACACGTTATCTATTGATTTATTCACTCCGAATAAATTGGTATTGAAATGGTGGCACTCCTCTCCAGCCTCCGATCACTAAAATCCAAAATGCACGATCGAGTCTAGAGCCATTTGAGATCATCAAATATCTCATTAGGACACACTTTCATATTTCCTTGCTTCTTCACACACTGTGAAAAGTAAGAAAGATTTTAAGAGTCCTACACAAAATCTTCATGATCTTGCCTGAACATCCGAGTAATACGAAAGTGTTTACAATGAAGATGGAAATCCTTCTTGAGCGAATATCAAAAAGCTCATGGTAGGTGACTTGTGCGATTCTTTATGAATCAAACTTGTGATAACTGGAAAGCAACAGCTGTTTAATTCTTAACTGAATTTAAACACGTTCCAGGCCTCTACGCAATATCTTAGTGATCTTGCCAGAACACTCAGAGTGATACCTTAGTGTTCACAGTGATGAGTGGAAATCCTTCTAGTGTTAACCTCAAACAGCACTTGGTAGGTAACTTGCAAGATTCTATACGAATCAAGCTCGTGATAACTGGAAAGCAACGATGGTGCGGTTCTTAATTGAATTTCACTTGTTCCAGGAACATGAATTGACGGCTTCAAATCATGCGGATATTATTATCCAAATGATTCACTCTTTATGTTCGCAGTCAGCTTTGGACGGTCGAATAAAGAGAACGGGTTTACCCGCGAAATCCTGTCAGGAAGTTACTTAATTAAAACTATCCGTCACGGGTACGATATCTAATATCGTCCAACGGTCTTCACCGACCGGAGGTAAAATGCTACCGAATTAGAATGAAATGTTCAAAGCCATTTCGTTCGTGTCTACTTATGTTGCGACATTTGAAGACGGTGGCGTTGCGGGATCCAAGAAGAAGTCGTCCCCGCATGCTTATACTTTATGCACTTAATATCTTATTTAATTCAAGAAAGCCTAAAAGTTAAGTCTTCCGCTGTATCAAACTCTGAAACTTTCAAGAATTACGAAGGTATAAGTATGTGGGACATGGTGTCACGAAGAGGCGAAGATCACAAGTGATGGATGCACGAGATCAAGGCAAGAGATTAATGCTCAAAGATTGATATCAAAGATCACATCAGCATTTTCACCAGGAAAGAAAAAGAAAAAGAAAGACGAAGACTACGAGCTCAAGACAAGCATAGTATGCTAGGTTTATTTTATTATTGTAACTTGGGTAACGCCCTTGTTTGGAGTGACCTCCCTTAGGGGGAGATTGTTGGAAATACGTTTTACGTATTAAGAAGGATCGGTCACTCCAACGATAGTCCATGTAATAGCTCGTAGTTTAGTTACATGTCTTTACTTAACAAACAACACCAAGCTTAGCCTACAACATGTGTAGGCCGGCCCAAATGTAAGCCCAAGCCCATGACAAGGGCTTGGGTATATAAACCCTCTCCTTTGATGGAGAGGGTGTGGTTTTCATATTTTACACATAGTAAAACATTGGTTTCTCTCTCTAAGTGTGTGTGTAATCCACCATCTCTCTATCTCTTTCTCTCTCTAAAAACATAAGCATAGATCTACAAATCTACATTATCAATAAAGTTTAGCGCCATATCAGAAAGCTAGATTTATTATGAGCTTTATGCCAAAGTTCTTTTTGTACTTCAATAAGCTAGTATTAAGAAACTTTGGTATAAGTGTCTGGATAAGTTTCTTGGTATTATGATAATACAACAAGCCCATAAGATATGCTCAGCCAAATATTGGTGATCAAAGAATTCAACCGACTTAAAGATAATATAAATGCATAATGAACACGTACCTAATATATTTTGACATTGAAAGAACACCAAAAGTGTGCAGGCAAGTATTGGAAAAATTACACTGCGTCACTGCGTGGCCCAGTCACACCGGCTACCAAGTGGGTGTCGTCCATGAGAACGAAATATACATGTATAATCTATGTTAAGGATCCTTTTCATGGTGGTCTACTAATGATCATGTGTTCTGATTTAATATTATTGACAATCTCTAGTACATGTACTTTATAATGACTACACAATTGGTTAAATGTTACACAGGGGGTGTGATTCGGGTTGACTCGGTCGGGTTTGGGTCAAGTCAAGTTGAGGGGAAAAAAAATCATACTTGAACCCGAGCCTAATTAGAACTTGGGTTCGGGTTAATTCGGGTCGGGTCAACTCAGGTTCGGGTCAATCCGAGTTTAAAAAAATGTGTAAAAAGTGGCTCAATTAAGTACTAATACAATGTAAAAAGTGTAATTTTAGTCGGGTCAAGTCGGGTTGATCGGATTCAGGTCAAGTCGGGTCAAAGGTAAAAAAATATATAACCCGAACCCGAGCCTAATTAGAACTCGGGTCAATGCGGGTCAACGCGAATTGACCCGAATACACTTTTGGACCCGAATAACCCGATCTAAATATGATTATTCAGGTTCGGGTTCGAGTCGGGTCAACTTTTTCGACACCCTAGTTACACAGCAAATAAGGTTTGTTTTTTGTGCATTCTGTAATAAGTTGTTACTCATATATGTGTTACACTTCCCGCTATGTGTCCTATCATGCACAAAGATCTTAATGACTTATTCTAGTGTTAATTTAGATAACTTTTAAAATCAAAAAAATCATGGCTGGCGCTAACCTCACTGAGATTGGATTGAAGGGGTATTTGTTAAAGCTTATTTACGAGCTCATTGTTCTCGGCTTAATTTTCAAAAGCTCAATTTCTCCGCTTATTTTTAGACTTATGAGCTTATATAAGTTTAATCATTAGGTCATAACAAACTTATATAAGGCGCTGAAGTTTCAAAATAAGCTGGAAAAAAGTGTGCTTTTGAAAAATAAGCCGAAAAGAGCTCATAAGTGATAAGCCCATATATAAGCTTAAGCAAACACCCTCAGAATTGATTTTAAGATTTATGCTTGGTTCATATGTAAGCATGCTACTAGAGGGTCTTAGATGAGTGTGCAATAGGTGCGGCCGCATAGGACTTCCACTTAAAAAGGACCATATTTTCAGTAATTCTGCATATAAACACATATAATATTAAACATGTACGAGACTATAATTCAAATTTTTAAGCATTTTCTCTTTAGTTTACAATGTCATAGAGCCTCTTTATTGTTCTCGCATAGGGCCACCGGAAACTACGAGACGGCCCTGCATGCTACTGATACATTATTTGTTCTAAAGTTCTAAGGTAACACATATCTACCAAATACGTCATTCTTGCAATCAAATATACAAAAAAATACTTGCTTGTTTTTTAATGAGGCTGCGTTTAATATTTTAGATAAAGTACTCTCATAACAACAAAGTCGTTGTAGTATAGTGGTAAGTATTCCCGCCTGTCACGCGGGTGACCTGGGTTCGATCCCCGGCAACGGCGAATCTGTTTTTTGGCAGCAACCATTTCTGTAAAGGGAATTAGCATCATGAGACCGAGATCAAATGTCTCATAGAGTACAGATGATGGCATGCACTGATAGTTGTATGAAACAAACATTATTGTTCATTATAATTGTACAATGCAAACAATTCCATAGCAGTTAATAAATTCCAAAAGGCGACCCTTAAAAGAGAAAAAGATTGGTAAATTTATAACTTGAGAAGGGCATATAAGAGCCTGTGGATGAACCTTAGTTTTTACACCTACAACATCACAGCAAACCCTGCCCCGTTTTCTGGTTTAACGGCTTAGATTCATGACAAATGTTATATCCTCCTAAGCGTGTTTCTGAAGATCTAGTTAATTAACGCTTGACAAAAAGTGTCGATTGACAAGGTTTTAGTAGCAAGTTAGGAGGATATAACAATATTGCTTGATTCATATATTTCCGTTCTATAATCTAGCACATATTCCCGAATGCTCCAATAATATTATTTTCTTACTGTTACTGTATACGTGATTTTTGCTTCCAAGCTTTTATATTTACGATCCCCAGCACCGATAGAAGCAGGAGAATGGACCTCTAGACCTATTTTCAATAGGTGTTTTTGGTGTTTCCTCTGATTCATCTCTTTCTTTGATTAGCGTGCTTGTACCAGGAGACTCGGGTAAGAAGACAGCATTCGGGGTAGTGAAAATCCGGGGTGGGATTGCTGTGGGTCCGGGTGTATTGTGTGATAGGTAGCGCAGAAGCATCTGTATTATTTGAGTGAAATTTGGACGGGCGTTTGGATCCTCCTTCCAACAAGATGTCACAATTAGAGCCAAATCCTCCGGGAGGTCATCAGCACTCGGTCTCAAGTTCTGTAAAACAAAATAAAAAAACAGGATAACTGACGTAAATATATCGTACGTATCTGCAGTATAATCAAATGTTCAGATCTTCACATCATGATGAATTTTCCAACAGGATTAATTGTGTTAAAATCTATAGTTTATGCTGAATCTTGTGCCACGTCTTGTGCTTAGAAAAACCACATACTATGGACTACACTTTATTCGTTTATTTTTGTGCCTAACATGAAAATGATCACGGCAGTGTTTTAATAGTGTCTAAAACAAAACTATGGCAACACATCCCTAAAGGCTATCGAAACAAAATAAGTTCCCTTACTTATGGTTGTTGAAGTGCAATTCCCTAATGCATAAAACAAAAGGGAGTATAGACTTCAATACTTGTACATTCTATTGCAATCAAACCTTTCCAAAAAAAGGGTTGGTTTGGTACTTGGTAGTATTTGTAGCACAAGGGCCCCTATATGAGCACCAAATCATGGCCCAAAGTGTTGACTTATAATGATATTTTTGCTCCATTATGATATGGTCATCATGAAAGGTATTTTGGTCAGGTGAAATGTTTCCTCAGCCAATAATTCAACCTTTTTGTGGAAGCATCTCTTAATCTAATGATTATACTAATGAGTAAGTTTTAAGATTTGGAATTTGAGTGGGGTTGCTTATATCCAATCAATCGATAAGTGACAAAATACTAATTCAGTTGGTGTTGTTTTCTACTCCCTTTTCAGTCCAAACACAGGTTTCGCGCATAAAGCTATATTATTGAGAAAGTGAAATAAAAGATTAGATAAGACGTCAACTGAAGATAGCGGACAAAATTTTAGTCAAGTTACGTGAGAATGGGTTAATGTGGGTTATGTTTTATTGATAAGAGGTCAAACATATAAATCAACATGACCTGACCCGTACCAAAGGCCTCTTGGTCTAGCGGTATGTGAGTGGCCCTCTAACCTCAAGGTTGTGGGTTCAAGTCTAAACATGACCTGACCCGTAGACTTGTCCTAAGATTTAAAACTATCAATTTTGACCCATTACCAAACACCCGCTCATTTCGCCAGAGGACGAGTACCTTAAAAGCAGCTGCATATGCAGCCTGTAGATTTGACATGCCCTCGAATGGTAACTTGTTTTGTATGAGCTCCCACAGCACAATTGAAAAGCTGTAGGCATCTACTTTGTGGTTATAATGCTTCTTCTCTCCATGCCTCAGTGTTACTGTGCTGTAAAGCTACATAGAAAATTTCACCCTTAGAAAAACATCACTTAAATCAAACCAAAGGATAATTAAGGCCGCAATCATGATTTCTAACCCATCTGCCTAAATATGGGGCAATTTGGCCCGCGTTGTCGTAAAATGAGTGAAATAGAAACATTAACCAAACATGGTATGTCAACCTGCTGAGAGCTGCCTAAGTTGTATGTAATATATTCAGCATTCTATATGGTTTCTTGTAATCCGTATACGGAGTATTATATTTTCCAAATCTATATAGTTTTGTAGCCTATATATAATAGATCAATTATTTGAATTTTTGAATAATAAATCATAAGACATAATGCAGGTATGCCAGCTTGATCTGACCCGTTATGACCTGAGCCCATTTTGACCAACCTGACATGACTCATCCATTTGCCGACTAAACAGACATGTAACACAAGGTGATTACAGAATTACCTCTGGAGCCATCCAACGATAGGTTCCAGTTTCTGCAGTCATCATCTCCGTTAAAGATTCTTCTCTTGCCAAACCAAAATCAGCAAGTTTAACAGACTTGTGATCGGCAGTAAGCAACAAGTTTTCTGGAAAATAATGAACTTCGTAAATACAAACTAAAAGGAAACAATGATAACTAACAGGATGATGCAGTGGATCTTAAGACCTTCCATATCAGAAACTTGATTATTTGTTTTTATAGTTATTTTCAAGTATGCAAGGTAAAATATTGATCGCGATAACGAGCATCAACTGAACACCTATGAAAAGTAGGAAACGAGAAAATATGGAAGCAAGTCAAAAGCACATGGATACGTTGCAACTAAACATCTTTAAGCGTTAATGAAGTCCAAATTAGATGTTAAGATTCATCTATAACACAAATCAACTGCTATTGTATTCATTTCGGCAAGAGCCAAGAGGAACACTTTAATCAATTGTAAAAACTAACAGGACCATTAACTTGCATTGCTAGAAATGGGACATTCTACAATTCTCATAAGATCAGTAGGCGAGGGGAATTAACCTGGTTTTAAGTCACGGTGAATGATCCCGTGTGAGTGCAAACATTCCATTGCACGGGCAATATCAATTGCAAACCCTATAGCAACACGCCTATCCAACCCAGCTGGCCGTGTACTCAACAAGAATTTCCGTAAAGTCCCGCCCGTAAGAAGCTCAGTTACTATAACCATAATTGGTTCCTTGCAAGCTCCAATAAACTAATACAAAAAACAAGAATAGATTCAAATTTTCAAGTTTCAAAAACCTTCAAGCCACATCAAACACATAAAAAAATACTACCTTAACTAAATTCTTGTGTTTCACTTTCGATAACATTGCAATTTCTCGCGCAAAACGACCATTTATCTTGGCTATCTCCTCCGGCGTCTCGCCTTTATTCACAATTTTAATAGCAACAATCTTGTTTTTATATCTAGATGAATACAAAGCAACAAAATCATCATTAACAACCTAAACATACAATGTCATTACTTATTAAACAACTCAAGTTGGTCTAAAACAAGATCAAAATGCATAAAACAATATAAAAAAACAAAATTTGATAAAACATATTTGACTTACTTGCCCTCATATACTTTAGCATGTGCACCTTCACCAATCTTAGGACCAACAAAAAGCAGCTTAGGATCAACCAACCACTTTGCTTCCAAACTAAACTCACTTGTTGAATAAAAACCATTTCCAGATCCCATTTTCTTTCAAAAAAAACTTTTACCAAAAACCTTAACACGTTACAAACAATATCAACTTTAAAAAAAAAAAAAAAAAAAAAAAAAAAAAAAAAAAACTTAAACTTAAGCTTTAATGACACACACACGTATTGAAAAGATTGCTTTTATTTAAGAGACAAAAGATAAAACCACCCATGTTCATTAAGACAATAAACTTAACCCCACAAATTAAAAAGACATTAGATAAGCTAGCTCAGAAGTAAGTATGCAAGAACAAATGGCTTTTTTTTGTTAAGTATAAAAAAATTGGGTTGAGTTATATATTTGCAAAGTGTCAGACATAACCGTGTGAGTGTTATGTTATTTAAAGTTGAAGTCCATATTTTTATGAGAGTGGGGTGTGGCTTTTATAGTTACATGATCCTTCTTACAAGAATATAAAAAGCAATATAATGAAAGAATTCCATGTGGGCTTTAAATTCATTAACCAGATTCTTTTTTAGATAAGTAAATTTACTTACTTAAGAAAATTCAAAACAAGTTCAGTACTTCAAACTTTGTTAGGGGTGTATATTAGAGGTTGATTTAGTGAGATCGTGTAGTTAGAAAAAACTTGTTTTTTTATATAACTTGAACAAGAAAAGTTACATCTGTTTAATTAAAATTGTCAATTTTTTTAAAAAAAGACTTGCTTAACGTCGAGAGCTTTGGATTTCGGCAAAAATTCGATCTTAATTTTGATAAGTAATTAAGTCATGACTTTGAAGTCTGTCGTTAATACGAAATTCAGTTAATTTTAGAATGAACATTCTTCTAGGTAGTCGTTGATTCTTTTTCGGCATTGTATTTCGCTTAATAACATTGAGAATTAGTCGTGCGGTGGGTCAAAGCTGCCTATTTTTGCGGATATTTTACGAAACTTTTGTACATGATTACTAAATTGAAAACTTATAATTGAAAAAGTTCAATGTATTAGGGAATTAAATGTGATAGCATGAATCTTTGTTTCTCTGTTGTAAAACATGAGAATATTATCATTTAATAAAAATAGCTATCGTCAAATATATATCTCCGTGGGTTGTACTTGTACTGTTATGTACAAAACGTAGCGTACGATGCGTGTGCTGCGGATGATAAAATAATGATTTTGTTAATTGTTTCTTTATGATCTTAAAGCTTATATCCTTTTAAAATAATCAAGATTGCAATATTAGATTTAGATCATGGTGCTCATCATGCTAAAAGCCTAAAAACATTAAACAATATAATATTAAGAGTATGCTTGGTTAGAGGTTTTAAGGGGTAAGGAATGAGAATGATAATGATTACAAGTGTTTGGTTAGGAAAAATATAAGTAATCATTACCCATTATTGGGTAATGAACTATTCCCCTGTAAATTGGGGGTAATGGATTTGAGGTAATAGATTCAGGTATATGTGTGTCTCCACCGACCACCACCAACATCACTGACTACCACCATTGTTACCACCACCACTCTCCGCCATCACCACCACTCTCCGCCACCACGACCACTACCACCATCAGTTGCTACCACCTCACAATGGATTCAAGTGTGTATTTGTCCACCAACGACCCCCACCTCTACCGATGCCGCCACCACACTCTACCACCATCATTAATGGTTACCGATGACCCACTGCTACCACCACCACACCCATAACCACCGCCACAACCTCTAAATCCCGTCGCTACATATACCATCTACCACAACCGCATATCACAACCACCAACCGTTGATCATCGCTGCTACCACCACCCTCTACCTCAGATCGTCACCTATGCCGACTACTACAAGCTCGCAATCTATGTTGCAATGGTTGTCGTCCTCAACCACCACTCTGCCACTAATTTCTATTAAATGCTTCCCAACCAATATCGCAACTGAAGACCAGCATTGTCGCTACCACCACCCTACTATCCGTCATCGCCGCCACCACCACCACCATCACTGTCATCGACCGCTACCACCTCACCATGGATTCAAGTGTGTATATGTCCACCAACGACCACCACACTTTACCACCATCATTAACGGCTACCGATGGCGCCACGCTACCACCACCACACCGCCGATCATCACAACTATCGCAACCATCCCATCTCGTCGCTACCTGTACCATCTACCACAACCGCTTATCGCATCCACCAACCGTGAACCACCAAAAAACCACTAATCATGGCCGTTACCACCACCTTCACCTTCGATCGCCACCTCTGCCGACTACCATAAGTCCGCAGTCGTTTGCTGTAATGGCTGTCGTCCTCAACCACCACCAGCCGCCACTAATTTCCATTAATTGCTTCCCTTACCAACATCGTCATCGTCACGACCCTGACTGTCACCCTAACCGTTGTAGCCACCATCTTCAATCACCACCCCAACTTATATTAACCAAGCACCAATAATGGTAATGGTAATACTAGGGAATGCTCATTGCATTCCTTTGTATTCATTTCCCTTACCCTTTCCCCATTCCTTCCAGTTTAACCAAGCGCCCCCAAGTTGGTTAAACAAGAAAGAAGTAAACATGAAAAAGTTCATGTATTGGAGAGAAAAAAATTACTCCTCTCGTTCTAAAATAGGTGTTTATAATTTAGTTTTAAAGTCTTTTTTATTTTAATTTAAAAATATGATTCATTCATATATTTTATATCAAGTATTATATAACACACATAAATATAATTACAATCAAAATTATGAAATAAATACTTTGAAAGTAAAAAATTGATATTTATTTTGAGACGGATGTACGACATGCTTTATATTAGGCCGGTGAGAGTGACACCAAAAAACTCACCGTCACCTTAGTTTTCTCACTCCTCTCACTAACTCACCAAAAACTCACATTTTAAGGCTGGTGGGAGTGGCATTGAAGCCACGAGCGACTTGACCAAACCCACGCGCGACCCCCACTCCCCACCATAACTCGCGCGCGAGTTCTTCCTAGGCAAAAAAAATATAGACTGACTCACCTGGGTGAGTTAATGCAATTGGACCCCACCACTAATATATAACCGTTAGTTTTTTTAATTAAAAAAAATTTACCTAAAATTTTGCTAATAAATACCCATCATCTTCTTCATTTTTCACACACAAAAAATCAAACATCTCATCTTTATCTTCATCTTCATCTCCAAATCATGTCTCAAGAAAACACACCCCGAACCACCAACAAACGTCGAGGTAGGTCAAATACCCAAAATTCACCACCCACACCGCTAGAAACTTTCGACCTAGAAAACCCGTCACCCGGTATCACCATACGACCACCATCATTGTATCACCCACAACCTTACCAAAACACACCTTACCGTTGCCCGGACCCAAGTCAATACCTTACCCAATACTCAAGTCAATTACATAGTCAATACCCAAGTCAATACCATAACCAAAACCCAAGCCAATACCAAAGCCATAGGGGTGGTTCCTCATCACAACCCGCCTATAAAACTCAAGATTGCTACATCCCGCAGTATTCAGACTTGTATGAAAGTCAAGGGTTTTCTTTGTATCAACAAACCGGGTCTCTCGAGCTGGAAACCGTTCCCGAAACTCAACAAACGGTCCAAAAACCTAAACTAAAGAAGGCACTATCTAGGGGACGTCAAAAGAAGAAGGCGGTCGAAGAACCTACAAAACCACAACAACATTGGACACCAGCGGAGGAAATTTTTTTGGCAAAAGGTTGGGTTTCCGTGTCTAGTGACAACGTTCATGGAATCGAAATGAGTACGCAGGGATTTTGGACAAAAATCCTTGAGTACTTTGAGAGAAAAACGGAGGAACCTGGGATTCGTACTTATGATTCTTTGAACTGGAAGTGGAAGACAATTCGACCTTGTATAGCTCGTTTTTGTGGTGTTTATGGTCAACTGATGCAGATGGGGCCTAGAAGTAGTGCATCGGATGCTGATATGATTAATGAGGCGTTGATGCATTATGAGGCTCAAGTTGGACTACCGTTCAAATTTCGTCATTGCTGGGAGGTTGTGAAAGACTGCCAGAAATGGAAGGAGAAAGAATTGCCTAAAGAATTAGCTAGGACTACCAAAATAAGCAAGAGATACAAGTCATCTGGGTCTAGTTCGTTTAATACAAATTCTATGGATGTAAGTAACAGTGTGGATATTGATGCCACTGATAATGAAGAAGTGCAACCGATCCCACGTCCAATGGGAAGGGACAAAGCTAAGGCTAAGTCTAGAGGGAGCAGAGCTTCGGGGGATTTGAGTACAAACGACGAGGCTTTGGCTAGGTTGATATTGTCTGGGTTGGGTGAACAACAAGAACGGGCCTTTGTTGTGCAGGGTGAACAACAGGACACATATTTTGAGATGAAGAAGAAAGAGATGCAAGTCCGGGAAAAAGAAGTTGAAGTAGCCCGAAAAAAGCAGGAAAAGGAAGACTTGGACTTTTATATGCAGCCGATAGATTATTTGACGGGACGTGATCTCGCAGTCGCGGAGTGGCGCCGAGCTCAGATCAAGGAGGCCTATAATATCCTGTTTTAGTTTTTTTTTAAATGTTGTTTTTTTAATTTTCTACGTTTTTGTTTTTATTTTCGTACTGTGTTTTAATTTACTGTGTACCCGTGTTTAATAAAATGTATGAATAAATGTTTTAATTGTATGAATAAAAAATATTTAATAAAAAATGGGGGTGATGTGGAGTGAGTTTGAGTGAGTTTTGGTGAGTGTCATTACCTCCTGTGGTGAGCTTGGGTGAGTCTTAGTGAGTTTGATAAAAAAGCTGACGTTTCCCACCAGCCTAAGGTCAATAAAGAAAAAAAAACTCACCAGTCACCACCATCCACCTCCACCTCACCTTTCCATTATCACTTTATTTAATTTAATCATAAAATAAAAAATTTATTTCATAAATAAAATACGATACACGTGTAAATAAAAACTTAAACTGGCGAAATTAAAAACTATACACGGTAAATAAAAAAACTAAAAATCCAAATTATAATGCTCCTTGATTTCCACCTTGAGTGACAAATGGTATGGGCGGTGTTCCCCCTTGCAAGTGATCATAGGGAGCCATATCGAATGCCATTTATTCACGTCTTGCTCAGACTTTTTCCATTCTTTGGCGCTCGGCATCAAGTTCCAATTGTTTGGCTTGATTTTCCAGCTCGAGACGACGACACTCCAACTCTTTATCCTTCATCTTCAAAAACTTACGATGATCGTCTTTGTCCGCATTGACCATCTCGGACACCATCAACCTAGCGAACTCGTCTTCTTTGGACGTAGTTGACGAACGCGACGATTGACCATTTTTCTTCCTCGCAGCAGCAACTTTGGCTTTATCCCTGCCTATTGGTTGTTGAACACCACTGCTTTGGCTTTCACCAACACTTGAAAAGAAGCAGCATCCCCAGGCTCCGATGTTTTAGACCTCTTGGTGCCTTGACTTTCTTTCTCATCATTTGCTTTCCATTTGTTCATCTCACCCCCAATAAACTTCTGACTACTTTTTTAAAATTTCCCAACAATGACGATACTTGAACTTCGCTTTGAACTCAGCTTGATAGTCATCACACGCTCTGTTAATGTACGACTCATCGTCGGCTCCAGTCACTACTCCCATTCGAATCATGTTGTTGTACACTCCAACAAACTTACACACTTGAGAGCGTATCAGATTTCATTTCCCGTTCACGCTATCATATGTTCTTTTACAGACCTCCCCTGTTTTGCTCTCCAAGTACCGCAAAACCTCGGTCCAACAACCTTGGGCATTCCTATCGTTACCCTTCGCGTTATTTTCAGAAATGGATATCCATCCTTTACACAACTCAACTTCTTCAGAATGTGTCCATGAAGTCTGACGATCTGCGTTCGGATCCTGTAGAGCTTTCCATCCTCTACGTGCCCTCGACTTTGGTGGGGCTGGGGCTGAAACTTCAACCGTGTAGTCCGTCTCATCTTGATTCCCCTGAAATAACCCCAATAAAAAGGCTTGTATAAATCTTCAGTTGGGGATGAGGGTATGGGAGAGGTGGGTAAGTCAAAATGGCATTGTGATGACGAACCACTAACATAGTTATTAAAAGGATACAGGTTTTATGAGCAAAAGTCTTGAAAGCCAGGTGTTTGAGAGTATTGGGTAAAATTATAAGGGTTTGGATAAGGGTGATTCGGGTATGAGTCCAGAATAGGTGCTTGCATCGGTGTCGGCATCGGGTTACGGTACGGTTGGTTT
The DNA here is from genome assembly GCA_025667525.1 of Glebionis coronaria. Classification (NCBI taxonomy): domain Eukaryota; kingdom Viridiplantae; phylum Streptophyta; class Magnoliopsida; order Asterales; family Asteraceae; genus Glebionis; species Glebionis coronaria. The sequence goes on along the minus strand of CM046880.1, from coordinate 336,516,621 downwards.
GGATATGGTTGGTTATGATATGTTGGGTTGTCGTTATGGTTGGTTTGGTGACGGGTTGTTAAGATCAAAAGTTCCGGTAGGTGTCAGTGGAGAGGCAGTGGTATTTCTTCGTTGGCGGCGTTTGCCGGATTGTAAGGATTGGTGGTCGGACATTGTTGGTATGTGATGAAAGAAGATGATTTATGTGTTTGAGGAAGAAGATGTGAAAAAAATAGATGTAAAATAGGTATTTTGTAGAAAAAATGGGAGAAAAAATAAATTCGGGTGGATAAAAAGGAGTGTGGCTGAGTGTTTTGTGTATACCGAGTGGTGACTTTGTCACCTATAGCGAGTTTTTTTTTCGAAAACAGTAACCCATGCGTTGGTTTTTAGTGGGTTTTTGGTGTGGTTTTTGGCAACCCCACGCGTGGGTTTTGACAAATCAGACCCACCCGTGGGTTTTTTTCCCCACTCTCCCAGCCTTATGTGCTTGTATGTAATACATAATAAAATGTATTCAAAGATTTAAAAGGTACAGTAAAACTATTAACTTGCATTGAACAGCAAAACGGAACCATAATTAGGTATTTCAAATTCTTATGCATTAGTCATATAAAAGGGTTAACGACATATATTAGCTACGAACTTTTTTATTTGTTCTATCATCATACATGAACTCAAAGTATTTCCAAAATACCCATCAAACATACAAAATTTGTTTCGTTGTCATACATTTGCATACATGGTATTACAAGCAAACGGAAATACATGTAAAATATAATACGTGACTTTTTTTTAATTAACTTATCTATTAAAAATTATTCACACACTAAATTCACAAACAAAACACACATACATAAAACCCATACATGAACCCTAATTTTATAAACTAAAAATTAATCTCTTACTTTGTTAATTTTGATAGGACTTTTTAAAGGTAAGTCTTTTTGTTATGTATTAGTCTTTATTAGGGATAATTGTCGAGTTTCCTAAATAGCTTATAACAATAAAGGTCGGTTGGTTGTATCTAAGCCCAACCCGACCCGTAGTCGTTATAATAGTCGGTTCTTCATCATCTCTATAAAATGAGGTGAGGGGAAAGAACAAGAACGTCATTCCTTCAATACTAATCGGAGAATCGATTACGGATATTACCTTGTGTTGTTTTATTCTACCGATTGCTTCATAGATCGAATATTCCGCATCTAGTAATCAGGATTGTAAGGATCGAGTCCTTACAAGTGGTATCCGAGATCTTGGTTCAAAGTTCTCTCTGGTTACTATGATCGATCTTGAAGGATTTGGTGTTTCTGGTTCGTGAAACATCAACGAGCAGCATCTATCAATCGATTGAAAAGGGTTTCATCGTTCTTCTTTCATATCGACTAGGTTCGGTTGTGTCTGCCATTATTTTTTGACGCATGTGTGTGATGTAGAAGAAGAAGAAATATTGGTTGTGTGTTTTGTTACACAGGAAGTAGTATATAATTCAAAGGGTTTAAAAGTTTTGGGCTAAAAGCAATTGGGCCAAGATAATAAAAATAGATAAGTTTGGTTTAAATTTGTATAAAGGTTTTTAGAGTTGGTTATTTTTTATTTTTGTAAAATAAAATATTTTTAATTTGAATTATTTACACAAGGGGACTTTATTTTTTTGTGATTGTGAAATTTTATCACAAGGATCAGCAAATTAACAAAGGGATTAAAGAATGACGGGAGCCAAGTTTGACATCGAGAAATTTGATGGAACTGGTGACTTCGGGTTATGAAGAATCAAGATACGTGCTTTGTTAATCCAAAATGAATGTGAAGCAGCTCTGGAGGTTTTACCCGCGACTACGAAAGCTGAAGAGAAATCTAAGCTTGACAAGAAAGCTCATAGCGCCATGATTTGTGTTTAGGTAAGAAGGTTCTGAGAGAAGTTACCGGGGAGATGACTGCAGTGGGGGTTTGGTCAAAGCTCGATACTTTTTACATGACAAAGTCATTGGCCAACAAGTTGTACCTGAAGAAGAAGTTGTACACATTCTACATGCCGACTGGAGGAAAAATTTCCATGCATATAAATTTGGGGGCATGATTTAGATGACATATCAGCCTTTGTTGAACCAAAATATGCAATAAAGAAGAAATTGACATACTACATAGATGCACAAGTGATCCCTTTTTAAATAAGTTATGGAAAATAGATCCTAAGAAAACCATTAGAAACACATATGGTACACATGAAGGGGATGAAAATGCAATTAAAGTATATGAAACAAAGGATCAAAGTGTGGATCCTATTTACAAAGTAAAAACTCAAGTCTCTCCTGACCATGATCCAGACCAGCCCTCAAAAGATACGATTCTCGTTTTAGGAATGAAATTTAAAGATCATGAAGAGATGAAGATTATGTTGGATATTATGGTGTAGCTAATGGTTATCAACTTTGATACAAGAGAAATGATTATAAATCATTACTTGTTTAATGTGGTAGGAATGTTGAATAGGGAAAGTGTGCTAGTAAAGTAGGTAGGAAAGAGAAAATTGCATAGTGTTCGGGTTTCTAGTAAAGAGAAAGTTGTAGAGGGTAACATGAAGTGTACTAATATAGAAGTTGTGGAGCATTTGAGAATGGAATTTTTTTTAAAGTTAACATGCCTCAATAGTAACTCAAAGGGGTAAGCCTATTAATACTATGCTTGAAGAAATTAGGATTTATTTGATGCAAAGGTTAGTCGTAATGTCTTAAAAAGCCAAGGGATTAATTGATATAATAACCACATCTGTTAAAAAAGAAATCGAGACATTGAAAAAATACCTTAAATATTGGGGAAGTTTATGCTAGTGGTTATAAGGAGTTTGAGGTTAAGAAGCATAATGAAGGGTATGGTGTAAACTTGGAAACTCATAAATGTACATGTAGACGGTGGGATTTGATTGGGATCCTTTGTATCCATGATATAGCAGCCTATGTATTTATGTCAAAGGATCTTGTTGATGGTAATTGTTATAGTAAAGATCATGGCAAAAGAGTGATAGTTATTTCATTAAACTTGTTGGTGGGCAGTCAATATGGCCAAGAAATGCACTTCCACCTCCAGTGTCTCCTAAGAAGAAAAAAATGGCAGGCAAAAGCATCCAAGTAAGGTAAATGAATCAAAGTCTCAAACGGTATACAGATTTGGAAGAACTATGACTTGTAGCAACTACTATCAGAAAGGGCATAGTAAGATAGGATGCAAAAATGAAACAGTTGATCCACCAGCAAAGGAAGTAAGAAATAAAGGGAGAAAGAAAGGTGGTCATAGTGGTTTTGAGAATACAGCACGTGCACTAAAGAAAATAAGAATGGATGCAAGTGTTAGTGGTAGTGGACAAAATGAGGTAATTATTTACTTTTCATGCACTTAAATTTTTTATTTAAAAGTATATCCAACAACTAACTTATGTGTCATGCAATCTTTTTAGGAATAAAATGTTCAAGGGGCATGAAACTATAAACATGGAAGAACTTGTTCAAGAACCAAGAAATGTAGAACCTGCTGAAGAAACCACACAAATGGATGGAAATGTTCAAGAACATGCACACATAGAAGAACCAAGAAAAGCATAAAATGTTTTAAGGAGAGGTGTAAGAATGAGAAGACCATCACAAAACATCCTTTTTTTAACCAAAGGAAAAAACCACATCAGTTCTATGTAGAAGGAACGAGTTCAACAACGGATAAGGCATTTGACATTATTAATGAATGAAAATATTCTCTATTATGTATTAGGATTTATGTATTATGGTTGTTGCTTTTGAGTATGGTCAAACTTGCTTGTAGTACTTTAATGTATTGGATGTAGTAACTAGTGGAAATTCTTCACTCATTTTGTAAACATCAAGACATGAATGAAGTTAAAATTGTTGCTATTTCATAGAAAAAGACAACGTTTTATTTATTGTTGTAGGTATTTCAATTTGGGGAAGAAGAACATTTTTATAAATAGTATGTTTCAGGCTGCTTACGTGGAAGTCAACGATCAAAAATTTTGTGGCATGTACATCTGTCACGTGGCGTGGAATTTGTAGGTAAAACATATAAATTTGTTGATATCAATACAAAAAGGTAAGTTTGATGGATATTTTGGAAATATTTTGAGTTTGTGTTTGATAATAAAACAAATGAAAAAGTCCGTAGCTATTATATGTCATTAATCCCATATAAAACATATCTAAATCAGTTTAGTTTTCCACAAATATTATAGGGTAAAAGTCATAAAATAGACACATACTTTTCATTTTGTGCCGTTTTGACCAACGAACTATTTTATTCAATAACTTCAACAACGTACTTGCAAATTTTGTTTCGACGACACTAATATATTAATTTGTAATCGACACCTTGGCACGGTTATTTCCATGCTGCCGTAAATATTTTTTTTAACTAAATAGTAATAGTCAATGCCACATATGATTTTCACTTATCTTTTTTAATTCATCTTCAACCTTCATAATCCTAACACCAAAATATGCCCAAAATAAATCACTTAAAACACACAATCAACCATCTGTTAATACTTTCTCTAAAATCAATCTTTCTAATAATGCAGATTTTCTAGATCTTTGTATTACTGAAAATCATAAAAATAAAACCCAACTAAAAAGAACCAAACCCAACTAGTTGGGAGATTTGGGGATTTTCGTTTAAGAACAATAAACCGTTTCAACGAATACATGTGTACAGCAAGAAAGTTGGTGAAACAGAGTCACTTGTGGCGTTAGATCATGATGATTCAGATATGAGTATCATGATGGATCATCATTATCAAGTCTTCACCTTCAAATTAGATCTTGAGCAATCAATTTAACTCATATCATTGATAGAATTATTTTGGATTGGTAAATGATCGGCGACGGTTATTGGCTCGGAATGTGTGACCGAGACTGGGCTTTCTGATTTTTTGATTGATCATAGGTGTGATTTTATGTTTATGTTAGTCCAAAATCAAATGAAATATTTTTAGGATTTAATTTGTTTAATTGTAGGATTGTGTTTAATTGTAGGATTGCGTTAAAATTTGTTTAAAGGTTAAATTTGATTTTAATTTTATTAAAAAATTAAGCGATATTCAGATAATTTTATTAAAAAATAGGTGAGGTTAAAAGTGATTTCACGCTGGAAGTTTAATTATTATAATATTATTAAATAAAAAAATTAATGATGTGGTAAATGAACCAATAATATTGGTGACATTAACACATAATTAACAAGTTTATTGTTGAAGTCGTTGAATAAAATAGTTCGTTGATAAAAAAGGCAAAAATTAAAAAGCAGGTATCTTTTAGGACTTTTACCCAATATTATACGCAACTTTAATCTGATATTAATCAAAAGAATTCATGGGTCAAAAAGCATATTGTAATCGAAACTATAGATACAAGACATAAATATGTGTATGTTTTAGTACAAACTAATTTATGAAAATCACATTGTTTTGTGTTTTATTATTATTATTATTATTATTAATTTATTTTATTTATTATTATTATTATTATTATTATTATTATTATATTATAACATCATTCCATTAGAAATTAAAAGGGTTTACAAAAAGTTAGTGGGAAGCCGAGATACTATCTGAGCCCCAACTCCTTTAGCAATAGCAAAACCTATCCAATTAAAAATGTGAGCAGCAACGCGTGCCCCAATGTCTTGAGTCAGGGAAAATCTTCGAATCCGTTTTAATAAGTTCATTGCATCCAAGTTCCCCAAGAGAAGAAAAATTGAAGGAGGGAAAACCGTATCCAATATCTGCACATCTAACTTCATACTTGACGCGTTTACGTTGTGCAACCTCAACTAACACACGTCCCGATGCAAAATCAATCATCCTAGTTTGCGTGAAGGGAGATGAACCTGTCAGATTCACACATACATCAAGACCTCCATTCCAAGAGTAAAGCAACATATTAGTTGGCCGGGTTTACCAAGCCCAATATCTACTTCCTTACCAACTGAAATTCTGGATCGAAAACAAATGTCGACAAGGGTATCAAGAACAACTTTATTATTATTATTATTATTATTATTATTATTTTTCATCGAAATTCCAATTTTATTATTATTATTATTATTATTATTATTATTATTATTATTATTTTTTTATTTTTTTTTTATTTAAATCTCAATTTTATTAATCACACAAAATTGGAAGGGAGCCGCGAAACAAGCTGCGCGCCCACCCCTTTTTGAATACAAAAACTAAGCCTAGACATCAAAAAACCGCCACTCCTCGCGTCATTAGAATGACAACCAGCTAACCGCTTAAGACGCGAGAGAGTATCCATCGCCTCCTCCTCAAACTCCCCAAAGGTCGAGAAGGCGAATGGAATAAACGAGTAACCATGCTCAGCACAAATAGAAGAATACTTCCTCTTCTTCTTCTGAACAGCCGACCGCAAAGCACTCCCAGGAACCCACGAATCCAACCCCGTCCCTGCAAACGGAGAAACCCCTGTAACATCTAAACACGCATCTTTGCCCTGGGACCAATTGTGTAGTAATAAATCAGCTGGCCGAAGATCACGCCCACCATCAGAAACAAAACCCATATCGGCTTCTTTCCTCACCGACACACCAACCTTAGAACAAATATCAAACAACACATCACGAACAAGATTGTGCCGAAACTTAACCCCCAAATCACTAGCGCAATGAACAGCATGATCACCCCACAGATCCATCCGATGTACATGACAACCCGAGCACAAAGAACCATCAGGAAATAAAGGAATCGACAAAAGATAGCACAATACCGCACGAAACTGTCTCGGGTTCATCCGCTGACCCAGCCCATCAATCGGAATAGTGAAGAGGTAATCTTGTGCATGAGGAGCACGCACACAGCTGAGAAGTGCCTCCTGACGACGACTCAACCCGAAACGCGACGTCAAACAACCATCAATGAAACCAAAGTAACTCTTTGCCAAAGACTTCATAAACTGGGGGACAGGAGAGCTAGTGGTGACAGAGAGAGGATTGACACCACAACAAGTCGAGAAAGCATCAAGAGCAGACTGAAAAATAGGGCCCGGCGAAACAATCCCAGACCTCGCCAAAATCCGATCCTGTAAATCACCAGACTGTAAACGAGAAGCAATAAAGGCAAAGCACCTGACATCCTCAGCACATAAAACCCCTAGGCCACCAATACTGATAGGAAGGGTAGCAAGACGCCACTGCAAATCACCAAACCCAGGCCCTGAACCCGTAACAATCAACTCCAAAGACGCGCGTAATGCCTGATCAAACTGTGACAAAACACCCTCAAGAAACCCAGGGGGCAAGTCCTCAAAGCATACACCAACTTAGAAACACCAGCACAATAACGAAGGAGAAGAAGTTCACATTGCGGGTCATCAAGCCCCCTAATAGCCTCTAACAAAGAAATAGCCTTAGAAACCCGACGCGCAACAAAATTACCAGCAAAACCTGAATCACGACTAATAGAGCCACCAAGAAGCTTGACACCAGACCTCGGACGAGAAATAGAAGCAGGGAAGAGGCCATCTACCATCCCCCGAGGATCCTGCACCGGCCAGAAAAGCTCAGACTTATCAACATTAAGATGTAGCCCACGAGCCGGTCCCTCCACCCTAATAATATCCAGAGCCTTAGCAACCATAAGGGTATCACCAATAATAGTGCCGTCATCAAGGTACCATGCATGAAGGGAGAGCTCACACACCTGATGAATAGCATGAACAAGTGGATGCAGAGCAAGAGAGAATAATAAGGGACCCAATGGATCACCCTGCTGAACCCCCTGAGAAGACCAAAGAATAGAATCCCCATAATAAAGCCGAGCTGGCCGAGAATAGCAAAATTCCACCCAAGGCGAGATAGCCGGACACCTCAGCCGAACTTCATGAATAATGGTGCTCCTATCAACAAGATTAAAGGCATTCTGAAAATCCACCAAAAGCATAGAAAGTCCAGCCTCATCCCCTCTCTCCTCCACAAACCTGCTGACAGAATGAAGAACCGCTTCACACCCACCTGGCACCCCCCACACCAAACTGAAAATCATGCAGATAAGAGGACATCGATTCCCCAACAGAAGAAGATGCAACCTTAGAGACAAGCCTCCTCCACACAGTACCAATAGCAATAGGCCGAATACCCCCTCCAGGCTTAACAAGCGGAGTCAAAGGGGCACTGGCAATAAACTCACCAAGCAGACTAGGGCACTTACCAGAAAGAAACAGATTAACCACACCAGTGATAGAAACCAAAAGATCATCAGCCACAGCAGAAGCTGCTCCTCCCAAAACATCTAGAAAATGTTGAGCTCTAAGCCCGTCTCGACCACAAGAAGTACCTTTGGGAAAACTTCGAATCCGGTTCAATACAAGATCCTTGCGAACAAAGAGCGTGTCTACCCCACAGGAAGAAGAAGGCACAACAGGAGGAGAGGCAAAGGGATGCTTAGCCTCCAAATCCCCCAGGGTGTCAGGAGAATCAGGGGCAACACCTGAAGAAGTGAGGACCTTAATAGCCGCTGAAAAGTGACCATCACTCAACTTACGCTTGCACTGAGAAATATTAGCCGCCATAGCATCTTGCGACCTCAAGTACCTACGCGAAGAAAAGGAAAGACCACCTAAACGATCTCTAATCAAACCAATCCTCTCCCCAGGATCCCTCCACCGAGCAATGGCACTAGAAATACTAACAAACTGACCACGCTCCCTCTCACCAGATCGCCGCTGAGCCCTGCAAGACGGTACAAACACCGCCAAAATACAACCCGGTAAGATGAGAAGTTCCACCCACGCTGCAATATCACTTGGGCTAGATAAAACTTTGTCAAGAGCACTAAGAAAAATCCTAGCAAAACCAAGCCTCAACTTAGGCGGGATGCACTTGACCGTGCGTATGCGCGTCAAAAAGAAACGGTCAAGGAGGTCAACATCTAAACAAAGTGAACCCATCCCTAAGCCAGTTCTAACAGAACCCTCGTCACAATCTGTAGGAGGCCCAGAACCTGACAACGAAACCTGACCTCGATCAACATCAACATCCACACTAGGCGAACAAACCGGCAAAACAATCCCCCGAATCGCACAATCCTCAAAATCTGGAGACTCAACCACAACACCCTCCATGTGTCTACAATTCTTGCCAAAAGTATGCGTACAAAGACACTCACCACAAAGCCAAATCCCCGCTTGATGCAAAGCAAGATCAAGGGCCGTAAACAAGGAAAAATCATTCGCCATACGCGCTTTGTAAACACCCTTCAACACATCCGTCTTAAAATGGCGAGTACCCAAGTGGTCGATAAAATACTTTTTAGAATGCCCCCGCCCACCCCTACCAGCTCCACACCCTTCACCTCCTTGCAAAGGGCAAGAAATTCTAAGCGAATCTCCCATAATCAACACAATAAAATCCAACACAAAACAACCAGTAGCACACACAAACCCCACAACACAACCCCAAACCAACCAATAAAACAGACCTACAGCAGCGACCAAAACCAACCACCACAACAGCGAACCAACACAATACAGCCGAGAACAAAAGAACACTAACCGAACAATAACCAAACCCCTACCGAACCATACACCAAACCACTCACCCCCGAAGCCTCACCCAAACAGTAACCGGCACAACCCACAACCGCGAACCACAACGAACCACTACCGAACCACTACCGAACCACAACGAACCACTACCGGCCCACTACCAACCACAACCCACACCAAATCCAACGAACTACAACCAAGCCACAACGAACCGAATCCAAACATACAACGAAACCCACTACAGCATACCCACCTGTAACGAAACCCAATACAAATCCACCCGTAACAAAACTTTGAATGTTTCTGTTGATGAAGATGGAATCTTGAAGAAGATGGATACGTCGATGAAAAAGAAGGCTGCGATGGATGTAGGCTGCGTAGGTGATGGATACGTCGATGAAGAAAAATTATTATTATTATTATTATTATTATTATTATTATTATTACTTATAATTCAATTTATTAGACTAATAGGATTTACAAAAAATTAGTGGGAAACCGAGATACAATCTAAGCCCCTACTCTTTTAGTTATAGCAAAACCAATTCTATTAAAAATATGAGCAACAACACGTGCTCCAATATCTTGAGTCATAGAGAATTTTTGGATCCGATTAAGCAATGTAACTGCATCTGCCTCTAATTCCCCCAAGGAAGAGAACGAAAATGGGAGAAACCCGTATCCAATCGCCGCACACTTAGCCATATACTTAGCACGTTTACGTATTTCAGCCTCAATCACCACCCGACCGAGTATAAAATCAGTCATCCCGGTTTGTGTCATAGGTGAAGATCCAGTCAGATCCACACACACATCAAATCCTTGATCCCACGAGTAAAGTAACATATCTGTTGGACGTAATGGGTTATCACACCCCCCCCCTATTGAACCCGATATCAACTTCCTTGACATCTGAATTCTTGTAATGATAACATATGGACAAGGGTGTCACACATAACATTATGATGATGTTTAATACCGACAATACCAGCACCCCACGACACAACATGTTTTCCATAAATATCCTCAGTAAAAACCCTCGAACAAGTTGAATAATCCTTCGAAATAGAGAGTATGGGGGATACCTAACCGATAACACAAAACACAACGATAAGTCTTACCATTCATAGTTTTCCCCAACCCAGAAATAAGAGTCGCCCTAAGCGAAACAGTAGTGTCATCCTCCTTTTGAGATGTCCATAATTCCATCTGTCGAGGAGATAAATAAAATGTATATTCTGTATTTTTAGTAACCCGTTTGAAATATATATCTGCCATTTTCTTCATGATTTTAGGGGAAAAGATCTTACTTGGATTACCTAAAAGGTCAATATCCATAAACGTATTAAACACACCTAAGGCATCATCAAAATTAGGCCTTGAAGATACAATACCAATAAGTTTACAAAAAGTTAGTTGGAAGCCGAGATACTATCTGAGCCTCCACTCCTTTAGTAATAGCAAAACTAATCTTACTAAATATATGAACAGCAACACGTGCTCCAATATCTTGAATCATGGAGAACTTTCGTATTTGCTTTAGTAAGGCTACATCTTCCTTCTCTAATTCCCCTAGCGAAGAAAACAAAAAGGAAGAAAACCGTATCCAATATTTGAACACTTACCCTCATACTTGATGCGTTTACGATGTGATGCATCAATCACCGTACGACCAGGCACAAAATCAATCATCTCAATTTGTGTCAAAGGAGATGACCTTGTCAAATACACACACACACACACACATCAAGCCCTCTGTCCCAGGAGTAGAGTAGCATATTTGCTCTACATAGGGGTTTGTCGTGCCCCCCCCCCCACCAAGCCCTATATTAACTTCTTTACGATCCGAAATCCCATATCTGAAACAAATGTCAATAAGGGTATCATGTACAACGTTATGCCGGTGTTTAATGCCAATAATACCTGCATACGAAACATCATGGTCTCAATAAATAACACCTGTAAAGACCCTGGAGCAAGCTAAGCATGGCTTCGAACTAGAAAATAGGGGAACGCCTAACCGATAACATAGCACGTAACGGTAAGTCTTACCGTTCATAGTTTGTCCCAAACGGGACTACCCTAAGCCAGTCAGAAGTGTGATCCTCATATTATTATTATTATTACTTTTTTAGGTAAAACATCACTTCATAAGAAATTAATAGGATTTACAAAAAGTTAGTGGGAAGCCGAGATACTAATGGAGCCCCCACTCTTCTAGAAATAGCAAAGCCTATCCTATTAAAAATGTGAGCCGCAACACGAGCTCTAGTGTCTTGAGTCATAGAGAACTGTCGGATCCGCTTTAGTAAGGAAACCACATCCTTCTCTTATTCCCTAAACGAGGAAAATGAAAAGGGGAGAAAACCATATCCAATGTCTGAACACTTAGTGTCATACTTGACTCGTTTACGATGTGCTGCATCAATTACCGCACGACCTGGCACAAAATCAACCATCCCAGTTTGCGTAAGAGGAGAGGACCCTATCAAATCCGCACACACACAATCCCTTTGTCCCATGAGTAGAGTAACACACCAGATGGACGTAAAGGTTTGTCACGCCCTCTACCAAGCCCAATATCAACTTCTTTACTGGCTGAAATCCCTGACTTAAAGCCAATATCAACAAGGGTATTACCTACAACATTATGCCTATGTTTAATGCCAATGATACCAGCACAAGATATAGCATGGTATCTATAAATATCCCCCATAAACGCCCTAGAGCAAGCTGAGCACAACCTCGGAACAGGAAATAAGGGAACACCTAACTGATAGCATAACACACAACGGTAAGTCTTACCGTTCATAGTTTGTCCCAACCCGGAAATTGGAACCACCCTTAGCCAGTTAGAAGTGTGGTCTTCCATTTGAGATTTCCATAAGGCCATCTGTCGAGGAGATAAGGAAAATGTGGATTCCACATTTTTGGTAACCTTTGTGAAATATATATATGCCATTTTCTTCATAAGTTTGGGGGCAGCGACCTCACTTGGATTACTCAAAAGATCAATCTCCATTTTCGCATTAAACGTACTCAAGGCATTATCAAAAGCAAGCCTAAAAGTTGCAATATTAGAATGTCGGAGAAGCTTAGTTTACAAATTCGAAGATTGAAGCTTAGACGCAAGAAATGCATAGTTTAAAACATCACCGGTAGAGTAGACACCAAGACCCCCCAAAAGAAAATGGCAGGGTGAAGAGTCTCCACTGCCAATCACCAAATCCAGGACCAGGAGCCATAACAATATGCTCTAAGGCCGAATGATGAGCTACATCAAAAGCACCTTGAGCCTGCTCAAATACACGAGGGGAACATGTACGCATGGCAAAATATATTTTAGATATACTTGCACAAGCAAGTAGGAGCAGCAACTCACATTGAGGGTCATTAATCTTATCAACAACGTCCATAAGCTCGATATATTTGGAAACCCTCTTCATTACAAGGTCACTGCATAATCAAAATCCGCACTGACAGGACCACCTAGTAGTTTAACACCATGTAAAGGTCGGGTAATATTGGGAGGGAAAACACCCTCAAACCTGCTTCTAAGATCTTCCTTTGGTAAAAAAATCTCTATTTTATCAACATTTAGATGCAAGCCCCGACAAGGTCCATCCTCTATAATTACTTTTAAAACCTCCTCAACAACCAAAGTATCTCCAATAATAGTGCCATCCTCTAGATACCAAGCATGAAAGGAAAGGTTAAAGGAGTCTCTAATCTTACATACCAAAGGATGCAACACTAGGGCAAAAATTAAAGGTCTAAGAGGTCACCTTGTTGGACACCGTGGTACGACTTCAAAGTGTGTTCCCCATAATATAACCTAGCCGAGTTGGAGTAGCAAAATTCCACCCAACTAGAAATAGTAGGGAAATGAATGCGAACTAACTATAGCATAACCTCCCGATCTACCAAATAAATTCATTTTGGAAATCCACCAACAACATCGACATGCCCACATCATCCCCCTGATTTTCAATCACCCTATTTACTAGATGAAGTATATCCTCCCCTCCTCTAGGCGCCCAACCCCAAACTGTAGATCATTCAAATAAATATCCAAGGAATGTAAAATCATAGTAGCACTAACCTTAGAATCCAAACGCCTCCAAATCACACTCACAACAATAGGACGGATACCGCCCCCTGGCTTGACTAGAAGTATGAGAGGAGCACTAGCAATATACTCACCTAACATCTCGGGGCATTTCCCATCAAGGAATATATTCACAACTTGAGTGATAGAAGAGATTAAACCATCAGAAATAGCCACAACGGCACAACTAAAACAATCCATAAGGCGTTGGGCATGCAGACCATCCCGTCCACAAGACGTGCCACGAGGAAAGCTCTTAATCATGTCAAGAACTACATCATGATGTGCAATGAGTTGAGGGTGATCAACTGGAATAACTTTCAAAGAAGGGGCAGGCTTGAGGGGATGTTTAGCCTTTAAGTCCTCAAGAGTAGCATCATTATATTTAACGACACCAGTAGAAGAAAGAACTCTAATTGTTGCAATATAATGGCCATCACAAATCTTCCTCTTACATTGCTTGAAATTATGCTCACCTAAGTCAAGATTTTCCTCATCGACATTGGACCATGAAGGGGAGGGTTGTTGGAGTTTACTTCATCCCAACCAGGGTATAGATAATCAATCCTAGCTACATACCAAAACAATGGTTATCGGGTATCACTTGGAATCGTGTAATCACTTTTCAAAGTAAATTATTCGACCCTAATGCCTGGGTATCACGAATACCTACTTGGGATAAGACCAAATTTTGTTAGAGATTTAGGCACAAATCACTAACCCTTTCGTTGTTATGTGTTTCTTGTTTCTGTGTATCTTTATGCAAGTATGATCACCTATTTATAGGTGGAGCACTCAAACCCTAGTCAATGGAATTAAGAGGAATTAACGGGCAATTAATTTCCTCTTAATAGGCTCAATAATACCAGGTCAAAGTGATTACAAGACCAATTAAACGTGGTCTTTAATGCACTTGATATAGTCAAAGACTGTTACAAGCATACTTGTTCTGCTCCAGCATTAGTCCATCCTTTAGTCCCACTAAAGCATCAGCAAACCCTGAAGGGTGTTCCTGCTGAAGCCTTCAGTACTGAAGAAGACTAGCTGATGAGTAAATACTGAAGATATGTCTTCAGTGGTGTTACTCCTTGATGAATACCTACAGTCCAGAGTTACACTCTCTAAAGATCATCAACGATGTTGAAAAAACTTTAACCACAATATGAGTCTGGGCGTTCAGGGACTTATGGGTGTACACTCCGTACCTCCTTACCCATTCACCAATATGAACTGACCCACAATTGAACTATATCTCCAACAATCCTCCCCAATATAGTACAATTCCTTTTGCATGAAAATTAACATTAACAAAACCAGTGCATCAATGAAAATGTCCTAAGGATTGAATTTCCATCTTAGTACAATACTATAAACATTCGAGAATCAGGGTGTTCTAAGAATTGAACCCTTCAACTACTTTGAATACCTGAAGATAGAATACACACAAGTTTTCAAATCCATAACAACTCCTGACACTACGAGCCATGTGTCCATATCCAAATTCATAAATGTCGTAAGAGCCAAGTCCATGCTCCTTGAGGCAGCGAAACCTCAACATTTATATAGGTGGTTCCTCTTTAGATCATGCTCTTGCTTCAACACTTTTTCAAAGACATTAACCATTGAGAAGTTTATAACTTCATCCTCCTTTAGCAAGTACAAGCACATCCTTGGGATGATATATATGTGCTTCAGTCCCCTGAATGTTCAGCTTTCCATATTGAACTCAGCTCCCAAGTTTCCTTAGGAGGGAGTTGGGTGTCCTACCGTTAAGTGACTAGAGTGGACTTTTAAACCCATCCTTTCAGCAGACTTTATAACCAAGTCTTTAGCCAATCCCTTCGTCAAGTGATCAGCTAAATTTTGTTGAGACCTCACAAACTCTATTGAAATCACCCCATTCATGATTTGCTCACGAATCATGCTATGTCTAACACCTAAGTGTCTAGACTTACCATTGTACATATGACTATATGCCTTAGCCAATGTAGCTGCACTATCACAACAGATAGAAATGGGTGTCATAGGTTTGACCCACAATAGAATCTCAAGAAGCAAGTTTCTCAACCATTCAGCTTCTTTGCCAGCAGCTGCTAGAGCCACAAATTCAGATTCCATGGTAGAACCAGTAATGCAAGTTTGCTTCTTGGATGCCCAAGAAATTGCACCACCACCAAGTAGGCATACCCAGCCACTGGTGGATGAATTATCCTCAGTATTGCTGATCCAACTTGCATCAGTGTAACCTTCCAACACTGAAGGATATCCAGTATAAGACAAACAATAATCCATTGTTCCTTTCAAATACTTAAGTACTCTCTGAATTGCTTGCCAATGTTGAGTATTAGGATTACTAGTATACCTACTCATTTTACCCACAGCAAATGCAATGTCAGGCCTAGTACTAGTCATGGCATACATCAAGCAACCAATCACCCTTGAATACTCAAGCTGGGAGATAACCTAACCATTGTTAGGCATCAGTTTCTCACTTGTATCCATTGGTGTACTCACTGGAGTACAATCAAAGTGATTGAATTTCTTCAATACCTTCTCAATATAATGAGACTGAGAAATTACAATACCATCACTTTCATGTTTGATCCTTATGCCGAGGATAACATCAGCCTCCCCCATGTCTTTCATGAAGAACTTTGATGACAAAATTCCTTTGTCTGATCAACCTTAGCTTGGTCAGTACCAAAGATTAACATGTCATCAACATATAGGCAAATGATGACTCATTTACCAGATTCATCAACTTTGCTATATACACATTTGTCAGCTTGGTTAAGTGAATAACCATTAGACAAAACTACTTCATCAAATTTCTGGTGCCATTGCTTAGGTGCCTGTTTCAGTCCATATAAGGACTTAATCAGTTTACACACCTTGCCTTCATGACCAGGCATGATGAAGCCTTGAGGTTGGTTCATATAAACTTCCTCATCCAAATCACCAT
Source organism: Glebionis coronaria (assembly GCA_025667525.1). Lineage (NCBI taxonomy): Eukaryota > Viridiplantae > Streptophyta > Magnoliopsida > Asterales > Asteraceae > Glebionis > Glebionis coronaria. The sequence goes on along the minus strand of CM046880.1, from coordinate 336,500,009 downwards.
TCAAGAATGCTGTCTTCACATCCATCTGATGAATAATCAGATTGTGAATACTTGCTAGAGCAATCAACATTCTTATGGTACTGATACGTTCTATTGGAGCATAGGTATCAAAATAGTCTATCCCTGACTTTTGTTTAAAGCCTTGAATGACTAGCCTTGCCTTGAACTTTTCAACAGTTCCATCTACCTTCATTTTCCTTTTGAAAATCCATTTGTTACCAAGTGGATTACAACCTGGAGGTATATCAACCAACACCCAAGTGTTGTTACCCATGATGGAATCCATCTCATCATTTATTGCTTCTTTCCAGAACGCAACATCTTGAGACTTCATTGCTTCATCAAATGTTTTGGGATCATCCTCAACATTAAAGCAATAGGAGTATTGATCAGAGACCTCATCCCTTGTTCCTTCAACCAAGTATAGTTTAAACTCAGGCCCAAAATTCCTTGGAGTCCTATGCCTTGTGCTTCTTCTAAGCTCAGGCTCAGGTTGCTAAACCACAACCTCGTCAGTGACCCTTTCAGGTTCTACTAAAGCACCAATGTCCTCAGCTCCAGCAGGAGTCCTAAGGCTTAGTCTAGGGACTGAGAAGAACCTTGTTTCATCAAAGTTAGCATCCCTTGATTCAATGATTGAGTTTATAGAAACTAAATCATTAGGTTCAATAACATAGAACCTATAAGCCTTGGAATGCTCAACATATCCAACAAAGATGCATTCAATGCCTCTTTTACCCAAGGTTTTCACCTTTGGATCAGGGAGTCTTACAACTGCCCTACAACCCCAAACTTTGAGGTAGTTCAAGTTTGGTTTCCTTTTAGTCCAGAGTTCATAAGGGGTAATCTTGTTCCTTTTGTTGGGAACCCTATTTAGTAAATAGCAAGCTGTTAACATAGCTTCACCCCAAAACCCTTGACTCAATCCCGAATAGGACAACATGGAGTTAACCATTTCTTTCAGTACTCTATTTTTCCTTTCAGATATACCATTTTGCTGAGGGGCATAGGGAGCAATCGTTTCATGGATAATACCAACAGACTGAAAATACTGAGCATCCATGTACTCACCTCCCCTATCAGTCCTAAACCTTTTGATTTAGACTCCTTGTTGTAATTCAACTTCAGTTTTAAATACTTTAAATTTATCTAATGCTTCATCCTTAGTATGTAGCAAGTAAACATAACAAAACCTAGAAGCATCATCAATAAATGTTACCAAGTATTTCTTATTCCCTAATGAGGGAGTAGCATGCAAATCACATAGGTCACTATGCATTAGCTCCAAAAATGTAGTTACACGTTTTACATCTTGAAATGGTTTCTTAGTTATTTTGTTCAGCATGCAAGTCTGACACTTTTCAGTGTCCATGTCAAATACTGGGATTAACCCATCCTTAGACATATCTTGCATCCTCTTTTAGTGGACATGGCCTAGTCTAGCATGCCATAGTGAAGAATCCTTTAGTTTACTGGAGGGTACTGAGGTTGAACAAATATTTACACTACCAGCACTCACTGAGTTAATGCTGGTGGTTGTTTCATACACAATATTAAGCCTGAACATTTGATTGCTCAAATAACCAAAACCAATAAACACACCAAGTTTGGATAAAACAAATTTATTAGATTCAATCACTTGTTCATAACCACAATTATTCAAAACACTACTAGAAACCAAATTCTTCCTAATATTAGGAACATGTAAAACATTAAACAAGCTAACAATCTTTCCAGAACTAAACTTAAGATCTACACAACCACGTCCATGCACTAGGGTTGTTGACTCATTTCCCATGTGAAGAATAGATCCATCATTCAGTGACTCATAAGTCTTGAACCAGCATCTATCTTTACACACATGAACAGTTGCTCCAGAATCAACCCACCACACAACATCATCATCCTACACAAAATTAGCTTCAGATACATATGTAACATAATAAATCTGGAGAGATTCATTAAACATATTCTGACCTTTTAGTGTTGTATTGTTAGAACCAATCACTGAACCATTTGTGCCTGATCCACTAGCTTTACTACCAGTACCAACACCTTTGCAATCCCTTTTGAAGTGTCCAGGTTTCCCACACTTCCAACAAGCCACTGATGACTTCTTGTTAGGATTTGCTTTGGTGTTATCCTGATGCTTACGTTTGCCCTTGTTGTCATTGTACCTGATGGAGTTGTTATTCTCCACCATATTGACAATTGATGAACCAGCAACATTGTTGCTCTTTGGCTTGTCACTTTCATGCACTCTGAGGGATTCCTCAATGCGCAAATGACTACCCAACTCAACAAGAATTAATTCCTCCTTCTTATGTTTCAAGGTATGCTTGAAATCTTTCCAAGAAGGAGGTAATTTGTCAATGACACAAGAGACCTGAATGGTCTCATCCATGTTCATTTTATGTTGTGTAAATCTACCAAGTATTCCAAGAAGTTCATTGTATTGTTTCATGACTGGTCTTGAATCAGTCATTTTGTAATTTGTGCAATCACTCACAAGGAACTTCTTACTTGATGCATCCTCAGCCATATATTTGGCTTCCAATGAATCCCATAGTTCTTTACCAGATTCAGAATTTTGGTAAATATCAAATAAGGAATCAGACATACCATTGAGAATAATACCACGACATACATAGTCGTCATTCTCCCATTTGCTCATTTTCCTCAGTTCCTCCAAAGTAGCATCATCACCACCATCAGGAATGGGAGTAGTCAGCACATACACCACGCTCATGGTAGAAAGAAGAAAGTGCATATTCTTTTGCCATCTTCTGAAATCCACCCCTTCAAACTTATCCAGTTTGGAGAAGTTAGCCACCATATGCTTCATAGCAGCCGCCATTGATTATCACAAAATAAATTACTTTGATTATTGGAGTTTACTTCGTCCCAACCAGGGGTATAGATAATCAATCCTAGCTACGTCCAAAACAATGGTTACCGGATATCACTTGGAATCGTGTAATCACTTTCCAAAGTAAATTATTCGACCCTAATGCCTGGGTATCACGAATACCTACTTGGGATAAGACCAAATGCTGTTAGAGATTTAGGCACAAATCACTAACCCTTTCGTTGTTATATGTTTCTTGTTTCTGTGTATCTTCATGCAAGTATGATCACCTATTTATAGGTGGAGCACTCAAACCCTAGTCAATGGAATTAAGAGGAATTAGTGGCCAATTAATCTCCTCTTAATAGGCTCCATAATACCAGGTCAAAGTGGTTACAAGACCAATTAAACGTGGTCTTTAATGCACTTGATTTAGTTAAAGACTGTTACAAGCATACTTGTTCTGCTCCAGCATTAGTCCATCCTTCAGTCCCACTTAAGCATCAGCAAACCCTGAAGGGTGTTCCTGCTGAAGCCTTCAGTACTGAAGAAGACTAGCTGATGAGTAAATACTGAAGATATGTCTTCAGTGGTGTTACTCCTTGATGAATACCTTCAGACCAGAGTTACACTCTCTGAAGATCATCAGCGATGCTGAACAAACTTTAACCACAATATGAGTCTGGGCGTTCAGGGACTTATGGGTGTACACTCCGTACCTCCTTACCCATTCACCAGTATGAACTGACCCACAGTTGAACATCTAAAGCCTCCCTCAAGAGCTGTAAACTGCCATCAGGAATACCCCAAGATTGAATGGCATTATTGATATTCTCTTCTTGGCGTTGATGTTTAGTACATGACTTACACTCCATAGTACTCCTAGGACAAAATATTCTGAGGCAAATAGGCAAGATTAACAAACTAACCCAACAAGAAATATCATCAGGTGTGCAGATCACCTGATGATATTTCTTGTTGGGTTAGTTTATTATATATTTTTTACATAAAGTTAGATGAGAGTTTAGACACAAGTTGCGCTCCCAAAAAAGTGATTGTTATTTGGGAGATGATTTGCATACTCAAAAAATTGATGGAGACACCAATTGTACAAGTAGATGAAGCGCATTATAAACTCTGGTACAACTATGTAATGCATAAATAAGAGTCTTCTAATCAAATTATTTAGTGTGCAAATTATCTCTCTTATTATTTGGGTCTATTGATAAAAGCTTACTCTTAAGAAAACTTTGTTAGTTTTATCATAGTTTTGTCAAAATCGCGATTTTACTATGTATCGTTTTTGTCTTTATAAAATCGAAAATGTAAAATCTGTTCGAGATCGTAATCTCCTACTTACATGTTTAAGGATCTTATTTGGTAAGGATACATATTAAAATGTGATTTTATAACAAATTTTTGAAAAAAAAAGTTATAAAAGTTAAAATACTTTTATCAAACATTATAACAATCTTAGGATAAGATTATTGTTTTATTGTTTTTAATTTAAAATATTTTATTCATTTATACTTTATTAATTTTTTTATCTCGTAAAGTAGGATCAAATTGGATTCATATCTATAATCGAGATCATACTTAAAATCTTATGACTTTAAAATTTAAAAGATCAACTCGTTTTTCTTAACAGATCATACAATTGTAAAATCTTAAAATATAAATCATGACGATATAATTTTATTGTCTTCTTATAATATCATAAAGAAACTTTATTACCTAGAAGAAGTTCATTTACATCCTTATTTTTACTCACATGTTAAAAGACAAATCTTCATCATTTTTTTTTACCTATAGTGAAATCAACCTAAGATATAAAAAAATAAATTACAGAAGAAATATTTTTGCCAAAATACTCAAAAGTTTAAAAAACGAACGGATGAACTAAACTTGTAAATATGGCGAAATATTTTTATCACTGGTGATATTACACAGTAATTATATTTATATAATATCACTAATGACATTTCTTTATATTATCATTAGTGATATTTGATTATTTTCATCACTAGTGATAACCAGTTTTCGTTTTTACTAATTTAGTTTTTCATCATCGAACATTTTGACAAAAATTCTCTTTTCGTATATGATTTAGCTAGTTATAACTTTCGTGTACGGTGTACGCACGGAATTACAGATAAAATTTAATTTAATATTTTAGTTTAATATAGTGAGATATATAAAAAGTTTGTGTTTAATATTTTGTAATTGTAATATTATTATGTTATAAGTATAACGGGTATTTTTTAATTTTTTTAAACTCAAAAAATATGAAATTTATAATTTTTGCTTAACATTATCTAATATATTTAAAATTTAACCACTAAGCTATTATTTATTATCTCCTCTTTTTTTAAGTTGTTTGTTTCACAAATTTGACATCTATAATTTATGATTTTTTTTCTTTATCGATTTTTTAAAAAACTTTTATCAAATAAAAAAAACTTTTATCAAATAAAAAAACTTTTATCAAATAAAAAAACTTTTAGATTTTTTTTAAGAAACATAAAAAAATAAAAAAATTAAGATATTATTTCTTGTTAAAGAAATAATCTTTTATCTTTTAAGACAAAAATACTCCGTATTTCTAAAATTAGTCTTTTAACATATAAAATAAAATAAAATAACACGACTCTATTACTCCTCCATACGCAATATTTTCTTCGTAGCGTCAACCAGTGAGAAACTAATCATGGAAAGAAAACAAAAAGACTGGTTTGCTGGTTTGAAAAGGCACGACGGTGATTAAATCTTAATTTTATATTTTCCCTTTTCACACTTCAAAAAATGTGAAAGCCTTTGTTTATTTGTATTTGACTTCTTCTGACTTCTCCAAATATTTCCAACTTCTAGCAGTACTCTTCTAGTCGGTGACTTAAACACATCCATTTTGGCGACTTCTTTGAATAAATTTATACAAAAAATATACAGTAGTCAGTTTAATAATTACAAATATGACATTTGACTTGCAAGAAACAAAGTATAATTGAAAATTACTGGTTTTTATAATTATATATGTCTCGTATCGTACTAGACTCGTGTTCCGTTAATGTTTTCTTATTACTCGTATTAAAAAATGAAAGTGAAGGTGGGTGAGGATGTTGGCCTTCCACTTTTGACGTTTCACTTTTGTCAAAGACATGTCTTTCAATTCATAGATTTGATAATCTTGACTTCATTGTAAAGATGACCTTCTTTAGTGTGATTAGACGCTTTCACTCCAATTTAATATAATTATTTGAGCCAAACAATGAGTAGAGGAATAGGTCTTGCAAAATAACATGGTACCTAATTTGATCATAACGTATGTAGTATTTTTGTGTACATAAGACCAAAAAAAGGCATTGCTTCGATATAAAGTTATAAACTACTACTAATAAACTTTTAGTACGAAAAGTATTTCGCAAATTAAGATTCTATGAGCTTTTGATATGGTGTTTGAAGTTATATGGTGCTAAGACATCATATTGTGGGTGATGTTATGATCTTTAGCGTCGTAATTGTTAGCAAAATAATGATCATAACGTAAGCTCACGGTGCGAGACATGACACGGTTGTTTGCGCTATGCTCTTGCGTCATGATTTTTTTTATACAACTTTTTTATAAAAAATATTAAAAGTCGGGTCAATATAACACCAGAATTTCAGTGTTAATTATTACGATACTTTTCAAATATTATAATAATTTTGATGTTACGACTTAGTTAACTGACATAAATTTTTTTTTTTATATTATATGCGCTCATGAGTCAACATTGTACTTAACGCTCTAAGAGAGCTGGGAGTCGTTGGCACAAGAAGGTGGTGTCAAAGCCGCCACGTAGAATTTTGGGATTTTGGCATCAGAAACCCTTTGGCACCACATTTGTAGGGGAGTGGTTGGCACGAGAAAAAGTGGTGCTAAAGGGGTATAATGGGCTCACATAAACCCCCACTTTATAACTAAAAAAAATATTTAAAAAAATTCAAAAATCCTTTAGCGTGAGCTGTTGCTGTTGGCGCGAGGTTGGATGGCACTAGGGTGGGTACGGTGCGCCAAGGGGAAGATGACGCCAAAGGGCTAACAGCCCACCAAGAGCCTACCGCTCCCCTGCTCTAAGAGATGTATTAGCAACATTTTAAAAGAGATACAAAAACTACCCTTAATAAAACCAAAATACTATATCCTCCTACAAAAACTACCCCTAATAAAAACATGCAAAAGGTTGATCATGTTATCACATATTTTGCACATCATATATACTGTTTACATCTACAAATACTCTTTATATAGCATAACATGATACAGTTAAGACTTAAGAGTAAAATGTATGGTGGAATTTTTATTTTTTTTTAATTTAGTTTTACTTTTGTCACATGAATGTCATATTACTTCAAAACAATTAACAAAAATATTTTTACACAAATTAAAATTTATTTTATTCAAAAAAAAAATTACAAATACGTAAATAAAAATACTATACGAAAATAAAAATACTATATGAAAATAAAAATACGATACGAAACCTAAAAAAAACAAAAGTTACAAAACACACAATAATAAACAAACTAGTTATTTTGGGGTTGATTACGTTCCCATACCTGCTCAATAAGGCACCGTTGAAGCCATATGTAGGGCTGAGCATTTGGACCGGTGACCCGGACCAGACCGGACCGTATAAATTCGGTCCGATCCGAGGTTTTGGACAAATTCGGTCCTCGGTCCGGTCCGGTTCGGTTTGGTCCGACCAAAACTCCATTGATTGTGCCTAATAGGATCGGACCAAAGACCGATCCGGACAGGACCGAACCATTTCGGTCCGGTCTCGGTCTGGGATTATGGACCATTTCGGTCCTCGATCCGGTCCGATCTTGATCTGTCCGGTCCGCTCCGGGATTATGTGTTGCCTTATCACGGAATTCTTTTTTATTTCTCTGATGGATAGCACATCACTCGACACGTGTCCTTAATATATTTTGTTGCGGACAGACGTACATTTTACCCGCTTCGGATATCGCATACCCTTGATTTTTCAAAATCATGTTATGCAATATGATGCACGTGTACATGATTTTTCGTAACTTGTTGACACTCCAAGCACGCGCCGATTGAGCAATAATACGTCATCTTCATTGTAGGACACCAAATGACCTTTCAATATCTTTCCGGGCGCCTTCTTGGCGGCGTTTAAACAAAGCATTTTTTTAACCGCGTGCAACAGTGAATGATTTGTTTGCAAATATTGATGTTTGTACTAAAGTTCTGTTAGTATTAGCGTTGTACCGCGAGTGGTGGTTTGTACCGCTAGTATTAGAAAGGTACTTGTACGTACCGATAGTGTTAGAGTTTGTAACAGTAGATAGATAAGTATGATATATCTTTAGTAAAGATATGTCAGAGTTATATATATTGTACGGGATATGCATAAGCCTATAGAATATTCTAGGGTTCCTTGGCCTATAAAAGGAACACACGATTGTTGAAGTCGACACACCTCAATAAACCTATTCGATCAATAAAGTTAATAGTTAGTAAATTCTATGTGTTCTTCTTAGCTCTTATAAGTTAGATTTCGCCTCACTTATTCTTGTTAGTCGAGTTTCTCTCGTGCCTAGTTTGTTATCAAGCTACGTACAATCCTTAACTGGCTATTAAGATCTATTCACTGGGATCTACAAGTGATATCAGAGCTTGTTAAGAAACTCTGAATATAAAGAACAAACCCAAACCGATAATCTTACTCTCACAAAAACAAACCTCACAATGTCTGATTTAGAAGACAATGTCGTTAACAAAAAAACAAAAGAATGAGAAGACCTCTGATGCAGAACACAACTCTGAGGAAGATGATGATGCCACAAAGAATGAAAATCCTTCTCATACACCTACACATGTTCCACACACCATCTCTTCTGTTAAACTTCCAATGTTAATTGATGATAACTATGAAACGTGTGCCATGAAAATAGAACACTATCTAAACCACACTGATCACTCTTTGTAGGAAGTTATTAAGAAGGGTGATGTTAAAGTGAGTCTAGTATATGTAGCCGATGGATCTATGAAGATTCTTTAAGCTAGAGAGAATGAAAGGAAGGCTATGACTACCTTAGCCATGACCTTATCAAAAGTCATCTACCAAGCTTTCACCATTATCAAGATGTTAAAGTTATGAGGGATGCCATCAAGCTGAGATTTGGTGGAAATGCCAAATCTAAGAATATGAGGAAATCTGTTCTAAAGCAAGAATTTGAAAGCTTCTTAATTCCTAGATCAGAAGGAATTCACAAAGGCTATAACAGATTTAGCAAGCTGCTAACTCAATTGACAACTCTTGGTGCTGCTATTCCAGCAGAAGATGCCAACATGAAGTTCCTAAGATAGGTACCGCCTGAATTGAGAGCACTTGCTCTAAACTTCATGACCAAAGATGATGTGGATACTATGTCCTTTGATGATCTGTATAATAACCTCATATTATTTGAATCTGATGTTAAAGGACCAACTGGATCATCATCAAGTACACCAAATCTTGCTTTTGTGTATGAAGATACTAGCGGTACTTCATACTATAGTACCACCAGCGGTTCTTATTCCACTTCTAAGTCTAAGGGAAAGATGCCATTATCATGCATTGATGATATCATATATTCTTTCTTTGAAAATCAAGATAGTGGGCCAAAGATGAACGGTGATGATCTAAATCAATTAGATGATGTTGATATAGAGGAGTTGGACTTAAATAGGTAAGCATCAATGATATCTGTTGGGATGAACATATTGTTCAAGAAGACTGGAAGGAAGCTATAGTTTGATTCAAAGGAACCTCTTGGTTTTGATAAATCAAACGTAGAATGCTACAATAGTGGAAAGCATGGACACTTTGCTAGGAAGTGCAAGGCAGAGAAGGTTGAAGGAAGACAAAGTTATAATGGGAGTGTGTTCAAGAGTGTTGACAGATATTTAAGAAAGGGTGGAGAATTCAAGGCCTTGACGTTTGTTGATGGTTCTATTGACTGGACCTTGCAACAAGACACAAAAGAGCATGCTATAATGGTTATCTCCCATGGAGAAGACAATGAGATACATCCTTGTTCAAAATCATGTTGCATCATAGCGAGTAGTAAAAATCTGAAAGTGCTTGGGTAGAGGATTAACAGTTTAAATGTAATTTTCAATACCTTAAACTTTTTCTAAAAATAGTGGTCGGTGCATGCGATATCTCTTTCTAAAATACTCAGCCGGATATTTTGGGTGCATACCGAAATAGTCGGTCATTAAACGTGCTTCAGCGATATCGCGTTCACGATTGATGTATCTACGCCTTTGAACAAGTTCAACTTCACCTTCTTCGTCAATATGCGTTATCATTTCCAAATCGACTATATCTTCAAGATCGGACGAATGGGAAAAGGTTGAGCCGTTCATTTTTTATGAAATGAATTTTGGGTTGAGAAGAAAGATTAAGTTGGATGTATAAAAGTCGTGAGTGTTGGGGTATTATTTATAAGGATAAAAGTATTAAATTTAAAAATTTTGAAAAAATATAATTTGTTTTTTAAATCTAGCCGTTGAACGGATCTTTTCTTTATCTCTCATTCGTTGTGCCCTCCGTAACTCGACGAACCCATGGCGAAGTGGGGAGGTGAGGGGGTGTGGTGGAGAGGTCCGACGAAGGCCAGCGAGCATGCTAGCTTAGTTCGGCGAGCCAACCTGCTCCATCATATCGTTTACTCTTAAGGCTTGAGTCGATTTGTAAATTTAGGTCTATTAGACATTCTTTGTTACTTTGTTTTTTTAATTAAAATTTTATTTATTCATTTTTAATGCATAAACCTTATTACATAAAATCTTAGTCATAAAAACATGTTGATTGATCATTAAACAAACATATATTTTTCTTCTTCATCGAATTATTTTCATTATCATTGACAAAAATAGTTAGACCATAAATTATTGCTTTCTCTATAAGTCAAAGCAAGTCGTGATGTAAGAAAGTAGCAAATATTGTAAAAATGAAGGAATCCGACAAGCAATATATAATTATGTAGCCAAATACAAGTCTATTTACGTGCAAATGAACAAGAAAGAGAAACAGAAAAGAAAATTAAATAAAAAGGTGGTTTGAAAATTTTATCCGGTCTACTAACATATCATCTAACGGTTTTTTAAAGATAAACATTACAAATGTTATTCAATCACTATAATTTACATAGTAAGGAAAGCAAACAGACAACAAACTACACCGCTAGTTTTTTTGTATATAGCAAAGCCCAGGCTAGTAAACACAACGTTTATGAATTTAGGTGTCAAAACATTATTATTCATAGCACAATTATTCTTGTAAGTAGCTCAACCACCTCATGTGCGAGGAAACCAAATGTATCAAACACGAAAGGAATAAACATGTGTTTTTTTCAACATATGTTTTCTCGTGTTTAGCCACTTTGCGCGAGGAGACTTTTAAAGCAGTCTGATCCACTATAAAATCTCGACTGCTTATCCCTCACGAGAGGAGAAACTCCTGTCAAATAAACGCATGCGTGTTTACCTCTGACCCATGCATAAACCAAAATCTCAGCTGGTGTAAGTGTGGGGCTTCCATCTGACGGGTCGTTCAAGAAATTCACAGGTGCATTTTTCTTGGCGGAGATTCCGGCACACCTACATATGTAAAACAACAACGTCCCTGAAAAAATCGTATGGTACTTGAAGCTCGAAGTTCTTTACAATTAACCACGTGTTCTACGAAAGAATCTAAACATACTTTGTGACAAATAGGGCATATCTCATTAACCAGAAATAAGAGAATCATAATGTGATACTTAAAGATAATGTGATATTTCATCGATGACATATGTTGATCGAGCCTGTATATAAGGATAGCTAGTAGAAAATCTTGAGCATGTGGTGCGTGTAAGACAGTAGAAAACTACTTTATGTCTAACCGTCATGTTAAAGTGAGCGTCCATATATTTGACCATCTCACTAAAAGGGCACTCATCAATGTTTCTTGGAATTGTATTACGAAGACACGCCAAAAGCAGATGCTTGTTGGAAGTTATAAAAACCTTAACCATATTAACACATTCATAATCACGAGTATGCAACTGAATAAATAACAAGATCACGTATAGATATTTAATTAACATAAACAATAAAGAATAAAGTACCTTTTAGCAATGGATTAATTCACCTTTATCTAACAATCAAATAACCAAAAACCTACTTAAAAATCAAAGTATAATCTCTTTAAGTATACACACATAATACGTTTAACAAATAATCAGTATGCTAGTGCGTATGTGTTAAACATCAATAAACCACACTTCTTAAATCAATCAACAATAAGAAACCTTATTGGTTCTTGCTAGTCGATCGCAAAACCAAACACCCTTTTTGGGTTTATACCGATCGGACCAAAGAGAAGGAAAAGAAAGAAAAGTGATTTAGGGACTACAAGTGAATAATGAGGTATCCAAGACCTTCTTATATACTTGTAATAACTTAGTGATCAAGAAACCAAGCCCAAAAGCCTCATGGACTTTTGTTTCCTTTTCCTTGACTTTCTTTTCATTGTTTATTTGTTTAACTATAATTAATATTTAATACAATAATAATTGTATACTGCTTAACGATTTACGTGTGCATCTCCTTAGGCTCGGGACGACTTCCGGACATATATTATTTCATGTACATATTCCTTCGGCTCCCACTTGGACATGCACAATAATATAATATAATAACATTGTTTAACGTCTAGCAACACGTCGATGCTCCCAAAAACTCTCGAGTGTAGTTTTTCATAAAGTACATTTAAATGACTTAAACATTTACAATCCCTTTGTCTCTCAAATGCCATGTTAATAATGGATATGGATCGAATTCATTCCATTTTAACTATTCTATTTCTCGTATTACATAATTGAATAGAGATTACCAATCTAATCGAGACAAATCTAGATTACCATTGGCTACGGCCTCACACACATCTGATTAATTAAACGAGGGGCCCAGTGGCATCATACTTCAAACCTTGTTGAATGAACAAATTCTATCATGACTACATGTGCCTCTTACATGCTTCAAGATACAAATGATTATAGTCTTTATTACTACCTTGTTCAGGATAGTGATAGAATTATAGCAAAAAGTACCATCCACATTTGGGGTGTCTAAAAAACCGAGGAACCACATGAACCGAGGAACCGTACCGAAACCATCCCGGAACCGAACCGTATATTAGAACCATGTTCTAGTTCTTGGTTCCTAAAATTCTAAATTTTTGGTTCTCGGTACGGTTCGGGAAAGAACCGGCAGGTTCCGGTTCTTTCCCGAAAGAACCATTCTTTTGGAATTATGTATTTTTATAAGGTTTGTTTTTGACATTACGTAGAACATGTAGGCCTTTTAAAAAATAGAAAATAAAACCCTAGTCTTTAATCAACATCATTGTCAAGTCAACTTGTGAAGACGTTGCTTTGCACCAAAGATTGGATAAGAATGGAGAGATGGAAATAAACGTGAATGAAATTAAAGATCTTTTGCATGATGACGAGGTTGTTAAAAGGATGGAAGAAGCAGTACGAAGTTTTAAAGGCGAACAAGTGATGGAGCGCTAAGCTTTTTATGAGATTTAGATTACAAATGCGTGTTATATATACTTTTCACAATATACACTTAATTTTCTTTACATTTTGTGTTATTATTTATGTTATTTTAAATTATTGGAATTTTTGGTAAGGTTTTCATTGTTGAAGACATTTTTTTGTGTGTTTGTATTATTATATGTCCTTTATGGAAGATTGAAAAATGAAAATATGAACTTTTTAACACAATGGTTCTCGTCTGGAATTCCCGAAAATTTCCATCCAGGAACTGGAACCGTCCCGAAACCAAACCGAAAAAATAGGGACGATTCTCGGTTCCATATTTTCCTTATTTTACGGTTCTCGGTTCTTGCTGTCCGGTTCCGGTTCGGTCCGGTTCTAGAACCATGGACACCCCTAATCTACATATATAAGACATGCCTGCATCTCAAGTCAAAGGATTTAGTAATGTAAATCATTTACAAGTTTTACTTAAAGACGACGATCCATAAAGTGATTGACTTGTTAGTAGGATATGTCCAATATGCAACCTTTGAATATTGTGTGAGTTGGTGCACCGTTCTTACATATTTCAACGAATATTACCATCACTTAAATATGTCAATTCAATTATATTCTTATATAATTGAATGACATAGACTATTTAGAATTACATATTATTCAAGGATTTAAACATGCAAAAATAGGACCAATAAATATAAATGAAAACGAACATATCAAATACTAAAAGACCAATGCATGATAACCCTAGTTGAAAAAATCACGCCTCAATATATGACGATCTTACTTGTTGATAAGGCATATATTTCATGAAATTATACTAGGCTTGATCTTTGGAATTTTGAGAATACTTGTTTCAAATTCACAATTATTAAGATCTTTGAACATATATAAAGATTGTTATTAAGGTATTTATAATGAACACGCAACAAAATGAGAATATTGTTATTGTACATCCTATAAGGTGTTTGAGTCCAACAAAACACCTTATTGAAAACAATAATCTTTAATAGCTTCTTAAACTATAAAATATTCTTTATTCTTTTAATATGTATTGCAACATAACTAGTCCTCATATTCATCATCAAAGATGAAATTGTATTATGACTAGTATTGAGTGTTATCTCAACAAACTATCATCTACGTCTAGAAACATGACTGTTATATATTATAATCCATAAACTACAAATCATTACTATGATAATATTTGGTGTCTTTCTAAACTCTAAAGTTGTTGACAATGATAATTACATCTTATTATCATACAGAATATTCATTACTTAGAACAATTTAAGTTAGTAATAATCATTCTATCCCGAACAAATCATATCATAACATTTGTACTAATCATCTAAATGATTTTCTCTTTAAGCAATCGTTGTTGTCAAATCTTCTTGTACTTATACAAATTTTACGATTATCCATATACACAATATGATTTTACATGATGAATCCCTTAGGATTTCCCTCATGTCAATTCTCAATAAATGATATATATATTCAATTAGACTTTCTAAATGATATTTCATGTTGTGTTGGATTTAATTTAACCATAAATGTTTATCTTTATAAACATATATAATTTAAGGTCATACGTTTAGTTTTTAAACCCTTTCATATGAAACTTTATTCCAAAAGTTTTTCATATGTTATATGTAACACCCCATTTGGTAAAATAGACCGTTACAAGATAATTATGGCGTATCATCAAAGCATGCGAGGTAATGTCCTAAAACATAAATGACCAAAAAGGAAAAAACCGGAATCAAACATCGGTTCCCATACATAAGCCCAAAACACAAATGAAGTAAATGAAATAGGAAGGACAAAACAAGTGTCCAAGCAAGCATAAGTATATGAGGCAGAAGGAGAAGAAGTCTAAGGCAGCTTCCATCCTATGTACGTGCTCCAAATGCTCAAGCCTGTCCTTGGGTCCCTGCCGTTTTGGGACATGGAAAGGAAAATATACGGCTGAGCAATACGTTCAGTGAACGGATATATGACATAGATATGAATGACATAAACATAAGCAAAGTATGGAATGAAAGCATAACAAATGAAATTGCAGCGGAATAATGAAGTCCTGGAAAACTTGGTGTTAGTTTATAAAACTGGTTTCATATTCTGAAAGGACTTATGTTTATTTTATACTGAAAACTGTATTTTAAATATGCCCAAGAGCCCATGTAGGTCATGTTATATCAACGTGCATGAATACTTATAGGGTGACCTCATCATGAAATTAGAGGGGCAGCCTCTAACTATGACAATATGAGTGAAGGGATCAGCTCCTGTAACAGATGCAAGGCACACACCACAGTTTACCATGAAATATTACTACTTGTCCTAAGATGCACCCATTCGCCCCACATGATAATAATAACAAGGCCAAATACTGTAAAGGGACACTGCAATCAATCACTTTCACCGTAGAAGAGTCATAACACTGGTGCCTCCAGTGCTATGGTTATGGAACCCCCATAACTAGGTGAAACTGGCATGCATGTATACAGCTCAGGCAATCCAAAATAAACATAACATATACTGAATGTGTTTAAGACACGTAAACAACTGAGGAAAATAGATGGCTGCAAACAGGAAATCCTAAATGAAGGAAGAAGTGTCCTTACTGAAGGACGAAATATCTATACCTTATGTCCAGTAAATGAAGATGAAAACGAAAATGGAAGATCACTCCGACTTCACGATAACTACATAATAAAAAGGGACGTGTATGAGTTTTCTGATTAACTTATACTTAACTGATTATTAGTTTACTTGGTGTGTTCTTAACTTGTTTTACTTGTTCTTGTTCTGTTTTTAAGTGTTCTTACTTATATTACTAATTCATGTTAAATCACGTGTTTTCTCAATGTTTCATGTATTCTGATTAGTGTATTTCATGTTCTTATGTGTTAATATACTTGTTAAATTATAATGAGTAGCTTCCTAAAAATAGCAGGTTTCCAAAATTAGTAAGTTTTCAAAAATAGAAAGTTTCCAAAATTAGTAAGTTTTCAAAATTAGTAAGTTTCCAATAATAGAAAGTTTCATAATTAGAAATAAGCATGGTTAACAAGTATAAAATATAAGCTATAGTGTTAATAAGCATAAAATATTAAATTCATGATCATATAGTAAAGTTTATTAAATAAATACGTTAAACTAAAATAATATTTATTAATTAATAATAAAATGCATGGTTTTACTTGGGATTATTAATTAATAAAATGACATGATTAATTTAATAAAACTTTACATTAACTTGATAATTATGTAATTAAATTAAAGTAGGATTATTAATTTAATTACGTAACTGAATGAATACTTAGGTTAATTTTCATGATTAATTATATTAATTAATTATAACCTAAATTTCCTAATCAATCTAATTATAACTTGTATTTAATAATTAAATTAGCAACTTAACTAGCAAACATATTCATGTGTACCCGAGCCTACCAAGACTCCCATGTCTGGGTCGCACTAAACAACAACGCAAATAAGCAAAACAAACCAATAACAATTCTGTCCAATATATGTTTTCAGTTTTGTCCAATATATTTTATATAGTTCTATCCAATATCTTTAAAAACCGTACTGTCCGATACATAGGCTGCAATGTCGTCCGATATATGTACTCAGACCTGCAACCCCTCTTTGAGTACCCCCTGTTTAGCAATACCTTACCCCCGACTGTTAACCGTTGACCCTACTACGTTCAGACTACCCACCGAGAGTCTGGGGACTCTCGGTTGCCACTGTTTACAACCAAACGCACCCACTGGGGTGTTTGGGCTTGCAACTGACACACCAAAACACATGCCTACCCCTAGAGGGTTGCGACTGTGTTACCCGAAACACCACCGAGGCCATTCTTGGTCTCGATTTATGTGAAAGACACAACAAACAAGCATAAAATCCAAATCCCATTAATTAATCTTGTTAATTAATATGTTTTAACATATGTTTTTTAAGGATTCTTGAATAAAACATAATTAAATAAAAAGAAGATCAAGGATTAGGATACTGTACGATGAATGATTTGGGAATTAGAACCACGAATACTATACCCGAATTCATTAAAGATCAAAACTGAATTTTCCTTGTGTTGGTGTTGTGTGCCGCGGCCAGGAAGGAAGAAAAAGAGATCGTGGGTTTTTTTTTGTTTTATTTATGGTTTTTGTAAAGTATGAAAATTAATCCCCTGGAGGTTTAATTTAGACTAGGATTAGCTTAATGGGTTGGCCATAGGCCCTTCCCTTTCTTTCTTTGGATGCCACCTACAACACACGCATCATAATTCGTTTTCGTTTTCCGTGCTTAAATATTATACGTGTATGCTCGTGTTTTAAGGTCGTATTTTATTCTTCTTATATTTATATAAGTATTTTACGTAGTTACATATCATGTATTAATAACAATATTAATATACGTAATACTTATCGTAAATAAATTAATATACGTAATATGCGTATTAAACGTTTATGATTCGTGTCGTATATTAGTTAATCATGAAGTTTAAATTTGACCGTGTGTTCGTGCATTTAATGCTATTAGGTATTTTAAAGCAGGTTTTACAACTCTTCCCCTCTGAAAGAATAATTCGTCCTCGAATTAGAGATACGATATGACTGAAAAGGGACATGGACGTGACGCAGCTTATAAGAGCCTAGAATGTGACGTGACTGAAGGGAACATATCTGACTTATGGACAAAAAAGAGGATAAAAGTCCGGATGGATCCTTCCGTTTCAAGTAGCTTCCCGCTCGGAACGGTTCCTCTAAAAGATCTTGATGAAGGTAATAATCTTGGTCTTAGTGACCTTGACTTGGCGATACGTAAAAGTTTCTGGTTCATCAACGTAAGATATATTCCTCATGAATCTGATCGAGTGGATAAGATATAACGTGCAAGGGTAAGTGAAACGTTACGACGCAAAATAACCTGGAATAACCGACATTAGTTACGTCTAAGCAATGTTGCGCGAGACATATTGAAACACAGTACGTGAACAATTGTGAACATGATACGTGAACAGTTGCGAACGTGATACGTTGAGATATGATGAATGTAATATGATAAACATATGATGGACGTGATACGTATGGCATATCGTGAACGTGTTATGAGAAACGTAGAATGAACATGATATGTGAAACATATCGTGGGCGTGCGATAACTGAGGAGGTAACTCCAAACCATACGAGATGAGATGTGAAATGTAACGTGAAACGTTTGCATGAGGATGGAAATTTGTTCTAAGCTTGAGTCTGATCTCCCAAGCTTTCTACAGACCTTTCCACAATGAAGAGTGAAACGCAAATCGTAAGATAGAATACGATCATGAACGTGAACAACGTCATGAACGTGAGTGCTAAACGCAATTCGTGAACTAGAATAAGGACGTGAACGCGTACAAGGTCGTGAACGCGAACGTGAAACGTAACTGTGAGCATTAACGTAGACGTGAAAATGAAAGTAAACGTGAATGTGAACGTAGATTTCTGTCCGATATGATTGTTGATGGAATACCGTGAAATCGTATGATTTCATATTGTAATATTTCATCGTCAACCGATAAACAACATAACTCTTACGGATATGATGGAATTGTGGACTTGGTCAATGATTGACACGGCCCAGGTAATGCTTCCTCTGAGTCTGTGGTAGTACGGTAACAAAATCTAGGGAGATTTTGTCCTACTTTTGTTCGGAAAGTTCTAACGGTTGGAATAACTATTAGCATGTTGGCGTTCTATCTTATTCTGCTGGTAAGTCAAGCATTTAAATATGAACTTAACTGCAATCTTGTTTCATGTCGCTCCACCAAAATGTGGTTTGAGATTATGACACATTTGTAGAAACTAGATACCTAGAAGTTTCAGAAAACTATGAGTGTCGGTAAATTAGACCTCTCTTAGCGTAGGATCCTCTGGAACACATACGTTAGTGTAGGATTTTTCTCCTTTACGTGTAAGCTTAGTCATGATAAAAGTTAACCGTGAGGGGCAATGCGATTCAGAATGTTACTGAGATCAACCAAAATTCGTATTGGAAAAAATTTCAATAGGAAATTTCTTCTGTCGTAGAATTTGTAACATAACGCGAATATGTATTCGTGCTCTTCTCTAAACTTAGAGAAGATCAGAATGTTAGCGATGAACAAAATGACGAACTTGGCCAGATTTCATGAAAATTCGATTTATCAAATCCATAATCACAGCTGGGAATTCGTGAGACCAAAAGGCACAACAATGAATTCATAATGACCATACGTGTGTGAAGAGCAATCATGGAAATGTCCTGCTCTTTCCCTCGCAACTATTGGTATACTGATCGTTCCCGGTCTTGGAAACTGTTTAGAGTCTGGTAGTTAGTTAAATGCGTCATCAATACGTGGAGTAGGATAACGGTTATGAATGGTGATTTGTTTAGATTTTGACGGTGATCGATATATAAATCCCATGCTACCGTCCTTCTTCTTTGATGAACAAAGCTGGTACACCCCAAGGTGATACACTCGGCGAATAAGACCTCGTTCCAACACTTCTTACAGTTGTCCTTACAACTCCCTGAGCTCGATATCAAGCTTCACTTTACAAATGGGTGGTATATTTGGTAGTTTTTCTAGAAATGCATCTGGAAATACCGAAACAATTGACTGGTTATGAATAGAAGGAACTTCAGAAGTGGCGTCATCAATGATAGCTAGAAGGTCTTCTTAGCCATAAAATAATAAAGCACGCGTTTGTAAGGCAGAAAACAATTTGTACAGATTTTCCTGGTAATAAAATCATGATGAATGCATTCAGGAGCCTGAACATTGCTGAATATAATCCGATAAGCATGGAAATTAATCGTAGCGTGACGTGCTGCTAAACAGTCCATAATCAGAATCATATCGAATTCGCATCTGTCTAAGGGAGTGCGTTAGCAGAAAGAATCCTGACGTCAATTTGAAATGAAAGCCTTTATATACATGGATGATACAACGGCGTCTTTTCTGGGCATGGATATGTGTAATACGTGATTGAGAAATGAGGGTGCCATGTTAATACATGGAGCAAAAGTGGTAGATCTCATTGAATGTGTTTCGTTTGTCTCACACAGGAAGAACATTTCGTGTCCAAACATGAACAATACGCCAGAGATGGTACTGAAATTTTTGCGGCCTGATTAGTACATGGCACAATAGAGTGGGTACCACTTGGAGGGTACCCTGAATTACTGAGGCCTAGTTCAGAAGTTATACGCGAGTCATGTGTCTTGACTCATGTTTTGAGAAATATACGCATGACATGTGTCTTGACTGGTGTCTTGACACGTGTCTTGACACGTGTCTTCAGAAAATACATGGGAGACATGTGTCTTGACCGATGTCTTGACATGTGTCTCCAGATGTGAAGATGACTAAAGTTGAAAATTTTGGTCATATGCCAGAATTGGCGGATCGGTTGGACTGCTGACCTTTGTATTCTTGGTCACGTCCGTTACCGGAGTTTCTGTTGTGATTACTAGAATGGTTTTTGTCACTATAGTCGGCACTATCGTCTCGTCTGTCAGTTCTATGACGGTCATTCTCATGACTGTGATTCATGTAACTATTCAGCTGAGTAGTCGGGTGGTACCGGTTCCCACTCATATGACTAAAAAGAGAATCTGAATGACGTGTGTCATTTAACTAAAAGGCAAGGACATGGATTGTGACGAAAATCGTCTGGTGGTGAAGCATCTTTCTCGTCTGATCGCTTGATCTAACGCCTTTGTCTTCGTCTTGTAAGATCTCCAGGTTGTGAACAGCATCAGCATCTCCTAGCATCTCCAAATAATAAGCAGCATCAACATTTAGTAACATCTCCAAGTTATGAGCGGCACCAGCATCTTGTAGAATATCAGCAAGTGAAATACGCCTGAGATGATTTAGAATCGACTAGCAAATACTCGTGGAGTATTGTAAGTGAAATACGCATGGATTACGGTACGTGTAATACACATGGGATACGGTACATGAGTACACGTGGAATACGGAATATGGAGTACACGTAGAATACGGTACATGGATTACACGTGGAATGCACATGAGATGATTGATATGGGTGTCGACCATTTGACATGATTTAAAATGAAAGAATTTATTACCGTTAGCAAAACCGGACTGACGTGAACAACAAGATAGCCTAGCTATTCCAGCTTAGACATAAATTCTGGTTGCACAAAGAGACACGAAAATATGGTTTAACGAAATTCAACCATGATTAGCATGAAATTATGATTAATTAAAACCAACTATGACTATCATGAAAGCAGGATTAAAAGAAATCCATCAAAATCTAGCATGAAGCGTAATCAACATGATGAAAACGTATTCACATAAAGAGACGTAAGACATAATCAGCATAAAGACGAAATCAACATGAGAGTATGAAAACATCATCGTCGTAAGGAACACAAAACGTATTCAATAGAGATTAAACATAGACTGGTGTGGATGGCTATGGTTCCATCTACAAGATTTGAAGAAAAGACATGTGACTAAGTATGAATGATTATGGTTCAATCCATACTTGTCGAATTTCAAGGGGAAACTATCATGGATCGAATTTAACAACATAGGACTAAATATGGATGGCTGGGGTCCAATCTATAGTAGTCAAAATTTCACATACCACATGCATACCAATTGATGATGAATCCAAATCAATTAAATTAAACAATGCATATACATGAATAAGACTTTCACTTCTTAATGGAAATGAGCCACATGCATCGAACAATCGATTGTGTAAGTCAAGTTCAAGTATACACCACATAGCACGTAAACAATTTAAGTTGACTTCCGGTTACGTCAGAGTATAGCTCGGTCTCCCAAGCCTTAGCTCAAAACTACAAAGTTGTAGATATTTGAGTCGTGGACCTCCGACAAAAAATTTAATTTTTTTTCGACATCGTATGAATTTATTATGAATTTTTTTAGTGGCGGATGTCAAAACAAACCTTCTTAAACATTACACAACATTAATGTCAAGATTCATCATAAACCATCAATTACGCATGTATAAACCATTAACGATTAATTAATATCTATATATCTAATATCAAGAACACATGATCCATGGTAAACTTGCATGGTTAACATGGATCTATCATACTAACGATTAATAACACGATCAATAACGACTAATTAACAATTAACAACATATTTATCACCATAAATTGTATACAACTTAAGTTTGTCTAATTTATTTTATTAACCCTAATTAGGGTTTATGAAAACCTAATCATCAAATAAAATAATTATACAACATCATATTAAGTTTACACAATTTTAGATATTTCGTTTTTAATGTAATTAAAAGATATATGAACGGCTTGTGATGCCACTGTTGGAATTTATAAACGATAGATATTTAATTAACATAAACGATAAAGAATAGCGTACCTTTTAACAATTGATTAATTCACTTTTATCGAACAATCAAATAACCAAAAACCCACTTAAAGATCAAAGTATGATCTCTCTAAGTATACGCACACAATACGTTTAACAAGTAATAAGTATGCTAGTACGTATGTGTTAAACACCAATAAACAACACTTCTTGAATCAATCAACAATAAGAAACCTTATTGGTTTCTTGCTAGTCGATTGCAAAACCAAAGACCCCTTTTGGGTTTATACCGATTGGACCAAAGAGAATGAAAAGAGAGAAAAGTGATTTAGGGATTAGAAGTGAATAATGAGATATCTAAGACCTCCTTATATACTTGTAATAACTTGGTGATCAAGCAACCAACCGCAAAAGCTCATAAGGCTTTTGTTTCGTTTTCCTTGACTTTTTTGTTTTTGTTTATTTGTTTAACTATAATTAATATTAAATACAATATTAATTATATATCGCTTAACAATTTACGCGTGTGTCTCCTTTGACCCGAAACGACTTTCAAACATATATTATTTCATGCGCATATTCTTTCAAAACGTAATCATCAAGCATACTGCATATACCACTGTCATGTAAGATGTAGTACTATAGCATCCAAGATTTGGCCCTCGGGCCACCAAAGCATAGAAGAAGACCACTTTTGTCGAGTACATGCTCAAACTACCAAAACGAACGAATAAAGAAGCAAATATCCACTGCAAGTCACCAAAGAACGTCCTCCACAAATCATTGTATTCTCGATTGACCCACACAATTTTTTTGTCAAAAAACAATGTCGCCGCCTCCATGCATATAGATTGAGGTCTTTATACCAACAAAAAGTTTAACAATACAACATGATCGAAGAAAAAAACTCACTGTGCAAGTCATGTAGCTATGAAAATAGACCCATAAAATCAAACATTTACATAGAGGTGGCAAAATGGACGGGCGGGCGGGCACGAGCACCGGGCAAAATGGGAACGGGCTAAAACGGGCACAGGATAAACGGGCGATTTTTAAATTTTAGGTTAAAGGGCGCAGCTAAATAGGCGCGGGCTAAACGGGCACAGACAAAACGGGCACGGGCCAAACGGCATAAGGCAAACGGGCAAAATAAAGGTTATTACAATTTGAGACCAATTATCAAAATTTTCTTTATTTTGTTAATATTTTATGTTTTCATCACCTTTTTACGTTTTCGTCAGTATTTTTACATTTTTGTCAGTATTTTTACATTTTTGTCAATAAACTAACGTTTTTGTAATTTAGTTTACGTTTTCGTCAGTAAATTTACGTTTTCGTCAGTAAATTTACGTTTTCGTCAGTAAATTTATGTTTTCGTCAGTAAACTTACGTTTTCGTCAATAAACATACGTTTTCGTCAGTAAACATACGTTTTCGTCAGTATTTTTACGTTTTCGTCAGTAAACTTACGCTTTCGTCAGTTAATTTATGTTTTCGTTAGTAAACTTACGTTTTCGTCAGTATTTTTACGTTTTCGTCAAAAACTTACGTTTTCGTCACTTAATTTACGTTTTCGTCAGTAAACTTATGTTTTCTTCAGTTAATTTATGTTTTCCTCAGTAAAATTACGTTTTCGTCAGTAAATTTACGTTTTCGTCAGTAAATTTGGGTTTTCGTCAGTAATTTTACGTTTTCGTGAGTAAATTTACGTTTTCGTCAGTAAACTTACGTTTTCGTCAGTTAATTTACGTTTTCGTCATTAAACTTACGTTTTCGTCATTAAACTTACGTTTTCGTCATTAAACTTATGTTTTCGTCAGTAAACTTGCGTTTTCGTCAGTAAAGTTAGGTTTTCGTCAGTTAATTTACGTTTTCGTCAGTAAATTTACGTTTTTGTCAGTAAATTTAAGTTTTTGTCAGTTAATTTATGTTTTCCTCAGTAACCTTACGTTTTCGTCGGTTTTTTATGTTTTCGTCAGTTAATTTACGTTTTATCAGTAAACTTACCTTTTCGCCAGTTTAATCCACTGACGAAAACGTAAATTTACTGACGCAAATGTAAATAATTGATGAAAACATAAGTTTACTGACAAAAACGTAAATTGACTGCCGAAAACGTAAAAATACTGCCGAAAACGTAAGTTTACTGATGAAAACCTAAGTTTATTGACGAAACGTAAGTTTACTGACGAAAACTCAAGTTTACTGACGAAAACGTAAGTTTACTGACGAAAGCGTGAGTTTACTGACGAAAACGTGAGTTTACTGACGAAAACGTAAAAATACTGACGAAAACGTAAATGTACTGACGAAACGTAAGTTCACTGACGAAAATGTAAGATAACTGACGAAAACGTAAATTTACTAACGAAAACGAAAGCTTACTGACAAAAACGTAAGCTTACTGACGAAAACGTAAGCTTACTGACGAAAACGTAAGCTTACTAACGAAAGCATAAGCTTAATGACAAAAACGTAAGCTTACTGACGAAAACGTAAGCTTACTGACAAAAACGTAAGCTTACTGACGAAAGGTAAGCTTATATGCATCTTTTGGTTACCAAGTGGGACTTCATTGACATGCATATATGCATCTTTTGGTGATGCGTTTGCGGGTGGAATGCTTTGTGATTTTGCTTAGCTTCGAGATTGTGTAGGATGATGGTTAATGCTAAAGACTATCCCGATTTGTATGGTTAGTGATGTGGTGGTTTAAGTTAGGTATTCGATATTATAACTGCATTATTTTTTATGTTTTCCTAGCTTGATTATGTTTAATCCTTAAGAATGGTTTGTCATTCTTTTTTAGGATTTTACTGTTGCACGAAATGTGCATGAATGTACCTATGTAACGGGTTGAGATGTTAGGACTTCACCTACATCCGTTGTACTTCAAAGTTTTTTGGTGTAATATATTTTACCGGGGTATGAATTCCCTTTTACCCCAAAAAACGTAAGCTTATTGACGAAAACGTAAATTTACTGACGAAAACGTAAGTTTACTGGCGAAAACGTAAATTAACTGACGAAAACGTAAATTTACTGACGAAAACGTAAGTTTACTGACGAAAACGTAAGTTTACTGACGAAAACGTAAGTTTACTGACAAAAACGTAAATTTACTAACGAAAACGTAAAATTACTGACGAAACGTAAGTTTACTGACGAAAACGTGAGTTTACTGACGAAAACGTGAGTTTACTGACGAAAATGTAAGTTTACTGACGAAATGTAAAAATACTGACGAAAACGTAAATTAACCAACGAAAACGTAAATTTACTGACGAAAACGTAAGTTAACTAACGAAAACGTAAGTTTACTGACGAAAACGTAAATTTACTGACGAAAACATAAATTAAGTGACGAAAACATAAGTTTACTGACGAAAACGTAAGTTTACTGACGAAAACGTAAGTTTACTGACGAAAACGTAAGTTTACTGACGAAAACGTAAATTTACTAACGAAAACGTAAATTTACTGACGACAACGTAAAATTACTGACGAAATGTAAGTTTACTAATATAAACGTGAGTTTACTAACGAAAACGTGAGTTTACTGACGAAAATGTAAGTTTACTAATGAAAACGTAAAAATACTGACGAAAACGTAAGTTTAGTGACGAAAATGTAAAAATACTGACGAAAACATAAGTTTACTGACGAAAACCTAAATTTACTGACGAAAACATAAGTTTACTCACGAAAACGCAATTTTACTGACGAAAACGTAAATTTACTAACGAAAACGTAAAATTACTAAAAAAACGTAAAAATAAATATTAAGAGGCAAATAAGTTTAATTAACAATTTAGTGCCAAAAAGTGTCCATTAGTATATAACTAGTGTCAAAAAGTGTCTATTAGTTTACAACTAGTGCCAAGAAGTGCCTATTGTTTTACAAGTAGTGGCAAAAGGTGCCCATTAGATTACAACTAGTGCCAAAAAGTGTCTATTATTTGATATTGATGGGCTACAAAGTCCCCTAACTTTACAACTAGTGTCAAAAAGTATCTATTATTTACATATCGGACAAGATTTGCCACCTCTACATTTACATTAACTATATCTAGGGGTGCAAACGAGCCGAGCTGAGCCCGAGCTTAACAGGGCTCGGGCTCGAAACATAAAAGGTGGGCTCGAGCTCGGCTTGATAGCTCGTCGAGCTTTAACCGTTAAGGCTTGAGCTCGGCTCGATAAGGACTCGAGCAAAGCTCGAGCTTAGCTAGAAAAGCTCGAAATTTAATATATGAAACAAATACATCACTAATATTAACACACCACCATAATTTCTATGTTTTTATTAAACTATGATAACGACTATCAATAAATTATTCAATATTTTATAGAGTTATCCTTTATAATAAGGTTAATATTCAAATCAACGTTGATTTACTTATATAAAAATTTTTTTTTATTAAGGCTCGAAAAGCTCGATAAGAGCTCGAGCCGTGCTATCAAAAGCTCGAGCTCGGCTCATTATATGTTTCGAGCCCTATTATTGGGCTTGAGCTCGGGCTTGAGCTCGATAAAAGCTCGGCTCGATCGAGTCGAGCTTGAGCTCGAGCTCGAATAGCTCGATAAAAGTTCGGCTCGTTTGCACCCCTAACTATATCCTTGTATGTAGAACATATAAGCAAAATCATAGTATTCAATATGGGTTCACTATTAATACCCCTTATTTATTTTAAAGTACAAAAAGTATAAAAAAATTGTACTTTTTGTCCATTTGTCCTCCGAGTTTATAATCAAACACAATTTTTTATCAGTTTCGGTTTCGTATTTTTGTCTATTTATTACTTTTGAACTATTAAACTTTATAATTTTTATTATATATTTTGAGAATGTTAGTTTTATAACATAAATAAAATTATAAAAATAAAAAAAATCAAAAAAAGGAGGGTTGTTTTTTTAGGGGTATTAATAACCTCATCTATTTTCCGATAATTTGGGAAACAATGTTTATTTTATTGCATTGCGACGAAGGATAAAACTTCAAGAGTATGAACGTATTACGACTTTGTAAAACTTCAAGAGTTAGCCGATTAATTTGATATTTTGTCTCAGAAAAGATGCTGTATTTTTGGAACAGTTATTTTCAAAAGTCATTTTGTTGAAATCCAAGAAGGGTGGGTAAAAGTTTTTCATTTGAAAATGTTGTTGTATAAAACGTGAATTGTTATCAAAAGACTTTTTCTTCGACCAAATTAATTACCTTATTGGCTTTTTCTGGAGACAGTATATATAGTTTTCTTAACAAACCATGACTTTTTATCTGTAAAATATACATAAATTACGATGGGCAATGTTATAAACTTTTGGTCACATTTGTAGTCAGCATGAGCAGTTAGCAGGAGTAGTAATAGCTAGTAATAGTAGTTTTGATTTATAAAAGTGTTTAGTAAATTAGCAGTAGTTGTAGTTTAAATGTTTGAAAATATTTAAAAGGACATACATATATAAATAAAAAAACTCTTTTAAATTAAATGTGTTATATTAATGAGGGTATTTAAATAATTTAGTAAGTCTAAAACTCTTTCATTAATAATGCTCATCTAAAAAAACTCTTTAAAAGAGCATATAAAAAGTAGTATTTTTATGAGAAATGTTAATGCTCATTACTTTAACCAAACAAGATTTTTTTAACAGTTATGTTAAATGCTAATTCTAATTGATAAAAACGCTCTTAAAAATGCTGTTACCAAACACAGCCTAAATGTAAAGGTTCTAGGGGCATATTTAGGGTTAATATCGAAAAAGTTTCGTTGTTCAACATCATTTTTCGAGTTTTAGTCTAAAAAAAGTTTTTTCAAATGAGCTTAAGGCAAAAAAAAATGCAGAGCAATCAATGACAGAGTGCGATACTTGACGTTTTTGTCCTTTCGTTGTCTTATTTTTCTACGTTGCCCTCACAATGTTGTCCTATTTTTTCGTACTTTTTTTATACTTAAAGAATTCTTCCACTAATTGTCCCATTTTTTCATTTGCTCTAGATCAATATTGGATAAAACATGTTTTTGAGCTACAATTCGAACTTTTTTTTATCTTTAAACCTTTTTTTTTTCTCATAATTTATTGGAAATGCGTATGTCCACTTGTCAAGTACACACTATCAAATTAAGGACATTTTTTTTACTAAATTTTTGCCTAATATAATATACAGTGAATAAACTTTTAGCTATTAAAAGAGTTTTGGTGTAAAAGAAATTGACACATATGCTTACTAAAGAAGAAGTAAGCAAAATTTTTGACTCTTTTTATAACTAAACCTTAGATAACAATAAACATTTAGTGCTCGTACTTATTACTTACTTTTTTTTCTTTAGTAAAAGTTGATAAAAAAAAGTAATTAATAATGATAACATTAAATTAAAACAGGTTCTCGAAGGTGTTTGGTATACATTGTGGTGGTATATCTGGAATTATCGGAACAAGCTGTTATTTGATGACAAAATCCCTATGAAGGCAATCATTTTTAAGAATGTAATTTCTAGTTCATTTTTTTAGGTGTAAGTCTAGATGTAAAGTCTTGTTTGGTTGGAATGAGTGGCTTAAATTTTTTTTTCTTATTTCTTTGTAAGGGGACGCTTGATTAACTTGAAAGGAATGAGAATAGGTAAGGGTAATGAATACAAAGGAATGCAATGAAAATTCCTAAGTATTATCATTTCCATTGTTGGTGCTTGGTTTTTTTTTTTTGAACGGCGATTTTATTAAAGCTAGCAAGAAGCTAGATTACATAACAATAAGATACGGGTTTTTATGCCAATCATTCCAGGAGAAAGTGGCCTTACATCTAGAATTACACCAGTAAAAAGAATTCGTGACAATATCATCGAATAAAGTATTCTTCGAGGGGGGTTTGCTATCAAAAAGAATTTTGTTCCTGAACGACCATATATGCCACCAAACCGAATAAAACACCCCTTCCAACATCAACTTAAGTTTTGCCGACAAACGAAGAGAACTCAGCCAATCTATCCATTCTTCATAAGAGCTATGGTTATGGACAGAGATGTCCCACCAACGAGCGATCTTGCTGCAAATCTGGCGAGCCAAGTCACATGTAAAAAATAAATGAGAAGAAGTCTCAATACCTCTCTGACAAATCGGACAAAACAGAGAATTAATCTCAATGCCACGACGCGAAAGATTCATTCTAGTAGGAAGAGCGTTCAATTTAACTTACCACGCGAAGACATTTATCTTAATAGGCATGATCTTCACCCAACGAGTCTTGGACGACACATTGTTGGTGCTTGGTTAATATAAGATGTGGTGTCGGAGGGTAGTGGTGGCGTCGAAGAGTGGTGGTGTCGGAGAGTGGTGGTGGTAGCAATAATGGTGGTGGTCAGTGGTGGTGGTGGCGTCTGAGAGTGGTGGCGGCGTTAGGAGGGTGGTGGTAGAGACAATGGTGGTGGTACGTGGTGGTGGCGTCGGAGAGTGGTGGTAGCGACAATGGTGGTGGTCAGTGGTGGTGGTGGCGTTGGAGAGTGGTGGTACCGTTAGGAGGGTGGTGGTAGCGACAATGGTGGTGGTCAGTGGTAGTGGTGGCGTTAGGAGGAGGGTGGTAGCGACAATGGTGGTGGTTAGTGGTGGTGGTGGCGTCTGTGAGTGGTGCTGTCGAAGAGTGATGGTGGCGTTAGGAGGGTGGTGGTAGCCACAATGGTGGTGTTGGTGGTGTTAGAGAGTGGTGGTATCGGAAGTGGTGGTGGCGTTAGGAGGGTGGTGGTAGCGACGATGGTGGTGGTGGCGTCGAAGAGTGGTGGTGTCGGAGAGTGGTAGTGAAGTTAGGAGGGTGGTGGTAGCGACAATTGTAGTGGTCAGTGGTGGTGGTGGTGGCATTAGAGATTGGTGGTGTCGGAGAGTGGTGGTCGCGTTAGGAGGGTGGTGGTAGTGACAATGGTGGTGGTCAGTGGTGGTGGTGGCGTCGGAGAGTGGTGGTGTTGGAGAGTGGTGGTGGCGTTAGGAGAGTGGTGGTAGCGACAATGGTGGTGGTGGCGTTGGAGAGTGGTGGTGTTAGAGAGTGGTGGTGCCGTTAGAAGAGTGGTGGTGGCGACAATGGTGGTGGTCAGTGGGGGTGGTGGCGTCGAAGAGTGGTGGTGTTGGAGAGTGGTGGTGGCGTTAGGAGGGTGATGGTGGCGTTAGGAGGGTGGTGGTAGCGACAATGGTGGTGGTTAGTGGTGGTGCAGCGTCTGAGAGTGGTGGTGTCGGAGAGTGATGGTGGCGTTAGGAGGGTTGTGGTGGCCACAATGGTACTGGTGGTGGCATCAGAGAGTGGTGGTGTCAGAAGTGGTGGTGGCGTTAGGACGGTGGTGGTAGCGATGATGGTGGTGGTGGCGTCGGAGAGTGGTGGTGTTGGAGAGTGGTGGTGGCGTTAGGAGGGTGTTGGTAGTGACAATGGTGGTGATAAGTGATGGTGGTGGTAGGTGGAGACACACATATACATACGTCAATTTATTACCTTGATTCTATTCCCCCTAATTTACACGGGAATGGTTCATTACCCATTATTGGGTAATGATTACCTATATTTTTATTAACCAAGTAGTATTAATCATTCATTTTCCCATTCCTTACCCTTTAATACTCTTAACTAAACGCACCCTAAGTATACCTTTTTACTAGTGTTTGTTTGAAATAAAATTGTTATTAAAAAAATAAAAAATTAAAAGTCTATTCTACTCAATTTTTATTAATAAAAAAGTCAAAATTTTTGTTTAATGTTTTTTTCTAATAGGTATATGTTTCTTTAACTATTTTTTTTTACAAACTTTAATAAATAAAAGTTTTATGATAAAATAAAGAAGTTTTAGTAGAGAAATGTTTTGAATTTTTAGTGACAATACACTCTAACAACTACACATTTCACATGGAACAACTTCACATGACCTTTAACTAACTTGTAAAAAGTCTTTCGTATCTCAGGAGTACGATTAGGCAGTACGTTGGCCGTTGGTCGACCTATAAATAGAAGCACCACAATTTCCAAGATACTAACAAGATGGCAGTTGGATATTCATGTGAGATCTAAGGCTACGAGTGCGACCTCTCTTCAGCGATTTAGTGTGATCTATTTGCTCCAACAATACGATCTTGTTCAATTTTTTATTATAATTTTTTTTTCAAATAATTAAAAAAAAAAAATTATAATAATATTTATATTTAAATATCGTTAAAAAATAATTAAAAAACTTAACTAGATGCAAAGAGGGTATATTGCATTAGGTAAAACTAACTTTAAAAATGGTCAAATTAATATATGTTGTGAGGAATTAAACAAATATCAA
Organism: Glebionis coronaria; assembly: GCA_025667525.1. Taxonomy (NCBI): domain Eukaryota; kingdom Viridiplantae; phylum Streptophyta; class Magnoliopsida; order Asterales; family Asteraceae; genus Glebionis; species Glebionis coronaria. Next base: position 336,467,875 of record CM046880.1, on the reverse strand, counting down.
TATATAAAAATTTGAATTTGTTTTATAAATTTTATATAATTTAAACATAATTAAATCTAATATAATTTTATCAAAAAATATATAAAACAAAAAAGAAAAGAAAGAAAGCAGCAAGATATGTTTGTCAAATAGGTCGCACCGACGATCTATTGTCGATTTCGCTGACTCGGTCGCCGCAACGGTCGACCGAGTTCGACCTAGGTGGCGACCGAAAAACCATACCGCCGTTACGGGGAGCCTTGTTAGAAATATAGTTCAATTGTGGGTTGAGTCAATACTAGTGAATGGGTTAGTAGGTACGGAGTGTACACCCATAAGTCCCTAAACACCCTGACTCTTGAAGTGGTTAATGTGTTGTTTAGTATTGCTGATGATCCTCAGTGAGTTAACTCTTCAGGGAGTTTAACTCTGGACTGAAGGTATTCATTAGGGAGTAATTTCACTGAAGACTTGTCTTCGGTATTTACTTATCAGTGAAGTCTTCTTCAGTACTGAAAGCTTCAGCGGGAACATCCTCAGGATGGTTGATGCTTCAGTGGGACTGAAGGATAGACAAACACTAGAGCCTGAAACATGTACACTTGTAACGGTCTTTGACCTATTCAAGTGGAATTAATGACCACGTTTAATTGGTCATGTAACAACTACTCCTGGTATTATGGAGCTTATTAAGAGGAGTTAATGGGCCGTTAAATCCTCTTAGTACCATTGACCAGATGTTGAGTACTCCACCTATATAATGGTGATCACAGCTGCATGATAAGACAGAAAACAAGAAACACATAACAACGAAAGGGTTAGAGATTTGTGCCTAAATCACGAACTGCATTTGGTCTTATCCCAAGTAAATATTCATGATACCCAGGCATTAGGGTCGAATAGTTTACTTTGGAAAGTGATCACACGATTCCAAGTGATATCCGGTAACCATTGTTTTGGTACGTAGTTAGGATTGATTATCTTACCCTGGTTGGGACGAATAAACCCCAACAATCAAGTAAACTATTTTGTGATAATCAATGGCAGCTGCAATGAAGCATATGGTGGCTAACTTCTCCAAGCTGGACAAGTTTGAAGGGGTGGATTTCAGTAGATGGTAAAAGAAGATTCACTTTCTTCTTTCTACCATGAGTGTGGTGTATGTGCTGACTACTCCCATTCCTGATGGTGGTGATGATGCTACCTTGGAGGACCTGAGGAAAAGGAGCAAATGGGAGAATGACGACTATATGTGTCGTGGTATTATTCTTAATGGCATGTCTGATTCCTTATTTGATATTTACCAAAATTCTGAATTTGGTAAAGAACTATGGGATTCCTTGGAAGCCAAATATATGGCTGAGTATGCATCAAGTAAGAAGTTCTTTGTGAGTGATTTCACAAGTTACAAAATGACTGATTCAAGACCAGTCATGGAACAATACAATGGACTTCTTGGTATACTTGGTGGATTTACACAACATCATATGCACATGGATGAGACCATTCAGGTCTCTTGTGTCATAGATAAACTCCCTCATTCTTGGAAAGATTTCAAGCACACCTTGAAACATAAGAATGAGGATTTGACTCTTGTTGAGTTGGGCAGTCATTTGCGCATTGAGGAATCCCCCAGGGTGCATGAAAGTGATAAGCCAAAGAGCAACAATTTGCTGGTTCATCATTTGTCAATATGTTGGAGCATAACAACTCCTCCAGGTACAATGACAGCAAGGGCAAACATAAGCATCAGGATAACAGAAAAACTAATCCTAACAAGAAGTCATCATCAGTGACTTGTTGGAAGTGTGGGAAACCTGGACACTTGAAAAGGGATTGTAAAGGTGTTGGTACTAGTAGCAAAGCTAGTGGATCAGGCACAAATGGTTCAATGATTGGTTCTAACAACACACTGAAATGTCAGAATATGTTTAATGAATCTCTCTAGATTTATTATGTCACATATGTATCTGAAGCTTATTTTGTGCAGGATGATGATGTGGTGTGGTGGGTTGACTCTGGAGCAACAGTACATGTGTGTAAAGATAGATGTTGGTTCAAGACTTATGAGTCACTGAATGATGGATCTATTCTTCACATGAGAAATGAGTCAACAACCCTAGTGCATGGACATGGTTGTATAGATCTTAAGTTTAGTTCTGGAAAGATTGTTTCTTTGTTTAATGTTTTGCATGTTCCTAATATTAGGAAGAACTTGGTTTATAGTAGTGTTTTGAATAATTTTGGTTATAAACAAGTGATTGGATCTAATAAATTTGTTTTATCTAAATATGGTATGTTTATTGGTTTTGGCTATTTGTGTAATCAAATGTTTAGGCTTAATATTGATTTTAATGTGAATGTTGATTCTGTCTTGATGACTACCACTAAACTGAATGATTCATCACTATGGCATGCTAGGCTAGGTCATGTCGACTATAAAAGGATGCAAGGTATGTCTAAGGATGAGTTAATACTAGGATTTGACATGGACACAAAAAAGTGCCAGACTTGCATGTTGAACAAAATAAATAAGAAACCATTTCAAGATGTAAAACGTGAAACTAAAGTTTTAGAGCTAATTCATAGTGATATATGTGATTTGCATTCTACTCCCTCATTAGGGAATAAGAAATACTTGGTAACATTTATTGATGATGCTTCTAGGTTCTGCTATGTTTATTTGTTACATACTAAGGATGAAGCATTAGATAAATTTAAAGTATTTAAAACTAAAGTTGAATTACAACAAGGAGTCCAAATCAAAAGATTTACGACTGATAGGGGAGGTGAGTACATGGATACTCACTACTTTCAGTATGTTGGAATAATCTATGAAACAACTGCCCCTTATACCTCCACAACAAAATGGTATCTGAAAGGAAAAATAGAGTACTAAAGGAGATGGTTAACTCCATGTTGTCCTATTCTGTATTGAGTCAAGGGTTTTGGGGTGAAGCTATGTTAACACCTTGCTATTTATTAAATAGGGTTCCCAACAAAAGAAACAGGATTTCCCCTTATGAACTCTGGACTAAAAGGAAACCAAACTTGAACTATCTCAAGGTTTGGGGTTGTAGGGTTGTTGTAAGACTCCCTAATCCAAAGGTGAAAACCTTGGGTGAAAGAGGCATTGAATGCATCTTTGTTGGATATGTTGAGCATTCCAAGGCTTATAGGTTCTATGTTATTGAATCTAATGATTCAATTTCTATAAACTCAATCATTGAATCAAAGGATGCTAACTTTGATGAGACTAGGTTCTCATCAGTCCCTAGACCAAGCCTTAGGAATCCTACTGGAGTTGAGGACATTGGTGCTTCAGTGGAACCTGAAAGGGTCACTGATGAGGTTGTGGTTCAAAAACCTGAGCCTGAGCTTAGAAGAAGCACAAGGCATAGGACTCCAAGGAATTTTGGCCCTGAGTTTCAACTATACTTGGTTGAAGGAACAAGGGATAAGGTCTCTGATTAATACTCCTATTGATTTAATGCTGAGGATGATCGTAAAACATTTGATGAAGCAATGAAGTTCCAAGATGCTGCTTTCTGAAAAGAAGTAATAAATGATGAGATGGATTCCATCATGGGCAACAACACTTGGTTGTTGGTTGATCTACCTCCAGGGTTCAATCCACTAGGTTGCAAATGGATCTTCAAAAGGAAAATAAAGGTAGATGGAACTGTTAAAAATTTCAAGGCAAGGCTAGTCATTAAAGGCTTTAAACAAAAGTTAGGGATAGACTATTTTGATAATTATGCTCCAGTAGCACGTATGAATACCATAAGAATGCTGATTGCTTTAGCAAGTATTCACAATCTGATTATTCATCAGATGGATGTGAAGACAGCATTCTTGAATGGTGATTTGGATGAGAAGGTTTATATGAACCAACCTCAAGGTTTCATCATGCCTGGTCATGAAGCTAAGGTGTGTAAACCGATTAAGTCCTTATATGGACTGAAGCAGGCACCTAAGCAATGGCATCAAAAATTTGGTGAAGTGGTTTTGTCTAATGGTTATTTACTTAACCAAGCTGACAAATGTGTATATAGCAAATTTGATGAATCTGGTAAAGGAGTCATAATTTGCCTATATGTTGGTGACATGTTAATCTTTGGTACTGACCAAGTTCAGGTTGACTTAACCAAAGATTTTTTGTCATCAAGGTTCTCTATGAAAGACATGGGGGAAGCTGATGTTATCCTTGGCATAAGGATTAAACATGAAAGTGACGGTATTGTAATTTCTCAGTCTCATTATATTGAGAAGGTCTTGAAGAAATTCAATCACTTTGATTGTACTCCAGTGAGTACACCAATGGATACAAGTGAGAAACTAATGCCTAACAATGGTCTGGCTGTCTCCTAGCTTGAGTATTCTATGGTGACTGGTTGCTTGATGTATGCCATCACTAGTATTAGGCCTAACATTGCATTTGCTGTGGGTAAACTGAGTAGGTACACTAGTAATCTTAGTACTCAACATTGGCAACCAATTCAGAGGGTACTGAAGTATTTGAAAGGAACAATGGATTATTGTTTGTCATACACTGGATATCCTTCAGTGTTGGAAGGCTACACTGATGCAAGTTGGATCAGCAATGCTGAGAATAATTCATCCACCAGTGGCTGGGTAATCCTTCTTGGTGGTGGTGCAATTTCTTGGGCATCCAAGAAGCAAACTTGCATTACTAGTTCAACAATGGAATCTAAGTTTGTGGCTCTAGCAACTGCTGGCAAAGAAGCTGAATGGTTGAGAAACGTGCTTCTTGAGATTCCATTGTGGGTCAAACCTATAGCACCCATTTCTATTCGTTGTGATAGTGCATCTACATTGGCTAAGGCATATAGCCAGATGTACAGTGGTAAGTCTAGACACTTAGGTGTCAAACATAGCATGATTCGTGAGTTGATCACGAATGGGGTGATTTCAATAGAGTTTGTGAGGTCTCAACAAAACTTAGCTGATCACTTGACGAAGGGATTGGCTAGAGACTTGGTTATAAAGTCTGCTAAAGGGATGAGTTTAAAAGTCCTATCTAGTCACTGAATGCTAGGACACCCAACTCCCTCCTGAGGAAACTTAGGAGCTGAGTTCAATGTGGAAAGCTAAACATTCAAAGGACTAAAGCACATGTATATCATCCCAAGGATGTGCTTGTACCTGCTGAAGGAGGATGAAGTTATAAACTTCTCAATGGTTGATGTCTTTGAAAAAGCGTTGGAGCAGGAGCATGAACTAAAAAGGAACCACCTATGTAAATGTTGAGGTTTCGCCGCCTCAGGGAGCATGGACTTTGGCTCTTACAACATTTATGAATTTGGATATGGACACATGGCTAGGAGTGTGAGGAGTTGTTATGTATTTGAAAACTTGTGTGTATTTTATCTTCAGGTATTCAAAGTAGTTGAAGGGTTCAATTCTTAGAACACCCTGATTCTCGAATATTTGAAGTATTTTCCTAAGATGAAAATTCAATCCTTAGGATATTTTCATTTATGCATTGATTTTGTTAATGTTGACTTTCATGCAAAAGGAATTGTACTATATTAGGGAGGATTGTTAAAAATTACCCCCTTAATACAATAAGGGGAATTGGAAATACAATATTAAAAAACAATATAATAGCTGTGAGGGGAGGACTTTTTGAGTATATATCTCCCGTTAGATTTGAGGGGAGGACTTTTTGGAGTATATATCTCCCGTTGGATTTTATAAAAGGCTGTTCATCGGTATGGGTTTGAGTACAAAATCAAGATCTCAACCGTCTGTTGGTATTAATCGCTGTTCACTGGTATGGCTTCCTTGGTAAACCACTTTTACAACCGTTGATTTACATCTATAATTTCTTGGTATATACATATGGTTGATTGCCGTTCATGGGTCTTCAACAATCCACAACCTTATACATGCATCTCTCTCTTTGGATCTGGGTTTTCACTGTAGAAACACAGATCACACCATATTTGGATGTGGGTTATAATCAAATAACACCTTTTCTTGCCCCGATCTCTTCATTGCCACCGTTTGGTAGGCGGTGTTGTTGATCGGATGGTGATGATCGGTATTTGTGAAGGGTGTTGGAATATGATTACCTATTGTTGATTGTGGTTGGTGCTATCAAAACAGTTGGTTGAAAGCACTAATTTCTTGGGTTTGCTGGAAACGCTGATTTTTTGGGATTTGATTCTTCAATGGTGTTCTTTACTTATGTGTTGGTAAGTTTGGAGTTGAGGTTGAAGATGAATGATTATAGATTAATGATGGTTAGTTTTTTTTTCTTTTGTTTGTGCTAATTTGATTTTTTTAATTGAACTGTAAAATGGTTTTTGGTGGGTTTTCAGTTTCTTAATGGGTTTGTGACATTGTAATGTGTGTTAGAGGTTTGCTTAAATGTTCTTTTTCCACTAATTATGGCTTTCAAAGAGGGGTTTAGTGGTGTTTAGAGTTGTTGATCGAAACATCCTTAACGTGTTTGCTTACATTCTGTATGTGGTTATTTGAAGGCTACTTCGAGGCACTATAAAAGTTACACACATATGGTCTAATTTTTTTAATCAATGTATCAATTTTATAAAAGTGTGACACTGAAATTTGTGAGAAATGCACGTGAAGTATTGTTATGGTGAGGCATGGGTATTTGTGGAACAGTTACCCACTAAATTTTTTACAATATACTGCCTCTATGAGATAAGGCTTGATTTATTTGTCCTGATATCTGTTATGTGAGACTGATATTTGGCTATGATGATTTTAAATGGGGTCGGTAAAGCTGTGATTGTCTGTACTTTGGCGTGGTAGCCTTATGGTTGCAGCCATATCGGATGTATCCCCTTTACTCGATCATCCATTTGCACAATGCCTATATTTATAACATTGTTGCTTTTATTTAGCTTCAATATAATTGAGACAACCCATACCTTGGCGGGGCAACCCACCAGAGATGCAGCCATGGTGGGTGTGTCCTTTTTTGATACGTGCTAACCAATCTGAGCCTTATAAAGAAAAATATGAGGTTGCCTGAATGTTCATCGAAAGTACTACTGTTTCAAGGGATCAAGACACACAGATCGTTACCTAAGGTCATTTATACATTATTTTCTTATGCTTAGGGTGTGTAAATATAAAAGCTAAGTAGTCTAAAACGCGGTCATGATAATATTTGTGCATCTCTGAACAAGTTCGGTTACAGTTTGGATTATGTTCATCTTGGCGTGGCAAGCTTTATATGTTTGCAGCCGGCCGTATCCTCATATATGATTGCTTACTTATCTAAGCCTCGAGTTGATAAAATTACCCCTTTATGCATTCTCTCTGCGCATTTCGAAAGGCGATGTTCCGAGAGGCGATGTTCCGAAAGGTGATGTTCTGAAAGGTAAATGAATCTGAAAGGTAAAACAATTTTTCCGAATAGTCTGTATCTAAAACAATCTACGGAACAACTACTGACTACGTCTTCACATATGTAGTTGTCGATGCTCATTTAGAAGGTGATTGGCCTCTGGCAATTCTTCAGCCTCAAGCGGTCGGACACATGATTCGGGTAATTATATTTTTAGATTTTCAGACCTTACAAAACTAATGGCTAATGGTTTTCTGTGAGTTTGGTTGAATAGAGATTAAAATACTCACGCCATTAAAATTGTGTGGTTTTTGTTTTCTAACAGGTTGTAGTTCTTCTCATAACAAAGGTAAACCTCCTACTTTGACGTTTTAATTGTTATATTATTTTACTCAAAATTAGGGGTGTTCTCGGTTCACATTGTCGGGTTGATGGGTTTATCGGGTCGGTTTGATTCAAGTGTTTTGCTAGAAAAAAGAATATGCTACAAAAAATAGTGTTTGGTATCGTTATCATAAATATGGAGTTTATTGTGTCTTATGGTTTTAGTAATTTTGGAAAAAATTATTTGTTGCATAACCATTTATATACGGAGTTTTTTTTATTGCGGAAAAATGGTTCGATTTACAGTTGGTGTGATCGATACTCCCGCAATATAAACCGAGACAAACAACCGCTTATTTTTCACCTTCCGTATGTACTAGAGTTAACACTGTCACTATGTGCCTTATACGGTATTCAACTTGGTTCATTGTATCAAGATACTTAGTATCAATTATTCTCTAAGTAAGTCTGTCGTTTTTATGTGTAGATTACTACCACTGTAAAAGACAAGCAAAAGAATGATCATGTTAAACTGATCAAGCTAATATGATATGCAAAGGTTTGGTTTTTCAATGGTCTCATGCTAGAATGGTAGAAGTTAATTGTTCACGGATGATGACATTTTTATGTCAACTTTACACAGAGGTTGCTGAGGAGCGGGAAACAGAAGTGGAGATCAGCGTCAAGATCAATAAACCAACCTTTAAAGGATCATCTGTTATTGTTGCTGTAGAAAGATGCTGAATGGTCTCACGACTTTACTGCCAATACAAGAGCCTTATTCTCACAATGGATCATTGCACGCTCAGGTTAGTATTTGAGATTTTTCCCAATATATATTAAACAGTTGTGAAACGCTTTGGTAGTACAAATATTGAGAAAATAGCTGAATTTTTGATTGGGGTGTTTGGACTTTAAAATCGACGCATTCTGAAACTGGTGATGTAATATTAAATAACTAGACTAAGATAATTAGCTAATGTCTGCATCGGCTTAGACTGCTTTAAGTTATGAAAGTTAGTTAATGGCTTTTAATGGTTTTAAAGTATTCGGACCATACCATCTGTATGTGACTAGACAATCTGTCGTAGTCCCCCATTCCGTAATCGATAGAAATCAAACATGTAGCATAGATGTATTACGCGCAGGACCATAATCCAATGCGTATTTGTGATGACAAAACTGTTAGACCATTGCGAACTGGGAGGCCATGCAGAGACCAAAATGTGAGACATTTTCTTTGCTTTCTTCTATTTTGGTCTGCTCTTGATTAATGGCTTTAGACATTACTGATGTCTTAAGCTTATTATGTTTACAACTGTCACCCCAAGGTCTAGAAAAATGCATACGAAATGACAAAGAATGAATTTAGTTGCTTCTATAACGAGTCTAAATTGATTCAAAAAAGTACTCCTCCCCTTTTCTAGATCCCATTTAACTTTTAGAAATAGGACTACGCATTGCTATAAGATTTTATTAATCTTGAACGAAAGATAATCCTCAATTCCTTTTTTAAGGCTCTAATACATCTTTCTTTATTTAATCAACTATTAAATTTTCATGATATGAACATATGATGATGGGTTTCTTTCTACAAAAGAAAAAAGGTAGGTTGGTTAATGAATTTAAGTGTCATTGTGTATGATGGGATAATAATGTGCATATTGACAGAAAGTGCAGAATGAAACACTGTGGTTTGTTATTTATGTGTTGTATTGGTTTCAGGGCGGTACCAGACTCACGGGGGAACCAAAGGATAGAAGCACAAAAGACGGAAAGGTCAATATATAGGAAGTGAAGTGAAGGGATTGGGACACTCGCTGTTTTCTTTTGGTAATGACATTGTTTTCCATTTGCTGTAGACACATTTTGTATCTACCCCGCGGCGGAGCGCGGGCATTAAACCTAGTATAGTTCAATTGTAGGTTGAGTTCATACTAGTGAATGGGTCAGTAGGTACGGAGTGTACACCCATAAGTCCTTGAACACCCTGACTCTTGAAGTGGTTAATGTGTTGTTCAGTATTGCTGATGATCCTCAGTGAGTTAACTCTTCAGGGAGTTTAACTCTGGACTGAAGGTATTCATTAGGGAGTAATTCTACTGAAGACTTGTCTTCAGTATTTACTCATCAGTGAAGTCTTCTTCAGTACTGAAAGCTTCAGCGGGAACATCCTCAGGATGGCTGATGCTTCAGTGGGACTGAAGGATAGACAAACACTGGAGCCTGAAACATGTACACTTGTAACGGTCTTTGACCTATTCAAGTGGAATTAATGACCACGTTTAATTGGTCATGTAACAACTACTCCTGGTATAATGGAGCTTATTAAGAGGAGTTAATGGGCCGTTAAATCCTCTTAATACCATTGACCAGATGTTGAGTACTCCACCTATATAATGGTGATCACAGCTGCATGATAAGACAGCAAACAAGAAACACATAACAACGAAAGGGTTAGAGATTTGTGCTTAAATCACGAACTGCATTTGGTCTTATCCCAAGTAGATATTCGTGATACCCAGGCATTAGGGTCGAATAGTTTACTTTGGAAAGTGATTACACGATTCCAAGTGATATCCGGTAACCATTGTTTTGGTACGTAGCTAGGATTGATTATCTTACCCTGGTTGGGACGAATAAACCCCAACAAGCCTAACACCAATAAGAGCACTAGATACCCTCTCGTGCCATCATTGGTGTTATGAGAAAAGACACATCATTATTTTTTTCCATAACACCTGGCTAACTTCCATATAGACTTTAGTATGGCAAGAGCCGTTGTGCCTAGGCAACCAGTAAATGAAAGTTGAACACAACCAGTAAATGCTCTTGCATTTTGTAGCAAGTACATTAAGAGTGAATCACAATTGCAAAAACAGAAAACTCAGTTAAATCAAACCAGTTGTACTTGTCAAGAGGTATCATTGGATCAGCCGCTAACAAAAATGCAACATTTCATCCCATCAACCGGAAACAAGACATTTTTCCAGATATTTTATCCCTCTAAAGAATCCTAACACCACACCCAAGTCGGGCCATGTACTAAGCAGCAAAAGAAATCAAATTGATATAAAAATAAATAAATGCAAAACTTGGTGATATTAGTGTAGGCCGTTAATAACCTTCCGTGGGTCCAGCTGGCCGCTAAAATAACTCGATGACACAATTGACAGTTCTTGACGACCTTTCCACTCTTCACCAGGTTTTAAGGTTATTGGATTTTCAATAGCTGCAGCATCAAGGCATAGCATGGTTTTGTAGTCTTCATCACCCAAATCTGGAATAGCCTTCGCCTTTTTGTCCCAAGGGTTCCACACCACTGTAAAATTTAAGACATCAATAGGTAACCTCAGAAAAATTTGGGGTTAGTTGCTTAAATGTATAAAAAAACGAAAGAATCTTTCTAAAAACTTTGTTTCGGGTAAATATCATTGCTTTCACCCATATATACCCTCAAAAATTGAAAGGAAAAAAAAAGCTAATCCATGCGGGTATCGCTGGGCATTTCTTGTTAACAATTGCCATATCAGCGATTCAGCGCCACATATAAAGAAGCTACCATTCTAAAGGTAGCTTCACATCAGCATTTTGACTATAACAATTAGCTTTTATTAAGATCTTTTTTTAAAAACTTTGAGGGTATTTATAAACAAAAATAAAGATGATCAGCTAGAATAGAAATTGGACAAAAATTGGTTAAACCATATTTTAAGAGAGAAGCTAAATAATCAGCTAGTCAGATGTGATATAAACCTGCATCCACCATGCCTTCTTTACGTAAGACGATTGTCCTCTTTCTTTCATGATCTATTACAGCAATCTTAGTAGGTGTGCTCAAGTACACTCGATCAATCTAAAAGTATAACATGATACGGTCAAAAAAGTTTGATCCTAGAGATAAAAATTCAATATTTAGAAAGCCATCGAACAAAATGTATGGACTTTTGAAGCTATAGTTACTTGTTTAAAAGTATTTTCTGATAGCAACTAATCCCAGTCTACGCCCTTGGACATTAAGAAAATTACAACTCCAACAGGTCAAATTTGAAGCTTTTGTTAAAATAGAAACGTGCTGTGCGGGTGGAAGTGACAGAAAGTGCTACTCCAATGTGTTTAACCTCGATCAACTATTAATTCACACAAAATTTTCTTATTTTCGTAAGACAGGTGGTGTACCAGACTCGTCCTCTTTTGACTGGTGAAAAAAATACCCGTTTCCACCCACCTTTCCGCCTGTTTTAAAACAATGGACAACAAAATCTTACCTCGTCATCGAAGGTAATGGCATCTGCCTGCTCTGTGTATCTTTCTCTCTTTGACAAGTTGTCAAGATAGTCAAGTGTCTCCAATCCCTCAACACGGACTTCACTGCAAATTATACGGTATTATGGAAACTATCCTAAAATTATAGTAACAGAGAAAACATCTTCCAGCACAGCTATTAACTTTTTAGAGATAGTCATTTCATCCCACTTAGTTATAAAGGGGTCGCTTGAGGTTGTGTCATGTGTTTCATCTCAAAGGTTGATGGCTCACACAAAAAATTACAGCTAGAAGTGGAACAGGTTAGTATAATTTATAGTGTATTTTAATACTCTGTAATTGTTATCCTAATTGATACATTGGTTATTTGAAAAGTAAAATATGGACAAAAAGTGTCTTTGAGGGTCAACCCGACCTAACCTGTTTCCAATTGGATAATAAAACGACCCATTAAACATTACCCGTTATGACCCGTTACCCGACCCACCTATTACACCACCTCAAACTATAAACCTACCATGCGAGTGGAAAATCATGTGATAAGACTCTAATGTAGAAAGTATCAGTAAAAAAAACTGATACTTGTTCATTCAATTGATAGATTTGAAGCGGTAAGTTGTATTAGGCAAACCTGACATCAGATACAGAAAAGTAATTACGCAGTGCAATCGTAAAAGAGAAGGTCTTGCTATCTACATTTCTCACACGAGGGATCATTGTGAGCTTGTTAGCACCAACACAAACACGGAGTCGGAACTCAAATCTAGAACAAATCAACATAAAGAGAAGTATTCAATTTCCCAGTTAAATAATCAGCCACATGGCGCTCAAAACTAACCAAATATTTCAGGATAAACAATTGGAAGTACCTATACGGCCATGTATGCAGATCATCTTCTGTTGATTTCAGCACAAGATCTACCATTGATTGGTTGTTAGTCGGAGGCAAAGGCGAAGGATCTTCATCTACTGCCCATAATCTGTTCCTTGCAAATCCATGCTGCTCCAGTGTACCGAAATTTGCAACCTTATAGTATGCAAACTATAGTTAAAGACTATGTTATCTATACAAGTATAAATGGTATAAGGCCTTTAAAATTGCAAACCTGAGGAAAGCAGATAGGCATGCCTCCTCTCATGGGTTTGGGTGGTTTTGAAACAGCCTGCAAACAGAACATGCCCTCAAGATTATAATGCAATCTTAAAAAAGGGAGTCACGGGACCAAACGGAAGCAAGAGATCGCAGTAATTATTATATAAATTATCCAAATAAGACTCATGTAGGATAGCTGGCATTATTCTTTTATCACATAATAAACGATAATCATCAACAGCATTAGTCTTATGCGGTTGCATATCAACAGTTCGTTAACAAATCAGTACCTCAGACACTCGACTCTTATTTTATAACCAACATCCATTTGCACCGTTGTCCTCTAATATTGCTTTAAGTACTCATAGGCATAATTCTTTGGCTGTTAGGCATCTCATTCAGATACTTATAAAGCAGGACTCAGCTACCTACAGTTTCTAACTTTCTAGTATACATTTAGACCATTTAAATGTTACTTGACGCAGCCTAAATGTGTGCTCCATTCTTAGAGGCATGAATAACATAGCCTCAAATGAATCTATACAGTTTTAGATTACCAAAATTCCGTTTATGTCTATTTAATTACCATTTCTGTAATTACATAAAGATATAAGTGTGTCTTAAATATTCACTGTAATGCGGTGAAGTAGTTAAAGTCTGCACCGTAACACTAAACATAATTGCACCATTCAAAGTAAATGATATATTCGAAACATCCTTGTGAGTCTGTCATTTGACGATCTCGAAAATGAATAAATAGTTCAATATGAGCAAATATTAGTTTCAATATACATAACCGATTCACCTTACTGCTCATGAAGAGGAGCTCTTCTCGTCGTTCATTCTTCCAAGAAACAACCTGACCCCCATACAAGAGCACCTAAATGAAAATTAAATAAATAAAAATCATTATCCATTGGAGTACCTTTAAATCTAATCTAAGAAACGAAATAATAATAATGCTTCGGATATACTTGTTCTGCAATGGTGTCAATAACTGGTAAAGCTCTAGAATACCAGACAAGAAGTAAACTGAAAGTAAAGTCATGTAGTTTTCAATATTGTACTCAATCCTATGAGATACACATTGTCATTGTAAACCTTACATAGATCAAATGAATCATTCAATATATGCCAGTATTAAACACTATTTCATTACATTTTATAAAATCAAATATTCATCATTAAAGAAAGCAAGATTTACATGTTTACCATAATCCCGACTAGTTGAATATCATCAATTACAGTTTCAAGTCCTACAATTATTTCTTAGACAACCATATCACAATTCAAGATAACCATGATCATTGTTCGCCAAGCGTTTATTACCATTTGCTTCTTTTTCTTTTCTTTTAAAAAGGCAACTTATCCACGGACCTACATATCTAACACAATTTCTCACATTTCTCGAACGAGACTTGAATCCACAACCTCTTAGTTGATGAGTCATTCAAATACCGTTAAGCCAAAAGCCCTTTGATAACACTTGCTTCTAATAGAAAAAGTATCTAAAGATATGTATTCAATCTATATTTATAGAAAATAGTTCAATCAAAAACATAATAATCTACCAATAAACAGGGCTAAAAACTCTATAATCAAACATATATACATCATTCTGTAGCACGGCTATCTCCAAATTTTTAACGCCTCAGATTCATGTTACTAGTCATAGACGGAACCAGGGTGGGTCCCGTGATGTCTCGGACACCCATGGAATATTGCAGGATAGTGTTGATTTTTGTAAAGGCCGGACGGAGTGGTGGTGACTTCCACCCCGAACAAAAAACGCACGCGTGAGTTGCCCAAACAGGTGGGATAATCACTTTGGTGAGTTACACTCTGTGGGCCCGTAATTATTTTCTTTTAATTTTTTTATTAGTTTGTGAGTGTATAGGGTATTTAGTGGGGTATGACGTGGCGGTGAGTTTCTCACCACTAATAAGGTTGAAAGGTAGGTTGGGTGAGTGGAGATAGAAAGTTGAGATGACGCTAACATGGCGGTGGTGAGTTCCTTAACCACTCTATCTAGCCTAAGAAACCTTGATTTTTCCTAAATGCACCTGGTGCAAAAAATTTGCGTTCCTGGTTTGCATAATTTTTCGTAAGTGCAGCTGATCAAATTATGTCCTAGTGTTACTAGTAGTTTAACTGTTAAAAATAAAGTTTAAGGTATGTTTAGCGCGCAACATTTTGGAGCTGTTAGCATTTACAAATTAAGCTTTTTTTGGATTTTGTTTATTTAAACAACAAAAAAGAATTAGAACATAAACGCTACTGCTTTCTACTATTGCTTCACGGCACACCTAGTTTTACAAAACACATATTAGTACCTTTTATTTCGATCATTACGAATTCAGAATTAACGATCAGTAAATTCCTAGAACCATATAGATACAATCAAAATGTATAAAAATAAAATAAAAATCAACCACTGCATATAATGATATCAAATTGGCGCCAAAAAATATATAGTGTAATAAAAACAAAGAAAAACACATTATATATGGATGATGGAAAAAGACAAAAAGACGAACCTCAGCGGTTGATCCGGTAGGTTCACGCAAGATAACACGAGGTGATCGTTCTCCATCATTCATGATATTATTCATCGCCATTAATGAATGGTCCTTCACAAAAATGATGAGAATTGTTGTTGAATACAACAAAGGAATGAATGTGATGATGATCGGAAGGGTGACAAAAATTATGGAATTTGAAAATGGAGATGAGAAAAAGACGTATATATAGAATTCTTCATCAACAACGCGTACAAACTATTTCATCCATCCGTCCAATTAAATATACTTAGCTACTACTTTATTTAATATAACTATTCAAAATTGGAATAAGGTATTTGAGAATTTTATATTTTTCATCCATAAAAAAGTACAGAAATGTATAGGATTAATGAAACAGAAAAGTACACAAAGATTAAAGAATTATATATTTTTCATGGATTTTTTAAGAATTCAAAAAATTTTATACATTATAAAGCATTCTAAACATTTTTTTTATAAAAATATATTTCTAGTAACAACAAATACACCTATTTATTTTTATTGTTATTTTATTTTAATTTAACATACTTTTTAATATATTTTTATTAATGTCCAAAACCGTTGCATTGCACATGTAAATTCTAATATATCATTAAACAAAGATAACATACACATTTAAAACGATTACTAACGGGGCGTTTGTTTTTTTTTTAAACGGCGAGTTAGTAGTTAGTGATTTGAGCTTACAGTGACATTCAATTGGGCAGTATACAAGCATCGAATCTTTTCCTTAGGAGATAAACCCCACTCATGCTTCTTAATTCGGGCCCCTGAAGGTTCTTGGTGAGATTCGAACTCGAGACCTCTCCGAGAATACCTCCCCAAAGTTACCTTTGGTGGCCAACTGAGCTAGCTCAGCTGGTTAACGGGGCGTTTGGTTAATCTGAGGGGAATGGGAATGGGTAAGGGTAAGGGAATACAAAGGAATGCAATGAACATTCCTTAGTATTATTATTACCATTGTTGGTGCTTGTTTAATATAAGACATGGTGGTGATTGAAGATGGTGACAACAACTGTTAGGGTGATAGTCAGTGGTTGCGATGATGACGAGCGTCATGGTGGCGTTGGGAGGGTGGTGGTAGCGACACACAAGTTATTGAATACACATTTAAAAATATCCTTTTTAAATGGTGAAATGTATTAATTTCCAAAACGTAATACATATATACACAAGTATTTTGAGTCCGCGCTTCGCTGCGGGACGTTTTGCATTAGACCTTAGGTAACAATACATGATGACACAGAATGTTTATGCGTTACATCCATGGGTTGATAATGTGGAATATCTAAATAGTTTCTGTGTGTGTTTTTAGGCTCGGATAGAGCTACCTTAAAGAAAAAGAGGATACACTCGTCATAGATACAATCCAAACAGGATGCTTCGCCATGATAAGGGTGACCTCAACTTTAACCGGGCCCGATCAAACTCATCACAGCCCTACTTCCACATATAACCTATGCATGTGGTGTCTTATTTCATACTCCCGAATCGAACTCCAAATCTAAAAACACATAGTTACTATCTTCTTTCTTATTCGAACCATAGACATCAGCCTTGCTGCAAAAAAAATATCAATCTAAGGATCAGCAAAGAACGCCACCTATCAATATAAGCATCAATATAAGCATCAATATAAGCTTGAGAAAAGAAAATACTAAAGTTGCAAAGGCTTACCTGTTTTGAGGTTAAGGCTTGCATGAATGAGTACGAATCACTAGTCGGACACCAACACATAGTTATCATCGTCTCTGTTATTCCAAAAGCATAAAACAGATTTGAAAACGCACACATACCCACCATCTTCTCGACATGTACCAAATCTAACGCTTACATTTGCAACAGTTTAAGTATCAGGATAAAAACAGGATGCACTCGCCATGGCCACAACCGCAATTGGTTGCCATGCCAAAGTACGAATTATCTCAGTTTTTTAGAGGCTTTTAGACTCATCATAGTCTTCCACAATGTTTTTTTGCAACTCTCATAAAATAGAGACGGAAAACTGATACCATATTGTATCTTTTTCAAAATGCATATACCAAATTCATGTGTCAATACACAAATAATGTACAATAAGGAGCATGGCGGCAACCCTAGAAGGTCGCCCAACCAATATACAGCCTACCCTATTCACAAAGGACAGTTGTAGTGTTCTAAGTATCAAGATGCTCAGATATGCCAATAATAAAAAACATCATTTGCAGTTGTTTAAGTGTTAGGTCAGTATTTACTGACGATGAAACAACTCTACGATTAGAATATAAAATCCCCAAAGTGTTTTATGTTCAGCAAGAAGGTGACTCTGCTGAAGCATGACCAGAGGAACAAAGATTCCTACTAAAGAATGTTTTGCTGAAGGATGTTCAGCTTTCCTCTTCCAGAGAACTTAGAAGACAAAAGAGTCTTTACTTTAGTAACCAGGCGGTCTAGTTGTTGAAGAACAAGTCCTGAAGAAGAGCTTTCAGTTTAGTTTGACTTGACAATACCAAACTGAATGATGTCGATATCCTCTAGGATGCTGAAGATACTTCAGTATTCTAAAGGTTTACATTGGACGGGAAAAGATTTGCTTTAAAGTCAAAGTCTGAGAAGGTTGCTTGTAAAGTTAACTATAAGTACAACCTTTAAATTTTCCTAGATTAGTATAATTGTACCTTGTACTGTTTATCCATCATGCGCATTCAACCACCTACTGGATAAACACTTGCATGGTAACATGTAATATGTAAACCCTAATATGTATTTCCTATAAAGGGATGCAGCTAGGAGAGAATCGGCTAACTCTTGTACTCGAAAGATTGAAATCTTCTAAGGGCCCTTTCTCTCCTAACATCAACCAAACCATAAGGCGAAAAGCTTATGAACGTATTGGTTGAGACTTAAACTTTGAACTTAGGTTTGTTGTTTAAGTAGAGGAGATCATCCCCCATTGTCATTCAACCAGTTTGCTATTCCGCAAGCAAAGTGGGTTATAGATTCTTTATTGAGTTTTAATAAAAATGTCTATACGTCGAAAAGTAATTGGTATTGTTGTTTTATTGCTTTAAAGTTTCTTATTGATTTGATAAAACAACACACTTGATTCCAATAAGCAAGATACTACTTAAGGTTGATAATTAGTATCGTGTTATAAGGGACCAATAAGTGGTATCAGAGCAGTCTGATTTATAAAACCCTCTTATTTTTATAAAACTGCTCATCAAAGTTTTTAAAATCAAGATCCAATATGGTTCAAGTAATACCACAAACCCTAGAATATAGGAGTGACGCACTCAATGCTGCTACTATTCTAGAAGTGGCAAAATTTCATAAATTGGAAGAAAAGATTTATTGTCCACATGGTTGGAATCGAACCTCAATTCCCTAGAATCATTGAGAACGGTCCTTTTGTTCCCATGGTTGGGGACAATGTAAAACCTAAAGCACAATGGACTGCTGATGAGAGAAAAGTTGCTAACCTTGATCAGCGACTCAAAATTCCATCATTTTCGTGCTTTAATATGACCAAATAAATTCTGTTGTGAATTGCAAGACAACTAAATCTACCTGGGATGACTTGATATTGTATCATGATGGGCCCTTTTATGTGAAAGAAACAAGAGTAATGGATTTAAAGCTATCCTATAACACCTTTAAATACAAAGAAGGAAAGACTCTTGCTCAAACTTTCACTAGATATAAGGCTCTGATGAATGAGTTAGTAAATGATGGTGTTGAAATTTCAAAGTTAGAAATCAATACGGTTTTCGTAAATGTTTTGCCAAAAAAGTTGCTCTGTTTCTACCAAAGCTTGAGGAATGCTAATCACATTATAGATTGTGACCTAGCCTCTCTATTTGAGAAACTTAAATATGAAGAAAACCTTGTTGATAGGATCTATGAAGGCACCAGCAAGAGTAAAGCATTAACAATAGTTACACCCTTGTCAACAGCCTTTTTTAGTGAAGTTGTCATTCAAGATTACCAAGATAGTCATGATGATGAAGAAGACACCAGATCTAGTGAGGAGTATCTGAAAGACCTTGAAGAGGAATTTCATGAGAGATCTCTTCTAGCCAAGTCTAGAAGGTTCTTTAAGAAGGGAGGAAAGTTCTCCAGCAACATAAAGGCCACAGTTGACACTGTGTGCTTAAAATATGGTAAGCCTGGTCACTTTACCAAGGATTGTTACTCTAAAATATCCATTCCTTCTTATCCCTCACCAGCTCAGTCTCGCCCATATGTTCCATCACCATTTCAAAAAAATTAAATTGCTCCATCCTCATTCAGTCACACAGAGCTAAACTTAGGCCAGCTAAAGACTTTGAGGCCAAGTATAGAAAGATCAAGGCAAGACGGGCTCTCTTGAGCACTGAAGGTTCATCCTCAAAATCCACCAAAAATGAAAAAAACAAGGGGCTAATTGCTGAAGCTTATGAATGGGATGAAGATGAAGTTTCTTCAGATGGTGATGAAATGGTGAATGTAAAAGTGCTAATGGCACTAGCTGACGATGAAGGCACAAATGAAAATGTTGTGGCCAAAGAAGGTGCTCGTAATGGTGAATAGGTCAATATCACAATAAAAAAGGTACAAACTCTTCTTGATCTAGAAAATAAAGATGATATTAAATTTGTCTTTGACTACCTGTGTATTGATCTAAAATTTTGTAGAAGAACAAAAAAACTAATCTTCTTGAAAAATATAATAAGATCGTTCTTGAGCAAAAAGATTTTTAAGTTAATTGAGTTAAATGAAGCTAAACTTGATTTAGTTACTTTTCAGCAATTAAACACTGAGATCATTGATGAAAACAAATCCTTAAGAGTTGAACTAAAAGAACCTAAATATATTGTTAAATCCTGGCTTAGAAACTCTGATAGGGTTAATCAGTGTATTAATGAACAAATTCCTGCTTAAAAGAAGAAAATGCTTGGTGCTGAAGGACTCTCTAGCACCAAATCTTGTAATATTGTCTTTGTCAAAGCCTCAAATGAGGTTGGTAGCTTTATCCCTGACATTAAAAGGTCGGGTGAAGAGAATCTACCAAATCAAGACATTGGACGTATCCTTCTTCCTGATTTTCAGGAAAGTGTTGATTCTTCAGCACCTATTGAGTCTTCAGTTATTGAAGATGACTCAGATGATGACATAGAGTTTTCAGTAAGCACACTTCCTCCTCTAGAGAAACTAGCTCGTGCTGAACCCTCTAGTGGATCAAAATCAATCCAGCCTATCATCAAGTCACATACAACCTACAAAGGTGGTTCTCCCAAACATGTCATAATTGACACATCAAAAAACTCTTCAGCTCATGCTGAGAGTTCACATAAGGGAACTACCTCTTCAGTTTCATCAAATAAACTAAAAAATGCTAGATCCGAGGAAGATGAACGAATGTCTCTTGTCATGCAAGAGATTAGTGATCTTAAATTACAACTGAGGCAACATAAAACACCAACTCGATTCAGAGATGAACCATCTAACTCTTCACATTATAGATACAAAACACAATTAAAAAAGGCTTGTGATTTATGTGGTCTGAACAACCATCTTACTGAAACTTGCCTTAAAGTAATCTTTTGTATAAAATATGAGAGAAGTGACCATCGCACTTGTGAACATACTGAATGTATGCTTGCAAAAACTAGTGATGATGCTCATGACAATGGATCATCTCATTCCAAGCGAAACATGCCCTTCCCACCATGTGTTTATTGTGGTATGAAAAATCATCGCTCAGATGATTGTCATTATTACCTTGTTTGTAACATTTATGGAAGTTATGACCATGACACTCATGGACATAATCGAGTTATCTCCCATAAGAGAGGTATTAAACCAAGGAACCTAAACTCTATTACAAAATGTTGTGAAACATGTGGAAGCAATGTCCACCCTGCATCTGATCACAATCATATAGAGTGGTTCAGAAAAGGTGAAGCCCTTCAGGCTAAAAAGGCAAATGCTGAACAAACCTCTTCTTCTTCTGAGCCTTCCTATTCATCATCCTCATCAAGAACGCCCATTATATCTAGAACACCTTCTAGATCTAAGACACCCACCCATCAAAGGTGGGTTTCTAAACAAAACTGATCATTTCCTTAAACTTGTGCAGAGTGACCTCAGGAAACCTGTTTGGTACCTGGACAGTGGCTGCTCAAGGTATATGACTGGCACTAAAAGTTATCTGCACAAGTATAGGGGGGGCAGGTCCTAAAGTAGTTTTTGGTGATAACTCATCAGTTTCTACTGAAGGATTTGGATCAGTGAAATGCAATGGTATAGTCTTTACAAGGGTGGCCTATATAAATGGATTGAAGCATAACCTCATCAGCATCAGTCAGCTTTGTGATGCAAAATACTCAGTTATGTTTGATGACAAAAAGGTACAATCTTCAGTTCCAATCATGAATTATGATGATTGCTCCCAGCGTTAAATATGTTTATATCATGGACATGTGCTCTACTCAGGAGACATGCGTCTTTGTTAGAGCTTTAGATATCACCAACTGGCTTTGGCATAAGAGGCTTTCACATCTTAACTTCAAAACAATCACTCTGCTGGCAAAACAAAATCTTGTTATTGGTATCCTTTCACTTGCTACTCAAAGGACAAACCATGCTCAACATGTGAAAAGGGAAGCCCCGGTTAGTTTCAAAACAAAGCAAACTTTCTTAACCAAAGAAAGTCTTCATCTCCTTCACATGGACTTATTTGGCCCAGTTTCACCAAGGTCCATTGCTATGAAAAGTAGACACTTGTCATTGTTGATGAGTACTCCAGGTACACCTGGATATATTTTCTGACAAATAAAAGTCATGAACTAGATACCATTATGTCTTTTATCAAAAGAGTTGAAAATCAAAATGACACTCATGTCAAACAACTTATAAATGACAATGGTACTGAATTCATAAATCAAACACTGATCAAGTTCTGTGATGACAAAGGAATTTCACAAAATTTCTCATCTCCTTACACACCTGAACAAAATGGTGTGGCTGAAAGAAGGAACAGAACTCTGATTGATGCAACAAGAACAATGCTCGCACTCTCTCTAAACACTTGTGGACTAATGTTGTAGCCACTGCTTGTTACACTCAAAATAGATCTATAATTGTGAAAATACACATGAAGACTCCCTATGAAGTCTTTAGGGGGAGAATTCCAAACATCACATTCCAACATGTGTTTAGGTGTCCAGTATTCATTCACAATCACAAGGATCACCTTGAGAAATTTGATGAAAAATATGATGATGGTTACTTTCTTGGTTACTAAATGGTATCCAAGGCATACAAAATCTTTAGCACAAGAATATAATGTATTGAAGAAACCTTTCACATCACATTCAATGAAAGTTCTAAAGCTATCAATTTTACAAATCCATCAGTGATTGAACTTCATATTCACGAATCTTGTTAATGCAAAGCAATGCCTAAAAACATTATTAGTGTTAACTAGTCTTTCTTAGTTTTGATCACGACAAATTAAAAAGACATTTATCGTAAAATACAACCATAAGACGAATTATATGACAAACACTATCACCATGGTAATAATCGTTTAAGTATTGCACTAACATATCTTAATCATGATTAGTGATCATAAAAGTGATTAATCCTAAACTTACATTTTGTCAAATGTGACAAAAGATTTATTAATAAACTTTCTTTTAAGAAAATTTTTTATTAAAATGGTAAATGTAAATGTGAATATGGCATATTCCAAATACCATAGGAATATCCTTTGAAGATAAAAACTTACATCAGATATTACTTCCCCACTAAAAGACAAAAAGGAGCGGAGTTTATGAGCACGGTTCCTTAAAGGCCTATGCGGATCCTTAGTGATAAGGAACCGCAGGCACAATTAAGGCATCGCGCTTAGAGAGCCGTTGGCCTTTGTCTCCTAAAAATAGTGGATCAAATCTGCATTTTCACAACCCTTTTTGGACACTCTTTCTGCTGTCCTTTTCTCTAATTCCTAATCATTTGTAATGATCACTTAATGTGTAAGTATGTTTACTTATGATTATCTCCTTGATCTCCTTTTTTACCTTGTCCAAAGAGAAGATCACTCACACACTTGTGATGTGATTAAAGATAAAGCCTTGATGAAGATCCTCTCCTAAAGATCTAGTCATGTTCATCATTTATTTTATTTGAGTCTTGTGTAGATCCAGTGTAATTGTGAATACATGGATCTGATCTTGTGTAAATCTATTGTATATGTGTATACTTGGATTTGTGCTGTGTAGATTCATGTTACATGTGTATACTTGGATATGTGTTTTATTGAGTTGTAATGGGTATGAGTTGTGAGTTCTCACTAAACTATAAAGTGATGTAGTTGTGTCTTGTGAAGTTCTCACTTAGCTTCAAAGTAAAGAGTTGTGAGTTCTCACTAAACTATAAAGTGATGTGGTTGTGTCTTGTGAGTTCTCACTAAACTATAAAGTGATGTGGTTGTGTCTTGTGAGTTCTCACTAAACTTTAAAGTGATGTAGTTGTGTCTAGTAAAGTTCTCACTTAGCTTCAAAGTGAAGAGTTGTGAAGATTGGTTCTACCTTTCGATTAGAACTCGACATCTAGCCTTGTGTCGTTAAATAGTGAAGTAGGCAACGTTGTGTAGATTGGTTTACCTTTCGATTAGAACTCGACATCTAGCCTTGTGTCGTTAAATGGTGAAGTAGGCAACGTTGTGAAGATTAGTTCTATCTTTCGATTAGAACTCAACATCTAGCCTTGTGTCGTTAAATGGTGAAGTGGGCGACGTTGTTTAGATTAGTCCTAGCTAAGATTAGGTCTCGACATTTAGCTTAGTGTCGAAAAATAATGTAAGCGACGTTGTAAGGTTTTCTCTACCAAGAAGGGAGCTTGTGCATATAGTGGAAATCTCGAGTAAGGTTTACTCTATGAGTGGAGTAGTAGCGGAGATATAGATTCATTGCCAAACCACTATAAATCTTGGAGTCTTCCCATTAGGTCGTTTCTTTCCTTACTCTTTACTTATTCTTACTATCATATCATTCACATCTATTACTTGTCATTGTTAATGCATTAGAATTGAACCTAATCATTATGGAACTAGCTTTCAAGTAAAAGGTAGTATTGAGACAAACCTAATTGAAAGGAATTTTTAATTAGGACATAAACCGAAGAGAAACTATTCAACCCCCCTTCTAGTTTCTGCAGTTGGTATCAGAGTGATGGTCACTCAAGGTCTTTGAAGTATATTGTACTTTAAAACTTAGATCGATCCATTTCTCCTCAAATTAGAAGGTTTCGTTGTACTAAAGTTTCTCTTTGGTCAAAACTATTTTTTCATTGAAAATAGGCCTTTTAGTTAGTAATATTGCATCTCATCTAGATTAGTAGTACTTATTCATTTTAGTATTACCCTTGAAATGTATCTACTAGTTTGCATCTTGCTTTGTGTAGGTACTCATGAAGATTAATCACTTAAGTGATTGTGGATTGAGTTGCTTACACTTGTAGAAGACTCGTCTTCTTTAATTCCCAACATTATTGAATGATGATGTCAAGATGGATGAGAGTGATACTAGTCCTTGAAGACTTAGTAGTCACTTTAGTCAAGATTAGGCTTTGCATTAGCTCCTTGAAGTCTTGGAGTGTTCTTTGCTGCTAAGGTACGTTCTCGTCCTTCCACACGCCCTATTGATCATTCTTTTGATCATTACTTGGCTATATTGTTGTTCTTGGCATCCTTGTCTGGATATTTGTTTGTGGTTTTTGATTCTATTCTCATATCCTCTTAAACCTTCATTGCTTGGATACTTGGCTCACTTCGGAGATGTAGAGTGAGTTAGTAGTAGCTTAAAGTATCAAGCATGATATCCATTGTTTGCACCCATACGATTAGTAGGCCCTATATCATGTGTAATGTGTGCAATTGAGCTCATCTCTAGGATGATTGTTTAATCCCTTGAGATACCCAACTATTCCATAAGTTGTAGTTAGGATATTACACATTTGGAATTGAAATATTCCAAGGATGTTCTTATTGTAATCCCTAGCAATGATAATTGTCCGATCATGTGGGGAGAGAAAGTGAATCTACATTTTGCTCATTGTTTTAAATAGCATTAATACCACTATTAAAAATGATCTTAATCTATTTTGTACAAAATTGCTTGATATAGTTCATTACCAAAGCCGTTTAAGCTTTGCCGGAAAGGCACGTCTTAAACCACTATAAATGGCACAAGCTCTTCGTTTCCGCTACTGATGTTTATCACTTGGTTCTTGAGCATTGACCTTGGTCTTGATTCACTCCCCTTGGGTTCTCTCTATTTTGCTCCTTTTCTACGAGTAGTCGTTTCTCCGTTTCGATCTCTTTCCGTCTCGATTCCACTCGTAATCCTTCACTTAGGCATTATCACCTAGTATTGAAGTGGTCTAATGATTTCTAAATGGCTTAAAATATATTTTAAGTATTTTAGAAAAACTTGGTTTTGAAAATTTTTCGTGTGTTTCTTTGTTAAAATCATTCCACTGTCGGCGGATCCATAATTGTCACGGTGCTAACCACGGTTCCTTATCGATAAGGCACCGTGGCCCCACCAGGTGACTAAAGTAATAAGTTTTTAATTAAAAACACTATTTCAAACAAACCCTCCCTTTCTTCTCCATAGAAGGCAACGGGTTTCATCATTTCCACCATTTTTGAATCTTCAAAAGCTCCAATTTACTCAAGATTAATTGATCCCAAGTTGTGGGTTTCACTCATCCCTCTTCCAACATCAATTAATTGTAAGTGCATTTATCAATTTATTCTATTTTGTTCTAGGGTTCTTATTTTCATAATTGAGGATTTTTAAAATTAATATTG
This sequence comes from Glebionis coronaria, assembly GCA_025667525.1. NCBI lineage: Eukaryota > Viridiplantae > Streptophyta > Magnoliopsida > Asterales > Asteraceae > Glebionis > Glebionis coronaria. The sequence continues at coordinate 336,441,467 of CM046880.1, read as the reverse complement.
AATTAGAATGTTGCTAGGAATGTGGGTTGACATAGTTATATTACTATGATTTCTTAGGTTCGAATTCATTGAGATTTCACTAAAACCCACTCATAGAACAATCCGAATTTTGACTAAATATTTTTGGTTAAATGATGGAATTGATATGAACCCATGAACAAAAGTGGTAATTGCATTGTTAATGCTTACCTAAAAATATTTTTCAAAAACCTTTGCTCGAATTCATGATTGATTTTGATATGCTCATATGTACTAGTCAATGATGAATTGAGTTCATTGTGAACATGAGCATGACAAGTATTAACCCTTTGTTTATCAAGAAATTGACGAAACACACTCTCATGAATTTGATATTTAAGTCGTTATGTAACATAAGAGTAATTGGAACAATATTTGCTTTATGTTTATGTACTTGATCATGCATTTGGAAACTCATAAAGATCATGAGAAAACTAGAGAATACATGCCTAATCTTTCTTCTTCGTGTCGATCTTGTTCCCTTCAAAATACTTTTCGATTTCTAAAGTCTCCTAGTTTTCATGAAGGACGTATTGTTCCTTCTAACTTTCTTGGACTTGACTTCATTCGATTCATGTTCAAATCCATTGGCTTTGATTGCTTGCTTGATACTGATGAGCCAATCTTTCCTTCCTTTCTTTTGGAATTCTTTAGCTCATACACATTAATGTGCATCAATAATGGTTTATCAATAAGATTTTCTATCAAGGGAAAAATCTTTGTATATACTCTTGAAGAATTTGGTGAAATTCTCAATGTTCCATACAAATGTCAATGTAGGTTCACCGATACTTGGAGTATAAACTCTTTGGAATCGGACCCTATTGATGTGCATTATGTAACCGAGCTACCCTCGGCTTCGGCCATTTCTTATGCCATTGCTAAACCTCGTGAACATCCTATTCTTGGTAAACTTGAAGGAGAAGTTCGTGCTCTCACTCCTTGGGAACTACTCACTAGCGATCTTAATGATTTTATGATCCATTGGGCCTAAATCATTAGGGAAAATGAAATATGCCTTGGTGGTGATCGCAACCATGTGCCTACTTGACTTGCACATATGTTATATTGTGTTGCAACTTCCACTTCATACAACCTTGCATTTTTCATGGCTAGAAGAATAAAATTTGTTCTCGTCGGGTCTCACTCCAGTCTTCCTTTTGCTATGATTCTCTCTCGCCTTCTTAGAAAAACTCTCCTTGACTTTCCACCTTTAAATGCTTCATCATTTTACTTTGTGGATCGAGTTATGCTTCCCATCGAAGGAAACCTCTCACTTGAACCCAAGCTTGATTCAAATGAAGATGGAAATGTCCTTCAAAATAATTCTCTCAACTCTAGCAACAATTTATCTTCTACCATCTCTCAATTGTCTTCTCTAGAAATTGATTCCGACTATGAATTCTATCTCAAGCATCGTCTTCTAGGAGATATAAGGAGTGGGTCAAGACAATGGAGAAATGTTAGTGAATGAAAGTGTGTTTAAGAATTGTCATGGTTGTTACCACGTGTAGTTCTTGGACTTATTTATATCTCTTATTCTTAGGATTCTATGTTCTCTAACTAATACTTTGTGTTTGGATTGCTAGTTATTTTAATCCTTATTCATTCATGCTATCGATCTTTCGATATGCATGACTTTGTGCTTTTATGTGTTAGTTTTATAGATTTTGGTTAATAGTATACTTTGGCTTGATAAATCTTTGTAAAAATCTGGACTTTTGAAATTTACTAGAAGATCCTTTTTATGAGACCACGGTCCACGGATCCTTAAAGACTGACGGTTCTTTAGTGATAAAGAACCGCAGTCCTATTTAATGATCCGCAGGCTCTGGTCTCAACAGAATCTTTGCTTTACATTGTTTTCCCTAAATCTTTGTAAACCTCCCTTGATTAATCTTCTTCTCCATCCTTCAAACCTTCTTCTAAACCTTGACACACAACCATGGTATCCTCAAGATCATCAAATTCTTCCAAACAATCCTCATCCAAAAGAAACCTTAAGATAAAATTCAAATTTCCTAAACTTGGTTCTCCATCTTCTCACAAACCCAAGAGTGAAATTTCTCCTATTATCATCTCTTCATCACCCTCACCACCTCTTGCTCCATTCAAGACATGCTCAACTCATGGTACTAACCACTCGCATGGTTCAACTTCATCTTCATTCCATTCTAGGATGAATGAGTTGTTCTCACCTTTCACCCCCACCAAATCCACCCATATCACCTTTGAACACCATGCCTCCTCCTCCTCCTCCTCTAACAAACACTCCAATTTTGGGTGTTCCTTATCCCGCTTCTTGGGTGATCCACACTTGTTTGACTTTTTCATGTACAATGGAACCAATTGTACTTGTTGCTTAAATAACTTCCACCTCATTGATATCCTTAGGTTGGAGATGATTGGGGCTCACATCAAGTTACAAGGCTTCTTGTTGAACTTATTTGCTAATCATCTACCTCCTAGGGGATGAATGACGATTTTCTAAAAATAAATGTTTTCAAAAGAAAATCAAGCCAATGAAGACTATCTACAAAAACTAGTTTAGCTAACTTTGTAATAGTTAGTTTGTATTTCATTTCTTGTATTTCCTCTCCTTCATGAGTTTTCATGAAGATGTGTTATGGATTTAGTATTTATGTGTTTTAATCTATGTGCTCACACTAATTAACTTCAATTTTATTTAAAATTGAACCTAAATCCATCACAACCTTTAAAACTTGACTAAAATTGGATCAAAATATTATCTAAATATTTTGTCACCCTTTGTCAAGAAACTCTTTATGAGTGTGTTGCCTTTTGTGCAACCAAAGCATAATCTAGTGCTAAAAATGGTAAAAATCCAAGATTTGCAATTTTTTGAAAATGTCTTAGTTTTTCTCAAAACCTTGTAAAATTGCATTTTCATGTCCACTGTATGTGGATCCCCAAAGACCGCACGATCCCTTATATATAAGGAACCGCAGGTTCCTTTAAGGAACCACGGACAACATGCCATATTTTGGCTCGTTTTTGGTCTTTCTACTTTGACCATAGTCTTTTTTCAAGATTCCTTGTATACCAACTTTGGCTAAACATTCCTTGAAAACTTTTGTTTTCATTTCAAATCTTTGAATTGTCTATTTTTTTTAAATTCTCTTCTTTTGGGAGTTGTTCTTCTTATCCCCCATACTGTCTAACTCTTCTAATCTTAAGCTTGACATCTCTTTGTCACAATCTTCTAAACCTAAATCTTCTTCCTCTAAGCTTTCCAAGAAACCGAAAATCTCGGTCCGACCTATTTGGTTCAAGAAGAACAAGGATCATCATGATTCCTCTTCTTCCAAACCTTGCAAGACTTCTTTCTCTCCCATTGCGTATTAGAATGAGACTTTTTCAATTGATCCAACTACAGAAGAAAGAGAATTTCTTCCACCACCACCTAAACCTTACAACATACCTTCTCTAAATGGCCTATCTTCTTTCCCAAATCTCACTAGGCATTGTGAAAACATCTTTTTATCCATTTTCTCCCTCTCCACCACCACCTTCTCATCTTGATGGTCCTCCCCCATCCAACGACTTTGTTTTGCATCATGGAAGCTCGTGTGCTTGTTGTCGATTTCAACAAATTGAACTTGCTCATGTGTATGACAAGCTAAATTTTCTTGAATTTCTTCTCACTCGACCTCCTCTCAAAGTATTTGTTCCCGTGAACAAATCTTCGAATGATGCCTCGTCGTCTTATTTTTCCAATTAAAGCACATTTTGAGTTTTAGTTGTTTGAGTCAACTTAAGCAATCTTGGAGGATTTCCACTACTAGACTAGTTTATGCTTTTGTTGTTTATTTTCCTTATGTCTTGTGTTAAATATTCATATTGTGTGTATGAATATTTACCTTTTTTGTTCTTTCATATTTGTGTAATATGAATGTTATGTGTGTTACTCCTTTTCCCATCAATTCGTTTTCACACATTGGTCAGATTAGATCATGATTAAAGCTTACAATTGCTTTTGGGTGATTCCACCAATTCTAAGTTTCTAACCCTTTGACATACGATCACTTCAATTGGTTTGGATGTTTCTTTTCCACCACTATTCCACCAATTGAACTTTGATTTTGTCAAAACACCCTCCTTGGAAATTCTTAGCAAATACTTACTTATAATTTGAGATTTCTTTTCTTTATCCCTCTCAAGTTACTTAGTGGGTAGTGACTATATATACATTGGAGTTTCTTTTCTCTCTACTAACCTTTGTATAGCATGTCACTTTAGCTCATTCTCCTGGTGCCCCAAGCAAGGGGAAGTAAACACCAAAGGGGAGCTTCTTGCAAAGTCTGATTCTTTTCTTCCTCAAAGACTTTTGCATCCTTTTTGCTTTGACAAATGGGGAGAAATGATAGTGATAATCTCGTTAATAAATTCGAAATATTTTGGATTTTACATAAATGAGTTTATAGTTTGTTGTAATAAAAAAGGTGGAGATTGTTAATGCCAAGCAATACCTAAAAACATTATTAGTGTTAACTAATCTTTCTTAGTTTTGATCACGACAAATTAAAAAGACATTTATCGTCAAATACAACCATAAGACAAATTATTTAACAAACACTATCACCAAGGTAATAATCATTTAAGTATTGCACTAACATATCTTAATCATGATTTGTAACACCCCATTTAATAGGATAGAGTGCTACAATACATTATGGCGTATCATCAAAGCATGCAAGGTAAATGTCTAAACATTCATGACCATAAATAGAAATGCCGGAATCAAACATCGGTAGTCTAGTAACTCACAAAAAAGCAATATAAGTACTGTAAATGGAAAGGACTAAACAATGTCCAAAAGAAGTAGAGTATGATAAAGTAAGAATAAATGCATAAGGTAAAAGAGACCGGATAGCTTCCAATCCGAATGCACATACTCTGGAGTTCCTACTTGCGTCCTTGGGTACCTGCCGTATGGGAACATGGAAAAATAGACGGCTGAGCATAACGCTCAGTGCACGGATATCCAATAAAGCATGGAAAAACAAAGAGTATAGAAGCATATAAAGAGTACTAAGCATGAATGGCAGCGAAAATGAATAAGTCCTGGAAAACCTAATTGTCTATCATGTTAACTGGTTTTAGTTCTGAAAACATAGCTTATGTTACTTATGAAAATATGTATTAGTTTATGTACCATAATAGCCAATATAGGTCATGAGGTCAACAACGTGCATGAATACTTGGAGGGGAGACCTCATCATGCAATTAGAGGGGTTGTCTCTAATTAACTGGTAAGTGGGTAGGAGAGATCAGCTCTTTGTGAAGTATGCAAGGAGCACACCACATTCACCATGAAATCCTGACTGAAACATGTAACTAGGATGCACCCATACGCCCTACATGATAATATAATAATATAATGGCCAAATAGCTGAAAAGGGACGCCACGAGCTATCACTCCGCCGTGGTGAAGTCATAACACTAGTGCCTCTAGTGTTATGGTTATGGTACCTCGATAACTAGGTGAAATTGGTCATGCATGTATATGGCTAAGGTAACTAATAAACATAAGCATTTAATCTGTAACTACTGGGGAAAACAGTTGGCTGCATACGGGAAATCCTAATGAAGGAAGAGATTGTCCTTACTGAAGGACGAGAGATCCGTACCTTATGTCCAGTAGAAGCTAACAGAAACGATGAAGACTAATCCGCCTTGACGGATAACACTACATACGAAATATGGACGTGTATGAGTTGTCTGAATTACATGTGTTTTACTAGTTCAATGTGTTATTTGCTTGCTATACGTATTCTGTCATGTTTTACTGTTTACTGTGTTAACTGCAGTCATTCTGATGTTCTGTTTTGTATTATTCATGTATTAGTGTATTATAATACTTGTATTGTAATACTAAGTAACTTTCTAAAAATAGCAGGTTTCCATAAATAGTAAGTTTCTAAAAACAGTAAGTTTCTAAAAACAGTAAGTTTCCATAATTAGAATTAAGCTGAATTATAAATAATAAGTAAAGTTAAATTAGTACAATACAAGTCATGGTTATAGCTTAATAATTAAATAACTAGTTAATTTAATTAAACTATACGTTATATGATTTTAATTCAAAATACATGTTTAATTAAAAAGACTAATTATAAATACCTTAGGTTATACATGAATTAATTTAATAAATTAATTAACCTAAAGTTTAATATAACATGACTTATAAAAATAGTTTTTACAAAAACCCGAATCCCGAGCCCGTGTTTTAATTAAGCCGAACCAAATAAGCTATAAACAAGTCCCACCGAGACCTTGGAGGGGTCTCAGTTGACACTACTCAAATCAACTAAACATGTAAACATACCCCGACTTGAAGTCGGGGTCCCTTTGGTCTCAGGTCCGAATCAACAAAAACTGACCGAGCCCCTTGGGGGTCTCGGTGGTGCCTCGGCTCCACACAAACCGAAAACAAACACACCTCGACCTTCGGTCGGGGTTTCTTGCCTGCGTCCGAGCCACAACCAACCAAGCCGAGCCCCTTGGGGTCTCGGTGGTGGTGAATAAAACAAGCCGAGCACCCCTCTTGCGGTCTCGGTGTCTCGGCCGGTCCAAACCACAAACCAAACGCACCCTTGACAAAATTAATTAATCCTAGGTTATTCCTTTTACATGTTCATGTGATTAATTAATTTTAAACATGAATCATAAGAAAAATAAAATGGAAAGAAAAGGTTTTTGAATATACCAATGCTTGAACAATTAAACAAACATAAAAATTGTCCGGGTTTTCCCTTGTTCTTGATGGTGGCCGGCGGCTATGGTGAAACAAGGAGGAAGAGGACAAAATTTTCTGTATACCTAAAATATGAGAAAAATAATTCTCCTGATGTTTTTATTAAATTTGATTTTGGGCCAAAAGGCCCACTTGGCCTCCCTTCTCTTGTCTAGCCGTGGCATAGGGGCCCACATGGGGTAAACCCGTAGTTTTTCGTTTGTTAAATAATTTACGTGCGTGTTCGTGATTTATTATTTGTGATTTTGGTATTCGTGATCGTGTCACATTTATAATATTCATGATTGTTCGTTATTTATTGTCATGACACGTGTATTAATATTATAAATGGAAAGTTTAAATTTTTCCGTGTTTTCGTATGTCACTGTTCACGTGTATTGTTCATAGGTTTTTAATGCGGGTTTTACAATTCTTCCACTCTAGAAGAACAATTCTTCCTCGAATTGGAGAAACGTAAACTGAAAGAAAACATACCTGAATTAGAACTGGAAATGAGGGTAAGAAGTCCGTATAGACTCCTCCGTCTCCCAAGTGGCTTCCCGCTCAGGATGATCCCTCCAGAGGATTTGACGAAAGGGATCGTCTTCCTCCGCATGACACGATCTTGTCGCTCAAGAACTCTCTCGGGTTCTTCGACATATGAAAGATCCTCTCGAATCTGATCAAGGGGATACTGGACAACATGAACTGGATGATAGTTGTATCCTTTGAGTAAGGACACATAGAACACGTTGTGAATGTGTGATAGCTGAGGCGGTAACGCTAAACGGTATGACACTTCACCAACGCGTTCTATGATGTCGAACGGTCCGATGAAGCGAGGATTGAGCTTCCCTCTGATTCCAAAACGTCTAATCCTCGTGAAGGTGATACCTTGAGGAAAATGTGATCACCCACGTTGAAAGACACATCTCTACGACGTTTATCAGCATAGCTCTTCTAACGAGCACGAGCTTCCTAAAGTTTTGCCTTGGCGATAGCGACCTTCTCATTGGTCACTTCAATCATCTCTGGACCTTCAATCAGTCGTTCGCCAACATGATCCCAGCAGATTGGGGGTCGACACTTTCTACTATACAACATCTCAAAGGGAGCACACTTTATGCTAGCATGCCGGTTGTTGTATGCGAATTCTACTAGGAATATATAATCATCCCAGCTTCCTGACCATTCTAGAGCACACGAGCGTAGCATGTCCTCCAATGTCTGAATGGTACGTTCTGACTGTCCGTCGGTCTGAGGATGAGTTGCAGTGCTGAGCTTAAGTCTGGTGCATTAAGCTTTTTGTAGACTCTGCCAGAAACGTGATGTGAAACGGGGATCTCTGTCAGAGATGATTTCTGATGGAGTACCATGCAGTCTCATGATCTCCCTCTGGAATGTGTCTACTAATTTGCTGACCGGATGCTCCTTGCGAATAGGCGGAAAACGAGCAGATTTAGTCAACCTATCCACAATGACCCAGATAGCGTCATTCTTCTTCTGAGTAACCGAATGACAAGTAACAAAATCCATGGAGATTTTGTCCCATGCTGGAATATCTAATGGTTGTAGTAAACCACTAGCTCGCTGATGTTCGATCTTCACCTGCTGGCAGATCATACATTTAGAAATGAAGGTGGTAACATCTTGCTTCATACCACTCCACCAAAAGTGTTGCTTAATGTTGTGTTACATCTTGGTAGAACCATGATGTATGTTAAATGGAGAACTGTGAGCTTCAGTCAACACAGCTTCCCTGAGAGTAGAGTCATCAGGAACCACTAGTCTAGTGCCCTGCCATAAGATACCGTCGTCATCAACACGAAACGCTGTCTGCTAATTAAGGTTTTGAATGATAGCCCAAATCTCACCATCGTCCTTCTGAGCTTCCTTGATCCTAGAATGTAAGTATGGTTCCACTCTAAGATTAGCCCAGTAACCGTGTTGTCCTCGTACACAGAACTCAATATCAGTCATCTCTATGCCACGAATGATCTCCTTTGCAATCCAAATGCCAGCAATCATACCCGACCTTCTGCTTAGAGCATCTGCCACCACATTCGCCTTACCCGGATGGTACTAAATGTTGGTGTCGTAGTCCTTCAATAGCTCTCACCATCTCCTCTGTCTCATGTTCAGTTCCTTCTGGGTGAAGATGTACTTGAGACTCTTGTGGTCGGTGAATATGTCACATGATTCACCATACAAATAATGTCTCGAGATATTCAATGTGAAAACAACTGCTGCAAGCTCTAAATCGTGAGTAAGATAGTTTTCCTCATAAGGTTTCAGCTGTCGTGATGCGTATGCATTAACCTTCCCATGTTGCATGAGAACACAGCCTTTTCCGCATAAGGTTTCAGCTGTCGTGATGCGTATGCAATAACCTTCCCATGTTGCATGAGAACGCAGCCTAAACCCTTTTCTGAAGCATCACTATATATCTGAAATCCACCTGAGCCAGATGGGAGAGTAAGAATAGGTGTAGTCACTAACTTCTGCTTAAGATCTTCAAAGATCTTCTATCGCTCTTCTGTCCAGACGAATTTCTCTCCTTTCCTCATCAGCTTAGTCAAAGGTAAGGCTAACCATGAAAAGTTCTCTACAAACCTGCGGTAGTAGCCAGCTAAACCTAGAAAACTTCTAACTTTTGTTGCAGATGTAGGTCTCGGCCATTTAGTGATAGCTTCAACCTTGGTAGGATCCATGGTGATCCCCTCTACAGATACAATATGGCCCAGAAATGCCACCTTGGTTAACCAGAACTCACACATAGAGAACTTGGCGTATAGCTTCTTCTGACGAAGAATTTGTAAGATTGTACGAAGGTGTTCCTCATGTTCCTCCTTGGATTTGGAGAATATCAGGATGTCATCAATGAACACAATAATGAACTTGTCCAGAAACTCATGGAAGACACGGTTCATCAAATCCATGAAGACAGCTGGAGCATTAGTGAGTCCGAATGGCATGACTACGAACTCGTAGTGCCCATAATGTGTACGGAAAGTAGTCATGGAGATATCCTACTCTTTAACCCGTAACTGATGGTAGCCGGACCTCAAATCGATCTTGGAGAAATGCATGGCGCCCTGAAGTTGATCGAATAGGTCATCAATTCGCGGCAAAGGATAACGATTTCTGATCGTGATCTTGTTTAGCTTACGATAGTCTATACATAAACGCATGTTGCCGTCTTTCTTCTTCACGAACAGTACCGGTTCACCCCATGGCGATGTACTGGGACGGATGAAACCTCGTTCCAGAAGTTCCTGCATTTGATCTTTTAGTTCCTTAAGCTCTATAGGAGCCATACGGTAAGGAGCTTTGGAAATTGGCTCTGCACCTGGTATGAGCTCGATTCCAAACTCGAATTCATGAACAGGTGGTATGCCCGGAAGTTCATCTGGAAATACGTCAGGAAACTCTGACACAATAGGCTGATCTTGGATTGATGGAGACTCGGCAGTAATGTCATGAATATTGGCTATGAAGCCTTGACATCCGTGTGATAGCAATGCACGCGCCTCCATGGATGAAATAATATGTACTGACCTCCCTGGCAGAAAACCATGGTGTATGTACTCTGGAGATTTAACATCACCGAACATAACCCGATAAGCGTGGCAGTCAATCGTGGCCTGGTGTTTGGATAACCAGTCCATGCCCAAAATCAAGTCAAAAAATCGCACATGTCCAAAGGAAGTGCGTCAACTCTACGGATCTTGTCATCAAATTCTAGGGGAAGATCTCTGTACACTTGAGTGATTCGTACATAGTCCCTAAGTGGCGTGGAAATGCATAAGTCATTATCTAATGGCATCGGGTAAATCCTAACACGTACAACAAAAGTAGTGGACACGACTGAATGCGTCGTTCCCGTATCAAATAGAACACATGTTGCCAAACCATTCATAAAGAGATTTTCGGTGATAGTACCTGAAGTCTTATTCGCCTGTTCTCTAGTAGTAGTAAACACGTGACCAGAAGTAGGAGGTGGCTTGGTGTCGGCGTGTCCAGAGGTGTCTTCTATCTCACCCTGGCGACAGTCCTTCTGCTGATGGCCTTGTTGGCCACACTTAAAGCAACCACCAGTACCTCGGCGACAATTACCAGAGTGTCTGCGCGAACAAGTAGGACAGACAGGATGCGTGAATCCTGCAACAGGCGTCCTAGTTAGCTGAGAGCCTGTTATGGATTGCATGCATGAGACATGATCGTGGAACATAAACATGATTACATAGAAGGTGTAAAATTTACCATATGAGGTAGAACGGTTAGGCTGTGAACCCCTGCGGTCCTGATCCCTGCCGTTACCATTGTTCCTGATTTAACAATTGCTGGAGTGTCAGAATACCATAACATAAAATAGTTGAACATGAAAGAAGGTTAATGTAGGGACCTGCTGTTGTTCGATTTGTTAGCGTTGTTACGGTAACTATCGTTACCGCCACGCCTCTCAGAACCAGAACAGTCGTTAGTCTGACCGTTTCCCTTGGATGCTTGCTGCTGAGCGGCCGCAGGCTTACGGTCGTCAGTCTTCTGCCTGGAATATATATTGTTGAACAGAGGGTTATATGAAATGAATAATACTAATGGAAATGAATTGTTTACAATTGGTGATTGAAGATACCTCTTCACTGCTATGTCATCACCGAACTCCTCTCGTTCCTAAAGCATCTCGAGCTTACGGGCTACATCGGCCACCTGTGCCACTGTAGTGAAAGTAGCACATACCAAGTTGTTGGCAACCGAAGTGCGAAGTACCCATCGAAACTTCTCAGCCTGCTCCGCAGCAGTTCCTGCGGCTGGACCCAGAAAACTTGCTAACCGGAGAAACCTTTGCATGAGTTCATTATTGTTTTCACCAACAATCTGCCGAATGTTGTGGTAGTCCCTCTTGAGCTTCTCTTGTTCAGCATGTGGAAAGTACTGATTAAGGAAGATCTCTTTAAACCGGTCCCATGTCAGCTGTGCAACCCAATTGTCACCATCGTTGGACTGCTTGACCGATTTCCACCACTGCAGCACATCACCTTCAAACTTATAGCAAGCCAGTCTTGCCTTGAAAACACCATCACAACCCATTGCATCAAAAATCTTCTCGATGTGAGAAATCCAAGCTTCAGCCTCGTTGGGGTTGTCAGTCTGCTCAAAAGAACGGGGCCGCTGTTTGTTGAATCTCTCCAACCAAGTCATAAGAGTAACCGGTAGAGGAGGAGGAGGGTTGTTGTGATTACCATGAGCCTGGAATTCCGCATGAAGTTCATCCCTGATTTCATTGCGAAGTTGGGGAAGGAGGGCTTGCAGAGCTGCATTGATAGCTGCTGTCAAATCTGGAGTATCGCGATTGTTCACCATCTGATAGTTTAAAACAACAAAATGCAACATAAATCATAAATCTGAAGTGAGATAACATAAGAATGCATGATCAATGTATAAATCAAAGAAGCAGTTTATAATGCATGAAACAATGTAAAATTTCATGATGCAGTTTATAAAACTTTAATATGAACGAGAGTGAACGCCTATGGTCAGTTCATTCGAAACAAAAGACATGGCGCGGGGACGCCAATGGTTCGGTCCCAAAGTAAAAAAGTTTCGATAAAAGCACATGCGACTAAATAGGGTCAGTCCTGTACCAACCATTACTTAGTCATAAACCTGCTAAAATGATATGAATGCATGAAATAAAAATGAAAATGAATGAATGCATGAAAACCAACTGTCCGTTCTAGGAAGACACTGGTGACTACCAGTAAGTCACATGTCATGTTTTACAGAGCTACAGGTCGAAACCTTGGCTCTGATACCATAATTGTAACACCCCATTTAACAGGATAGAGTGCTACAGTACATTATGGCGTATCATAAAAGCATGCAAGGTAAATGTCTAAACATTCATGACCATAAATAGAAATACCGGAATCAAACATCGGTAGTCTAGTAACTCACAAACAAGCAATATAAGTACTGTAAATGGAAAGGACTACACAATGTCTAAAAGAAGTAAATTATGATAAAGTAGGAATAAATGCATAAGGTAAAAGAGGCCGCATAGCTTCCAATCCGAATGCACATACTATGGAGTTCCTACTTGCGTCCTTGGGTACCTGCTGTAAAACCCGCATGCTTTTACCATGAATAGTACCCTTAAGATCGTACGTACTAGATTAAAACTTTCCTAATATAGCATGATTACGATTACGTGTTAGGAGTTTACGTATTACGTACGTGTTAGAACACGATAAGTATTTTATATGCACGATCACGTAATAATTATTTAACAATAATTAATCACGAACATGCGATCACGAAATCACGAACGTAATTAAAACACGAGCTATTATTAATTACGTATATATATTTATTACGAGCGTAATTAAATATATTAGATTATGGTATTTACGTAACGAGAACATTTAAAACACGAACATAAATAAACACAAACGAGTAACTAAATAACGAGACACGAAAAGAGGTACGAGAACCCCATGGGGGGGTCCCTACCCGCGGCCAAATAAGAGCAATGGGCCAAGCCCATTGTCAATTTTACTAAAAGGGGGTTATATTTAGTTTTCACTACTCAAATTAAGTTACAGAAGAATTTTTTTTTAGAAAAACCTAAAACCCCTTCCTCCCTTGTTCTTTGTGCCGCCACCTACACATCACCATATGAGGTGATTCATTGATCTTGGATCTTGAAGATTTGTTGTTTGTTCGTGTTTGTTCTTCACCCTCTTGATCCACGAATACGGTAAAATCTTTTTAAACCTTTTCTTTTAATTTAATCTTTTTATTAATTATGAACATGTGATGTTTTTATAAAAACATATTAATTAAACATAGATCTAACATGTTTTGATGATTAATTAAATCAAAGGGTCGATTTAAGGGGTGTTTTGTTTTGGTCGCAGGCTGCAACCGACCCCAAGGGGGTTTCGGTTTGCTTAGCCGACCACCACCAAGACCGTATGGTCTTGGTTGGTGTGTGTGGGTCCCACGGCAGCAAGGGGTACCCCGATTTGGTTCGGGGTACGGTGTAGATTCATGTCCGGTTCATGTTTTTAAGCTTAGATCCGGTTCATGGTTATGTTAGTTTTTTTTATGTTATGAACTTATGTTAAAATTAAAATAATAAATGATGTAATTAATTTAATAACATGACTTAGGTTAATTAATTATTAATAATCATGAAATTATTTTAACCTAAGTATTTATATTATTAAGACTTATAATTAATTAATTATTTTAAAAACCATGGATATAATTAATTAATTAACATGACTTAGGTGATATTATTAATTTTTAATAATACATATTCTAACCTAAGTATTTAATATATTTAATTAAAAACATGTTATACTTTAATTAAATATTATAACCTATAGTTTAATTAAATTACATGAAATAATTATTAAACTATACAATATATCATATGACTTAGAAAATAATCATGAGAACACTTAGGCTTATTTACTTAGCTTATTTAAACAGCTTATTTCTAATTATGGAAACTTTCTATTTTTAGAAACTTAATTAAATAAGGCAGCTAATTTATTTATGGAAACCAACTATTTTTAGGAACTTATTTATTTAAGGCAGCTAATCTATTTATGGAAACTTATTTAATTAAGGTAGCTAATCTATTTATGGAAACTTTCTATTTTTAGAAACTTATCTATTTTAAGCAGTAAATCTATTTTTGGAAACTTTCTATTTTTGGAAACTTTCTATTTTTGGTAACTTTCTATTTTTGGAAACTTTCTATTTTAGGAAACTTACTTATATTTACATAGTAAGTATAATAACACATGAAATATCAGAAATACTTAATCAGAATGAACAGAATATAAGATTTAACACAGTTTAAGGCGTTAAACAGTAAAACATAGTAAAAACATATAAATAAGCTAAGACATGACGTAAAACCAGCTGTGTATTTAGTAAGCAGATACTTATTTCATGTATGTATTTATGTAGCACTAGTGTTTCAGAAGTAGGATTCTCGCAGTTCATCGTTCTCGTTCACTGGACATAAGGTACGGATTCCCGTCCTTTCAGTATGGACATTCTTTCCTTATTAGGATTTCCCCGTATGCATCCAACTGTTTTCCCGTAGTATAAGTATGCGTTTGATTGCTTATGTTTAAATATGATTACCTATAGCCATATACATGCATGACCAGTTTCACCTAGTTATGGAGGTACCATAACCATAACATTAGAGGCACTGATGTTATGACTTCACCACGGCGGAGTGGTTGCTCGTGGCGTCCCTTCAGCTTTTGGCCATTTATTTATATTTATCATGTGGGGCGTATGGGTGCATCCTAGTTACACGTTTTTATTCAGGATTACATGGTGAATGTGGTGTGTGCCTTGCATCCTTCACAAGGAGCTGATCCCTCCTACCCAGAAAACCAGTATATTAAATTAGAGGTAGCCCCTCTAATTTGCATGATGAGGTCACCCCTCCAAGTATTCATGCACGGTGGATTTTTCATGACCTATATTGGCTAATGGTAAAATATGTTAAATAGTTTTCATAAGATAAACATAAGGCTTTTCAAACTATAAAACCAATTTTATGAACATGTTCCAGGTTTTCCAGGACTTATAGATTTCCGCTGCTATTAAGTCTTTATTATGCTTAGTCATTCATACTATGTCTATACCCGTGCACTGAACGTTTTGCTCAGCCGTTACTTTCCTTTCCATGTCCCAAAACGGCAGGTACCCTAGGAAAGACTCGAGCATTTGGAGGACGTGCATAGGATGGAAGCTGCTAGAGACTTCTTTTCCTTTTTGCCTTAATATACTTATGATTGTTTAGTCTTTCATTCATTTCTTTTGCTTTATTATGTTTTGGGCTTATGTTTAGGAACCGATGTTTGATTCCGGTTATCCCTATGGTCATGTAATGTTTTATACATTTATCCTTGTATGCTTTGATGACATGCCATAATTACGCGTGACATTTCATTATCAAAATGGGGTGTTACAATTATGGTATCAGAGACAAGGCTTCGACCTGTAGGCTCTAAAACTCTACCTGTGACTAGTGGGTAGTCACCAGGAGCTTCCTAAGCCAACGCTTGTCATTCTACGTATTGACGTTTTCAGCGCATTGTTGTTTTAACCATGATGTTTTCAGCACCTTAAGGTTTTAACCTTGATGTTTTCATCGATATTGTTTTACTAATATGGATGGACAACCGTCATTCATATTTAGTTATGTGTCATTGTTTCATGCATAATGTTCCTCGTGAACTGTGGCTATGTGGACTGAACCCCAGTAGTTCATAATTAGTCACATAAAATTTTTTTCTGATAAGTTTTGACATATGAGTTTCATTTATTTATGTTTCATGTATCATTGTTGCAGGGATTATGACTAAGTAATGGTTGGTACAGGACTAGCCCTATTTAGTCGCATGCGCTTTTATCGAAACTTTTAATTTTGGGACCGACCCATAGGCGTCCCCTCGCCATGTCTTTTGTTTTGGGACCGACCCATAGGCGTCCCCTCGCACATATAAAAGGTTTTTTATAAACTACATTACGCATGCATGCACTGTTTTTCATGCATAAAATTTTTCTCATGATTTAAATTGGCATAAATTTTTTTCATGTCCCCTCATAAGTTATTATGTTTTTATGTCAAGTATGTTTTCATACTGTCATGGTTAACTTCAGTTTCATGCTGACTATGTGATACACTTCTTCATGATAGATGGTTTCATGTTTCTTCATGATAATTCCGTCTTCATGTTGATTATGTTTTACGCCTCTTTTGTTATTTACGTTGTCCTGCAATACATTGTTAGATTTCATTGAATTCTGCTTTCATGATAGTCATGGTTGATTTTCATTGATCATGCTGTCAGGCAAATCATCGTTGAATTTTGTGTAACCACACTTTAGCGTTTCTCTATGCAACCAGAATGAGGCATATACTGGCATTGCCAGGTTATCATGATGGTTTTCCTAACCGTTTAACCGATATACTTTCCTTAAATCATGACAAATGATCGACCCCATACCGATCATTTCATGTGCATTCCACGTGTACTCCACGTACCGTATTTCATGTGTATTACACGTACCTTAATCCATGTGTATTTCACTTGCAATACTTCACGAGTATTCGCTAGTCGATTCTGAATCACCTCAGGCGTATTTCAATTGCTGATATTCTACAATATTGCTGATGCCGCTCATAGCTTGGAGATGTTACTAAAGGTTGCTGCTGCTGACGTTCGGAGACGCTACGAGATGCGGATGCTGTTCACAACCTGGAGATCCTACAAGACGAAGACAAAGGCGTCGGAGCAAAGCAATTGGACGAGAAGATGCTTCACAATCAGACGATTTCCATCAATCATTGTCCCTAATTCTTAGTAACATGTCACACATCATTCAGCTGTCATTTCAGCCATATGAGTGTAAACCGGGTACCAGCCGGCCACTCAGCTGAATAGTTACATGAATCACGCTCATGAGACTGACCATCATGGAACTGACAGACAGGACGATAGTAACCACTACTATGAGAACAACTATCCTAGAAATCGCAACCGGAACTCTGGCCACGGACGTGATCAGAAATACAAGGATTAGTAGTCCAACCGATCCGCCAATTTTGGCATAATAACCTCATATTGCGGTTATATTTGTTTCACATCTCGAGACACATGTCAAGACATCAATCAAGACACATGTCTCACGAATACTTTCTGAAGACACATGTCAAGACATCAGTCAAGACACATGTCTCAGGTATACCTCCTGAAGACACATGTCAAGACACCAGTCAAGACATATGTCATGCTTATAGTTCCAAGAAACGAGTCAAGACACATGACTCACGTCCAACTATGGAACATTTCTAAGAAATTCAGGGTACCCTCCAAGGGTATATCTATTTTGTTTTGCCATGTATTAATCAGGCCACAAGAATTTCAATACCATTATCGGCGCATCAGTGAGAACTGTCACGTTGCCGATGTCACTTTCATTTCTTTCACCATAGTTCATATATTCATGACCATGAAGGACGCCTTTCGTATTCCCACGCATACGAAGTTTTTCCTTCAGTTTAATGATGAGATCCAAGCTGCTAACGCATTTCCTCGGACAAACACGAGATGAATTTTATCCTAATTATGGACTATGAACAGCACACCATGCTACGATTCATAATTATGTACAATAATGTTCAGGCTCCTGAACACATTCAGCTTGATTTTCCATCGGGAAAATCTGTACAAATTATCTATGCTTACAAGCATGTGCGTTGTTAGCCATGGTCGCTAAAATTTTCTAGCTGTCAGTAAGACACAACCACTTAATTCTTTTACGCATAGCCAGTTGATTATTCCAAAGTCTTCCTATACATTCAAGAAGAATCTACAAGGAGAAGGATGGTACCATGAGATTATGTGTCGACTACCGTTGACTTAAACAAATCACCATTCATGACCGTTATTCTCCTCCACGCATTGACGGCATGTCCAATCAACCATATAGTGTTAATCATTTTCTCAAGATCGAACTCATGATCATGCTGCCAACAGTGACGAGTGAAAAAGCAGGACATGTCCATGACTCGTACACGACTCGGTCATGCTAGATTTATGATTTTGAATTAGTCTCATCAATGCTCCAACAACATTATGGACTTAATAAATTGAGTTTCCATGAACTCATAAGCAAATTCATCAGCGTTTTTCATTGAGGATAACCTGATTCCTCTAAGTTTAGAGAAGAACAGGAAGACCATATCTGCACTATGTTGCAAATTCTATGACAAGAGAAATTTTACCCTGAAAATTTTTCCAATATCAATTCTGTTTGATCACAGTGACACGCTGAATCACATGGGTTCCTACGGTTAATCTTACCATGACTCAGCTTATGCGTAAAGGAGAGAACCCTACACTACATTAGGTGTTCTAGAAAATCCTACGCTAGGAGAAGTCTAGATTCAGAAACTTAGAGTTTCGCAAACTCCTATGTATCAAGTTATACGAAGCAAGATACAGTTACGTTCATATCTAGGTACCTGACATACCAACAGGTTAAGATAGGACACCAACAAACTGGGATGTTTTCATCATCTAAAATTGTGAATTGAAATGGGACAAGATCTGTAAAACCCGTATTTAAAAATCAGAATATTTAAATACGCAGTTTAATTTTAATAAACTATATAAGTATTAGTTATTAGACAGAGATATAAACGCAGAAATTAAATACGCAATCCCAGTTTATTTAAATACTAAATATTACTGTTTATTCAGATAATAAGTATTTAGTCTCATAAAATATTACAGATGAATTATTTATTTTATAGAAATAATTAAACGTTAACAAGAATCACGCAGTCTCAGTTTTAATTAATATCGCGACGTAATTTAATTATTCAGAAAATAATTATTGGTTAATAATTTAATTACTAGCTATTTAGTATTACGTGCATATTTATGTTCAGAAAATAAACAGATACGTAACGGGATTTAAATCACGAACACGCAAGTTATATGACTTTAAACGAAGCAAGTCGAAAACATTGCGAGAATTGAATATGTCGGCACGTAAACAATACTTAAAGTCTTTTTAAATAAAGAATATAAAAAAAAATGGAAGTTATATAAGTAAAAGGGCCTTAAGGCCGGTTTGTTAAAAAAAAGAGAAGAGAGAGAACTGGGCTTTAGCCCGTTTGGTTTTTGGGTGAAAAAGAAAAGAAACGGGGGTTACCCCCTTCTCCACATCAGACGAAAAAAAAAGAATAACAAAGATTAGGGTTTTGTTGCTGCCGACACAAGAGACAAAAAAAAGAAAGATGGCCGCCGGCTATAATCGGGAAACAAGGACGATTGAATTGTTTTACCAGTGATCGAACATGCATTGGTTGTCTCCCTCCTAAATCAAATAAAGGTAATTATATGATCCTTGTTTTATATCACGAATCATAGAACAGTAGTAAATTAAACGGGAAATCATGGAACTGATTTAAGGGGGTGTCGGGTTGCGATGGATTCAGGGGAAAACCGAGACCAGCAGGTCTCGGTATGGTGTGTGTTTTAGTTTGGCCAGCCGCGACCCAAAAGGGACGGCAGTGGGGTTTTTGATCTTCACAACCGAGACCTTTAAGGTCTCGGTGGTCCCTTTTATTGCCCAGCCTCGAACCACAAGCCATCAGGGGGTTTCGGTTCATAAACAGTGAGCAACAGGGGTGTTTGGGACTAGTAACAGGGCGTTTGGGTCTACTCACAGACAAGGGGGTGTTTGGGACTGCGAGTAGTGGGAACCACTGCATTAGCAGTGGTAACCGCTGCACTGGCAGTGGGAACCGAATACTAGGCAGGGGGAACTTTGGACTAGCAGTGGGAATATAAGACTAGCAGTGGGAGTATAATAAAAACAGTGGGAATACAATACTAACAGTGGGAAATTATTTAAGTTGGTTGAATCATTTTATAAGTAAGTTTTATAAATAAAGTTAAATATATTATTATTTTATTATTTAAATAGTAAGACTAAATTGATTTGAACCTTGTCATCTTAATTACTTAAAAATCGAATTTAATTGATGATTTAATTAATGACTTATGTCAGGAAAACTAAATTTGGGAACCTTTCTAATTCAGGAAACTTTCTATTTATAACAGATTTCTATTTTTAGTAATATCATAAATTCAGAAGACCTATATTCAGTAATCAACAATACAGGAATACACTTATCAGTAACATTTGAACAGTCTGAATTATCAGATTATATATCTACAGTAATATAAGTATAAAATAAATCAAGCCAAGAATAGTTAAAATCATTAATAATAAAGGGATATCAGTCAACTTATTTTCGCGTCCATTATTTTTGTAGTATCCGTGAAGTCAGATTCGATCCGTCATCTTTCAGTCTTATTTCAGTACTGGACACGAGGTACGGATTTTCCGTCCTTTCAATAAGGACTTTCTTTTATGCATAATTAGGATTCCCCATCTGCAGCCAAATGTTTTTCCCCAGTATATGTTTAAGCTTATCAGTAATCATGTTAATAATTAAATAAATTGCCTGAGCATTATATACAAGCATGATTAGTCTATGTACTAGTTACGGAGGTATCGTAACCACGGCACTAGAGGCACCGGTGTCGTGACTCACATGCAGGAGAGTGATATCCTGCATCGTCCCACTCAGCTCAGCTTGGCCATTTTATCAGTATTATTAGTGGGGCGTATGGATGCATCCTAGGCTATAGTTTATAGTTTAGCAGGTGAATGTGGTGTGTGCTCTACATCCTTCACATTGGAGCTGATCCCTCCACCCAGCACAGTTATTTAGAGGTCACCCCTCTATAGCATGACGAGGTCACCCCTCCAGTTATTCATGCAACGTTGTTACAGCACATGACCTATATAAGCTCTGGCAATTAAATTACAGTAAATGCATGTTTTCAGATTTTAACAGATAACAGTTTAGCTTTATTAATTATAATTCATGCTTTACAGATTATACACAGATTTCCGCTGCAACTTTATTTATCAGTCTTACAGCTCCAACATTTTATCATCTGTTTCATTTTAGAAATTCCCTATCATGCTTTATATCCGTTCACTGAGCGTTATGCTCAGCCGTAGTTCCTTTCATGTTCTAACGGCAGGTACACCAGGACGCTTTTAGGATTCTAAGAGCATGTGCATTTTGGATGGAAGCTATCCAGACTCCTTACTTTATGCATTCTTACATTATTCTGCTTATTTGGACATTGTTTAGTCCTTTCATTCAGTATTTTATTTTTCATGTTTTGGGCTTATGTTTGGATTGCCGATGTTTGATTCCGGTATTTCCTTTATGGTCAGTTAATGTTTTAGGACATTTACCTTATGCTTTGATGACACGCCATAAATACACGTAACGGTCCACTCATCCAAGTGGGGTGTTACAAGATCACCACGGATTTTGGTTACCAGATTAACGCAAACTCATAAGAAGCATGATGCTATCTGGGTTATTGCAAACAGTTTGATCAAGTCTGCAGAATCCTTACATCCGCAAGGATTTCAGAACCAACAGATTGATCGGACATGTTCCAGCCAAGGCTCATCCGATCACTTGGCAATTCCTCAGTTATCAGGTCAGACAAATATTCATAATTATGCCCCTTATTTACTTCACGTCCTTGTTCTAATTCCACGCCTTGCTTTCGTGCTCGCGTTCATGACACTATTCACGTTCATGATCGTATTTTGGTTTACGATTTTACGTTCATTTCTTTTCTCATTATGGGTAGTTTGCAAGAACTTGAGGGACCAGACCCAAGTTTAGTATAACTCCCTATCCTCAGATAGACGTTTCTCGTCATAATCTATGTCTCACCTTCTAGCGTTTGTCCTTACCGCCATTATATTCTATGATCACGATATGTTTCACATGTCATGTTCATTCCACGTTCCTCATATCATGATCAAGATATGTTACACGTATCATGGATCACGATATGTTTACTCATACTACACTCGCTATATCTCCACGTAGCACGTTTAAAATTTTTCACGTATCACGTTCAAAATTTTTCACGTACTACGTTTCTTTATGTCTCACGCATCGTTTCTAATTATCAGTTAAGTCAGATTGTCTTGCATCATAACGTTTCAGTTACCCTTGAACGTTAACTTTTATTTTTTTCCTCGATCGAATTTAGGGGATCTACCTTACATTGATAACCAAGAACTTCTTCGTATTCCAAGTCAAGGTTAGGAGGACCAAGACTTATCATTCGTGTCAAGATCTTATAAAGGAACCGTTCCAAGAGGGAAGCCACTTGGAAACGGACAAGTTCATCCGGACTTCTTATCCGTTTTTCTCTTATCGATTAGATATGTCCTTTCAGTCACGTCACGTTCCATGTCTTTTCAATACATGTCACGTTCCACGTTCCCTTCTACCATGTCACCTTCATATCCGTTATTTTGCATACCTTTCCAGTCTGATTCGGGTATGTTTCGCTTCCAGTTACGTTATCTATAATTCGGGGACGAATTATTCTTTTTAGGGGGGAAGATTTGTAAAACCCGCATGCTTTTACCATGAATAGTACCCTTAAGATCGTACGTACTAGATTAAAACTTTCCTAATATAGCATGATTACGATTACGTGTTAGGAGTTTACGTATTACGTACGTGTTAGAACACGATAAGTATTTTATATGTACGATCACGTAACAATTATTTAACAATAATTAATCACGAACATGCGATCACGAAATCACGAACGTAATTAAAACACGAGCTATTATTAATTACGTATATATATTTATTACGAGCGTAATTAAATATATTAGATTATGGTATTTACGTAACGAGAACATTTAAAACACGAACATAAATAAACACAAACGAGTAACTAAATAACGAGACACGAAAAGAGGTACGGGAACCCCATGGGGAGGTCCCTACCCGCGGCCAAATAAGAGCAATGGGCCAAGCCCATTGTCAATTTTACTAAAAGGGGGTTATATTTAGTTTTCACTACTCAAATTAAGTTACAAAAGAATTTTTTTTAGAAAAACCTAAAACCCCTTCCTCCCTTGTTCTTTGTGCCGCCACCTACACATCACCATACGAGGTGATTCATTGATCTTGGATCTTGAAGATTTGTTGTTTGTTCGTGTTTGTTCTTCACCCTCTTGATCCACGAATACGGTAAAACCTTTTTAAACCTTTTCTTTTAATTTAATCTTTTTAATAATTATGAACATGTGATGTTTTTATAAAAACATATTAACTAAACATAGATCTAACATGTTTTGATGATTAATTAAATCAAAGGGTCGATTTAAGGGGTGTTTTGTTTTGGCCGCAGGCTGCAACCGACCCCAAGGGGGTTTCGGTTTGCTTAGCCGACCACCACCAAGACCGTATGGTCTTGGTTGGTGCGTGTGGGTCCCACAGCAGCAAGGGGTACCCTGATTTGGTTCGGGGTACGGTGTCGATTCATGTCCGGTTCATGTTTTTAAGCTTAGATCCGGTTCATGGTTATGTTAGTTTTTTATGTTATGAACTTATGTTAAAATTAAATTAATAAATGATGTAATTAATTTAATAACATGACTTAGGTTAATTAATTATTAATAATCATGAAATTATTTTAACCTAAGTATTTATATTATTAAGACTTATAATTAATTAATTATTTTAAAAACCATGGATATAATTAATTAATTAACATGACTTAGGTTATATTATTAATTTTTAATAATACATATTCTAACCTAAGTATTTAATATATTTAATTAAAAACATGTTATACTTTAATTAAATATTATAACCTATAGTTTAATTAAATTACATGAAATAATTATTAAACTATACAATATATCATATGACTTAGAAAATAATCATGAGAACACTTAGGCTTATTTACTTAGCTTATTTAACCAGCTTATTTCTAATTATGGAAACTTTCAATTTTAGAAACTTAATTAAATAAGGCAGCTAATTTATTTATGGAAACCAGCTATTTTTAGGAACTTATTTATTTAAGGCAACTAATCTATTTATGGAAACTTATTTAATTAAGGCAGCTAATCTATTTATGGAAACTTTCTATTTTTAGAAACTTATCTATTTTAAGCAGTAAATCTATTTTTGGAAACTTTCTATTTTTGGAAACTTTCTATTTTTGGAAACTTTCTATTTTTGGTAACTTTCTATTATTGGAAACTTTCTATTTTAGGAAACTTGCTATTTTTGGAAAGTTACTTATAGTTACACAGTAAGTATAATAACACATGAAATATCAGAAATACTTAATCAGAATGAACAGAATATAAGATTTAACACAGTTTAAGGCGTTAAACAGTAAAACATAGTAAAAACATATAAATAAGCTAAGACATGACGTAAAACCAGCTGTGTATTTAGTAAGCAGATACTTATTTCATGTATGTATTTATGTAGCACTAGTGTTTCAGAAGTAGGATTCTCGCAGTTCATCGTTCTCGTTCACTTATACATTTCCGCTGCTATTAAGTCTTTATTATGCTTAGTCATTCATACTATGTCTATACCCGTGCACTGAGCGTTTAGCTCAGCCGTTACTTTCCTTTCCATGTCCCAAAACGGCAGGTACCCTAGGAAAGACTCGAGCATTTGGAGGACGTGCATAGGATGGAAGCTGCTAGAGACTTCTTTTCCTTTTTGCCTTCATATACTTATGCTTGTTTAGTCTTTCATTCATTTCTTTTGCTTTATTATGTTTTGGGCTTATGTTTGGGAACTGATGTTTGATTCCGGTTATCCCTATGGTCATGTAATGTTTTATACATTTATCCTTGTATGCTTTGATGACACGCCATAATTACGCGTGACATTCCATTATCAAAATGGGGTGTTACACCTGCCGTATGGGAACATGGAAAAGTAGACGGCTGAGCATAACGCTCAGTGCACAGATATCCAATAAAGCATGGAAAAACGTAGAGTATAGAAGCATATAATGAGTACTAAGCATGAATGGCAGCAAAAATGAATAAGTCCTGTAAAACCTAGTTGTTTGTCATGTTAACTAGTTTTAGTTTTGAAAACATAGCTTATGTTACTTATGAAAATCTATATTAGTTTATGTACCATAATAGCCAATATAGGTCATGAGGTCAACAACGTGCATGAATACTTGGAGGGGAGACCTCATCATGCAATTGGAGGGGTTGCCTTTAATTAACTGGTAAGTGGGTAGGATGGATCAACTCCTTGTGAAGGATGCAAGGCACACACCACATTCACCATGAAATCCTGACTGAAACATGTAACTACGATACACCCATACGCCCCACATGATAATATAATAATATAATGTCCAAATAGCTGAAAAGGGACGCCACGAGCTATCACTCCGTCGTGGTGAAGTCATAACACAAGTGCCTCTACTGTTATGGTTATGGTACCTCCATAACTAGGTGAAACTGGTCATGCATGTATATGGATAAAGTAACTAATAAACATAAGCATTTAATCTATAACTATTAGGGAAAACAGTTGGCTGCATACGGGAAATCCTAATGAAGGAAGAGATTGTCCTTACTGAAGGACAGGAGATCCGTACCTTATGTCCATTAGAAGCTAACGGAAACGATGAAGACTAATCCGCCTTGACGGATAACACTACATAAGAAATATGGACGTGTATGAGTTGTCTGAATTACATGTGTTTTACTGGTTCCGCGTGCTATTTGCTTGTTATACGTATTCTGTCATGTTTTACTGTTTACTGTGTTAACTACAGTTAGTCTGATGTTCTGTGTGTATTATTCATGTGTTAGTGTATCATAATACTTGTATTGTAATACTAAGTAACTTTCTAAAAATAGCAGGTTTCCATAAATAGTAAGTTTCTAAAAACAGTAAGTTTCCATAATTAGAATTAAGCTGAATTATAAATAATAAGTAAAGTTAAATTAGTACAATACAAGTCATGGTTATAGCTTAATAATTAAATAACTGGTTAATTTAATTAAACTATACGTTATATGATTTTAATTCAAAATACATGTTTAATTAAAATGACTAATTATAAATACCTTAGGTTATACATGAATTAATTTAATAAATTAATTAACCTAAAGTTTAATATAACATGAATTATAAAAATAGTTTTTATAAAAACTCGAATCCCGAGCACCCCTCTTGGGGTCTCGGTGTCTCGGCCGGTCCAAACCATAAACCAAACGCACCCTTGACAAAATTAATTAATCCTAGGTTATTCCTTTTACATGTTCATGTGATTTATTAATCTTAAACACGAAATCATAAGAAAAATAAAATGAAAAGAAAAGGTTTTTGAATATACCAATGCGTGTAGAATGACGAGGTGATCTCGAATAATTAAACAAACACAAAGATGAGTGTGTTAAGTATATTTACAAATGATCACTTAATGTGTTAAGTATATTTACTTATGATTATCTCCTTGATCTCCTTCTTTACCGTGTCCATAGAAAAAATCACTCACACACTTATGATGTGATTAAAGATGAAGCCTTGATGAAGATCCTCTCCTAAGGATCTGGTCATGTTCATCATTTGTTTTATTTGAGTCTTGTGTAGATCTAATGTAATTGTGAATACATGAATCTAATCTTGTGTAAATCTATTGTATATGTGTATACTTGGATTTTTGTTGTGTAGATCCAAGTTACATGTGTATACTTGGATATGTGTTTTATTGGGTTGTAATGGGTATGAGTTGTGAGTTCTCACTAAACTATAAAGTGATGTAGTTGTGTCTTGTGAAGTTCTCACTTAGCTTCAAAGTGAAGAGTTGTGAGTTCTCACTAAACAATAAAGTGATGTGGTTGTGTCTTGTGAGTTCTCACTAAATTATAAATGGATGTGGTTGTGTCTTGTGAGTTCTCACTAAACTTTAAAGTTATGTAGTTGTGTCTAGTGAAGTTCTCACTTAGCTTCAAAGTGAAGAGTTGTGAAGATTGGTTCTACCTTTCAATTAGAACTCGACATCTAGCCTTATGTCGTTAAATAGTGAAGTAGGCAACGTTGTGAAGATTGGTTCTACCTTTCGATTAGAACTCGACATCTAGCCTTGTGTCGTTAAATGGTGAAGTAGGAAACATTGTGAAGATTGGTTCTATCTTTCGATTAGAACTCGACATCTAGCCTTGTGTCGTAAAATGGTGAAGTGGGCGACGTTGTGTAGATTAGTCCTAGCTAAGATTAGGTATCGACATTTAGCTTAGTGTTGGAAAATAATGTAAGCGATGTTGTAAGGTTTTCTCCGCTAAGAAGGGAGCTTGTGGATATAGCGGAAATCTCGAGTAAGGTGTAGTCGAGGAGTGGAGTAGGAACGAAGATAGAGCTTCGTTTCCGAACCACTATAAATCTTGGTGCCTTCCCATTAGGTCGTTTCTTTCCTTACTCTTTACTTATTCTTACTATCATATCATTCACATCTATTACTTGTCATTTTTAATGCATTAGAATTGAACCTAATCATTATGCAACTAGCTTTTAAGTAAAAGGTAGTTTTGAGACAAACCTAATTAATTTTTTTTTAATTAGGACATAAACCGAAGAGAAACTATTCAACCCCCCCCCCCCCTTCTAGTTTCTACAAATCTCATAAGTATCCATCTGATGAATTTCAGTAGATGAACTTCGTATTCATGAATCCTCATAAGTATCCATCTGATGAATTTCAACACTATGAGTCTTCTCAGAAATATCAAACAAACTGTCCATCAGTACTTCATATTGATCCTTTTGAAGATATAACAAGTCCTACAAACGGAAGTCCTTCAGTATCTAATACTGAGGGATGTCAATTAATGGATCAAAATGACTAAAATGCTCAGTCTCAAACAAATGATCAATCAAATAATCAAAGTGAGGCTGATGTCCAAAAATCTCCAATTGTCTCAAGATAATTGGTTCTTGTTGACTCTCCTTCTGAACAAGAAGAAAGACCACAAATATTTGAACCCTTATCTATTGAATATCCTTTATTGAACACTGGAGTTAGTTCACCAAATTCAGATCATCCAAGCTCTAGCTCAAACCTTTTCTCCAATACTCACTCACTAGCTCCACAAAAGTCATAGACTAAAAACAATCATATTCAGTTGGTGAATATAGTGGGTAATCCTGGGGATGGCATGCTCACAAGAGAAATGGCTAGTAAGCTAAATGCAGCTTCACCTAGAGAATGTCTCTTTTCAAACTTTCTCTCAGAAATTGAACCAACAAATTTTTCTAAATCTCTCACTCACCGTGGTTAGGTAGACGCCATGCAAGAGGAACTAAATCAATTTGAAAGAAATAAAGTCTGGAAATTGGTTCCTCTTCCTTATGGTAAATCAAAGAGTGGTACCAAATGGGTGACAATCTCAAAAGGGATGAAATCAATGTTGTAGTAAAAAATAAGGCAAGATTGGTTGCTTAAGGATTCAATCAAGAACCTAGTGTTGACTTTGATCAGACCTTTGCTCCTGTTGCACATATGAAAGCCATACGAATTTTCCTTGCCTATGCCACCTACATGAACTTCACCATCTACCAAATGAATGTCAAAAGTGCATTCCTCAATGGTGACCTAAAAGAAGAATTTAATGTAACTCGGCCTCCTGGGTTTGAGAATAGTGAATACCCAAATCATTTCTACAAGCTTTACAAAGTGTTGTATGGACTGAAGCAAGCCCTAAGGGCATGGTATGAAACTCTTTCAACCTTTCTCATTGAACATAAAGCTGACACCATCCTGGTAAAAATTTATGTTGATGACATCATCGTTGGTTCAACAAGCTTGAAACTTTGCAAATAATTTGCCAAGCTAATGACCAACAAGTTTGAGATGAGTATGATGGGTGAACTCACCTATTTCCTTCGTCTTCAGATAAAACACTCTGACCAAGGCATCTCCATCAATCAAGAAAAATATGGCAAGGATCTGCTGAAGAAATTTAACATTAACTGTGCTTTAGTAAAAACACAAATGGGACCCCCTAACAACTTAGGACCTGATCTCAATGGACAATCTATCAATGAGACTCAATATAGAGGTATGATTGGTTCTCTAATGTACTTAACTGTAAGCAGACATGACATTCAATTCTCTACTTGCCTTTGTGCAAGGTACCAAGCAAATCCAAAGGAATCACACCTTATTGTTGTAAAGAGAATCTTCAGATACCTAAAAGGTACCCCCAATCTAGGTTTTTGGTACCCCAAGTCCTCAGGATTTGATCTCAAAGGGTATTCAGACTCTGACTATGCTAGATGCAATTTGGACATAAAAAGCACATATGGTGCCTGCCAATTGCTAGGTGGCAAACTTGTGTGTTAGAGTGCTAAAAAACAACTATCAGTTGCCATGTCTTCAGCTGGAGCTAAATATGTGGCAGCTGCTGGATGTTGTGCCAATGTTTTATGGATAAAAAGCCAACTGGCTGACTATGACATAGAATATGAAAAGGTGTCAATCTTTTGTGATAACACTAGTGCTACTTCACTCAAGAACAAAACACACTGATATCATATATCACTTTATCAAAGATCACATTGTGGAAGGGGACATTGAATTACGCTTCATCCCCACTCAATACCAATTGGCTGATATCTTTACCAAACCACTGGATGAACCAACTTTCAAAAGATTGATAATGGAGCTTGGTATGCTGAACATGGATGATACAAAACATGAACCTTCAGAAATCACTGAAGAATCCTAAAGGTTCAGTTGTTCTTAACAAAGTCCTTTGATTTCAATCAGTAGTAGTGTCTAAGTAAACGAGCGTGCAATGTCATGTGTCTATTTCACAATATGTGATTGTGTACATGGTTTTTTGTCGCCTTATCTGAGTCATTGAAGCTGGCAATCAAATCCAAAATAATTCATCAAGCTGCTCCTTCAGTATGACTGAAGGATCAACATTTCTGACCAAAATGTTTTTTTGTGATACAAATGAGTAGCTAGGCCTGAGTAGAGGAGCGTGCAATGTCATACGTATTGTTCACTTATGTGAGCATGTATGTGGGTTTTGTCGCCTCATCTGACGCAATGAAGCTCATGATTATTACCTTCAGGTTCAGCGTAACTAGCCTAAGCATTTAAAACATATCAATCACACGCTTGAAAAATAAATTAAATGGCATTGAATTTTTTAATGAAAGAAAAACATTCTTAAAAAAGAATCAATTAATTTATTTAGGAAATATCAAACGTCAACATCCACAGTTAACAGCCCTCTGACATAAGAGGTGTTTCACTGTTCAAAGTGTTAGAATCCACTTGATTTTTCAGAATATTAATAAGAGAGTTTGTGCCAAATGTTAAAAAAAACCCTAAAATTTTTATGGTTTACTCAAAGCAGTTTTAAAACCTTCAAAAACCACTCAATTTTTTGATATAAATCTTTTTAAACTTCTCCTTTCATACTTTTTCAAAGATTTACTCAATCACACACACAAACTCTCTCTCTTTCTTCACGAAAAACATCATAAACCAACAATAGCATAATCATCCACACAACTTGATGTTGAAATCACCCTTAACCCATCATCCCATGTGAACTATCCTATTGAGGATATCACTATTAAACTAAACAATCTTGCTTTAATCAAACCAAAAACGATTACATTAATCCCAGGAAAGGAGGTCATGGTTTTTGTATCAAAATGTGTTCTTCACACAGCTTTATTTCAAGATCCTGAGGTTATGTATCGAGATTTCCTAAGAGAGTTTTGGTTTACTACTACACCCTCGGAGAGTAGTAAGTACATTGAATTTACTTCTTCCTCGACCGAATTACATGGTAAAATTGGGGTAAAATTTTTTAGAAGAGTTTTGGGCTTGAATTATTTGGCTAATTAAAGTTATTATGAAGAAGTACCCGAGCATTTTTCAGTTTTTAAAACCTTTTTCAAAGAACTTGGGTACACTGAAGAGATTACTGAAAAGGGTGGTCTAAAAAGGAGTTGTTTACCACCTAAGTGGAAATTGCTGATCACTATCTTGATAGATAGTTTGGGGGAAAAACTGGTAGTTTGGACCAAATTAATCAAAAGGGTGCCGCAATTATATACTGTTTAGCAAAAGGTATAAAAGCTGACTTTGGCAAAATGATTTTTGAGGATCTTATTGGTAAGACGGATAAAAGAACAAGAGAGAAAAACGTTGTTTACACCAGATTCCTCTCTTTTGTTTTTGCTGACCATTTGGAAGATTCATATCTCCAGCACCAGGGTGAAAAGTTGTCTGTACCACAATTTGGGATTAAGCACTGGAACATTCTAGTTAGTACCATTGATCCCCTTTTTACACAACCCATGTTGGCCATCTGGCTCAACAGAAGGACCAGTTGTGTACAAAGCTCCTAAGGACACTTTTCCAACTGGAGAAGGGGATTCAAAAGGCATCAATCTTGGAGCTAAAACTGGATCAAGAAATAAGCTTATGTCGTCGTATACTTTAAAATCAAAGCTTGATTCAAAGAAGAGGGCACCCAACACAGATAATCCATCAAAGGATGTATCTGATGCACCCCAAGGCCTAGTTTCTAAGAAAAGGAAGTCCTCCTCAGCAAGGACAAAAACCCAAGCCAGCCATCAGCTTCAGCTCTAGTTGGAGTTAATATGCATAAAGAGTCCCTGAAGGCAACCTTTATCCCAACCTCTTTAGGGAATAAGGGTGAAGAAAGAGCTCACCCTTAGCTCACTAGTGTAGAGTCAGCATTGGTAAGTAATTTAAACTTAAATTCATTACCAGATTCTATCATTTGTCACTCTGAGTCTGCATCATGGCGTGAAACTTCAACAAATATAACAGCTGACCCTGACCATTCTGTTCCTAATGATGAAGTACCCCAATAACAGGGTCCTGCTGAAGGGTTTTATGTTCAGCAGAAAGGTAGCTCCGCTGAAGCATGACCAGAGGAACAAAGATTCCTACTATAGAATGTTTTGCTGAAGGATGTTCAACTTTCCTCTTCCATAGAACTTAGAAGACAAAGGAGTCTTTGCTCCAGTAACCAGGCGGTCAAGTTGCTGAAGAACAAGTCCTGAAGAAGAGATTTCAGTTTAGTTTGACTTGACAATACCAAACTGAATGATGTCGATCTCCTCTAAGATGCTGAAGATACTTCAGTATTCTGAAGGTTTACATTGAGCGGGAAAAGATTTGCTTTAATGTCAAAGTCTGAGAAGGTTGCTTGTAAAGTTAAATATAAGTACAACCTTTATCTTTTCCTAGATTAGTTTAATTTTACCTTGTACTGTTTATCCAGCATGAGCATTCAACCACCCACTAGATAAACACTTGCATGATAACATGTGATATGTAAACCCTAATATGCATTGCCTATAAAAGGGATACATCTAGGAGAGAATCGGCTAACTCTTGTACTCGAAAGATTGAAATCTTCCAAGAGCCATTTCTCTCCTAACATCAACCAAACCATAAGGCGAAAAGCTTATGAACGTATTGGTTGAGACTTAAACTTTGAACTTAGGTTTGTTGCTTAAGTAAAGGACATCATCTCACCATTGTCATTCAAACACTTTGCTATTCCGTACGCAAAGTGGGTTATAGATTCTTTATTGAGTTTTAAAAAATTTCTATATGTTGAAAAGTAATTGGTATTGTTGTATTATTGCTTTGAAGTTTCTTATTGAGTTGATAAAACGACACACTTGAATTCAATAAGCAAGATACTACTTAAGTTTGATAAGTAGTATAGTGTTATAAGGGACCAACATTAAGTATCAGGAGGCTCAGATAGGCCAATAATCTAAAAACAAGATGCACTTGTCGTGACTGCAACCGCGATTGGTTGCGATGCCAAACTACGAAGCATCTAGGTTTTTAGAGGCTTTTAGACTCATCATAGCCTTCAACAATATATTATTTTTACTCTCATAAAATAAAGACAGAATACAAATACCATCTTTTCTCTTATTCAAAGAGCATATACCAAATTCATGTGTCAATACACACATAATGTACAATAAGGAGCATTGCGGTAACCTTAGAAAGTCGCACAACCAATATGCAGCCTACCCCATTCGTAAGGGACAGTTGTTGCATTCTAAGTATCAAGAGGCTCGAATATGCCAATAATAAAAAAACAAGATGCACTCGTTGTGGCTGCAAACGCAGTTGGTTACCACGCCAAGAAATAAACCGAGTCAAAAAACACACAACCTTTTTTGGACCACATGCCGATACTTTCAAGTGGCATCATTTCCAAAGAAAAAACATATATTGCAATCATCACAATTGTTACAGAAATAACATAATACCCTAAATCATATCCATAGAAAAATATTTAAGATAAAGTAAGGCCTTTTGGAATAAATGTGACGATCATAACTATGCGTTTTTAGCCTCACATACGTAAGGGACACGTGTATGAAAAAGTCTCCCGATAGAATAAAGAAAAATAATAAAAAAATCGTTACGATAGATGTTGTGAGAGGCCAAGATTACCATAAACAGATTTACCAATAATATAAAAACAGGATGCACTCGTCATGGCTGCAACCGCAATTGGTTGCCACATCAAAGTACGAATTATCTCGGGTTTTTCAGAGGCTTCTAGACTCATCATAACCTTCCACAATGTATTTTCGTAACTCTCATAATATATAAGGGACATTTATAGCATTCAAAGTATCAAGAGGCTTAGATATTCTGTTAATCAAAAATCAGCATTTGCACTTGTTTAAGTATCAGGGGGGTAAGATAAGCCAATAATCGAAAAACAGGATGCACTCGCCAAAGCTGCAACCGCAATTGGTTGCCATGACAAACTGCGAAGCATCTCGGTTTTTCCAGAGGCTTTTAGACTCATCATAGCCTTCGACAATGTATTTTCGTAACTCTCATAAAATAGAGACAGAAAATAGATACCATCTTGTCTCTTATTCAAAGAGCACATACCAAATGCACGTGTCGATATCATTAGCTGCAACCTCTTGATCGATTCCTATTAAACCAAAGACCTCGCGAACCGAAGCTCTTCATACCACTTGTAGGATTGATATCCTACAACCTGGAAACTAGATGCAGAGTATCCGATCTCGAAGATAACATATACAACAGCTTATTATCGACACAAAAAGTAAAGACGACGCTCATAAGGTATGTTAGCCTCAAAATATTGAGTCAAACAAGAATGCTCGGTCATATGTTTAGTATATATCGTATTTTAGAACGTTGTAATAGGTAGTAGATTAATCGTGTTTTACGGGCTTAACTTTAAGCTAAGGTTCATTCACAAGTAACTAAAGCCCAAAAGATAAGCCCGACCCATTATCATCTAGCTCATTATGCCACATGTAGGCAAGGCTATAAATACCTCTCATTGCATGTAAGGAGAGGTTGGTTGGTTCATTTTTTCTCTAATTCTCTAATATAATATTCACCAAGTTTCACACACACTTCTCTCTCTCTCTACTTTCTCTCTCTAGAATTCATCTATCTTCTACATTTCTTTCTTGTTTAATCATCATATTATATGGGATAACAATTGGTATCAATCGCCATGGGGTAGTTTTGTGATTCGTTGTTGATATACTAATTAGTTCGTATGATTTACACATAAAATCATCTCGGATTCAAGTTTTTCTTGTGCTTTCCGTGCTCTAAATCTTGCTATATATCTCTAAATATTTCATACGTGTGGTAAGGATTTGGTTTTTGTGGTTTGCTTATTATTATGGATTTCTTGTAAAAATCTCAAGTTTTTACCTTAAGTCTCGGAAGTGTTCACATATTGCGATAAGGGCTTTTGTATTCCGATCTTGTATTCCGATCACAAAAGCCTAAGGGTTTCTACATTGTGATCATGCATTGCCATCACTTATTGCGATCACTTATTGCGATCACGCATTGCGATCACTAATTGCGATCACGCATTGCGATCACTCATTGCGATCACTGATTGTGATCACTCATTGCGATCACATTGCGATCACTCATTGCGATCACTCATTACGATATGTTGATCCGATGACATTCCGATAAGGACATTCCGATGACATTGTGATGACATTCCGATAAGAACATTCCGATAGCATTCCGATTACACATTTCGATAGCATTTTTTAAGGGATTTCAACACTTTTTCTAATCAACAACAATCACTATAACATCTACTTAAGATCCATATTCACTTCATCATTTCAGAGAATATTGAGATGGATTCTACTACAGAATATCGTGTGACGAACAACAACATAATGGTGGCGGGTA
Source organism: Glebionis coronaria (assembly GCA_025667525.1). Taxonomy (NCBI): domain Eukaryota; kingdom Viridiplantae; phylum Streptophyta; class Magnoliopsida; order Asterales; family Asteraceae; genus Glebionis; species Glebionis coronaria. The sequence continues at coordinate 336,405,917 of CM046880.1, read as the reverse complement.
ACAAAGAGAGACCACCAAGGCTTGTGTCGGGTAGATATGATCAATGGCAATCCCGTTTTCTACGTTATCTTGACACAAAACCTAACGGTGATGCTTTAAGGCAATGAATTTTTTATGGACCCTATAAACTCTCAAGGATTCAAGTTCCTACAATACCAACCACATACACAACTGACGCACAACTCGCATATGAACGTGATGAAAAGAGAAACGATCTCACACCAGAGAATCATGCTTGGTTTGATGCAGAGAAGGAAGCAATTTACTTAATTATCAGTGGCATTGGAGATGATATTTATTCCACGGTTGATGCATGCCCTACTGCTAAATAAATGTGGACGCCCATTGAAAGATTGCAACAAGGTGAATCACTTAACAAACAAGACATGAAAACTAAGATGTTTTGGAACTTTGGCAAGTTTACATCAAAGGATGGGGAATCAATTGATTCTTATTACTCCTGATTCTACAAAATGATGAATGACATGACCCAAACAATTTGCAAGTTTCCACCATGCAAGTCAATGTCCAGTTTCTACAGCAACTTCAACCAGAGTGGACAAGGTTTGTCACCTTGGTGAAACAACAACAAAAGTTGGACGAAGTTTCATATCACACGCTCTTTGACATTTTGAAACAACTTCAAAATGAGGCAAATGAACTTCGAGCTAAACGTGCTGCAAAGGTTTCAAATCCACTTGCTTTGGTGTCTACCACTCAACATTACCCAGATTATCATTCTCGTGCTCCAAAGACCTACTCTACTCAATCATCATCACCACGATCATCCACTGTCTCTAAGTCACATGCTCCAACAAGATTCTGAGGCAAAGAAGTTGCAATAGCACCGTCACCCAAACCTGAGCAATCATCCGAAGAAGACAGTGATGAAGAACTAGCTCAAAAGGATAGGGAATTCAAGCAAAAAATGGCTTTCATTATGAAGCAATACAGGAAAGTCTACAAACCCACCAACAACAACCTTAGAACATCATCTAACACGAGGAATAACTATGCTCAAAGTCCTCCAAGGAATGACACACGAAGGCGTGCTGAGAGTCCTCCAAAGTATGATCGACAACCCGTGAAGTATGATAATCAGAGGGTTGCTACTGTTGTTGGAAATAGGGAAACTGTTGGTACTCAAGTTATGCAACAAAGTTGGTACTCAAGTTATCATAAGGAAAAGATGCTGCTATGCAAAAAAATGGAAGCTGGGATCAAGTTATCAGTTGAGGAAGGAGAAATGCTTGACGACACAGATGATGAACTCTCTGACCAAGAACTCGAGGCACGTTATTCATACATGGAAAAGATTCATGAGGTCCTTAACGTCAGTGAAGATGACAATGGTCCTATCTTTTATACCGAGCCAATTGATAAGGTACGCCATGTTGATGAATATGTGTTTGGTGATACACATGAGCATAGTGATCTACCAACAACAATTGCTGACACGTGTATGATGGAAACGGTTGATAGCAATACCACACCCGATTCATCAGACATGTGCAATAATGAGTTTGAGGATGATCAACATGCTAATGAGTATGATGACGAGGAGCGTGTCGTGCTTGCTAATTTAATTACTAGTTTACAAAAAGATGTCAATGAAAATAAAAAGAGTCAAAAGCATTTAAAGAAGGCAAACGCAGCGCTCACTCAAAACTTTGAGGAAAGCAAAGCCGCTCTTATAAAATCTAGTGAGACAATTGATAGTTATAGGGATGAGCTTCTTCAAAAGACCAAAGAGCTTGAGGGGTACAAAAGTCATGTCATTAACGTTAAAAAGGACGATTTTGAAAATAAATATAACGAAGCTCTTGCTTTGTTAACTAAAGAAAAACGTCAATTTAATGTTTTATTAAGTGATGAACGTCAAAAAACGTACCTTGCCACAACAAAAGTTAATGAACTTGAACAGAGGCTTTCTATGAATACCACCGATTCTGCTAAAATTCTTGACGAAAAGAAACAAGAGGTTGAAAATTTAAAACAAGATTTCAGAAATAGACGACAAAGATACTGAAAAAGTAAAGGATCTCGAAGAACAAGTCGATTTTTTGAATAAAGTTGTTTATAAAACGCATGACTCTATTCAAACCGTTAGAATGATAGCACCTCGGTCGTTTTTCAAGGGTCAACCTAGTTTTGCAAGTCCAAAGTACCTCGAACAAGCTCAAATTGTGCTTGTGAATAAAGTTGATGAGTCCGAATGGACCGGTCCTGATTGCCCAGTAGCTAGCCTCGATAGTGAAGAGACGTCCCTTTGGGATGAGGAGAGTAGATCACCGGTCAATAAAGATTTTGTGACACCATATAATTATGCTTATGAAAACAGTCTTTATGGTCTTTTCACTCCAGAAAAACAGAAGTCTTGTGAGGAATTGTTTCTTGAATGTAAACAACAAAGAATTCAATGGAAGAAAAGTTTGCCACTAAGAAATCAAATGTTTTTAAATATATTAACTATTTGCCTCTTGATGCTTCTAAAAGCAAAAGTCGAAAAACACATGGTATTCTTAAACAGTACATTGATAATGTTCAATCAATTGTTGAAAGCGATTGGGAAAAACGTCAAAACGATAAGTGGAAAACAGAGATTCCTCACGACATAACTGTGCTTGTGAAAGAACTTTTAATACCAAATAGGAATATAATCAAAGAAAATGTTCTTGAGTTTGAAAAGTTAATTCGGTCTCAAATGTTCGATGATTTGAAATATGTTGAGTCTCTTGAAAAAGAAATTGATGAGCTTCAAAATGACAAATCAGATTTTTCAAACGAATATGATCTACTCTTAGAAGAACGTCTCTCTAAAGATATTTCGTGTGTTACTCTTCAATCTTGTGCTGATATCGATGAATATTCTGATGTTGCATGCAAATATCTTGATAAGATCAAAGAATGCGAGCATCTTGAACTTGAGCTTTCAAAACGTAAAGAAAATGTTAATAAAAAGGCTTTTGAGTTACTTCAATACAAAACTGATTTCCTTCAAAACATTGTCATTCTCTTGAACTTGCTTTGAAAAAAGACATAGGAAGTTTTCCACATGATAATAAATTGCAAGAAAAACTTTCCCAAATGTGTCGAGAAATGAATGAAAAGAGTTTGGAAATTAAAGAGTTGAAAGCTTAGTTACAAGACAGGGAAATAGCGATAGGAGAGTTGAAGAAACTCGTTGCTAAGATGGGTGGGAAAATAGTGGAACCTAGTGTTAAGAAACCTGTTGTAAGACAACCCAATGCGCATAAAGTGACTAGACCCTCTATCTTGGGAAACCCATCTGTTTTCTCTAATTCTGAATTTGCAAAACCTGGGTTTGCCCCCAAGACGGATGGGAAGGATAGGTTACCACAAAATACTCCCAAAACACATATTCGATCACAAAGCATTAAGAACACAAATGTGATTAAACCAGGGATGTATATATTGGCTACTAAACCCACACACAACAAAGAAAGTCAATCACCTCAGACTTCTAGTAACACTAATAGACGTGCGTCGTTTACTATAGGAGTAGTCCCCACTGCTAGTGTTAGCCGGCCTCAACTTAAGAGCACTCGAATGAATGAAAAGGTTTGGCAAAACAAAAGTCAAGGGAAGATGGAGGAAGTAGAAGACCACCCAAGGATTTTCAATGTTTCTAAGAATAAAATGTCTATAATCGCGTGTAATGACGATTTGAATGATTCGACTTTGAATGCTTTGAATGTTAAGTTTGTTTGTGTGAAATGTGGAAAGTGTGCTAATGCTAATCATGCTATGTGTGTTTCGAATAATGTCAAAGGCGTAGATACTAGAACTAAGAAGCAAACTGTGATTCCTATTAGTGCTAGAAAACCCAAACGCAAAGTGAACCATTCTGGTGCAACCCCCCTGAGAAAAGTATTGCATCAGACTCCACCACTAAGAACCCTATAAGCAGAATTATGGAATTATATGAGTCTGCTAGCAAGTCTTGGAAATGGTGGTTTGCTAATCAATGTCCTCCAGGATATAAATAGATGCCTAAGGTTAGGACAGAAAATGTGACAACGAGCGTTGGTGTGCCTTTAAGTGAAACTAATGATTCGGATATCACAACTAACATGGAATCCAATTTAGCAAATGCTCCATCGTGCTCTAATTCTTCTGCAGGTGATCGAGATAATTCTCTTCATACTGGACTCCGGATGTACGAAGCACATGACGGGGAAACTCAAGTTTCTAGTTAACTTCGTGGAGAAGTTCCTGGGTACGGTCCGATTCAGAAATGATCAATTTGCACCGATCCTAGGATATGGAGACTTGGTTCAGGGGAATATCACAATCAAAAGGGTTTACTACGTTGAAGGGCTCAATCACAATCTTTTCTCGGTTGGTCAATTCTATGATGCGGATTTGGAGGTTGCTTTTAGAAAGAAGACATGTTTTGTTCGTGATTATGATGGGAATGACTTACTTACCGGTTCACAGGGTACTGATCTCTACACTATTTCACTACAAGACTCCACCTCTTCAACTCCAATCTGTTTCATGGCTAAAGCTTCAACGACTCAAGCTTGGTTATGGCATCAACGATTATCTCATCTTAACTTTGATACCATCAACTTGCTTTCCAAGAAAGATATTGTGCGAGGCCTTCCTAACTTGAAATTCATCAAAGATCATCTTTGTTCTTCTTGTGAGCTTTGTAAAGCTAAACAGAGTAGTTTCAAGACAAAGACTACACCAAGCTCTAAATGACGGTTAGATCTTCTTCATATAGATCTGTGTGGCCCCATGCGTGTTCAAAGCATCAATGGGAAGAAATACGTTATGGTAATTGTCAATGACTACTCAAGGTACACGTGGACTCACTTTTTAAGGTCCAATGATGAAACACCTGTGGTTTTCATTAACTTCCTTAAGCTGATACAATGTGGTCTTCAAGCTCAAGTAAAAGTGGTACGTACTGACACAAGCACATAATTCTTGAATTCAACTCTAAAGAATTATTTTGAAGCCGAAGGGGTTGAACATGAAACATCTATTGCTAGAACACCTGAACAAAACAACATTGTTGAAAGACGAAACCGTACTTTAGTTGAGGCTGCTCGAACATTATTATCTGCTTCAAAACTACCACTATTATTTTGGGCCGAAGCCGTGTCAACCGCATGTTACACACAAAACCGTTCCTTAATTATCCCAAGACACGAAAAGACACCATATCACATAATTAATGATCGCAAACCTTCACTCAAACACCTTCATGTTTTTGGATGTATGTGTTACATTATTCGAGATGGTGAAAATCTGGACAAGATGAAAGAGAAAGGTGATGCATGCATTCTTGTGGGATATGCAACTCAGTCTAAGGGATACAGAGTGTACAACAAGAGAACAAAATTGATAGTTGAAACTATTCATATCAGATTCGATGAACTACAAGAAATGACACTTGAACAAAATAGTTTAACTCCTGATCCACAACGACAAAAGACTTCTGTGCACAACCGCGCGGAACTCGGAAATCAAGACCACAACAATGAACCGTCAAGTTCAAAGCTGGTTCCTGAACATATTCCAAGAGCAGATATGACAGTGGATACGACACTTAAAGAGTTGGAAATGTTATATGGACCAATGTTTGATGAATATTTCACGCGGGAGAAACATGTTGTATCAAAGTCTTCCGCTCTCACTCATGATAAGAATGATGATACCGATCATCGTCAATAAAAGGATACAACTTCATCTACTTCAACATGGGTTGCTGCAGATTTACCTCACATGAATATCACTTTAATAATCGATCCTACAACATCCACAACTACTGTCATTACTCTAGAGAACACAAATCAAGTAGACGATGCATTATCTGACGATGACGATTTTCACAACCCATTCGGTACACCGGTACTCGAAACTGGAGAGTCTTCTACTCGCCATGTTGATCCGTCAAATATGCATACGTTCTACCAACGACATCCTTCAACACATCATTGGACCCGAGAACATCCTTTGGTTTAAGTAATTGGAAACCCTTCACAGCCTGTTCGTACAAGACGACAACTAGCAACCGATGGCGATCTTTGTATGTTCGCACTCGCCGTGAGTACAGCTGAACCAAAAAACATCAAAGAAGCCATGGCTGATCATGCTTGGATTGAGTCGATGACGGATGAACTTCAATAATTTGAAAGACTTAAAGTCTGGGAACTTGTTGATAGACCATACGATGTGATTCCATTAAATCTTCGTTGGATCTGGAAAAACAAGATGGATGAAGAAAACACGATCATCAAGAACAAAGCTAGGCTAGTAGCTAAGGGGTATGTCCAGAAAGAGGGAATTGATTTTGACGAATCATTTGCACCAGTTGCGCGTATGGAAGCGGTCAGGATTTTCCTTGCTTATGCTGCACATAAGGGATTCACTGTTTATCAAATGGACGTTAAGACAACATTTCTTAACGGTCCTTTGAAGGAAGAAATCTATGTTACGCAGCCGGAAGGATTCGTTAATCCTCATTATCCTGAAAAGGTGTATCGTCTCCACAAAGCACTCTATGGACTCAATCAAGCTCTAAGGGCGTGGTACGACGAGCTCTCGAAATTTATGGTATCCAAAGGTTTCTCAAAAGGTTCCATTGATCTAACTTTGTTCACTTATAAATATGGGGATGACATTTTGCTTGTGCAGATTTATATTGATGACATTATTTTTGGGTCTACAAACCCAAAACTTTCAAATGGTTTGAAAAAGTCATGCACAACAAATTTGAAATGTCAATGATGGGCGAACTAAAATTCTTTCTAGGAATTCAAGTTCACTAATCCCCATGTGGTATCTTTATAAACCAAGCCAAGTATTGTCAAGAGATAATCAAAAAGCATGGTATGACTTCATGTGACCCCGTTGGGACACCATTATCAACCACATCGCTATATGCTGACTTGGAGGGAAATGTCATAGATCAAACGAGATATCGTTCCATGATCGGCTCTCTCATGTACTTGACAGCAAGTAGACCCGATATATCACATGCTACGTGTTATTATGCACGATATCAAGCACGACCTACTGAAAAGCACCTCAAGGAGGTTAAACGAATCTTTCGGTACCTTTAGAATACCATTCATTTAGGACTCTGGTATCCGACGGAAACCGATTTCTTTCTAACGGCCTATTCAGATTCTGATCATGCAGGGTGTCTTGATACACGAAAAGGTACTTCTGGTGGTGCACAATTTCTAGGTCAAGATAAGCTTGTGGGATGGTCTTCAAAAAAGCAAGATTGCACGTCACTGTCATCAGCCGAAGCAGAGTATGTGTCTCTATCTTCGTGTTGTGCTCAAGTTCTTTGGATGAGAACACAACTCACGGATTATGGCTTCCACTTTGATAAAGTACCTATGTACTGTGACTCAAAGTCGGCCATAGCCATCTCATGCAATCCGATATAGCATTCCCGTACGAAGCACATTGATGTCAGATACCACTTCATAAAGGAACAAGTTGAACGAGGTATCGTTGAACTATACTTTGTTGGGACGGATTACCAATTAGCCGACTTGTTTACGAAAGCTCTGTCGAAAGATAGGTTTGAGTACCTCGTTAGGCAAATTGGTATGAGATGTTTGACTCACAGACCTGGAGATTCTGGAAAAGGCGCCTGCTTGATTCATCTATTAAACATCTACTTGTAAATATCTTTGAAAAAGAAAAATACAAAAATATAAAACATATAAAAGCAAAACACAAAATTAAAAATCTTTCAAAATCTAAAAATATTCTTCTCGACGTGTCTTTCAGTATCGATAATATGGACGTGCCTAGAAATGTCGCTCAACAACGACACGGGTGTGTACATAAAGCTCGAATGAAAGTTGCAAATATTTTTTCAAAACATGTCATTTCTACTTTTAATAAAGGAAAATGTCTATTTTGGTCAATTTTTCCAACAACGGGTAGAACAATCTATCTTGGGTTGAGCTTGTCACAAAACATTCAACGTTTTGAGCTCAACATAATGGCTTGTAATCACTTTCAGATTGCAATCCGGATCGATATTCACGGGGGAGTGTACGATTTAGTGCGCTTACCCTCAGCAAAAGAAGAGAAATCTTCTTACACTTGAGTGGATTCGTCAAGACATTCAACGTCTATGAACTCAAGTTTATGCTTTAGAAAAACCTCTTCGCCAAAAAGAAATAGAGTTTTTCGAGAAGCGTTGAACACAATTTTTTCAAGAGTTTTTCAATGATTATTCAAAATCTTTCAAAAATTATGTGTTCAACAACTCCTATCCTCAAAAAGTGAATTGTGGATCACATCCTCACAATGACAATTCAATTGGATCAATTTTTGTGGGGGAGCATTTCAACTTCATGCAAAGATTGACACATCTTTCTCCCGGAGATTTTCAAGACTATTTTTTCAAAATATATTTTAATTAAATTTGGTATCTCTAATATCAAAAGGTTTTATACATTAGAGATAGGGGGAGAAAATGTGATTAAAATGTGATCTTATATAAGACTCAAGCACTTTAACTCTTACCTACATGTGCAAAACACTTTCGATTTCTGATGCACATGTGAAGGGGGAGCATTTCTGAAATGACAAAACTAGCAAGGTGTTAAATATTTTTCAAACACTTTGTTAGAATTTAAAGTGGTTTTATGGTTTCGATCTCATACACACAACATCTTTAATCCACGACGTTATTGGTGTCAAAAGGGTGGTTAGGTTTAAGTCCTATGATCCAACCAGAACCAGAGGGATCTTCCCAGGGACAATCCAATAGATTATTAAAAGTCCTTAGGAAAGATGGATTAGAATGTGAACGTAGCTGAATGCCGACTAAGTACTAATGCTAGCACTGGAACAATCATAACAAGGTGCTAGTAATGATGTCTTGGTAAGCATTGAAGGGGTTGAAGAATGAAAAAGAAATGTAAGGATAAAGGGTGTAAAGAAAAAAGCCCTCTATACAACTTAGGCAGAAACCGGGTCAACACATCATGAAGACAACTCATTATGGACCCAGTGATGTATGCACAACCCTTGCCTAGCTACTCAGGCTTCTCTCAAAAGAAGTTAGTTTTATTGTCACGGAGATCAACATGACTTCTATTAGCTTTCTCACTCCGAGATAGTTGATACTGAATAGGTGGCAATCTGCTCCAGCCTCCGACCATTAAAAGTGCACAAATCGAGTGTAGAGCCTAGAGATCAATCAAATCTCATTAGGACACACGGATGACGAACAAGAGAGTCCTACGCTATATCCTTGCGATATTGCTAGAACACTCAGAGTGATACTACTTAGTATTCACAATGATGAGTGGAAATCCTTCCAGTGTTAACATCTAACAGCACTACGATAGGTCATATGTAAGATTCTTTATGAATTGAACATGTGTAAAACTGAAAAGCAACAGTGGTTTGATTCTGAATTGATTCAAACTCGTTTCAGGTTTCTACGCAATATCTTTATGGTCTTGCCAGAACATTCAGAGTGATATTCATTAATATTCACAGTGACGAATGGAAATCCTTCTAGCGTCAACCTCAAACAGCGCTACGGTAGGTGACTTGCGAGATTCTTATGAATCAAGCTTGTGTCAACTGGAAAGCAACAATGGTAAGATTCTTTATGAATCACACTTGTTCCAGGAATTTGAATTGACGACTTTAATCAAGCGGATATTTATCCAATTGATTCACTCTTTATGTTCGCAATCTTGCTTTGAGACGGTCGCGTAAAGAGAACGGCTAGTACAGCCGCGAAACCCTGTCAAGGAGATTCTTAATTGAATCTACCTATCACAGGTACGGTATTTAAATATCATATAACGGTCTTCACCGAGCGGAGGTAAAACGCTACCGATTTAGGACGAATGTCAAAGCCATTCAGTCCGTGTCTATGTTTTGTCCCAAGAAGGTGGCGTCACGGTGTACTCAGCAAAGTCAAAGATTCAAAAACCACATACTCATGCCTAAAGACATATTCAAAAATTAATAGTGTGAGCATGTGGATGAAGACACAAGATCACAAGATGGCAAACAAGTCAAGGATGATTTGAAGATCCCAAGATTAAAGACAAAGTCGAAAGACAACGATAAAGGCTTAAAGATCACAGCATGAAGGAACAAGACTACTATTACACGTTCAAGACTCATTTATGACGAGATTAGTAATCTCTACAAATCTCCAAATGACAAAGGGTAATGACCTCTCATAAAGGGTAATGACCTCTCATTGGGGTAGATTGTTAGCCTCAAAATATTGAGTCAAACAAGAATGCTCGGTCATATGTTTAGTATGTATCGTAGTTTAGAACGTTGTAATAGGTAGTAGATTAGTCGTGTTTTACGGGTTTAACTTTAAGCTAAGGTTCATTCATAAGTAACTAAAGCCCAAAAGATAAGCCCGACCCATTATCAAATAGCCCATTATGCCACATGTAGGCAAGGCTATAAATACCTCTCCTTGCATGTAAGGAGAGGTTGGTTGGTTCATTTTTTTTCTCTAATTCCCTAATCTAATATTTATCAAGTTTCACACACACTTCTCTCTCTTTTCTCTCTCTACTTTCTCTCTCTAGAATTCATCTATCTCCTACCTTTCTTTCTTGTTTAATCATCATATTATATGGGACAACAAGGTAATATCCATAATCATTAGATTAGTTATTGAAATAATGCGTGCCTAGATCTCCCTTCACCTCCTTTTATAGAGACGAGGGGGAGAACAACCGACTTATTACATAGACTTGAAAGTCGGTTCTAATTGCAAGGAAAGAAAAGAAACGGGTTGTGCTTGGGACACAAGCAACCAACCGACCCATATTCTATTTAGCTAGGAAACTCGACACTTAGACTCCCTAGACTCGACTTAGGCTAATAAATATTAAAAAATAACAAAAATAATTCGCGAAGATAGCGTTTGTTAGAAATTGATGATGAAGTTAGCCGTACAATTTGAAAATGCTTATATCATTAAAGATGATTTTCATAAAGCATACAAGAAATTAATAATATTCCAACATAGAGTCGTGTTTTGATCGATATTTTTCAAAAAAGAATTTAGAAAAGATTACGAGATGCATACTTTATTTCAAAAAGTGGCTAATTTAGAACAGCAAATAGAAACTAGATTTGTTTAGCTACATAAGAAATACGATTAGGCCGATTGTGTTTGAACTTTAATAATTGTAGTGTTGTACGTTTTAATTGCGTATTGTAATTCTATATTATGTATTTCAATTTTAAATTCCGTATTGAAATTTTGAATTGTTATTCGAACAGCTAGTTTTCCCCTATAAATACCCTTAACAATTCTTTCATTTTCTCACGCATTGATTATCTACCAATATAAAAGTTAAAAAATGTCTCAAGAAAACACTAAAAAAAATACGTATGAGAAGACCAAGCGAAACAACGAAAAGCTACTCGAAGCAATCACTCGACACCCGAGAAACTACCTAAAGCAATCCCCCAAAACTTTATACAAATCCCAACTACGGCTCATAAACTCACATGGTGATTCTTCAACTCAACCCATCTCTTCATTTCCAACAACGGTTGAGGAATCGGTTGATGAACATGAGATATGTGATGAATTTCATCCTATTGAGAAACATGAACGTCAACTACTTCTTGATAAAGAAGCATTAAGAAAAACCTTAGAAGAAGAAATAAGGGTTAAAAAAAAGTGAGAGGAGAGAATAAGACAATAAGAAGGGTGATATTCTATTCGGATCCGGAATCAGATTAATTGTTATGTAATGTTTTTATTGAACTTGTCGTATTTATATTTTCTTTCATAACGTATTTTGTTTGTATTTATTTTGTAGCTTATGTTCTTATTGTTTTTGTTGAATAAAAGTTTTAAATTTAATACGTTTTATGTTTTTAATTTATGTCTATGTTTTTTATTTATAAATAGAAATACTTACATAAAAAATGTATAGAAATAAAAGTTTGAGTGAGTATCATAGGAAAAAAGTTTAACATACACTTTTAATTTAGTATAAACGCAATCAATCAATCACAATTATCCATTTTTATCATGTAACAAAAAAACTCATTTTTAAAAAAGTTAAATATCTCACAAACCGTTCATATTTACATAAAACAAAACATATCACCGCGATGCGAATTAAATCATCTATCTATCGATGGCACATGTATATACTTTCGACGAACTTTTTTTTCGATTTTTCTTCTTAAGTCAGAGAATCATATATAATTCATCACGATAACTTCTCATCGTACCTCTTAGTATAATTTTATGCCGAAGTTGATTTTATAATTATTTTTAGAGGTAATAACAAGAATCAATACTCTCTACGTGTAGGAAGTAGGGGTGTAAACGATTCGAGCCGAGTCGAGTTTTGGCCTAAACGAGCTAGGCTTGTTTATTAACTGTCTGGCTCGAGCTCGGCTCGAGCTCGAATAAAGTTTTATATTTTGGCTCGAGCTCGAACTCGAATGTTCTTTTGGTGTTCGAGCTCGAGCTCGAAGCTCGTTTACGATTTTTAACTTTTGTTTAGATTAACTTCTAGGATAAAAGATATAGTTTGATAGACTCGTTTATTAACTCAAGCTCGAGCTCAAAAGCTCGCTAATGATTATTAAAATTATACTAATACTTAATGTGTAAGCTAAAGTGTATGTAACTTATGTGCTTATAGATTTATCATTAACATGTTCAACTCGAATAGCTCGTTAAGCTCGAATAACTTGTTCGGCTCGTTAAGCTCGCCCGGCTCGAGACAATTAAACGAGTTTTCGAACGAGCCGAGCCAAATATTAGTTTTCTAAGCTCGGCTCGCCACACTAAACGAACACTAATATTTGTTCGAGATCGGATCGAGCTCGAGAGTATTAAGTTCGAACTCGAGTTAAACGAGCTCGAGCTCGAGTAGCTCGTTAAAAGCTCGACTCGTTTACACCCCTAGTAGGAAGGACTGGCCACCAACTATGTTTAGAGTTGTTTTGTTTTTTATTCTTTTTATTTTTTAATTAAAAACTCATGAGAAGAGACATTTCGCCACTGCATTTTCATGATATACTTGTTTTGCCATTTGTCACGAACTCACGAATTTGTTATAGTGCTTTACCTAGTCTCAAAATTATAGTGCTTTACTAATGAAATAGTATCTTTATTAGTTAAAGTGTTGTTGAAATACAAATTTAACACCTAATAAAGACATCTTAAAATGTAAATATACATAATGATTTTGAGATAATTTATTCCTTCTTTCTCAATTTTCTTTTACCTTTTCCTTTAGATAGTTACAAGTACAAATTGATTCTTAACAATTAGAAAATATATAAAACAATAATTGATCGTGTTTACCGTATTACCTTTAAAATTATTTCTACAAATTGTAAATTACTCCTTCCGTCTTAGTATATTATTTTTTAACGTCTCAAATTAATAATCCAGTCTAAAAATAGAAAAAAAATGTAGATTAAGTTTACTATATCACCCTTACTAGGGTATTATTACAAAGAATTAATAAGTTGTAAATTAATTGGTTAAAAGGTAAAATTGTCTTTGTGTAAAAAGTAAGAGAGAGAAAGCTGAAAAGTGATGTTTTTATTAAACTACGTGTTTTTTGTCGGTGGACTATTATTATGGGACAAAGGGAGTAAAAAGAACAATATTATACTCTCTCCGTCCCATATTAATAGTTCATCGACAAAAAAACACGCAGTTTAATAAAAACATCACTTTTCTAGTTTTCTCACTTACTTTTTGCACAATGACAATTTTATCCTTAACTAATTAATTTACATTTTCTTTATTATTTGTGATAATACCCTCAAGTGAGGGTGATATGGTAAATTTAATTTATATTTTTTAATCTATTTTTAGACTGTATTATTAGTTTGGGACGTCAAAAAATAATAACCTGAATTATTAATATAATACGGACTGAGTAAAATTTAAGGAGAATGAACGATAATGATTATATTTTTCTTTAGTGTGTATTTTTTTGTGAGATAGTAATTTTCGGACGGAATAAGCATCTGTTACTGTATAATTTAATAGTAAAATAAATTATTTGGTTGTTAAAAGCAGTTTTGCATAAGATTACTAGTTTCTACTTTCTACAGCTTTTGAAACGTTTAAAATACTTTGTTTTGTTAGGAAAATGAAATAACTGGTGTAACTATGCTAGAGTCCAAAGGCCCCTTTAAACTCCAAATAAGGCCAAAATATCAAATTGACATAATTTTCAAATGAAGCTTATTAATAATCTCTAGTATCAGGCCTAAGTCGAACCTAGTGATGTATAAACTTCATTGCAAACAAGCCGCGACTTGTTACGGGCATAGTCATGGGTCTCGGAAGGGTGTGCAATAGGTGCCGCCGCACCGGGCAGCCGGGCTTACAATTAAAATGGGCCACATTTTCAGTAGTTTTGGATATAAACAAGTATAATATTAAGCATGTACGAGACATATAATTCAAGTTATAAACGATTTCTTTTAAATTTACAAGTGTCATAAGACGTGTATGTTATTAGGGCCATCGAAGCCCACGGGTGACGGGACGGCTCTGGGCATAATTACATACGTGTTGGCGTTGCATATTACGTTTGGAACACCTTGCTAAAAATTTGACTCAAGCCCTTGTATGGTAAAACATCAGTGTTTGAAGCTTGTTGTTTGTACTGGAACTCGATCAAGTTTGAGTGTTTGACTTGAGCAAAGTGAGCTCAATTCGAGCCTGATAAGTGATAACTCAATACAAGCTGAAGTTACCAACTGGAACTGAAACAAATCACAATTCACAAGCAACATGATGCTTTGCATAGGCATATGTGATGCATGTCTAAAGTCTAAAACTGCTGCTGCCAAAAAGTCGAAAAGCCATTCAAATACTATCAGCCAGCATTCGGAGTCGATACTTTAAATACATATGTAGCACTTGATAAATATAACTTGGGTCACCAAAATAAAATTACCTCAAGTGTCTTAGTACCCTATAGTTAATAATTTTTACCAAAAGGAAGAGTCACCATATTAAATACAGTTTACAGCAATCGGAAATACACAAAATGGGCTATCTTCAAATTTAGTGATCAAGGTCCGTGGTGGTCGGGCCTTACATTCATATGTATGTGGCTTTATAGCTTGTTTTACCCTTGCAATCATATACGGAGTATTTGCATCTCCAACAAAAGCAGGAGTGAGCACAGCTCATCTTGACCTTCTGTAAAAGCTATAGGCAACAGCAATCGTTACCACAGCTCCAACAATAGCACCGACTGTAAATACCTCGTATTTCTCCCATTCTCTCGTTAAGAAACTGATTGCCTTGTTTACCTCTTTTTCTGGTTCAGGTGTTTCGTCTCTGCAGCACGAGAACCCATTGGCACCTTGACAACAGCCACCACCATTTACGATCTCTTCTCTGGGGGTGCATGCTTCACTGTCCAGCTTGGGGGTGCTTGCTTCACTGTCCAGCTTGGGGGTGCTTGCTTCACTTTCTAGCTCATAAAACTTCGAACTGTTTCCATTTGGAAGTGTGAGTCGAACTGCCTTCTGAGCTTTCCTGACAGAAGGAACGCCCATTTGACCCCTGCAATTGATTGAAGCGAATGTAAATTTGAAGTTGAGGGTAACATGTCCAAACAGGTATTCTGGTATGGGTGAATAGTGAAGGTAGATGTTGCTAGGTGATACAGTTATAAAGTAAGAATCCCGTTATTTGAGTTTCTCCACAGACGAGAAAAATCTCAGATATTCATCTTAATGACATACGTAGTAGCATACTATCTACAAACAAGAAACTTCTAAATGAGCAAAGCTTAATTGCAGTATAGATGGATAGTACCTCCAGATCCTATCAAGGATTTCTCCCTTGCCAATGTGATTGTCAAGTAATTCAGGCACATCACTTGGAGTAACGTAACCATACCTGGAACAAAAGAACAGGACAAGCTGTTATAACATATGAAGAACAAATAACACATCCATCAAGTGTATTTGAGAAAAGGGGCGCATTTAAAGTAGATGTAAGAAATTAGTAACATATATTCTCGAAACAATATACTATCTTACCAATGACCAGAAACTTTTGTATCTCGAACACTGTAAATTATCAAGTTTCCTGCATACTTATGGCCGCCAACATGTGAACAAGCTGTCACGGAAACATTGTCCAATCCCCTTAGTTCCGCCTCCTCTTTGAACTTTTTGATTAAAATTGGTCCGCAATAGCCACACCTTTTATCTCGACTGCTGTGGGAGCACACAAATACGTGTGAACCTGTCATGGTCTCCTGAACTCCTGTAGACCATAGTTTTCTGTTCACAATAACTTCTTCAACAAAACTATTAATGTCCGATTCTTTCAATCCCCTTCAATCACAGAACCATCAGTTAGTACAATATAAAATCATTTATAACTAAAGCCGATGAGAATATCACTTCCACATAAACTTATGAGATAAGGATACAACAGAATACGATGATGCATGATTAAAGTGGACGCTCAACACATGGAATGACATCCCAAGGCAACCGTATTTATTTTTGGTTAGGAGTCTTGAGCCTTCTATATTACGAATGACCCAATTTTATAGCAGATCCTTTTAATACGTATCTAGCATTCCAGCAAATTGCGACTGACGACTGACTAATCTGTTCCCGGAACCAACACTCATAAAATTGTCCTATATACAGCTCCTTATCATACCTTAAGTTACTAATATTAAATAAAAGTTCATTGTTAGTTTCTTTCTTACGGGATGGTACACGTTTAGCTATGACCAACTCCAATACCGACATGAACATCATGCTCAGCAGTTTGTCTCTGGGACTGAGACATCACGTTTATAAAAGTGTCAAAATTAAGAACAATTATGTTTTGGCAGTAAGGCGGTCCACTATAGGCAATACGTGAGACGCTTAAGAGAAAAAACCTCGGACTATGTTAAAAAAACAACCACAATAGGGAATGCAGCTATTGCTTCTTCACAGGAGACAGATAGGCTAAGTGAAGCAACAAATCTTTTCAGTTACTAATAATTAGTTGGCCAATTCAGATTTTCAGGTATCTTTTTCTATCTCTTGGTGTGTAGCTTATGGTACATATCATAAAAATCCAATCAATACCATCTTTTTCTCTTCTTAAAGCTTGGTGAAGATGTTTGTTAGTGTTTGTTTTATACATCTTGTTAGTAGTACTACTTTATAGATTTGGGTCAACTTTTTAAATGGGTACCACATCTCCACTTTTATGCTTATTTCATACACTCCTTTATGTCCCACAAAAAAAGCCAAAGGTTCCCTTTAGGATGGATGATACAGGAAACACTTTCTATATGTCCATTATTAGCTTATATCATCAGAATATCGTTTGATATTGATAAAAAAAAGGCTTTATTGAGTAGAACTTTAATATACTTGACACCTATTCAAGTACTACAAAAATAGTCAAACAAGTCCCTTAGATTATGCCTGAAGTCACATATTAGTTATTACAACTTTCATGTGGCATGAGGAATGCAGTTATGCGGTTCAAACTACCATACTCTTTAGGAAAAAAAAAATACTAAAATTCTAATTTCGTAATCACCAGACACAACGTCCCCAAAGCGCAAACCTATATCGTATTGTATCCTTCCATACAGCAACGCAGTTATCAGATTATAGGCTACCATACAGGCATACATATCCTTAATAAAATCATTACAGTACCAGGTTGAGTCTCAAAAACTACTAAGAGGGAAAGGTATCATGGCTAGGGTAATACCTCTTTACTGCGCCACATCAGCGCCACGTCATACCAACTAATCTCTCTCCTCTTCTCCAAAAACACCCCCTTTATCACAACTAGTCTCTCTCCTCTTCACTTGGGTCCCACCACTCACCATTTTATTTAATTTTTCAATTTTCACACAAAATAAAAATTCATTTCATAAAATTAAAAATTACAAAATACTAAAAAATAAAATACAAATACGAGAAATAAAATTACGCTACGAATATAAAAATACGGAAAAAAAAGACAATACGAAAAAAAAAACAATACAAAAAAAAAACATCCTAGATTTGATATTTTGCCGCGATTTGTAGTTGTTTCCTCATGATAACCGACTTTTGAGGTTCTGGCAAATCGTCGGTCCGAATGGAGAGAAACTCCAGCTCTTTAAACTCCATATCGGCATCCACTTTAGCCTTCTCGGCATCGGCTTTAGCTTTCCTCGAATCGTACAGCTCTTTACCCGCGTTTAATTTGCGGAGTAAAGCCTCGTTTATGTCTTCCTTCGAAGTGGTCGATCCACTACCCGTGCTGCTCTCAGTTGTTTCTGATCGTGTCTTCTTGGCGGGTCTCTGTTTGCCGGGTGGTCGACGCTTAGCATCTGGAGCAAATACGTTGCTATGATCAATTTGGCCAAGACCCTCGGGTGCGTTCCATTTTGAGAAGTTTCTAAGCACCCTCCACATATGTTCAAGCGTAAATTTTCGGCGTTCGTTACAAGCCGCGAATTCACATCGTGCAGCTTCAAGCACGTCGTCGTCGTTTTCACCGCTAGCCTTTTTAAGGCTTTTGAAGATAGCGTGAAACTTTTGAACATCGGGGTGCGAACGACTCTATTTCCCGGTCAGCATATTCTTCGTACGCTTGATTGAGTTACGCCGGTTGAAATCTTCCAAAATCGTGTTCCAAAAAAACTCTTCAGTTTGATCATTCCCGCGTTCTTTGTCTTCGGAAGCGGCGACCCAAACCTCGGCCAGTATTTTTTCCTCATCAGGTGACCACCGTAGGGGTGCCGAAAATTCAACTTCCTCGACATCATCGATGTCGTCCTCGTCTGCGGACAAATCAACCGCAACATTTTTTTTTGCCGCCCGTTTCCCTCTGCCACGACCGGTATTTTTTGGCTTTCGTTGTGGCGGTTGAGATTGTGGTACTTTGAATTGAGTTTCGGGGACATTTTGAGATGGTAGATATTGAGATGGTGGATATGGATATTGAGATGGTGGATATGGATATTGAGGTGGTGAATATTGATTTTGGTGAAACGCTAGTTGTTGTTGATAAATTTGGTGGGGTGTTAATGGTGGAAAGTATTGTTGCGAATAGTTTTGACCGGAACCTTGGCCGGAACCTTGGCCGGATTGTGTCACGGGAGAAGAAGACGACGATTGATTCGGATCCGTGCCGTGGTTGAGGATGTTAGCGTAGTTGAGGTAATCGTTTGGGAGGTTTGACATTTTTTTTGTGATTTTTGGAGTGTTTTTTTTGATTGTAGAATGTATTTTGTGTGTTTAAAAATGTATAAGGTAATGAGTTTATATAGGGTTTAAAAATAATAAAAATTTTTTTTTTTTTTTTTTAAAAAAAATATAGCCGTTTGTAACGGTTAGAAAACATTGTGGGCCCCACCTACTGCATCCAACGAGCAATGTCACTTTGTGACATTTGACAACTGGCGAGGGGTGGGTGTAACGGCGAAGGGCGGCGAGAGGCGGCGAGCGTGCCACCTACGCACGGCGAGCCACCCTCGCCACCACACCGTTGCCTCTAAATAACACCCAAACAATGACATGATCAAGGATTACTTACAAAACTAAAGTACAACAGCAAAACAACAACATAAAACTATCACAACAATCACGTAATAATATATAAGAAGTCACGAAAATCTCAACAAACAGCTCTTATCCACATCAGCAACAAGTTACTACAACATCTATTATAAATGCTCATATTACTAAAAAGTAAAAACAACAAACTACTAGATATAATCATATGAACCTAAAACATCACTTGATGCGGGAATGTTTCTTTTAGCTAATTTTAAGGCTTGAGAGAGTGGCGGACCTTCATGAATTATTTTTGGGAGAGCCAGTTATATTTTACATACCAAGATTAAAAAAATGGATAATAACTTTTAAACGAAATGCATAATATTTACACTACCCGTCACGATCTTTGGGGGACCTGTCCCTATTAAAATAGAGGCCCTGAGATTATTTATACTTTTATATAAAGCATTTGGGACTTCCTATAAGACTGAATTTTAAGACATTTTTTCTTACTAAATAAAACAATTTATTGATTTCATTCCCACATTATATATCATGAACCAAGCTAACAACCATTTGTAACAAACTTTTGCAACAACCTATTAAAAAATAATTTTTAATTTTAAATTGAAAATATCTTTTTATTTAATTATTATTTTCAAAATCTAATTTCACCATATTTCTTAAAATTTTTTGCTCTTTAATTCAACACCCATTTTAACATATATTTATAACTTTTTATTTTTTCATTTTTAGTGGGTTTATTTTGATTCAATTTTTGTACAACTTTAACACTAATTAAAATACAAACTTGACAATAAGAGTGTAACATTTGTTCGTCGCAATACTTATCATCGGGTATTCGCCGCTGCATTGTGCGGGTACCATGCTAGTGTTTAATAAATAACTTGTGGCTTATGAGGAATAAGTCCATGTTGAGTGTTTGGATTTGCTTATGATTAAACGTGTTTAAATAATAAAACTTATAAACCCATAAGCACACAAAATTAGTTTGTGAAACCCCCCCAAAATAAGCTCATAAACCGGCTCTTAACTGCCACCAAATGGGCTTAATTTTGTTAATTTGTTTGGTAAAAAAAATGGGCTTAATTTTGTTGACTAGGCTAGTAAGCTAATAAACCCACTAATTTAATTAAAACACCTCGCCCAAATATTTTCTGACTTATATTCAAGTTTTAGGTCATAATTAGCTCATAAGTAAAGTGTCTAGAATTTGCTTTATACAATAATAAGCCAAACAAAATAAGCTGATAAGCCTGAAATCAAGCTAAAACCCTCTTCTTCTTTCTTTATGAAATTTGGATCAAAATCAACGCATAAATCCAGCAAAAAGCCGAAATAACAGGCTAAAATTAATGATAAGCACATAAACCCAAAAATAAGCTAGAACAACACCCAGGTAACTTAACAATATTACCTGTACTTGATCATTTCAGGAAACAGTAACACATCTCCATCAGACAAATCACTTCCCTCAGCTCCTCCTTCACATATGGTCAACAAAGTCTACAAAAAAACCAAAACCACAAATCACAACAAAATCAACTGTCTTTTTTGTACAGTTCTAAAAATAGATAAAGAAGTTAATCTTACTTTTCATATTACACTGCATGAAGTTATTTATTACTAGTACAAATGTTAAAATAAGATACATTAACTACCTAGTACTGTATTAATATTAGTTAACGTTAAACTACGTTATATTTTGCGAAAAAGTAAGAAAGAGAAACCAGCAATAAAATAGTTTCCTTTTTTTAGGAGGACAATTATTTAGAGTTAGTAAATAATCAACCTTAACAGGAATATCATTCTTGCGAGCTCTAAGAGCTCCAGCCAGAGCCTTCGGAAACGGATGCGCTTCCGAAGACTCAACACGTGATGGCCAAGCATCATGCGTCTTGTAACACAAGATAACATGACGGTCATACGCTATAGCAGTTCCAGCCAGCTTCTCAGACTGCATATCCGCTCTTTGGAAACCATACGTAACATTTTCATCAATGGTGATAATTTCCGGTAATGTGGACATGACAGCTCGCTAGTGGTAGTGAAAGAGAAGTGAATGGCGGGAAAGAAGTTGGGTTTGGTCTTATGTTAGTAATGTTAGTATGAAACAAGGAAGGAAGATGTTGGGTTTAATCTTGATGGGTCATGGGTAAACGGGTACGGGTCAACATGTGGGCCAGTTATGTTGAATAAAATGGAAGGTAAAAGATCATGGATGAATCAGTCATTGGTATGATCAAGTATTATGGAAGACCAAGCACTTCACCTAGTCCTTAGTAGGTTGTTTCCTGTTTTGTAGGAGTAGTGGCACATGTACAAGTGTACAACCACGTCTATGTATCTTTGTTAGTTTATTTCTTTAGTATAAATAGGTTAGCATGTAACATTATGAAAAGCATTCAAGTTGTTTGGATGGTATCAATAAGGGTGACGTTGGTAGGACACTTCACTTCTTTTCTCTGCCTTGTGTTAGTTTGACATTATGTCTTATTTCCTTGTTTTGTTTTAGTTTTGGATAAGCTTATTTCTTGATATTTTTTCAGCTTATTTTGTGTTAAGTTGTTTATATCGAGAGATTATAAGATCTTTCTTTTTGTAAGCAAAATCACATCATGTCAATTGTCAAGTCCTCCTGTACCAAGATCTAGTGAAAGATTTTCACTTTTGAAACATCTAGTCATGTTTAAACTAGTGCAAAATGCAATCATAGAGATTTAGTATCTTGTGCTATTAGTTTTAGTGATATGGTTTGATTATGTGTGCCGATGAGTTTAAATTTACATGATCACTGTGATGGACGCAGAAAATTGAATTGTGGGATAAAAAATATTTTGATGATATTAAGGCGAAAAAACTAAGATTCAAATAAAAATTAAGTATTTTAACTTAAAAATTGAGTATTTTTAAGTTTTAGAGGGTTAAATATTATACTTTAGTGTTAGTTTAAACGGTAAAAACGTGAGATTAATCATCTAATTCAGTGCTCTCCGAACCGTGCGGGACCTATGATGTGTTTATGTGACGTTATTGGCGCTTGCATTAATTTCTATAGTATAATTCACGTACTCATTTAGTATTATATTGTATGTACGAGTTTGCTATTCAACAGGATTAAATGCATAATGATTTACGATCTTATGATTACAGTAAATGTTAAACACAGCTCTTCAGTATGATGGCTTAGTAATGTAGTACGTGTAGTTGATAACAAGAAATGGCATCTCATGTTTTTGGATGAAATATGCAACACGTGGCTAGTATTATTTTTGTTTGGTATTTCATCTTATGTGTGGATGAAAATCTGCCCGTAAACTGGTCATGACTCGTGATCTTTAGACTTTTAAAAAGAAATTGTAATCTCATTTAGCCATATATTCGGTGTAAAATAAATATACTTTACCAGCATGTTTTATTCACAGTGAAAATCTCTTCGTTTTAAAATCGTCGGACACTTTGATGCGAAAGAAAAAGACTAATATGGCAACATGTGTAAAAAGCTCCGCGCTCCATACTAAAAAAAGTAAAGATGAAAAACGTTATATTGGAGCCTGCCACACGCTTTCCTTTACGTCACTGCAATCACTTCTCCATTTTTTTTATCGTTATTTAAATGTGTAAAGAAAAGATACATAAGGCTGCGAGACTTAAAAGAAAACTTATTATAAATTTAAGTGTTACATTAGCTTTTTCATTACTACTCAAAACTCATCATACTATAAAAATAAAGATTAAAAAACTGACACTCATTTCACATCCATTTTATATAAAATATATCGATGTCTATGTTGAAAGCAAACCTAATTTGAAAAGTCATTGGTTTTTCAGGTCGGAAAATAAAGTAAACATCTTAGGTGGACAAGAGGAGACCACTTAGGGTGAATTTCATATATTCCCTTAAAACCACAATTAATTTCATATAGCCAACTAAACTAGTCAATTTCATATATACCCAAAAACAAACTCCAAATTTCATCTCCCCAATTCTACTTATTTTGTTAAAATCAGATTTTATAAATACTAGTTTGTCCTTCATGGTTTTCGCCTAATGAGTCAAGTATGTACTTGAGTTTCTTGTTTATAATCGGAACCATGCATGTTATAAAGTTGCAATTTTTAAAACAAAGAGCAAATAACAATGACGTAAGTTTGACTAGTACGTGTTGCACCCATTTGTAAAATTTATAGAAAAAATTTCATAGTTCGTCCCTGTGGTTTGCACCAAACATCAAGATTTGTCCGTATCTCAAACTAAATACATTGATCATCCCTATTTTTGAAACTATCAACACATTTGGTCTCTATTTTATATGGGAGTTAATTTTTAACGGTAAGTCGTGTGAGAGAGGTATTTTGGTCCTTTTCTTATTTTAGCTACATTTAATGCCTCCACCAACCCCTTTAATCACCATCTCCACTTCACAATCATGGCTGATCCAGATCCTGACCAGATCCAACTCGACTTCACAATACTGCATTTATTAAACATTGTTTACAAGTATGTAGGTGTATTATCACTACTACAAAATGAAGTTAAAGTGGCACTCATAAAGTGTTGTATTATGTGTTTAAAATGTTGCATTATGTATAATGTGACACTTTATCAAGTGCTATGTTATGCAACGTCGCCTTAGATATAAGTGACACTTTCAGTTGGATTGTGCAACACTTTTTAACTGTGCTGCTTATGTTTACCAAATGTTATACTTTGAAATGCCACACTTTTTACACTCAAACACAACACTTTTTATGCTCAACTGTAACACTTTCACACTAAATTGCAACACTTATTACATTAAATTGCAACACTTATTACATTAAATTGCAACACTTTTTATATTATCAAGCAACAATTTTTTACTTAAATGCAACACTTTTCAAAATACAATGCAACATTTTTTTTCACACAACTACAACACTTTTTGATTCAAGTGCAACACTTTTTCATTATTACAACTAATTTTGCAACATCGTATTATATCAAACGCAACACTTCTTGTAGTTTTCCATCATATAAGGCGACACTTCTATAAATGATTAATAGCACTTTTGTTTCACGCGATACAATGCTAAATATGTACTATTTGTATCATACACATTCTTTGAAAAGGTCTAAATTAATAATCAATATTCGTACAACCATAGATAAATAAAATACCATTCATAACATCTTAGTGTACATGAAAAAAATTGGCTAATGTAAAATAACTTGCACAAAACTTCTAGTGAACAAAAGAAAAAGCAATCAGATTGTAACCCTTCTTGAGTATATCTTTTCATATCTCCTAATACAGCTTGAGACGTTGTCTGATCCAAATTGAAACAATAGAAAATATTATTAATTTATACTCATGATATATATATATATATATATATATATATATATATATATATATATATATATATATATATATATATATATATATATATATATATATATATATATATATATATATATATATATATATATATATATCCAAGCAAAAAACGACCATGTCTAATGTAAAGTACATTCCAACAACATTCAAGATAACACTATCGGTCAAAAAATGGTTTTTGATTGACCCGATCAAGTCGCGAGTCACCATGCAGGGCTTTTAATAGTAAGGCTATTAGCATATTCAACATTTTTGCTATCTGTATCTTGGAATGGGTGTCTAATGTAAAATTACCTGATGACATAGATAAAGAAGTCCAGGCCTTGTCTTCATTGAAATTAGTAAGAGATTGTACTACCAGCTCATTAAACTCACTTATCACCTAAACACCAATTAAGAGATCACATTTATCAGAAGTAGTCAGAGAATATAACAAAAAATCACTATCATTGCTTGTGATTTCATTCTCTTGTTCTTCGAATTTTTGTTTTAAGTTTCTCTCCAAATATCACATATCAAACTACTAAGTTATCAGGATCAAAAATGCACAATGTAAATTAAAACACTTAAAAAGCAAGTAACTTTAATTGATAGAATAAGACATCTAAAAGAACGGCCCTACGATCTAGCTTAACATGGAAAATTATTTAAAAAATAGTTCAATCGAAGTCAAACTGGTTTTGTATGCACTAAAATCTACAATAAATCATGTTATCAAACAAGTACATAACTTGTAAAAACTTATACCAAACAGGGCTTTTAATAGTAAGGGTATTAGTATAACTTGTAAAAATGTAATTGACTTGGTCGAGTAGAGGGTCACCATGCACGGCTTTTAATAGTAAGTGTATTAGCATATTCAGTATTTTCGCTATCTAGGTCTTAGAAGGAGTCATCTAACATAAAGTTACCTGATGATGTAGATGAAGAAGTCGATGCTTTGTCTTCATTGAAACTAGTAGGAGAATGTACTACCAACTCATTAAACTCACTATCACTTGGACACCAATTCTAGTAGACCACATTTATCAAAAGTAGTCGGAGAATATACCAAAAACTCGCTATCGTCGCTTGAGATTCCATCGTCTTGTTCTACCACTTTTTGGTTTAAGTTTCTCTCTAAAGATCCAATATCAAACTAATAAGATATCTGAATCAGAAATGCACAATGTAAATCAAAACACTTAAAAAGTAAGTAACTGTAATGGACACTTGACGAAATCTAAAAGAACGGCGCTACAATCTAGCTTAACATGAAAACTTAACAGAAAATAGTTCAATCGGTGAGTCAAACTGGAGGTGTATACTCTAAAATCTACAATAAATCATGTTATCAAACACGTACATAACTTGCTAAAACTAATACCAAACAAATGAATAACCTTGAAAATAAAAAAACCAATTATATAAAAGCTCACAAAAGATACAATCCAGAAATTAACACATACATCCCAACCAAAAACCAAGTTCCAAATTTCAGAACTACTTTAGGTTATTTTTTTTTCGTTTGATAATACTGTTATGACTTGACAATCATGATTTTGATAATGGAACACTCTATATTAAATGATTTTTCAAACAATAAAAGCAAGGAATTGAAGTACTGTATAGCTAGCACATAATCCTTACTCCCTTCGTAAAACATGAAACTATATAAAAATGTTGATGGAATTAATAACAGTAGTTATATGCTAAAATTCAGTAAGGATGACTAGTGGCATCAAATGGGTTGACCCGACCGGATAAAGCCTTATAGGGTTGGGTTTATTTGGGTCCAACTCTGTTTATCCAGTCTACTGGGTGAACACAACCAACCCGATGGCCTTATATGGTCGGGTTAAGGTTAAACTTATAATTGTTATCGGGCTCGAGTTTAACCCGGTAACCTTATAATATACTATATTACTATTTTTTTCCATTTAGGACAAACATTCTTTGTATAAATGCCAAATTCCTACCACATAGTATAAATGAAAGCCTAAGAAACTAGTCTTATTGCCATTATTATAAAGCTTACTGCTTTCCGCTTATGTATTGCACTTCCTTTGCTAGCTGCATATTTCTTTTGATATATGTTAACTTCAACTAAAAAATTTGCCTAATTATTCAATTTAGAAATCATAAAAATTGAATCAAGAAGATAAGCATTCAAGAAAAAGACAACCATATCACTGTTGTTAGCTTACATAAGTACCTACACATAGCCACCTTAATGTGTCGATATTTCCCTTAAAGTCATCACAAAGCCAGGACGCAACTTCCAAACTAGAGGTATTAGTTTAAAATTTTACACATTAGCATAATACAAAGGATTGGATTCATTATTTAGTACAGTATAATCATAGCGGATAAGGGTGTGGGTCATACGAAGATACCGAATAATATCAGCAACCACAACATTGGTAACCGCGTCAGCATCTGCACCAACATTAGCAGCATATAAGAAACTCGCATCAACAAACCCTGCATCAGTAACATGCATTAGCTTATGTGGATAGGCTGACAACAAACGACACAATTAGAAATGAACATATAAGATGGTAAAAATCAACGTAATCGAAATTAGGAATTCATAAATGTAACTATTATTAGTAGACATCTTTAAAGCGTGCTAACATCTGTTCATAAGTTTTCTTACTAAATTACGCATTCTTAATTGTATCATTGGCATATGTGAATTGCCAGCAATTAAGAAACATAATCATAAAAATGATGGTATTTATAACTGTGTATCAAACAACTCATTAGTTGTGTACAAATAAGTATTTCTCTGAATATCTGAAAGGCTTGTACACATAGTGTTTCTGTCTTTGCCAATCTTAACGAAATATCATGTAGACCGAGAGTCGACAAGTACATACTTGAATGTGAATAGAGGCGAGTCATCTTAAAACCATTACTTATATAAAAAAATTATGATTGTTATGTCCCCAAGCGATAAGAAAGTACACCCTCTGTTTAATCAATATATTACATAGAATGGAAACAGTAACACTATACTTTGACACATATCAATGTATGTTAATGAGTTACAACTAACTCTATCAACTATTAGTGATACTAAAAACAGAGGCGGGCCTAAGTGTGTTCAAGGTGGTTCTCGGGAACCACTTTACGGATTGAAATCGTGTAGAAACTATGCAATATATTTTCTGGGAACTACCTTAGAATTATAGTAGGACGTACCTTGGATCAAAGATTCTAGTTTTAAGTCAAAAACATTACAAAACATGAAAAGTTTATTAGATATGAAAAGATGAATTAAGTTTGTGTCTTTGTAACTGTTGAGAGGTAGGGGATGAGTTCTTTCTTCATGCAGGTAACATTAAAGGAAAATGTGGGGCTAGTTAAAGTTATGACTTTTTATTTTTCTATTAGTCATATTACTAATATTATAGAGCAAATAACTTTTGTGTGTTCTGATTTTATTTTACTTACCAATCTATTGTTTTACGAGTAAATTTATCAAAAAGTTTATTAATCTTTAGCTAGTTATAATATAATTTGAATCCTTGTTGGACCACTAACGTAGCCATTTCAATGCCTAATCCATTATTTAGTTTGTGATTCCTTTTTTAGTAAGTTAAGGTATTACAATACGTTTTTTCTATACACATGGGTGAATCCAAATTACAAATAATCCTGAAACAACAGTTTGCTGATGAATAACTAATAGTACTTGAAGATAAACAACAACAAAAGTTATATATTTTTTAACTAAACAAAACTTATATCGAATACATTAAACCGAATCAGTCATCAATATCTTAAACTGATAACGTGTGTTTGTGTTCAGTTTTCTACCCAACCCGACCCGACCCATTATCCCACTGTCATATCGTGTTGATCTCATAGTCCATAAGGAACCACCTTAGTTTGGCTTCTGGGTCCGCCACTGGCTAAAAATATTTTAATTAAAAAATAGAATACACCAACTTCCTTACCTTAATATACTAGAGACTGCTTATGTTACCTCATATTAAGCAGACAAAAAAAAATTCCAAGATGCCCAATATATAATAACAATGGGCTTTATTTTATAGAACATGATCCAACTAATATTATAAGTGACCAGTTTCAAAAAATCTTTTACAATCATATTATGAATTTAGTATATAGTCAAAACATGTAAAGCGAGATTTTGAGACCACGCTCATTTTTGACAAAAATTTACACTACACGGAAAAATCTATATGGTTCACGAGAACCCCCAAACCGCATGAATTTTGCGTTGTCGTGTAAAATTGTGTCAAATATCATGTTTTATGTAAAACGAATGTTGTCCAACTTTTTTTATGTTAGTAGTCTTCTGTAGTTTCATTCCCAACTGATGTTTTCGTTGACACATAAAAACAAACAGTAGGTGTACATGAAAAATCAACATTTATAATGTATAATCAATAGATTAATCTATAAGATGAACAATTAAAATAGAAAAGTTTCTAGTCTTTAAAGCATATAGACATGTTACTTTAGATTATTTGGGGATCTGGATAAACGCAAATATAAAGATAAACTGTACATATCCAAATCTAAACTTTAAGAACACATGAATAACATATAATCAAGACACTAAAAAATCATGAAAAAAATAAATTACCTTGAGACAGTGGAAAGGAATTAACGGTTGTTACCACAAGCTTTTACCGTTACCGACCCAATCCTTCGAAAGAAATAACTTACTGGCATAGAATAGATAACAAGCAGATCAACTTATAAAACGATAACATCCAAGCAATAAGTAAATGATAACAAGCAGAATAGCTTATATTTTGAAGAAGATAGAAAGGTAACCAGGATAAAAGAAGGTAGAAGAAAAAAGGTAATCATTAAATGGTGGCGGGTGATGGTTTCACCATAGAGACGATAGAGGGTAGGAGAGATTAAAAAAAATTGTTATGGATAAGATATTTATGAAGAAGAAGTCATATACGAGATAAAAAAAAGACGAGTGAGAGGGATTATTTGATTTTGGGGAAAAACTTAAGCGGGCTTGTGAAACATTTGAGGGGCGGGGGAATTTTGAGCAGAACTTTTATAAAAAATTTGAGAGGAGAAGCAACACTTATATAAAGTGGTACTTTTATAATTAAAGATGCAACACTTGAAAAGAAATGTTGCATAAAGTCTTTATATGCAACACTTATATGGTTAAATGTTGCTTTATCATTATTGAACTATAAAAAGCAGCAATTTTAAAAGTGTCACTTGAAAAATGCTACATTAGATTCTTTTTCTTGTAGTATATAAAGACTTGTTGTACATAGGATCATCACAGTACACCTTCTTCAAAATCCCCTTTTGATCTTAATTCCCTTTCACAAAAAGTGAGCAAGAATACCTAGCTTGTGATCATGACAACTCTCTCAGAAGCCTACTGAAATGCTCATGTGTCCTCTCACCGAATCACCCCACTCAACTTTGACAACCTTCATCACTGTAATTTCTTTTTCCACTTCATCATCACCACCAAATCCGGATCTGAGCTTGTTTTTACTTGTATCAGACTCGCACTCACCCATCTTGATTCGAACCATACAACAAATCAAAATATCAGACTTAGTTTCGACAAGAGTTTCGATAACTTAGTTTCGATACCCACACAAGACTCGAACCAAAGCTATTCGGGGGTTGTGGGTTTGATTCTTCAACGTTCGTCGTGGGTTTGATTCTTCGTGGGTTTGTAATTACCTAAAACTTGGTACTAGTCTGTTTTAAGTAATTGATGCGGTTCTTCTTTAAGGAAATTAGTTATGGGATTTAACAGCCGTCACCACCAGCGAACTATAAAAGCCGTCACCACCATTACGTGTCCCTCATCACCATCACCACAACCATGGCCTCCACGCCACCACGAACCACCATCATAACCACCAGCAGGGGGCGTTTGGATCAAGCAGAAAACATCGCCACATGGGGATTTAGTTTGGGCAGAAACCACCAGTAGGGCGCGTTTGGTTGTGGGTTTTTGTAGGTTTATTAGTATCATAACAATTATATAAAATCCTAAACAAGATCAAATCACATATGGCGGAAGTGATTTAACAAGATCATAATAATAACACAATTATAATTAATCGAATTAGGGTTACATACCTTTACGCTAAAGCAAATCCACAAGACGAAGAACGAATCACCAATTTGGGTTTATACCGTATGTCATCAAGATATAGTCTAAAGTAAGACTATATTACGATCTTGTACACACGTAATACAATGAGCTAACCGTGATTCTAGCACGTCTAAACCGAGCTATATCGATAGTATAAAATCTACCCAACAACCCTAGAAAGGGGCTAGGACTAGATTTAAACTAATACTGAGCACCAAGAAAAACCACACCGAAACCCTTTGTGGGTTTATGTTGCGATCGGCCTAGAGGAAGGAGAAGGGAGAGATTCTAGTTATATGGAATTATGAGGGGTAAGGGTTGTATTCATAGGCCTAGTATTCATTGTGTTAATGCAAGTGATACCTAAAAACAGTATTAGTGTTAACTAATCTTTCTTAGTTTTGATCACAACAAACTATACAACACATTTAGTGTAAAACACAAAACGAATTATTTAACTAACACTATCATCAAGGTAATAATCATATCACTAACTTTTCTTAATCATACTTAGTGATCATCAAAGTGATTATCCTTAAAACTCACTTTTGTTAATATGACAAAAGATTTTTTTAATAAACTTTCTTTTTAAGAAAATGTTTTATTAAAATAGAAAATGTAAATTTAAAAATGGCATATTCCAAATGCCATAAGAATATCCTTTGAAGGTTTAAAAAACCTTAGATATTCCTACTCCACTAAAAGACAAAAAAAGGAGCAGACTCTACTGGACGGTACCTTAAATAGCTAGCCGGTTCCTTAGCGATATGGAACTGCCGGGCTAGTTAAGGATCCGCGCCCAGATAGCCGTTGCACTTTGTCTTCTATAAATAGTGGATCAAATCTCATTTTCCAA
Organism: Glebionis coronaria; assembly: GCA_025667525.1. Taxonomy (NCBI): domain Eukaryota; kingdom Viridiplantae; phylum Streptophyta; class Magnoliopsida; order Asterales; family Asteraceae; genus Glebionis; species Glebionis coronaria. The sequence goes on along the minus strand of CM046880.1, from coordinate 336,374,011 downwards.
CAACCCTCTTGGATGTTTTTCTCAGCCCCCTTTCTCTTTTATATAGCATAATCATTAGTAAATGATCACTTAATGTTTTAAAGTATGTTTACATATGATTATCCTCTTGATCCCCTCCTTTACCTTTTCCAATGAGAAGATCACTCACTCACTAGTGTTGTGAAAAAGATGAATCCATGAATTAGTCATGTTCATCATGTTAGCCTTTTTATTTTTGTTGATCCATTTGTATTTATGAAATACTTGGAATAGTTGTGTTCATCCAAGCTATTTGTAAATACTTGGATTTGTTGTGTACATCCATTGCATATGTGTTTGCTTGGATTTGTGTTGTGTAGATCCAAGCTACATGTGTGTACTTGGATATGTCTATTGAGTTGAAATAGATTGTGTAGTAGTTCTCACTAAACTATAAAGTGATGTGGTTGTGTCTTGTGAGTTCTCACTAAACTTGAAAGTGATTAGTAGTTGTGTTGTGTGAAGTTCTCACTTAGCTTCAAAGTGAAGTCGTGAAGATTGGTTCTAGCTTTGGATTAGAACTCGACATCTAGCTTTGTGTCGTAAAATGGTGAAGTAGGCAACGTCGTGAAGATTGGTTCTACCTTGAGATTAGAACTCGACATCTAGCCTTGTGTCGTTAAATTGTGAAGTAGGCAACGTTGTGTAGATTGGTCCTAGCTAAAGATTATGTCTCGACATTTAGCTTAGTGTCGGAAAATAATGTAAGCAACGATGTAAGGCTTTCTCCGCCAAGAAGGGAGCTTGTGGATATAGTGGAAATCTCGAGTAGGTGTACTCGAGGAGTGGAGTAGAAACGAGGATAGAGCCTCGTTGTCGAACTACTATAAATCTTGGTGTCTTGTCACTAGGTTGTCTCTTTCCTTACTCTTTACTTATTTCATTATCATTATACTTACCTATTACCATTGCTAATGCATTTGAATTGAATCTAATCATTATGCAACTTAGCTTCAAGTAAAAGATAGTTTTGATACAAGCCTAATTGAAAGTAATTTTAATTAGGTTACTAATCGAAGAGAAACTATTCAACCCCCCCCCCCCCCTCTTCTAGTTTCTACAATTGGTATCAGAGCGATGGTCACTCAAGATCGTTGAAGTATATTGTACTTTAAAACTTGGATCGATCCATTGTCTCCTCAAATTAGAAGGTCAAAGTTGTACTAAAGTTCTCTTTGGTCAAAACTATTTTTTCTTGGAAAATAGGTCTTTTAATTGGTAATATTGCATCCCTCTTAGATTAGTAGCCTTTATGCATTTTAGATCTACTCTTGAAATGTATCTACTAGTTTGCATCTTGCTTTGTGTAGGTACTCATGAAGATCAATCATTTAATTGGTTGTGGATTGAGTTACTTGCACTTGTAGAAGACTCATCTTCATTGATCTTCAACGTCTTTGAATGATGATATCAAGATGATTGGGAATGATACTAGTCCTCGAAGACTTAGTACTCATCATAGTCATTGTTGGGCATTGCATTAGTTCCTTGATGGATTGGAATGCTCTTTGTGGCCAAGGTACGCTTTCGTTCTTCCACACGCCCTTTGATCATTTTTTTGATCATTACTTGACTATGTGCTTGTTCTTGGCATCCTTGCCTTGACATTTGTTTGTGGTTTGTGATTCTTTTCCTTTATCCTCTCAAACCTTCATTGCTTGGATACTTGACTCATTATGGTTATGTAGAGTGAGTTAGTAGCAGCTTAAAGTATCAAGCATGATTTCCATGGTTTGCACCCATACGGTTAGTAGGCCCTTTGTGGGAGAGAAAGTGAATTAATACCTTGCTCATATTTTGGTTTAGACTAAGACTATTATTGAAAGTGATCTTAGTCTATGCATCAATAATTGCTTTGTGTTTATTCATTACCAAAGTCGTTTATCACTTTGCCGGAAAGGCATGTCTTAAACCACTATATATGACACAAGCTCTTCGTCTCCATGATTTGAAGATTGTCATTAATCCCTTGAGCATTGATCTTAGTCTTGATTCACTTCCTTTTACTTCTCTCCACTTTGCTTTTTCGCTACGAGTAGTCGTTTGTCCATTTCGGTTCTTTTCGATCTCGATTCAACTCGTAATCCTTCATTAAGGCATATTGATTAGTGTTATGATGATCCAATGATATTCTAAAAGGTTTAAGATTTATTTTTAAGTATTTTAGAAAACTTGGTTTTCAAAATTTTGGCGTATTTCATTGATAAAAACCAGCCTCTATAGGCGGTTCTTTATCTCTGGCGGCTCAAACTTGCGGTACCTTATCGATAAGGAACCGCGGGCAGTAAAGCTTGTCAGAGCGCCAGTTTTATTAAAATAATCTTTTTCAAACCAAACCCTCTCTCTCCCAAAAACACACAGCCGACGGGTTTCACCTTTTCCACCATTGTTGAAGCTTCAAAAACCTTCAATCACTCAAATTAATTGATTCCAAGTTATGGGTTTCACTCATCCTTCATCAAACATCAATTAATTGTAAGTACTTTCTTTCAATTTCATCTATTTTGTTCTAGGGTTCATCCTTTCATAATTGGGGATTTTTAAAATTGAAATTGAATTAGAACCTTAATAGGAATATGGGTTGGCATGGTTATTTTACTATGATTCCTTAGGTTCATATTCATTAAGATTTCACTAAAACCCACTTGTAGAACAAATCCAAATTTTGGCTAAATGATTTTAGTTAAAAGATGGAATTGAGATGAACCCATGAACAAATCGGTAATTGCATTGTTAATGCTTACCTAAAAACCTTGTTTTGAAAAACCAATGTTCTAGTCCATTGTTGATCCAACATAGTTCATATGTTCTTGGTTAATAATGGAATAGATACATTGTGAACATGAGAATGATATGGATTCAATCCTTTATTTGTCAAGAAATTGATATAACACATTCTCATATTTTGATTTTTGAGTTTATTTTTCATATGAGTGATTGGAAAAATATTTTCTTGTGTTTATTTAGGTACTAATCATGCCTTCACAATACCAAAAGGATCATCAACTCACTAAACAGTATATGCCTAACCTTTTCGACTTTTTTCACTCAACTCATCTCGCCCATACTTATTCCTCCTTTCAATCCCGTTGTTTTCATGAGGGTAGAGTTGTCCAAAAGGATATTAAGGATTATGTCTACATCAAATCTATGTTTGAAAACATTGGGTTTGATTGTTTGTTGCACATTAAGGAAGACATCTATCCTCGATTCCTATTGGAGTTCTTTAGCACATACTCCGTCATTGAAAACAATGATGGAATATTTGTTAGGTTCATCTTGAACGGTCAACTCATACAATACTCTCTCGAAGTCTTCGGTCAAATTCTTGATGTCCCATTTGTAGGCACTTGTCGCTTCACGGATAAATGGAAGCTTAGTGCTCTCCTTGAATCCGACAATTGTCCTCTAAATGATCATGAGGAAATTGATCTTGACTACATTGTTGACATTGTCTCCAAAAAGGGTAATCGACCCGTTAAAAGAAGCCTTCATACTAAGGTACGTTCGGTGAAACGTCATGAGGTTCTCTTAAGCGACCTTAATGATAATATGGTCCAATGGACCAATATCCTTAGGGAAAATGTGTTTTGTCTTGGTGGAAACCAGGATCATGTTCCGGCGTGTTTAGTGCATATGTTGTTTTGCATTTTTACCAACACCAATTACAATTTGGAATATTTTATCGCTCAACGGATCAATTATGCTATTCACAAGCCTAAAACAAACCTCCCTTACGCAATGCTTCTCACTCGCCTTTTTAAAAGGGTTGGCCGTGATTTTCCAAATCTTGATCTTTCTCATTTACAACCGATCAAACGGGTTATGCTACCTATTCAAGAGGTATATAAGAGAAAGACAAGATGTGAGCGTAAATCCGACCAACGAGAGTCCAATGATGAGGACATGGACATGTCAACAAGTGATGGTGATGGCATTGGCACAAGTGCTCCTATTGGCTCTTCGAGTACTTCTCACCACTCCACAAACTCATTCGTGGTTGGTCTAGATGACATTGTTTCCCCTCCTCGTCATTCCTCTAGTAAAGTTCCTAATAATCTCAATATGGAGGCCCTTTACCGTCAAAATATTCGAACCCAAGGTGATTTACATGAACATCGGGTTGAGTCAAGGAAGGGATTCAAGTACTTGGGGAATATGATCAAGGGATTAGGCAAGAAAAGAAGGTGAAGACTTTGAAGTGTTTCAAAGTATACATGTTGGTAAACATGTAATGTTGAACATTTTTTTATTATCTTGGTTGTGTATTAACTAAATTCTACTTGTTTGGATTATTTGTTATTTATCCTAAATGATTGTCTATGCCATTGTGATTACGATTTGCATAGCTTTGTGCATCCTGTGTGTTAGTTAGCTTCCTAGATTTTGGTCAGTAGTTAACTTTGGCTTGAAAATCCTTTCGTAAAAATCTGGGCTAACCAAAGTTTGAGGAAGTATCATTTTTGAACACCTCTGGTCGCGGTTCCATATCGACCCGCGGCACCTTATTTATAAGGTACCGCGCACCCTAGATAGGGAACCGCCGGCTACTATGTCCGACAGAATCTTTGCTTTACACTATTTTCCTTAATCTGTGTAAACCTTGCTTGATTCTTTGCAAAAACCTGCACATTTCCTAAACTAGGTTACCTAAATTCATTGTTCACATAAAATGTTTTTAACCCATTACTAGTTTGGATCATCCCCTCACTCTTTTAAATCCACCTTGTTAGTCATGTTCTTCACATCAAACCATTCTTCCTTAACCCTTAAACCATTCTTTACAACCATGGTTTCTACAAGAAGCTCAAACTCATCCAAAACCTCCACTTCAAGGAAAAATCTTAAGATTAAGATCAAATTTCCTAAATCCAACTCTTCACCCTTTCACACACCCAAGAATGATATTGTCCCAATTCTCAACTCTTCATCAACCTTACCACCTCTTGCTCCATGCAAGACTACCTCTACCCATGGTACCAACCATTGTCATGGTTCTACCTCCTCTTCATTCCAATCTAGGATGAATGAGCTATCCTCACCCTTCACTCCAAGTAATCTCTTGGATGTGACTACCCAACCACAACCCATCCAAAGCATTCCCATTGTGAATGACTTTGTTGATACCTTGGTGACTTCACTATTTACCCCTCTAAACTCACCCTTTTCATCCTTGGAGAGCATACCTCCACACTCACCCACATCACCCTTGGAGAACAGACCTCCTCCACCTCCACCTCCCTCATACACTCCCATTTTGGGTGTTCCTCTTCCCTTCTTTATGGGTGATCCTTACTTCCTTGGGTTCCTAGAAGCTCATGGTTCTCATTGTCCAGTTGCATCTACAATAACTACATCATTCAAAACCTTAAGATGGAGATGTTTGGACTTCACATGAGGTTGCAAGATTTCTTTCTCACCTTGTTTAACATGCCTCCTCCTAGGAAATGAATGGTGATTTTCTTTAAAAATATTTTTCAATAAAAATCAAGCCAAGGAAGATTACTAATCAAGACCTAATTTTAATTAATCTTTAGTTTGGTTAATTGTTTTTCTTTATTTCCTTTATGTATCTCTTTCATGAGTGTCTTATGAGGATGAATTATGGACTTAGCATTATGTGTTTCTATCTTTATGTGCACATTAGTCAACTTTAATTCTAAATTAAAATTGAACCTAAATCTATCACAACCTCTAAAACTTGACTAAAATTGGTTCAAAATGTTATCTAAATATTTTGTCACCCTTTGTTAAGACATTCTTTGTGAATGTGTTGCTTTTATGCAACCCTAGCATAATTTAGTGCTAATAGAGGTAAAATTCCAAGATTTGCAATTTTTTGAAAAAGTCTTAGTTTTTCTCAAAACCCTAGAAAATCAAGGTTTCAAGTCCACTGCACGCGGCTCACTAAAGTCGCGCGGTTCCTTAAGTGATAAGGAACCGCCGGTCCCTATAAGGTACCGCGGACAGAAAAGCCAATTTTTGGCTCGTTTTTGGTCTTTCTTCATAACCCTATCCCCTGTCAAGATTCCATGTTTACTCAATTTGACTAAACATTCCTTGATACTTTATATTTGATTTTCAAACCTTTGCCTTGTCTACTTTCTTCTTATACCCCCACCTTGAGATTTCATTCTCACACCTCAACAATGCCTAACTCTTCCTTTCATAACCTTTACATTTCATTGTCACAAACATCCTCACCCAAAGCTTCCTCATCCAAGCTTTCCAAGAAACCGAAGATCTCGGTTCGACCTATTTGGATCAAGAAAAATGAACCCTCTTCATCTAAATCACCCAAGAACTCACCTTCTCTCCAATCAAGTATTGGAATGAGACCTACTCCATTAACCCCATCACCGGAGAAAAGGAAAATCTCCCCCCACCACCAAAACCTTTTGACACCCCTCAACTCAATGACCTTTCAACCTTTCCAAACCTCACAAGGCATTGTGAAAACATTTCCTACCCACTCTCCTCACCACCACCAAACCCTAGGTGTGATGGCCTTCCCCCATCAACCGACTATGTGTTGCATCATGGATCCTCGTGTGCTTGTTGTCGATTTTAACAAATTGAACTTGCTCATGTGTATGAGAAGTTAAATTTTCTTGAATTCCTCCTCACTCGACCTCCTCTCAAAGTTTTCATTCCCGTGGACAAAACTTTGAATGATGCCTCGTCGTCTTATTTTTCCAACTAAAGGGCTACACTCTCTTGGAGTCAATAAAACTGTAGTTGTTTTAGAGTCATTAATGTTTTTAAGCAATCTTGGAAAATTATCACTATTAGAATAGCTTATGCTTTGTGGTTTATTTTCCATATCTTTTGCTTTAGATACTCATATTGTGTGTATGACTATCTACTTTGTTTATCTTTTTCATATTTATGTAATATGAAATCTTTTTGTTGTGTTTGTTTTCTTTATTTTATCATTCTCTCTTTCTTTTGAGTTGATCGTGGTTAATCTTTACAATTGATTATGGGTGATTCCATCAATTCTAAATTTTAATCCCTTGACAAATTTATCATCTTCATTGGTTGGATGTTTCTTTTCTACCTCCATTTCACCAATTGAACTTTGATTTTGTCATTTACCTCTTTGGACATGTTGGGAATAAATTAAGGCCAGATCACTTGAGCACTGACAAGAACAAATCAAGCGTTGACAGGAACAAAGCAAGCGCTGACAGCTCAAGCGTTGACAAGTTAAAGTCAAGCGTTGACACATTGAAGACAAGCACTGATGGAAGATATAAGCTACACGTTTATTATATTCTAGAATACTTCTAGTAAGGATAGAAACGACAATGTATTTTATATGTTTATCTTTACCTAGAATAGTTGATACGTAGCTTATTGTACAAGGCTTCTTAGTCTATAAAAGAAGGCCTTTAGGTTAATGTTTAGTATCAAGTTTTATATACTTTTCATTTGTAAACATCTTTCATTGTAAGCAAGTTCGATATTCATAATCAAAGTGAAAGTTTTGTTTACATCTTGTGTTCTTGTTTAAGTATTAAATTCCGCATAACACTTAGATTCACAAAGCATATAACAAAGGTTTCTCTACGTGTTATACTTGATCTAATCTCGTATACATAAAGCTAATCGATCTAAGTTTGGGATCAACAAGTGGTATCAGAGCTTGTTGAGGAACTTTTGATCTTTGAAGAACACCAGAACGATACACGAACACCAAAACCCTAATTTTCTCAAAACCCTAAAAACATCATGTCTGAAGCAATAACCACCTCCTCTTCACCCTTACCAAACATCAAGATTCCCATGCTTGATGCAACCAACTTTGACTTATGGAAGTTCAACTTTGAACAATATCTGGGGATCTTTGATTACACACTCTGGGAGATTATTGAATATGGAAACTCATTCAATAAGGCTCAAAAGATTCAGGATGCCATTACTCAAAGATCAGCTGTTGAAGGATGTCCTGATGAAGATAAGAAAGAAAAACCTGGAGATGGTAGAGCTGTAGGTGCTGAAGATATTGCAAAGAAAAGGGTTGACATGAAAGCCCTAAATATTCTGAAAGTCTCTTTGGGACAAGAAAATCAGCACAAATATAGAGGCTATGAATCTGCTAAGGATCTTTGGGAAGCAATTGAAGTTGCATATGGTGGTAATGCAGACACTAAGGAAGAAAAGAAAAAGCAACTTCTGCATGATTATGCTGTCTTCAAAGCTAAGCCCAATGAGAAACTAAGTAGTGTGAGAAGCAGATTGCTTGACATCACAAGCAAGTTGTCCTTCATGGGGACACAAGTTGGTGATGTTGACACCAATGCTACCTTTCTGAAAAGTCTTGGTGAGGCATGGAAGATTGAGGCAAGATCTATTCTTGCCAATAATACTTACAAGAGCTCCTCGTTTGATGACATCTACAACAAACTAAGACTGTTGGAAGATGAAACTCTTTCAGCACATGGAAGCAAACCTAGCACCAGCAACATGGCCTTCTTCTCTCATAGTGAAGGCCAATTCAATCAGAAGGACTCTTGTATGCATCCAGTTACTGGATCATCATTTGTCAGCGCTGGAACAAGTCCTGTCAACGTCTCCTTTTCAGACGCTGACACATTCATGAATGACTGCCCAAGAGTTAAACCTGTTGGTTTGGATTTGGATACTGTGTGTGCTTACATTGCTTCTTTGCCCAATGGTTCAGTGATTACATATGAGGACCTTGAGCAGATAAGTGATGAACACTTGGAAGAGATGGACATCAAGTGGAACATGGCTCTTGCTAGTATAAGAGCAAATAGGTGGAATAGAAGGTTCAAGAAGAAGATGACCTTCAATGCTAAAGACACAGCTGGATTTGATAAATCCAAAGTTGAGTGCTACAACTGTCATCGTATGGGGCACTTCATGAGGGAATGCAGATCTCCTAGAAGATCTGATGCTGGTAAACCCTCAAGTCAGGTTGTTAAAGCTCAAGATTCCAAAGCCATGGTTGCAGTTCAAGGAATTGATGGTACTGGATGGGATTGGAGCTATCTGGCTAAGAATGCTGAAGAGGACAAAGCTTTGGTTGCTGATATTGAAGAAGAAGAGCATGTTGAATATGCTCTCATGGCACACTCCTCCTCTTCATCTGATAATGAGGTATATGATGATGCTTTTTGTAGCAAAGGTTGTAGGTTAAACACAGATAGACTTAACAAAGAAGTGTTAAAACTAAAAGATGATATGAGCACTGAAAGGTGTAAATTGTCCAATTACCAACTAGCTCTTACTGAAACTGAGAAAACCGTTTCTGAATACAAGAAAATGGAATTTGATTTAAAAGATAAGATAAATATCTTAAAACATGAGCTAGAAGGTAGTATGGATATTAGAAATATCATGACAAAGGTCAATAGAGACCTACAGGCTAAGTTAGATGAGGCCATTAAGAATAAAAATAATGTTGACCTCAAGATTCAAAGATTTGATAGAGCAACCCAAACCCTAGGAGACTGTGTAGCTAAACAAAGGGATCCTAAGGACATGACTGGGATTGGGATGAATGATTACTCTCTGGTTCCACCACCAGCTGGTGACTTCTATGGTGTCCTTAGAAAGGATTTATCTTGGACTGGTATACCAGAATGCCAAGAAGAGGAATTCATTCCTCCACCAAGAGTTGTCACTCCAGTGGAAGAGTATCAACAAAAACTGACTGACCTAAATGAGTGGAAGAAAGCTAACCCTACTTTATTTGTTAAGGGAGGTTTGCTATGTGAAAGTCCCAATGAATCATCACCCATTAAGGTTACTCACCCAGTTACTGGTAAAGCTGTTGACCTAGGCTCCAACACTGTTAGAAGACCTACCATTAAATATGCAGAGATGTATAGAAATAATAGGTCACCCAAGAGCCAAGTTAACAATCATGGAACAGGTTTCTTCGCTTCTAGACCTAAGAGTGTGTCTAAGAAAGCCTGTTATACTTGTGGTAGCTTTTCACATTTGGCATACAAGTGTGTCAACGCTCCCAAAGCCAGCGCTGATAGGAACAATTTCAGCGCTGATAGGAAGAAAGTCAACGTTGTTAGGAAGTCAAACGTTGTCAGACCCAAACCTAGTGTGCAGCAAAGTCCACAAGTGATTAGACCTGCCCCATTCTTCTCTAGAAGGTCTAACACTCATGGACAAAGACCTTTTCAAAAGACAAACACCTGGTCAAATAGGCAATGGGTTCCTGTAGCAAACCCTAGATTCAACGCTGACAAGGGTAATTTCAGCGTTGACAGGACAAAATCCAACGCTGACAGAAACGTGACCAGACCTAAATATTTGTAGCCACAAGGTAAGGGGTCTAAAGCTTCTTCAAGCTTAACATGGAGACCCAAGAAAGATCAAAACCCTAATAATAATGGAATTTCAATGACTTGCAATAGATTTAATTACATTTCAAAGGTCATTACAAAACCAATTGGGGTTAACTGGGTATTTCATCCTAAAAAGGATGAGAATGGGGTTGTTGTGAGAACTAAGTCTGTTCTTATTGAACAACCAGATGAATCCAAGTCTTCTGAGACTTGGGTTCCCAAAGAAAACTAATTTGTTTTCTTTATGTGCAGGGCATTCAAAAGCAGATCAATGATTATGGATATTGGGATAGTGGATGCTCAAGTCACATGACAGGAAAGGAAGACTATCTGACGAATTTCACTCCTATTAAAGATGGTGATAAGGTATACTTTGGAGGTGGATATGGGACTATCACAGGCAAAGGAACCCTTCTCACCAATAATCTACGTTTTGAGAACGTCTTCCTGGTAAAAGAACTGGATTATAATCTGTTTAGTGTATCACAAGTGTGTGATAACAAAAATAAGGTTCTTTTCACTGATACTGAGTGTTTGGTGTTAAGCAAGGATTTTAAGATCCCTGATGAGAAGTATATTGAGTATAGAACACCTAGGCATAAGGACATATACAATGTGAATTTAAATGGGATTAAAGTGAATACAAATATGTCTTGTTTTTATGCTAAGGCCTCAGTAGATGAAAGTAATTTGTGGCACAGGAGACTAGGGCACATAAATTTTAAAAATATAAATAGACTTGTGAGGCTTGGTTTAGTTGATGGTTTGCCTGAGAAGGCCTTCCACAATGACCACTCTTGTGTTGCATGTCTTAAAGGCAAGCAGCACAAGGTCTCATTCAAGTCCAAGCAGGTGCATACTAGTTCCAGACCTCTTCATATGCTTCACATGGACCTCTTTGGTCCAACTAATATAGAAAGTTTGAATGGCAAGTCATATTGTTTTATTGTCACTGATGACTTTTCTAGGTTTACTTGGACATTCTTTCTAGCTATGAAGAGTGACACAGCTGATGTTCTTATTGAATTTATCACTCAAATTGAGAAAAGGTCTGGCAATGAGGTTAAGATTCTTAGGAGTGATAATGGTGGAGAATTTAGGAACAAGAAGCTAGATGATTTTTGTGCCAGGAAGGGAATTACTAGGCAATTCAGTATTGCTAGAACCCCACAACAAAATGGGGTTGCTGAAAGGAAAAATAGAACCCTAATTGAAGCAGCCAGAACAATGTTGGCTGATGCTCACTTTCCCATAGCCTTTTGGGCTGAGGCTGTTAATACAGCATGCTATGTGCAAAATAGAGCATTGGTTAACAAAATTCAGAACAAGACACCTTATGAGTTACTTTGGGGAAGAAAACCTAATATTGGTTTTCTCAGACCCTTTGGATGTCATGTAGTAGTCTTAGACACTAGTGATGCCTTAGGGAAATTTAGTGCAAAAGGTGATGAAGGTTACTTCATGGGGTATTCAGTCCAGAGCAAGGGTTATAGGGTTTATCTTAAGGAGGACAAACGTATTGTTGAGAGAGTACATGTTAGGTTCTTAGAGAATAAACCTAGTGATCCTGAAAGTGGTCCTAATTGGTTGTTTGATTTGGAACCCTTATCTAGAACTTTAAATTATATGCCTGTCACTAATCCAGACATTGTGAAGGTAACTTCAAATGTTGTGGAAGAACAAATTGTTGATGTTTCAGGTACACAGGTTAATGAGAGGGTTGGATCACAAGCAGAAAAGGCATCTCCTACATTTGAATATGTCACAATTCCCATTTGGATAGATGCTTTTGCTGCTGCTGCTGCTGCTGGACAAGATAATGGTGGTCTCCAAATACCACCAGATACAAACATGCATGGTTCTTCAGGCGCTGACAAAGGCAAATCTAGCACTGACAAGACCAATTCAGACGTTGATGGCTCAGACGTTGACAACAACAGTTCAAGCGTTGTTAGCCCAAGCGCTGACAAACAAGGTTCAGACGTTGACAACACCTTTGCACATCTTTTCTCTTCCACTTTTGAACAAGGAGGACCTTCCAGAGTTTATGAAGAGATTCCTGTTGATCAAAGAGAGTCTGATGAAGACGACATTGGCAACATGGAGCATGAGGTTGAGGACACCAGACTTTTTGAAGGAGGGGTTCTCACTTCCACAATGAAGAATCACCCCCCATCTCAAATCATTAGTGATGTTATGACTCCAGTTCAGACAAGAAGATCCCATCAAGGTCTTGGTGGATTTATTGCCAATATACACAAGAAGGTTGATACCCCTCTTGTGCAAGCATGTTTGTTTGCATGTTTTCTGTCACAAGAAGAACCCAAGAAGATATTTGATGCTCTCAAAGAACCAAGTTGGGTGGAAGCAATGCAGGATGAGCTTCACCAATTTGCTATTCAGGATGTTTGGGAGCTGGTTGATTGTCCTAGATATGTCAGACCTATAGGGACAAGATGGGTTCTCAGGAACAAGAGAGATGAAAGAGGTATTGTGGTCAGAAACAAGGCAAGGTTAGTGGCTCAAGGTTATACACAAGAGGAGGGGATAGACTATGAGGAGGTCTTTGCACCAGTTGCAAGGATTGAAGCTATTAGGATTTTTCTAGCCTATGCATCTTGCATGGGCTTCACAATCTATCAAATGGATGTCAAAAGTGCATTCTTGTATGGCACCATTGTTGAGGAAGTTTATGTCATGCAACCTCCTGGTTTTGAGGATCCAGAGCATCCAGATAAAGTGTATAGAGTAAAAAAGGCTATGTATGGCCTTCATCAAGCCCCTAGAGCATGGTATGGTACTTTGTCTACCTATTTGGTGGACAATGGATTCAAGAGGGGCACCATAGATCAGACACTATTTACAAAGAAGAAAGGCAAGGATGTGTTGCTAGTGCAGGTCTATGTTGATGATATCATTTTTGGGTCTACTGATCCAAAGATGAGTGAGGATTTCTCCAAGCTTATGACAGACAAATTCAAGATGAGTGCTATGGGGGAGATGAACTTCTTTCTTGGTTTACAAGTTCAGCAGAAAGAAGATGGTATCTTCATCTCCCAGGACAAATATGTTGCTGAAATCTTGAAGAAGTTTGGCTTTTCCCCACATGAAAAGAGGGCTACTACTCCTATGGATAGAGAACACCCTTGGGGAAAGATTGGAGATGGGAAAGATGTTGATGTCAGGCATTATAGATCCATGATTGGATCCTTGATGTATCTTACTGCTTCCAGACCTGATATCATGTTTGCTGTATGTGCTTGTGCACGTCATCAAGTGACTCCCAAAGAATGTCACCTTTATGCTGTGAAGAGGATCTTTAGGTACCTAAGATGTTTCCCTAATCTTGGTTTGTGGTACCCAAAGGATTCACCATTGGAGCTGATTGCATATTCAGATAGTGATTATGGAGGTGATAAGTTTGATAGGAAATCCACAACTGGTGGATGTCAGTTTCTTGGGAGCAGATTAATATCTTGGCAATGCAAGAAACAAACAGTGGTGGCTAACTCTACAACTGAAGCAGAGTATGTGGCTGCAGCAGCATGTTGTGGTCAAGTGTTGTGGATTCAGAACCAGCTGTTGCATTATGGGTATAATTTCATGCATACTAAGATATTTGTTGACAATAATAGTACTTTATGCATCATTAAGAATCCTGTACATCATTCTAAAACTAAACACATAGAAATTAGACACCATTTTATAAGAGATTGCTTTGAGAAAGGTTTAATACAACCAGATAGGGTTGACACTGAGGAAAATGTGTCAGATTTATTAACTAAACCTTTTGATGCTGGAAGATTTCAGTACTTGGTAACAAGTATTGGAATGGTTAATCTCACTTAATATGTGTTTTGGATTCTTTTTGTAAAAGTATGTACAAGATGATGCATTATTATTATTGGTCTTATTGATGATTTAGATTTTCCACTATATTTTTCTAACACTGACAAAGGTTGTTTGAACACTGATAAGTGTTTTTGCAACGTTGTCAGCAATATAAATGTCTAACGCTGACAAAGCTTCCTTCAACGCTGTTGTGTGTTATCGGGGCGTTGTCAGCAACAATGTTAGTTTTGTGGTTTTCAATCTAAATGTGCAGATGGTGTTAGCAGTCTACCATTGGATATAGAGTTGCTTATGGATCAATGGAATAGCATTTGGACAAGTTTTTATTTATGGATGATGGTTGGAATGTTTCATTCCTATCTTGACATAAATTTTTTATGTTCATGCATGATTTTAGCAAACTTTTTGTATCATAGTTTAAGGGGAGGTTTTAGGAACCTTTAGGATTTTTGGGTATCCATATGATACTCTTATCACAATTCTAGATTGTGTCCACAGGTGAGTATGGGTTAGTTTTACTAAACCATGAGGCACTGTAGCATGCATAGTATATCAACTTTGCATGCTGCCAAGACATTTTTGGCCTAGAATTGGTTGTGGTCTGTTGGGAGACTTGGGAATGATTTTGATATGGGATTTACCTGGGAGTAACAAGGATTTTATAAGGTAACTTGGTTGTTAAGAATTTTGGTTAGCAAGGGACACTAGAGGACTGTTATGTCTATCTTGCTTATGCAAGTGTGCATAACTGGACAGTGCTTGCCGCCCTATAATAATTATCAGCTTTTGGTTATTTTCTCTAGGATAAATTACTTGTTAAGGTCATTTTTCACTTTTTTTTAAAAACAATTTTATTTTTGGACGCTAACAAGATTTTTCCAAGCGTTGTTGTGACCAAATTGGACGCTGACATGGCTTTCGGCGAACGTTGACAAGATTATAGCCGTTGGGCGTTGATAGGTTATTTTTGACCGTTGACACTCAATGGGACCTACCCAGTTGTTACTTTTTGACATATTTTCAAGCCGTAATTTTAGGAGTTGTTACTTTCATTAAATGCATGAGATAACTTATAACTTTTTCAATATTTTCATGATTAGTTTTTGAAAATCTTTGCCTATTTTTGGGCCAATCACATGCATTCTTTATCTCCTATAAATTTGGCTCCTATTTTTAAACAGGGTATCTATAATTCTTGTCTAACACTTTTCTCTTATCAACCTTCATCTTCTACACTTCAAATTAACAACTTTCATCAATGGCACCAAAGTTTAACTCAGCAGAATTGGATTTGGGGTTCAAGTCTCAACACAACATGATTGCTTATCTTGTTGCTGATAATGATTTGTTTCCTCAATACACACAAATGGTGGCGTATTTGAACGCATCCCCCTTAAGGTATGCTCTTTCTCATGCACCACTCATTCCAGTCACACACATTAAGCAGTTTTGGAACACTGTTAGTTCCTCAACAGTTAATGGAGTGACCACATTAACTTCTATTGTTCATGGGAGGTCTTGGGTGGTTACTGAGGCCTTGGTACGCCAGGCCTTGCATCTTGATGATGCTGATGGTATAACCATCCTTCCCATAAATGAAATAGAACAAGGGCTTAGGGCTTTGGGATATCCTTTTCCTGATGAAGGTACTCTCAACAAGTACCATAAGCAGGAATTTCCTCCAGCCTGGAAGTACCTCATCCACATTCTCCTTCAATGTTTGAGTCTCAAATGTACTGCACACAATGAGATCAATAGATCCATTGCAAGTGCTATTGTGTGCATTACAACGGGGCAAAAATATAACTATTCTAAAATGATTTTTGAAGGGATGTGTAAAAACAAGGGGACAAAAATGACTTTAGCTTATCCCCGTTTTCTACAAATGATTTTTGATGATCAAGGTTATTGTTCAAGGGATCACAATGATTTTTATAAGATCCCTGAACAAAAGAAAGCTATTTTTACAAAGATGAATTCACCACCTCATAGAGACTTACCTTTAACCCCAGCCATGCTTGCTGTTATTGCAGCAGCACAACCCCAACCAGACCCCCAACCTCAAATTGACCCTCAACCACAACTTGAACCCATTCCTGAACCTTTACCCTCACCTGAACAAATTCAAATTGACCAAGAACCCTTTTACGCTGACACTTCAAATGTTGGCGTTGATGTGCCTATTTTCAACGCTGACACACAACCATCACAATCCCAAACACCCCTTAACCAACCCACATCTACCCATTCTTCCACACCATCTTCCACACCACCTGAATATAGGTTGATCAAACGCCAAAGGACTACTGGAGTGTTCTCCTCTGGTGGTCCTAGCCATGAAGCAGAGAGAACCACCACCACAAGTGTGGCTGGTGACCTGGATGAGGCTGGGACTATTGGTTCTGGCTTAGAAGCTGGCCAAGGCAGTCCCACCATAATTAAGTCCTCATCCATGCCCAATGAACCTGACTTGGGAGGTCAAATCCCCATTTCAGAAGAGGGCAGACTGGAACCAATGACTCTTTTGGAATTGACGGCAGTCTGCATTAGCTTGCAAAAGCAAAATGCAGACTTAGTACATATTGTCAGCTCACAAGGCCTTGAACTCAAGCAATTGAGGGAGAGGATTGTTGTTTTGGAGAGTGATCATGCTAGGAGAGGTATGGAGGAGTCTTCCAAAGGGGAGGAAGATCAAAGAAATCTGAGTGATAAGAGCAGTCAAGATGGTCAATCAATGGATGTTGCTGAAGCTCTTACAACTTTGACGGAACAAACAGGTTTTGATACGTCCTTAATCTCTCCAACCAATCTAAATTTATCATTTACAGCAATGTTGAGAGAGGTTACACAAGGCGCTGAGAGAAAATATTTGAGCGTTGACAAGACAAATTTGGACGCTGATAGAAGTATTTTGGGCGTTGACAGACCTGCACATGAAGGTGATGTATTCCAGTCATCATCTATCATCAAAGAAGTTTCCACTCAGGTATTACCATCTACCTTACCAACCATTGCACCATCAGATAAGGGTAAGGGTAAATTGGTAGAAGAAATTGTTCCAAAGAATGCAGCCCAAGTTGAATTTGATAGAAGATTGGCTGAGCAAATGATGGAACAAGGTGAAAAGGAAAAGTCACCATTTGTTGTGACTTCTGAAGAAGAAAGTGATGGTGCTAGCTCTGACTCAAGTGTGATGATTATAGAATCAGAAAGGCTTGAGTATGGTGATGAGCTTGCTAGGGAAAAGTTGAGAGATTTAGAGTTGCAGGTTGATTTTGACATGCCAGAGGTGGTTCAGATGTACAATTCTTGGGAAGAAAGCTGCATGGATAATCCAGACTTGACCATTTCAGATCAAATATGGGGTTTGGAGCTTCTTCTTAGAGTTCAGAAGGATTGTAAGGTGATTTTGAAGCACAAGGCAAGCAATATTCTCTCTGAATTGAAAAGGGATAGAAGGGAGCTCTATTTTATGTTGCTCAGATGTCATGGAGTTGGATGGACACATCAGAAGTTGAAGGCTTTGACATTTGATGAGTTGGAACATAGGGCTTATCCTATTTGGGTGAAAGTGCAGGAAGAAAACACTTTCAGACTTCTTTCAGATGAAAGAAAGGAGCAACTTGCAGAAGAGATGGAAATCAAGAAAGCTATGATAGTTCCCAGGCCAGTGAAGAAGGGATTTACACTTGAGTTTCCAAAAGATATGAATCCACTATATCCAAGTGAAGCAATTATTAGAAAGAGTCTCAAGCTCTCCCCATTAGAAGCTTCAGATATGGTGCAAGTGTTACCATTAGATTCCAGGAATCCAATTGTGAGTTATGATGAGGATGAATGTGGATTCTGGAAGATTGGCAGATTTGGCAAGGAGGTACACACTTTTACCACTCTCATATCTTTATTTGCAAGTTGTGATAGAGAAGACTTGGTGGACCTTTGGAGGTTGCTGGAGACCAAGTATGAGGCTGAAGCACCAACTTCAGCTAATGGAATAAAACTTTGGACCACATTCAAAAGAATGTGTGGGACAAATGAGGAAGATCCTGAAATATGGAAGGATCTTGAAGATGACCTCAGTGGTCTTCAATGGAGGTTATATTCAGCTGCTGGTGTATACCATTTGAGTTCTATAAAGTTTGCTGAGTATCTACTTGTGGATGCTCAATATTTCATATCCAAGGCTGTTTTGGAAAAGATGAAGGACACTCAGCTGGAGATAGATTATACAAGTGACGTGGCAAAGAATTTGATCAGATTTATTTATTACCAATATGAGAAGGTTTGTCAGACTCCTCCAAGTTCTTAATGATTATTCAGAAACTTGATCATAAGAGTGGATATCAAGTTTAGGGGAGGATTGTTGGGAATAAATTAAGGCCAGATCACTTGAGCGCTGACAAGAACAAATCAAGCGTTGACAGGAACAAAGCAAGCGCTGACAGCTCAAGCGTTGACAAGTTAAAGTCAAGCGTTGACACATTGAAGACAAGCACTGATGGAAGATATAAGCTACACGTTTATTATATTCTAGAATACTTCTAGTAAGGATAGAAACGACAATGTATTTTCTATGTTTATCTTTACCTAGAATAGTTGATATGTAGCTTATTGTACAAGGCTTCTTAGTCTATAAAAGAAGGCCTTTAGGTTAATGTTTAGTATCAAGTTTTATATAGTTTTCATTTGTAAACATCTTTCATTGTAAGCAAGTTCGATATTCATAATCAAAGTGAAAGTTTTGTTTACATCTTGTGTTCTTGTTTAAGTGTTAAATTCCGCATAACACTTAGATTCACAAAGCATATAACAAAGGTTTCTCTACGTGTTATACTTGATCTAATCTCGTATACACAAAGCTAATCGATCTAAGTTTGGGATCAACAGGACATACTTAGCAAATACTTGCTTCTAATTTGAGATTTCTTCTCCCTCTCCCTCTCAAGTTACTTAGTAGGTAGTGATCATATATACATTGGTGTTTCTTTCCTTTCTACTAACCTTTGTGTAGCATGTCACCTTAGCTCATACACTTGGTTCCCCAAGCAAGGGGGAGCAACCACCAAGGGGGAGCTACTAGCAAAGTCCGGTTCTCTTCAAAGACTTGTGCTTACCTTTTTGCTACGACAAAGGGGGGGAAATAATAGTGATAAACTCGTTAATAATTCGATATTTTGTGTTTCTACGTAAATGAGTTTATAGTTTGTCGTAATTAAAAAGGGGGAGATTGTTAATGCAAGTGATGCCTAAAAACATTATTAGTGTAACTAATCTTTCTTAGTTTTGATCACAACAAACTATACAACACATTTAGTATAAAACACAAAACGAATTATTTAAGTAACACTATCATCAAGGTAATAATCATATCACTAACTTTTCTTAATCATACTTAGTGATCATCAAAGTGATTATCCTTAAAACTCACTTTTGTTAATATGACAAAAGATTTTTTAATAAACTTTCTTTTTAAGAAAATGTTTTATTAAAATGGAAAATGTAAATTTGAAAATGGCATATTCCAAATGCCATAAGAATATTCTTTGAAGCTTTAAAAAACCTCAGATATTCCTACCCCACTAAAAGACAAAAAAGGAGCGGACTCTACTGGGCGGTACCTTAAATAGCTAGGCGGTTCCTTAGCGATATGGAACCGCCGGGCTAGTTAAGGATCCGCGTCCAGATAGCCGTTGCACTTTGTCTTCTATAAATAGTGGATCAAATCTCATTTTCCAACAACCCTCTTGGACGTTTTTCTCAACCCCTTTCTCTTTTCTATAGCATAATCATTAGTAAATTATCACTTAATGTGTTAAGTATGTTTACATATGATTATCCTCTTGATCCCCTCCTTTACCTTGTCCAATGAGAAGACCACTCACTCACTAGTGTTGTGATAAAGATGAATCCATGAATTAGTCATGTTCATAATGTTAGCCTTTTTATTTTTGTTGATCCATTTGTATTTATGAAATACTTGGACTAGTTGTGTTCATCCAAGCTATTTGTGAATACTTGGATTTGTCGTGTACATCCATTGCATATGTATTTGCATGGATTTGTGTTGTGTAGATCCAAGCTACATGTGTGTACTTGGATATGTCTAGTTGAGTTGTAATAGATTGTGTAATAGTTCTCACTAAACTATAAAGTGATGTGGTTGTGTCTTGTGAGTTCTCACTAAACTTGAAAGTGATTAGTAGTTGTGTTGTATGAAGTTCTCACTTAGCTTCAAAATGAAGAGTCGTGAAGATTGGTTCTAGCATTGGATTAGAACTCGACATCTAGCCTTGTGTCGTAAAATGGTGAAGTAGGCAACGCCGTGAAGATTGGTTCTACCTTGAGATTAGAACTTGACATCTAGCCTTGTGTCGTTAAATTATAAAGTAGGCAACGTTGTGTAGATTGGTCCTAGCTAAAGATTAGGTCTCGACATTTAGCTTAGTGTCGGAAAATAATGTAAGCAACGATGTAAGGCTTTCTCCGCCAAGAAGGGAGCTTGTGGATATAGTGGAAATCTCGAGTAGGTGTACTCGAGGAGTGGAGTAGAAACGAGGATCGAGCCTCATTGTCGAACCACTATAAATCTTGGTGTCTTGTCACTAGGTTGTCTCTTTCCTTACTCTTTACTTATTTCATTATCATTATACTTACCTATTACCATTGCTAATGCATTTGAATTGAATCTAATCATTATGCAACTTAGCTTCAAGTAAAAGATAGTTTTGATACAAGCCTAATTGAAAGTAATTTTAATTAGGTGACTAATCGAAGAGAAACTATTCAACCCCCCCTTCTAGTTTCTACACATTGTATCCCAAACAAATAAAAGGCAAGTTTTGCCTTCCCTTGTGTGCCCTAACCGACCCACGAACACCCCCATATGGGATGTTCTGGAACCTTCCGTCCTTCTTCCTTTTTAATCCTCATTCTATTTATTATTTAACACTCGTTAAAACTTAACTCTTAATTAATTAACGATCGTTAAAGTTATATAATTAAATAGCTCGATTTAATTAAATAAATATAATATATATATATTAAATAAATTAATAAATACAATAAATATATTCATTAATTAAATTAACTCTTTACGTATTGTGTGCAATCCCGTAATCTTGAGTTCAATCCTATCACGCGACTATTAAATATAAGTCCATAACCTTTTAGTCTTAACATAAGAGAATGCGTTTTGGTTTGACTATAAAAAAGAATGTGATTCGATTATATTGAAGCTCGAGTGTGTCCTAAAAGTGCGTGAACTAATTGATAAATTTGTAGATTAATAAGTCTTGTTGTAATGAATGATTTTGAAGGTTGCTTGTCGATGGGAAACGATTTGATTTGTTTGGTGTTGAATGTAAAAGAGATGGATTTGGGGATAATATTAGAAACTAGAAATGGTATTGACTTATTGTTGATTTTGATGTAGTTGAAGAACCTACTGTTGAGATAATTGATGTTTATTTTAGTGATAAACACATCAGTAAAAAAATGAGTTGGAGCCAATTCTTTATGAGAACAAATTAGACGAGATCCATTCATATTTAACATGGAAAAAGGGTGGATGTTTGTATTAAATGTAGCCAAAACAAGAAAATTACCAAAATACCTCTCTTCTCACATGACTTAACGTTAAAAACTAACTCCCATCCAAAATAGGGACCAAATGTGTTGATAGTTTCAAAAATAGAGATGATCCGTGTATTTAGTTTGAGATAGGGACGAATCTTGATGTTTAGTGCAAACCATAGGGACGAATTATGAAATTTTTTCAAATTTATATCTTTCTATGAAATATTCTTAATGCAACTTGATGTCCTGATGTGTATACCAATATACTCCATACTAAACAAGGATGATGCACCAATATCCATTACTTTAGTCCTATGATACCAATAGCAAAAAGACTTAGGCCACTAGTAGCCAAAAAATTGCGTACCAGTGTACTCACAATTGTAGAGTTACACACATTACAGCACAACAATATTGCAGACAATGGAGTATTATTTCTTGCTCAATGTTTCTAGTTCTTCGTCTAATTTAGAACCAACTACAATCTCGAGAGAATATATTTTATTAACGACGAGCACTCAAACTTGCCCCAGTTCATACTTCTCTACGAAAAATAAAGTCTTCCAAAAAGAATATCAAATCCACAATCAAGACACAAGAACTAAACAAAATCCAACAGGATGAAAGGATGGTATGACAATCTTATTCTAGCAAACCCATAATTAGAAATTTCATAATTGCATCAACATGTGGTCTTCGATTTCTTACATGTATCAACTACTACAACTGCTGCCAAGGGTTTTTATGATATAAAAGGCACTAGTGTTATCACTCAGATGAAATTTAGCGCTCAAAATAAGCAAGGGTAAAATAGTCTTAAGCTTAATAATAGATGAGATTGGGTATTTATAAAAGTGATTGAATGGATTGGGTATATATATGAAATTAAGGATATTATTAAGGTGATATATGAAATTATCCCTAGCTAATAAGTCAGTATATTTTTTTTAAAATAGCCTAATGAGGAGACGAGCGTAACCTTTTAGCTCAAAAACGAAAAGCATATTCTTTTTTTCAGGTTTTGCATAGCATCCCAAGCGTTCGGTTTTCTTTTTTGGTTCCGAAAGGCAGAGTAGCTTCAACATCGAGTAGGGTATGGGATAGAGTTCGAGTGAGGTATCAACCATAGATTACAGAACTTTCTAAATGCTTCCTTGCGAAACACTAACTACCTCAACATACTCACACATATCTAACGATTTTTAAAACCAACCCAACGTATTATTAGGCAATTGACCAGTGAAATTCTTGCCTTCTCCCTTCAACCTAAAAGAGATTAATTCACAAGGATTAAAAAGATGCATAATAGAGGTTAAAATATAAATTCATTGTTATTCTAGATATATTCGTAAGGGTTTAATGTTATTAAACAAAATTAGAACACTAAATTTTTATAAGTTGTTGAAAAAAAGTTCTAGATATATATTCGTATGCCTAAAAATGCTCCAGAAAGAAAAATGAAGTCGTTTGGTTAAGCATAATGTTTTGGTCTGTCAGGGAACCGAGCATATTTACTAAGATTGTGTGTGATTTTGTTGTTTACTTATTTCTGTGGGGTTACTTTTTGATGTGCGTACGGTCTATTTGCTACGAGTATTGATCTTGGTGTGGTCTAAGAAAGAGAAAGTTGAGGTGACGAACACACTATTGGCCTTAAAAATAACTCGTAAAAAACTATTATAGCCTCGATATCTTACCTTCTAATTCAGGCTCAAATCCACATGGAAATTTGATGACCCAAAGCTGAGTCCATAAGATTTAGGAGATATTAATGATCTTTCACATCATTATAGGTATAATTGAGTTTCACTTAAATAATTAAATGGGTTTTGACAGGTCTAATTACAAAACCACAAAGATGTGGATGAGTCTAATTACAAAACCGCATGGGTTTTGATGGGCCTCACATGGATAATTAAAATAAACTCGATGGGTCTCGATTGTGTTAGCTAACAGTTTCTTCAATTTTTTTACGTTCCTTGTTTGATATTTATGTTTTCGTCCGTTTTTTAAGGTTTCTGACTGTTTTTAGGTTTTTCCAGTTTTTAAAGTCTTCGGCATTTTTTAAACGTTTTTGCATGTGGCTCTCACATTTTCATCTGTTTTTGTAGGCTTTCCTTTGTTTTTTACATTCTTGATGTTGTCAGTATTTACGTCTCCTTCTATTTTTTCATGTTTCAACTATCTCTAACGATTTTGTCAGTTATTTTACGTTTTCGTCCATTTTTTTACGTTTTTATCCGCTTTTGCCTTTCTCAGTCTTTTTACGTTTTCTACATTTTTCTTTCTTTTTTTACGTTTTCGTCTACTTTTTTTGTTTTTCTCATGAAAACGGAAAAAACTAACAAAAATGAAAAAACGGGCGCAAATGTAAAGACCGGGCGAAACGTGAAAAACATGCAAAAACTGACGAAAACGTGAAAAAAATAAAGAAGACTAGAAAAATGACGAACGTGTAAAAAAAACTGACAAATGCGTTAAGAAAACGAGACATAAACATAAAAATACAAGAAACGTAAAAAAAGAGAGACGAAAAAGTAAAAAAAACATAGAGAAACGTAAAAAAGCGGACGAAACGAACGCAAATGTGTGAAAACGAATGAAAACATATGAACGTAAAATTCCTTTAAATTTGCAATGAGCGAAACGTGAAGAAACTACCCCTTCTACTGATATAATAAATTCTTTTGAATTTCTAGTGAGGATATTGTAACACCCCATTTGTGTAAACGGAATGTAAGCGTGATTATAGCGTGTCATCAAAGCATACAAGTTAAATGTCTTAAAAACATTAAATGACCACAAATGGAAATACCGGAAACAAACATCGGTAGTCTAAGTATAAGCTCATCACACACAAACATAATTACTGAAATGGAAAATGACTAAACAATGTCCAAAGAAATAAGTAGCAAAATGTATGATGAAATGCATAAAGTAGAGAAGGCTAGATAACTTCGAATCCATATACACGTACGCTTAAAGTCTACGAGCGCCCTTGAGTACTGCCGTTTGGAAACATGAAGGGAAAACGGCTGAGCATAACGCTCAGTGAACGGATATACAAGTATAGCATGTAATAACATAAGCATAAAAGACTAATAGCAGCAGAATAAGTTCTAAATAACCTGGAACATGTTCATAAAACTGGTTTTATAGTTTGAAAAGACTTATGTTTTATGTAAAATCTGTATTAATTAGTCAATAGCCCATTGATGAGACTGCTTTTATACATAGTCTCATCGTCCAAAACGGGCTTAAAATGTATTAAATATCATGAAAAATGCCAAATATATGCTTCTGTTTGTTACATGTGTATTTTAGGTACGGATATTGAGAAAATGACAAAAGATCACAAGAAACAAGCAAAAACGAACACGAGAAACGAAGCCACACAATGAACCGGACCCAAGTGTTGATTTTCCAAGAAAAGTCCCTCAAGAATTGAAGATTTACAATTTTGGTCCCTCATCTTTGAAGACTTGTCATATTTCGTCCTTGAAGAATCATTCTACACAAGATTAGTCCTTGAAGTTCGAAGATGTGCACAAGACCAAAGCCGTAACAGAGCAAAATGGGCATTTTCGGATCGACTCGACAAGTTTGAAGATTTTATCAAGGTTAATGAAGTCAAAGTTAACCTCGGAACATGACATTGGAATGAGCATGAAAAACTGGGCCGGGTCGATCCGTATTAATATTATCAAACATGTCAAACCGTCAAAATGGACCCATAAGCCCAACCATACAAACCAAACACCACCAAGCCCGGTTCTTTTGACATTCATTTTTTTTGGGCCTTATGAGCACCTCAGCCCGAAATAGAAGTCCATCCAGCCAGCCTTTTAGTAAGTTGCAACGTTAATTTGCATCTATTTTTACAACAGACGAAAAAAAAGAAAGAGGGATTAGGGTTCTTATGTTAATCAGCCACCATCTTAATCTATCATAACCCTAATTCAAAGAACCATCACTTTCATCTCCTGCCCCACGTCACGAATCAAGACAAAATCCATCTTACAATAACATGTGAAGGTTTCAGAAGAAGACCAAATCAACAGCTGTGATCAATTGCCGTGTTCTACACAACAAATCAAGGGATAAGATCTACTTCAACACTACTGGAATCACGTGGGATTGAAGAATCATCCAGAAGAAATTCAAATTCGTGGCATATACTTGGAATATTCAAAGGGTATTATTGGATTTTCAGCATTAGGGTTTTATGATTCTAGACTCTTCTTGTAGCCAATATATAAGGCACTTAGGCATTCTCGTTTTCCTTGTTCCAGACTTGGCTATTTTCTTTTGTAATTCCTTTTTATGCAAATAAAAGTTGGTGTTTTATCTTTAAATGTAATTCCTTTTTACTTTGATAAAAGTTGGTGTTAAGTCTAGCAGGTCTGAGTTCCATCATTATTCACATTGGTTTGTGTTTCAAGTTTTACAAATCGTAATTCCATTTTCATTTTTATTGAAAAGTTGGTATTTTTGAAAGCTTGTTTCCAAAAAGTGTTGTTTGTGAATCCTGTTGAGGATTGAAGTAATTTCAGGTTTATGATTGAGTTTTGATGAAAGTTGTTCAAGTTCTAAGAAAGAAAAAGCTTTTAAGAAAGAAAGTGATAATAGAAATCAGTGGTACTATTGTTATTACTTTATTGTTTAACCTTGTTCATCTTAGCAGGAAAGGAAGCTAGTGCACGAGCGTGCACTTGAGCTCGAACATTCGAGAGTAGGGATGGTCTACTCTTGAGGTGTACTTTTCTCTTCTTCTTTTTTTGCTTTTCTGTCCAAACGATGAAGTTCGTGTGATTTTGTTTGAAATCTTCATGTTAGTTGTTTTTGGATGTATGAAAGTTGTTATTCTGCTTGTTTACGGCATTATTGGATTAAAGACTTTGCAAAAATTTACTTGACTAAACTGTTTAGGGGTGTTTGGGACAGCAGGCTTTAGGGGTAGTATCCACCACCAAAACCTAGCTTAGCTCTGCACATCTTGATTAGTCTTAGGGGAGTTGGTTTTAACTAAAGGTTGTTTTGTTATTTGCCAAATTTTCATTTTGCCGGGTGCTCAAAAGTTTATGCTATAATAACCATATCAGTAGCTTTTAAAATGTTATTTGGTGAGTTTAGGCTATAATCTTTGAATGCTGTTAGAAACAAGTATGTTTTAGGTTTGCCTTTTGTTTTTGTTTACTTTCATAGCTTATCTAAGCTCTCACAGCTTATCCATAGTCGCCCTTAAGCAGCTTCATGTTTTCGATGTGTAATTTTTAAGACAATAGGGGAAATCAGTAGGGTAGCTTTATTGGTGTCAAATGGAGAACATTTAGGTTTTGAGAAGACTCACTACAAGGTTGATTTGGTTGAGTTAGTTTTGGGTGCTGTGGTGTTTGACAGCATATTAGAAATGCCCAAGACACCAAATACCTAGCGTACCCCATTGATTGGTTTTTACTGATATAACCAACCCAAACCATCAGAAAGCATACAGGGGCATTTTCAAAATTTTTGTTTATAGGATTTTCTAGTCTGCTAGGATTTAGTGCATTATAGGTCTTTTAGTAGATTAGATAAGTTAGGTAGGCTTATGTTAGCTTATAGGCCAAATTCAAGTTCATAAAAAGAAAGTTTAGTATAAGCCTTATTCGCCTTTAACTTTCTGTTTATTCCGCTATTTTGTTGATGATTATGTTTAAACTAGCAAATTGTTAATTTTCATGTAATCTTGTGTTCTTTCGAGTTTCATCATTGTGTACTTGTGTGCTAGCTGTGACTCCCACAAGCACACACGCGTGTGGGGTGTTTGGTGCCCACTGTACCAAATACCAAACGAAAGAAAACTAAAAATTGAAATTCCTGTTTGCAATTTGACCACTGTGAGCAAACTAGCCCAATTAGTGTCGTGATTCATGTTTATTGACTGTGTTTTTGTGTTTCTGTGATTGTGTTTTGTATGAACACTCATAAGCCCACTGCTTGTGAGTGCTTATTGCTGACAAAAAAAAGCAACAGCATTCATAAATTATAACTGTAAAAAGTGGTAGAGATGGGGATTGAACCTCTGACCACGCAGCCCCATCAGTCCCAATAGAACAATCAGCAACCATCTGTTCTACTGAAAGTTTTTGTTTGTTTTTCTTCATATATTTCTTTAATACAGTTGTTAATAGGGTGTACACATATAAAAGAAAAACTGAACAAAAAGTTGCTGAGAGTGGGACTAGAACCCCTGACCTGCGGATCACAACAGACACAAAGCAACTCTGGTTCACCATCTGCTGTCTTGTTGCTTTTGTGTTTTCCCTTCTTTTATTTTTGTCTTATGTGCTTTCTGTCTAGAAAATAAAGAAGAGATAAAAAAAACTGGGCAGCAGGGGGGTTCGAACCCTCGACCTTGTGCACTCCACAGACGTAACAGGCAACTCCACAACCATCTGCACTAGCTACCTTTCTTGTCGTATTTTACAAACTCTTTTATCTATACCTTTTTAAATGTTTTTTTTTCATTTATAAGTTTTTTTAACTTATTTTGTAGCTTATTTGATAAGTTGTGATTCTCACTTTATTTTTTCCCTTAAACCTTGTTAGATTTTAGACTTTTCTGTTTTTTTTAGATTTTTCCAAAATCGTTTAGTATTTTTTAAAGTATTTAATTAGTTTAAATCACTTTTAATTCATAATAAATGTTTTAAAAGTCGAAAAAATGTAATTCTTTTTTCGAAAATTTTATTTTGTCATTTAGAATGTAGGAAAAATCAATTTGTCTTTGTAGAATTCAAAATTCAATAAATTTCTTAAATGTCGCATTTATACTTTCGTTATAATTTTCGTTTGCTTTCGTTATCTGGATTTTTATCCCATTTGTAGTTTTAATTTAGTTTTTATTTTTCTTTTTAAGTTTACTAAATTTATTTTTAATTAAGTTTTAAAAATCTTCAATGTTTGTAGTTTTTCGTCGTTTTCTAGATTTACGTTATTTTCACGTTTTTACGTCGTAGTTTGTTTTTAGAGTAATCCGTCTTGCATTTTCTTTTATTTTCTTTTTCCAAAAGCGTAACAACTCGATTAAATACGTCTATACATTTTGGCTAAACACCATACCTCCACCGAGAACGAACTCGATTGTCGGTATTGCGTTTTTCACAAAACGTGATACTTAATACTTACCCGCTTTTGTCGCTTTGTTTTTTTTCCTAAAACAAAAGTGTATAAAATACTCAACATCAAAAATGGCGCCGCTGCCGGGGAGGTGTGTTTAGCCATATTTATTTATCGTGTTTATTTGAGTGTTTATGCTTTTATCGTAAATACTTCTTTTTATTTTTCTATACTATTAGCCATACAAATAAATAGTGTTAAACAGAACTCTATTAACACAAAATCGTTTTCTCGTTTTTATTATGCATAATATATTGTATTTACGTAGAACAACTAATACACAATAATTATCCAAATACGCAAGAAATCGCACCTCAATAGTTGAGCGTTCCGGTCACTATTGTTGTATCGAATTCAAACGAAAGTCAAAGGCAAAATAGATAAATACTCTTAATTGGTTTAATCTCGATAAATACAAACTATAAGGTGGGTATAAGGCGGTTGTATTTCACGACCTAAAGAAAAAAGGCTCTTAAGTGCTTCGCGCCGCCTCGTTTTCTCCGCTCGCTTGTGCGTATTTTGAAAGTGACGATTAATTAGAGGTTTGCCACATCAAGTATTATTAATCTATTTTTGTGAGTTTTAATTATTGAACCTCGAAACGTTTTGGCGTTCCGCCAACGTTTCAAAGTCGGCGAGGGTTTTTACTTCAAGTAATTACCTTCATTCTTTTTGGATTCATTAATCGAGACCTTTGATTAGTGGATAATTTTTGTAGATTAACTTCTACGTAATACACCAAAATTCCAAAAAAAATAAAAAAACCAAAAACACAAAAAGATTCTTCGATTTTTCCCTCTATTTTCATAATTCTTTTTCTCAACCCCTCTAAATTTTAATTCTTCATGGATTTTCATTGCCTAGGTTGTGGGAGACGAAAGTATGGTTCCGTGACTTGTCCATGGTGTGTATGCGAAAGGTGCGGAGATCATATCGACTATGTAGATTTTAGATCTTGTCCCTCATGTAATCCGACCAATTGTTTGTATACTTCTAATGAAGAACGTCACCTCCATTGCCTATATTGTGGAAGCCCTTCCCATTGGCACTATGAGTGTCCAATTCATTACCCAAATAGTCACAATCACGAGCCGAATCCGAATTTCGTTGACCAATCTTCGCAATACTCACCGTCATGTGAGTACTGTGGAGATGAATCTCACTATGGGTACGATTGTCAACCGATGAACCAAAATACGTATTTCTCAATTTTCCGGTTTTGACGAATTACACGACATGGGTTACAATTATGACAAGGGGGTGGTTATCCTTACGACGAACCGGATTTTTCTCAAATCCGTGTTGCGACAATTGTGGGGGGCCTCACGATACTTTTTCTTGCCAACCAATGGATTATGATGAGCCCAATTCATACGATAATTCTGGTTTTGATAATTTTGAGGCCCTACCATGCAATCTCGATCCTCCAAATTCCCATGAGCCCGATCCATGTTACAATTCTGACTTTGACCAACCATCTCCACAACATATTTTCGATGATGATCTAGGTTCTAGTCGTGTCGACGAAAGGTCTAATCGTTTGAATGAACGAATTGATATGCTCTTTCAACTAATTATGGAAAGAAATAATAACCCAATTGTTGAAGAGGTTGAAAAGAGCATCGAAGTTGAGGAAACGAGGGTGTCAACGAACGAGGTTTTTGAAAATGTTTTTGAAAATAAACAACAAGAAAAACTCGTATCACGTGTTGGAACGATGAATGTTAAACCTTTGGAACCTAATTTTTCTAATGAAGTTAAAATTATTAAAGATTTTCGAAATCAGAATACACAAGATTTTGACGAAGATAGTCCGTTAAGTGATTTTGAAAAAGAAGAAATTGATAAGGTTTTAAGGAGAATCATTGACCCCTCGATTTTTGAAGAGTATCAAAATTTAATTCTGGAGGGACGCGTTACTACTATTTCTACGTCTTTTGAGAACCCGCATTTGATCCCTCCGAAGGACCAATTTGAAACCATCAAGGCTACAACGTCTCGTGACGAGCCTTTTATTCCTAATCCCGCACCGTGTGAGATTATGGATTTATCATGTGAGAAGTTCGCCGATGGCCTTGCTCACATTGATACATTTTTCGACGCCGATGTCGAAACTACTAAGGCAAAATCTTCAAATGAAGAGCCTTTTACTCCTATACCCACTACGGAAACCGATGCCTCTCTAAGCACGGGGGAGATGAATCTTAGCACTAATCCTAGTGTCGAGATCCCTATTCCAATCCAAAGTGAGCCTACGGTTTTCTCCGAAGATGAGGTAAGTGATTTTGCTCTCGATAAATTTTTCCACGAAGATTCTAACGAGGCAAATCACGATACTGAGTGTGAATCGATTTCTTGTGATGATGTCTCTCCCATTGACACTTCGGGGAGAGAATCAACGACTTTTTCGAACCCGCTTTTCAACGACGATGATTTTTCCGCTAGTGATGACGAGTCACTAATCGACGAGGACGTTCAAAATACCGATTTTAAAATCTTTTCGAACCCTTTATTCGAATTTGATGACGCGTTCATTTTTGGTGACATGAATCCTCTCTTTGATGAGACGTTCGAGGACATCGAAAGTGAGGATTCTAAGGATTCTAAACTCGATGAGCCGGATTTGCTAGTCACCCTCCTGACGTCTCATACGGTTGAGACTACCCTTTCTACTCATGACGTTTCCATTCTCGAGGGGTTCACCGATGGACCGCCTCTCGATGAGAATGAGGATTTTAGTGAGGCTTTTGCCTTCGATCCGGGGGGAAATTTTGAAAATCCTATTTTTGGCAATTCTCTTTCAATTTCACCCATGTTTCAAAGTAACCCAACCCACCCCCTCGGATATGATGAGTTTTCATACATCATAAGGAGTATTCTTCCTTACAAGACGTATCCTCCGGCTTTACGTGTTTTATTTTCAACAAAATGTGAGGATACGATCTTCGATCCCGGTATAAAGGCTTTGCCTTTATTCACGGTTGCTTTTGGGCCTTGATCGCATGTAAGTCCCACCAAAAATTACCGAACCATGATTATCCCTAAATGATCACATTTATGGGGATTCGAGTCGAGCTTTTGACTCGGTTATAAAAACAAGGTGCCTCGTGGGGGAATTCTCATGCTTATCCATGTATATATTATTGTTTTTTTAGTTAACCTAATGAGGGGATTTGTGCCCTTCCAACCTTTGTTCCGTGATTGTTTGTGAGTTGTGTTTTTAGATGATCATGATCTTCACGATTGGAGCCTCTCGTGTTCGTTTTATGGGAGCACTCGATCGTTTGCTTTGAGGAATTTCTCGATATCCACACATGATATATCCTTATATGTTCTAACCTTAGGTTTTTAGCACACTTCATTAATGGCTTTAAATTTAACGGTTACACCCTTTCCATGCTAGATTAAGCATTCGACTTTGTCCCTAGTATGGGGGTTTGCACCCTTAGACTCGAAACATTGAGGACAATGTTTAGTTTTAGTATGGGGGGGGGTGAGTAGATACTTCACCTTGCTTACGTCATCACGCAATCCAAAATTTCATCTTTTTGTTTATCGTTTTGTTACAAAATAAGGCTAAAAATGGCCAAATTTTAAAAATTTTCTAGTTTTTCATAAGTGTTTAAGACACGAATGTAGGTTTTCCGATGGTGAGAATAAGGGTATTTTTTTACTCGACCGTGCGTGTTGAGCACTTAGCTTCGATTCCTTAACTTTTTAGGCTAAGTCTCTTAAATGAGGACGAGAAATGATAGAGTTATTTATAAGTCTCGTAATCTTTCACGATCTCATGTGTAGTAATTATTAGCTTATTCTCCCCGCGCTTTTGTATAATAAATTGTTAATAAATATTGATTTAGCGGTTTAGTCACTATTGTTGGTTTCTAATTTGTTTTAGTAGCTTCCATGTAATTAAATTGAGAAAACATTAAGGTATCGCCAGCGTCACGGTTTTGAAGTATTGGCACCCGAATAATCGAAAGCTTCACCTAATAATAAGATTTCAAGTGCTCACCTAAATTAAGCAAAAATTTGAAGCTCACAAGGCCGAAAAATCTATGCCCAAATTGAAACTGAATCAAGCCTTAATCTTCGAAGCTTTAAAGATCCAAAATTCGCTTTAGCGTGAGGATATACGTCTGTGGCTAATAAAACCACCGATGAGGCGGATAATAAAAGGCAAGACAAGACCGAAGTCATAATAAAAGCTTCATGACGAAGTTGAATAAAAGATGGAGGTAAACCAAAGATAATAAGGCCCTTCCGTTAGGGGGCGTATAAAAGTCTTGGTAATAAGTCTCATGTTCAAAACCGTTATAAAACCGTGTTTATCGATCCTTCTTGTTGACTTAATTTTTTGACATCGTTGTCTATTAGGGTGAATTATTAATTTAATGATTTTGGTTACACCGTTAAGACTCTATTTTTAGACTTAATCTCTATTCACGCTTAAGTCAATGATGTATCCTCGTGATCATTAAGACAAAATAAAATATAAGAGATACCAATTAGGAATAAGGGAGTTTAGGTTCGTAATTAACAATCATAAGATATGATCGTGTTGCTAACTTATAGTAACAATGATCTCGTTACACGCTTAGCATGGAATTGGGGTGAAAATCGAGGACGACGAAATTATTTCTAACGAAGCATTTACGTGTTCTTGTTCTATGATCCCAAAAGTCACTTAATCGTGATGAAAACATTACATTATGTCAAAAAAACGTGTAGTAGTTTATTTAAATTTTTGTCTTTAATAAATGTCATCATAAAATGAATTTTGGAAGTGCTAAGATACTTTATTCTAGCATTGCGTGGGGACACGGCAATGGTTTAGTATGGGGGAGTGATGAGACTGCTTTTATACATAGTCTCATCGTCTAAAACGGGCTTAAAATGTATTAAATATCATGAAAAATGCCAAATATATGCTTGTGTTTGTTACATGTGTATTTTAGGTACGGATATTGAGAAAATGACAAAAGATCACAAGAAACAAGCAAAAACGAACACGAGAAACGAAGCCACACAATGAACCGGACCCAAGTGTTGATTTTCCAAGAAAAGTCCCTTAAGAATTGAAGATTTACAAGTTTGGTGCCTCATCTTTGAAGACTTGTCATATTTCGTCCTTGAAGAATCATTCTACACAAGATTAGTCCTTGAAGTTCGAAGATGTGCACAAGACCAAAGCCGTAACGGAGCAAAATGGGCATTTTCGGATCGACTCGACAAGTTTGAAGATTTTTTCAAGGTTAATGAAGTCAAAGTTAACCTCGGAACATGACATTGGAATGAGCATGAAAAACTGGGCCGGGTCGATCCGTATTAATATTATCAAACATGTCAAACCGTCAAAATGGACCCATAAGCCCAACCATACAAACCAAACACCACCAAGCCCGGTTCTTTTGACATTCATTTTGTTTTTGGCCTTATGAGCACCTCAGCCCGAAATAAAGTCCATCCAGCCAACCTTTTAGTAAGTTGCAACGTTAATTTGCATCCATTTTTACAACAGACGAAAAAAAAGAAAGAGGGATTAGGGTTCTTATGTTAATCAACCACCATCTTAATCTATCATAACCCTAATTCAAAGAACGATCACTTTCATCTCCTGCCCCACGTCACGAATCAAGACAAAATCCATCTTACAATAACATGTGAAGGTTTCAGAAGAAGACCAAATCAACAGCTGTGATCAATTGCCGTGTTCTACACAACAAATCAAGGGATAAGATCTACTTCAACACTGCTGGAATCACGTGGGATTGAAGAATCATCCAGAAGAAATTCAAATTCGTGGCATATACTTGGAATATTCAAAGGGTATTATTGGATTTTCAGCATTAGGGTTTTATGATTCTAGACTCTTCTTGTAGCCAATATATAAGGCACTTAGGCATTCTCGTTTTCCTTGTTCCAGACTTGGCTATTTTCTTTTGTAATTCCTTTTTATGCAAATAAAAGTTGGTGTTTTATCTTTAAATGTAATTCCTTTTTACTTTGATAAAAGTTGGTGTTAAGTCTAGCAGGTCTGAGTTCCATCATTATTCACATTGGTTTGTGTTTCAAGTTTTACAAATCGTAATTCCTTTTTCATTTTTATTGAAAAGTTGGTATTTTTGAAAGCTTGTTTCCAAAAAGTGTTGTTTGTGAATCCTGTTGAGGATTGAAGTAATTTCAGGTTTATGATTGAGTTTTGATGAAAGTTGTTCAAGTTCTAAGAAAGAAAAAGTTTTTAAGAAAGAAAGTGATAATAGAAATCAGTGGTACTATTGTTATTACTTTATTGTTTAACCTTGTTCATCTTAGCAGGAAAGGAAGCTAGTGCACGAGCGTGCACTTGAGCTCGAACATTCGAGAGTAGGGATGGTCTACTCTTGAGGTGTACTTTTCTCTTCTTCTTTTTTTGCTTTTCTGTCCAAACGATGAAGTTCGTGTGATTTTGTTTGAAATCTTCATGTTAGTTGTTTTTGGATGTATTAAAGTTGTTATTCTGCTTGTTTACGACATTATTGGATTAAAGACTTTGCAAAAATTTACTTGACTAAACTGTTTAGGGGTGTTTGGGACAGCAGGCTTTAGGGGTAGTATCCACCACCAAAACCTAGCTTAGCTCTGCACATCTTGATTAGTCTTAGGGGAGTTGGTTTTAACTAAAGATTGTTTTGTTATTTGCCAAATTTTCATTTTGCTGGGTGCTCAAAAGTTTATGCTATAATAACCATATCAGTAGCTTTTAAAATGTTATTTGGTGAGTTTAGGCTATAATCTTTGAATGCTGTTAGAAACAAGTATGTTTTAGGTTTGCCTTTTGTTTTTGTTTACTTTCATAGCTTATCTAAGCTCTCACAGCTTATCCATTGTCGCCCTTAAGCAGCTTCATGTTTTTGATGTGTAATTTTTAAGACAATAGTGGAAATCAGTAGGGTAGCTTTATTGGTGTCAAATGGAGAACATTTAGGTTTTGAGAAGACTCACTACAAGGTTGATTTGGTTGAGTTATTTTTGGGTGCTGTGGTGTTTGACAGCATATTAGAAATGCCCAAGACACCAAATACCTAGCGTACCCCATTGATTGGTTTTTACTGATATAACCAACCCAAACCATCAGAAAGCATACAAGGGCATTTTCAAAAATTTTGTTTATAGGATTTTCTAGTCTGCTAGGATTTAGTGCATTATAGGTCTTTTAGTAGATTAGATAAGTTAGGTAGGCTTATGTTAGCTTATAGGCCAAATTCAAGTTCATAAAAAAAAGTTTAGTATAAGCCTTATTCGCCTTTAACTTTCTGTTTATTCCGCTATTTTGTTGATGATTATGTTAAAACTAGCAAATTGTTAATTTTCATGTAATTTTGTGTTCTTTCGAGTTTCATCATTGTGTACTTGTGTGCTAGCTGTGACTCCCACAAGCACACACGCGTGTGGGGTGTTTGGTGCCCAGTGTACCAAATACCAAACGAAAGAAAACTAAAAATTGAAATTCCTGTTTGCAATTTGACCACTGTGAGCAAACTAGCCCAATTAGTGTCGTGATTCATGTTTATTGACTGTGTTTTTGTGTTTCTGTGCATTGCATTGTGTTTTGTATGAACACTCTGAGTCCACTGCTTGTGAGTGCTTATTGCTGACCAAAAAAAAGCAACAACATTCATAAATTATAATTGTAAAAAGTGGTAGAGATGGGGATTGAACCTCTGTGAGAACCCGTACTTTCTCAACATTATTTTATATTTTTTTTGTTCGTGCTTCTTGAATTTTTCCAACGTATTACGTTTTCTTGTATTGCTATACGTAAATCCTGAGATTTTTTAAATTATATTTTTTTAAAGTATTTTTCTGATCATCGATAAATACTTTGTATGGAATTATAAATTTTCATTTTATTTTTCCATATTTATTTTAAATCAATGTTTTTGATTTAAAATCACCCGTGTGCGTTTTACAACGAGTTTATTCAAATCAATGTACAACGAGAATTCCTAGTGATCGCGATACCGACGGATGCCCAATAGTTTACGTTTATTTATCGATTGTTTCGATAATTAATATTTTCGACGACTTCGTTTTAATTACGTATTAATTCTTGTCGGGAAATCATATAATCATTTTTATGATGCATTGTAACTTTTGAAAAGTAATTTTTACGAAACCCGAGCCCCGTAAATATTTTTAATATTTACCAATAACCATTTTCTACCCTTTAAAACTATTAATTGTTTTTAAGTCCACAAGTTTTAAACTTGACAACAATGGTCCCTCCACTACCTACCATATATATTGATTTTTTTTAACTAAAAACACACACAACACAAACTTTATAAAAATCAACCATCATCTCCTCCACTCCACCATTTTTGCCGCCACCTCCACACCCTAAACACCTCAAAATCACCAACTTCTACAAGTTTTTAACAAAATCTAATTCATATCCCATCTTTAAAATGATCTTGTGGTTCTTTTGACACCAAAAACATGTACATGCATCAACTTTTTAAGATGTTATGATTCCATGGTGGGTTTATGTTGTAATCATCTTGCATATGTTATATTTGGTAAGATTATCATGTTTTGATCCTTAAAAGTCTTGTTTTTAATCTTTGATTTTTGTTAGATGTTTCATACAAGTGTTTTTAGGAGTGTTTGGTTGATGGGTATGATAGTATAGTGATCCTAGGGGTATGGGAATGATTGGTTTTGAGTGAAAAATTGATTTGACATGTTTTCAAGAAAGGCAATTTGGGACAGCAGCCTTAAACAGTATGTTTCCTAGGTTTAAGGTCTGTGAAAGACTGAGATTATTTGAAATTGTTGTAGAGTTTTCCGAGACGGTCGTTTTGGTATAAGATAGAGCTTATAACTCATTACGAGTCAAAAGTTATGCTAGTTTTAGTTTTCGTGTACCGGGAGACGCAAGTCGGCACAATCCGAAATTGTGGCTGATTATGGGTCGACTCTCGGGGACTTTAGGCTTGGTTAGATAGTTGATACTACTGATTTTCAAAGTTTACAAACTGATTTTGATGAGTCTAGTAGTGGTTTCAAAAGACGGATTGTCGGGTTAGTACTTTTAAAGTGGTCCAAACGGTTTTACAAAACAAGTGTACAAATCTGTCCTAAAATTTGGAGTTGAGTAAAGCATCGAGCTGATGGATTTTAAAGTGTGAACTTTGGCTCAAATTTTGATGAGGTCTTATACAGGTTATAAGTGACCTTGACACCAATTTTCATGTAAAACGGACAAGTCTAGATAGGGTAGATCGGTGTGTACATTCGGGGTGTACTTGCTGATTTTTATTTTGGACACGTAGTTCAATGCTTGTGTTGCGTGAGTTTGAGTGTTCACCATCGGACATGGTGACTTACTCAAGTGCTTAGTCATTATATAAATGACTTAGCTACTGGTCCAAATAAGGGTAAAGGATAGTTTGACTTGCGTTGACTTGGCGTCGTATGACGAGTCATTTTCAAGTGTTCAAACGTTTTAACGAGTAACGTTGGATAAAAGTGTGGTATGAATTCATTTGATTCGTGTCAATGGTTTTGAAACGTGTATTCTTTGAAAACATTTGAATCATGTTATATTTGGTTTATATATCGATATTGAGTTCGAGTCTTAACGCGTGCCTTATTGTGATAGGTTGCGGTTTTCGTGTTTTCCCCGGGCATCCATATCGTCGGTGATCGTCTCACTACATTGTTTCTACTCAGTTGCTGAGTACCGTGATTGACTTAACACGTGGTTAAGGGCCACGAAATTTCTAAGGATCAAGGAGGAGGAATTGTTTAATTTGCGTGTTGGATTAATTCCTACGTGTTATGAAGGTATAGTCACTCCTAGCATTTTAGTTTTGATGTTACTAGTACTTTGATTCTTTTTATTCATGAATTTTGAATTCCTTGGGTGAAACCCACTGAGATTATAGATACTTAGGGCATATTAGGACTTAGGACACTTGCGTGGCGATTTGGTATAGCCTAAGTGTTGCTTGATTTAGGTTAGGTAGCTAAATGGAGTTGTTTTTGTAGTATGGAAATCACCACAGAAACAAACAGGTCATGGCAAATTTTTATTAAACATATGACCTTGTTTTTATTTGAAAAATGGATACCCACTGATGTGATTAGTATGTGTTGAGTTGGATGGAAACGGGAAGTGTCCGGATGAGTCTGAAACGGTCGTTTTACTAAACTAGGTCAAATCTGAATGTTATGCTTAAAACGTGGGTAAATTGACTTGGGTAAAAAGGATTAATATATGATTTTATGAATTTTTACAGTAGCTACAAATATAATAAAACTTCTCTTTTTGGTTTCGTGTCAAAATCTTTTACCGATTGGGATTTATGCTTAATCTACCGTAAGGTACGAAAGACGTTTACAACTTTCTGTTTTGATAGTCTGTCACTAAAAGTGCATTTCCCGTTGATTGAAAATAGTTCTAGGGCTGTTCTTTTCCAACTTTTAAAGGTAAGAGAAATACCTATACATGTCAAGAAATTTCACCTCCTGTACTATTATAGATTTTTAGATATGACCAAATCTTCTCAGCCTTTTTCAGAAAACTGAATGCAGTCCCTTGTTTTGGTTTTTTAAACCGAGTCTTAAACGTGTTTGGAACCCACACATAAATGCTTGGACCATCATACAAGGTTGATATTAGGTTATTACAGTAGGTTCAAGGTGTTGGGTCAAAATTTTAACTTAAGCTTAGGTCTCGCCATCGCACGCAAGTTACCTAGTCATACTATGTCCCACCACTTCTAAAACGTTATTGCTTTATTGAACGCATTCTTATTACGCGTCACCATTGCATAGGTCCGTGAAGACTTCTTTTTGCTCAGCCCCTTTTACCTTGTTATTACTTACTAAAGGTGATTTCATAGCCCCTTTTACTACTTGTACATTGTTTCTAAACGCGGGGTGAGATTTTACATGGTGGAACACATCCATTTAAAAACTGTATACTATCCAGATCTTGTATGCTATTCAGACTTGTATGCTTTCCAACAGTTTTCATAGATATTATTGCTTATAGTTAATAGCCTTAAGTTTCCTCTCTTGATCATGAACTGTTAATTGTCCCGTATGCTTTGCGCTAAGCGCGAATGTTGTGGGTGGATCCATCGGGATTGACAATCCCCGTCCCGATTACCTTGACGCACTTACATTTGTTTATACTTGAGTATTTAGGTTGAATACTCCCTAGAGGAACTTACTTTGAGTTAAGATTCGGTTCATGAACTAAACAGCAATAATATTGGTTTCAGACTATGGTTAATGATCATAACCATTTTCTCTATTTACTTGTTTTACAAATGAATGCTTGTGTTCCACACCTTTACTGCTAAACCTATGAATTTCACTCAACTTTGTGTTGACAATTTTACATGTTTAATCTCAGGTATTATTTTTTAGCTTTGCTTGGATGGGAGCCCGCAGGATATTATCGCAGCTTGGAGATTTCTGTGATACTT
This sequence comes from Glebionis coronaria, assembly GCA_025667525.1. NCBI lineage: Eukaryota > Viridiplantae > Streptophyta > Magnoliopsida > Asterales > Asteraceae > Glebionis > Glebionis coronaria. The sequence goes on along the minus strand of CM046880.1, from coordinate 336,333,588 downwards.
TTAAAAGACTGGTTTTAGTATAAACTGTCAGAAATTTATTATATCTTTTGGGTAACTTTATGTTATAAATCATGATGAAATAATATATCTTTCCGCATATAAAACTATGGGACGTATGTTTAAAACTCTGATCATTTATGATGTGATATATATGCTTTTATTACGTCAGCTTTGTGTCAACTGTAATTCATTGTTTCTTGTACTATGATGTGTTACCCCCTCGTTGCCTAGTTGTTCCATGTCAGATTTTGGGGGTCTCACAGATTGGTATCAGAGCGATGGTTATAGGGAACTGAGTCGTTTTTCAAAACTTAGTCTATAACCGAAAGTTCAAATATTTTATTGTTTCTAAGTGTCAAACACTGAATTTGCCATTGCTGTTCGATATCTTCGCCGGTAACTCTCTAATCCTTATTATTTACTTTTAATTATCGTTGTAGTATTTCATCTCTTGATTACATTTTGAAATATTACTTTACGCTACTGATGATAATTACTATGTCTTTTTAAAGCCTATGTGCTTCATGAATTATCATTGAATGTTACTGTGATTACATCTGCCTATACTGTATTTCTTGAATTCTTGTTCTTGTGAATTCATCTTATTGCAATGATATTATATCGTTATGACGTTACATACTTGTATTCAGAGCGCGTATGCTGCCGACTTTTCATACTCATTTTTCTGAGTACTATTGCTATTTCATTTATGCGTGATACGACTGACTTTATATGCTCGTTTGGTTTGAACCGTCTGTTTTTCTTGACTCGTTGATACGTGTTGTGCATACTATCGCGATACCATTGTTCGGGATTGAATAAGTGTTGTTTTTGATGAACTTCTGATTTTCATTCTACTACCGTGTGTGTTGCTTTCATTGTTTATTTCCCTTAAAATATCTACTTAGATACGCAGATTTTCTTTCTGACCATTCATAATTGAATGTCTAGTCTATAGACCATTGTGTAGCTCAATGTGTCTCCCAGAAAGACTAAAGGACATCGTGTGAGTCTCACATCTCGAAGAATTCGTTGAATCAGTGCTGAATAATATTGTGGGTTTTCATAATCTTGATTTACCTTTACGCCACCGTTTTACGCGACACTTGTACATGGATTACATCTTACTTCATTGACCATTCTACGTTTCGATTTCAACTTAGAACATCTGTTGTACCTTGAACACATAATCGTCATTTATTATGTGATGATCGTTTGGAATACGATCCTACTTGTATCCTCCCTTTTCATTGAACCTCTTTGCTCCAGAAATGCCACTTGTTATTGTCCCGTTTCTTTCTCGATATATCTTGTGATTTTGGAAATCATGCCACCAAGAGACCTTTCTGCATTGCATCTTGCAGCCGAAGACACGGATGATATGCGTCGTTTTTTTTATGTCTCCGATTATCGTTGGCATTCTTGAACCATTTCTATACTGTGTTTTCTTTACATGACTAATTATACAGTTTACCTTCTTTCGTCTTTATGGAATCCATAAGTCCTATGTGTACATTAATTTTGAGTTATCATGAAATTTGGATTTAATTTCAAGCTGTGTTGAAAAATATACTTTGTACAGAAACTTTACAGGAAGTTTAACAGTGTCGAGAAAATATTTTTATAACTTTAGACATAAAAATATATATATTTCTACATGTTGAGACGTCCGTTTAGGACATAAAATTTGACCATTAAACTTTAAAATCGAGCAAGTTACGCTCATTTGAGATTGTAAAATCTAAGAAGTTAATTTCTGAATAATGCTAAAATATCATTTTGTTAACAGATTTAATGCTAGGGCATTTTCGTCCATTTTTATTCCGTTTCAAGTCTCGGGTAAAACTAGAAAGTTGTTCAAAACATTGTTTTACATCGAAATGCATTAGACTTTGAGTCTTAGAATATCGTTTAGTGAGTTAATTGGTCTAGTCAAACCCAAAGGTCAAAACTAATAAAAGTTAAAAACATGGATTGAAGCGTTTTTGAGTTCATTGAGCTCGTAAAACTTTAACTAATGATATTTTGCAAACTAAAAACAAGGATTGCGTTTGAATAAGTATAAAATAGTAACTTTGTGTTCGGTCATACATGTACATAGATCTTGAACTTTTGAAATTCGGTAACTTCCCAATATAGAAACTTTTCAGTGTGATTGTACTATTTGTTAACTGATACCCTACTTTCTTAAAAGTATATTTTTGTCAAATAAATTACGATGTGCACATACGGATTCCTTATTCCTTCTTTTATTTATGACTTATTTGTCATTCCATTGTCTTTCTTTGCTTCTATCGTACCACTGATTTGGACCCGAGATTTGAAGATCTTTCTTTCATATCGTTTGTTGTCATCTTGACACGTGTCTCCTGACGATTTCGGCTAAACCTCTTGAAACCTAATCACCTTGTAACCATTTTATTAGCTGTATTGAACTACTCCTTACTTCCCTCTTGTAACCCACTCGCTACTTTATAAACTATTGTCATGTTACCATACAACTCAAACTGGTCTGGTTTACGAATCATTTTAAAAAAAGGTTTCATTTGGGCTTTCTTAAATAATTGAATGCTATCTTATAAAATTAACTTATATTAATTTTACAGTGTATTTTCACAAATTGTTCTAATACGGTCTTATAAAGAACCCTTGTAACTATACGAATTATCGATTTAAAACAGTTAGCCAGTAACTTATTAGCAAATAGTTTCATAAACTATTTTGATTTCTGTTTTTACAAATGGCATTATATGCATATTTTAAATCATATGATATGTAATATTGGTTGACGAAGCTGAGCATCGCATTGCTAGTCCTGAATTATGCATGACCTGATCACCTATGCCTAATTTAGAAGGAGCCATGCAAGGCCAAATAGTAGTCACCTTAAATATTTAACCAAGAATCAACTTTTTAATTATGCTTCTTAAAAAGTTAGATAAATATAAGTTTTGAAAACTTTTACTTCTTGTGCGAGTAACAACAGTTCGCGACATACACCAATGAGCCCTTATCCTTTCTTGAACAAAATACATGCCTCAAGCACAGATTTCTTTACTCAATTATCCTTGCTTTACTTGTTACCTCATCATCCTCATGATACAATTTTCGTGACCATTTGCCTAAATTCTTACCATTGATACCCGACTTGAAAGTTTCAACGTTGCTATGCTCCTACATCGATTGACCATCTCTATCTATTTTGGTAGACCTTCGAAACGTCTCTGGACGCGATTAGTGATTTATGACTAGACGTGAACGATGATTACGTGTAATTGCCATGATATGTGTTAAGATACTATCGTCTTGAAATTTCATTCGTGTGAATCATGTGTTGATTTCGTCTTTCATTGCTAATGTTGTTCATCTTACTGGAACTTCTCTCAATTGACTTCTTAAGAATTTTCTTTGATTCGAAAATTCGTTGTGTGGCTTTCCCTTTCGATCGTATTTCGACCACCGAGAACTTAATAAGCCGTTATTGGTGACGCCAACCGCACTCGTGAATTAATCTTGCTATAATCCTTGTTTCTTATTATTTTTATTATTGACGTGACTATTCTACCACGTTTGTTAAGAATTGATACGACTTGCGTCTTATTCCTTTGTATATTGCTCGCATACAGATTGTTGACCTTTATATGATTCACATTCGTTGCTGTCTTGTCACCTTTTTGAAAACCAGAAACTGTTACGTGTTTATCGTTTAATATCTTAAACACTTTCTTAAATTTCCAAAAAAAAAAATTATTATTAACTTTTAAGAACATTTTATACATTTTATCAAATGTTTAAATTACCAAAATAACTGTTTCAAGTTAAGTATCGGATCTATATATCCTCTTTGGTAAATTTACCTAATGTTTCAAAAGATATCAAGCTGTATCTTTTAAAGTATTTGATTATATCATACTTTATTGTCAACCTAATGAAATTATTTAAATTAATTTATAATTTCTAACAATGATTCAAAATAACTTGGAAAAAAAAATCTGAATTTTCTCTAATGGTGACGATAAACCCGAGTTTTAACGATAATTTAATACAGTCATCCAAAAGTTCTTAAGCCGACCAGGATAACTATCTTGAACTGTTCTACTTTTTCTTTGAAAATCCTGATCAAGAAAAAGATATAGCAACAACTTACTCCCTAAATATAGATAGTTTGATTTTAAATCACTACACCTTGTGAAATTTTCTTTTAATCAAGGAAATACATAAATTGAGTTTTAAAGTAATACCAAAATCCTAGACAACTGATTGTGACAACTTGTATTTTAAACGATCATATGTTATTCATTTTTCCCTTCTATTTCTCTTGTAAATAGATTCTTACGTTTTAAGATTTTCACGTTTTACAGTTGCACGATTTGCGACCCCTTGTTGATTTACAATCTTGGTTCATTTTATCGCACTTTGCTTGTTTAAGCGATTCTTGTGTTCATTCTTGTTAGTTTATCGCACGTATTTCCAACAACTCTATCTCTCAATGTATCTCTGTATTGAAAGATCGTTATCCTAATCCAAGACTGAAAAGTTATACGAAAAGGAGTTAAGAAACTGAAGCATAGTGAATTCTAACCGTTAAGATTCATCATGGTACGGAAGTTTACCTGGGAAGCAATGAATTTTGTTCTACACTTTGTACCTCCTCTTGTTTGCATCTTCTACTGTTTTCAGGAGAACTCTGGGGACCAGAGTTCCTTTAAGGGGGGAAGACTGTGAGAACCCGTACTTTCCCAACATTATTTTATATTTTTTTATTCGTGCTTCTTAAATTTTTCCAACGTATTACGTTTTCTTGTATTGCTATATGTAAATCCTGAGATTTTTTAAATTATATTTTTTTTAAGTATTTTTCTGATCATCGATAAATACTTTGTATGGAATTATAAATTTTCTATTTTTCCATATTTATTTTAAATCAATGTTTTTGATTTAAAATCACCCGTGTGCGTTTTACAACGAGTTTATTCAAATCAATGTACAATGAGAATTCCTAGTGATCGCGATACCGACGGATGCCCAATAGTTTACGTTTATTTATCGATTGTTTCGATAATTAATATTTTCGACGACTTCGTTTTAATTACGTATTAATTCTTGTCGGGAAATCATATAATTATTTTTATGATGCATTGTAACTTTTGAAAAGTAATTTTTACGAAACCCGAGCCCCGTAAATATTTTTAATATTTACCAATAACCATTTTCTACCCTTTAAAACTATTAATTGTTTTTAAGTCCACAAGTTTTAAACTTGACAACAATGGTCCCTCCACTACCTACCATATATATTGATTTTTTTTAACTAAAAACACACACAACACAAACTTTATAAAAATCAACCATCATCTCCTCCACTCCACCATTTTTGCCGCCACCTCCACACCCTAAACACCTCAAAATCACCAACTTCTACAAGTTTTTAACAAAATCTAATTCATATCCCATCTTTAAAATGATCTTGTGGTTCTTTTGACACCAAAAACATGTACATGCATCAACTTTTTAAGATGTTATGATTCCATGGTGGGTTTATGTTGTAATCATCTTGCATATGTTATATTTGGTAAGATTATCATGTTTTGATCCTTAAAAGTCTTGTTTTTAATCTTTGATTTTTGTTAGATGTTTCATACAAGTGTTTTTAGGAGTGTTTGGTTGATGGGTATGATAGTATAGTGATCCTAGGGGTATGGGAATGATTGGTTTTGAGTGAAAAATTGATTTGACATGTTTTCTAGAAAGGCAATTTGGGACAGCAGCCTTAAACAGTATGTTTCGTAGGTTTAAGGTCTGTGAAAGACTGAGATTATTTGAAATTATTGTAGAGTTTTCCGATACGGTCGTTTTGGTATAAGATAGAGCTTATAACTCATTACGAGTCAAAAGTTATGCTAGTTTTAGTTTTCGTGTACCGGGAGACGCAAGTCGGCACAATCCGAAATTGTGGCTGATTATGGGTCGACTCTCGGGGACTTTAGGCTTGGTTAGATAGTTGATACTACTGATTTTCAAAGTTTACAAACTGAGTTTGATGAGTCTAGTAGTGGTTTCAAAAGACGGATTGTCGGGTTAGTACTTTTAAAGTGGTCCAAACGGTTTTACAAAACAAGTGTACAAATCTGTCCTAAAATTTGGAGTCGAGTAAAGCATCGAGCTGATGGATTTTAAAGTGTGAACTTTGGCTCAAATTTTGGTGAGGTCTTATACAGGTTATAAGTGACCTTGACACCAATTTTCATGTAAAACGGACAAGTCTAGATAGGGTAGATCGGTGTGTACATTCGAGGTGTACTTGCTGATTTTTATTTTGGACACGTAGTTCAATGCTTGTGTTGCGTGAGTTTGAGTGTTCACCATCGGACATGGTGACTTACTCAAGTGCTTAGTCATTATATAAATGACTTAGCTACTGGTCCAAATAAGGGTATAGGATAGTTTGACTTGCGTTGACTTGGCGTCGTATGACGAGTCATTTTCAAGTGTTCAAACGTTTTAACGAGTAACGTTGGATAAAAGTGTGGTATGAATTCATTTGATTCGTGTCAATGGTTTTGAAACGTGTATTCTTTGAAAACATTTGAATCATGTTATATTTGGTATATATATCGATATTGAGTTCGAGTCTTAACGCGTGCCTTATTGTGATAGGTTGCGGTTTTCGTGTTTTCCCCGGGCATCCATATCGTCGGTGATCGTCTCACTACATTGTTTCTACTCAGTTGCTGAGTACCGTGATTGACTTAACACGTGGTTAAGGGCCACGAAATTTCTAAGGATCAAGGAGGAGGAATTGTTTAATTTGCGTGTTAGATTAATTCCTACGTGTTATGAAGGTATAGTCACTCCTAGCATTTTAGTTTTGATGTTACTAGTACTTTGATTCTTTTTATTCATGAATTTTGAATTCCTTGGGTGAAACCCACTGAGATTATAGATACTTAGGGCATATTAGGACTTAGGACACTTGCGTGGCGATTTGGTATAGCCTAAGTGTTGCTTGATTTAGGTTAGGTAGCTAAATGGAGTTGTTTTTGTAGTATGGAAATCACCACAGAAACAAACAGGTCATGGCAAATTTTTCTTAAACATATGACCTTGTTTTTATTTGAAAAATGGATACCCACTGATGTGATTAGTATGTGTTGAGTTGGATGGAAACGGGAAGTGTCCGGATGAGTCCGAAACGGTCGTTTTACTAAACTAGGTCAAATCTGAATGTTATGCTTAAAACGTGGGTAAATTGACTTGGGTAAAAAGGATTAATTTATGATTTTATGACTTTTTACAGTAGCTACAAATATAATAAAACTTCTCTTTTTGGTTTCGTGTCAAAATCTTTTACCGATTGGGATTTATGCTTAATCTACCGTAAGGTACGAAAGACGTTTACAACTTTCTGTTTTGATAGTCTGTCACTAAAAGTGCATTTCCCGTTGATTGAAAATAGTTCTAGGGCTGTTCTTTCCCAACTTTTAAAGGTAAGATAAATACCTATACATGTCAAGAAATTTCACCTCCTGTACTATTATATATTTTTAGATATGACCAAATCTTCTCAGCCTTTTTCAGAAAAGTGAATGCAGTCCCTTGTTTTGGTTTTTCAAACCGAGTCTTAAACGTGTTTGGAACCCACACATAAATGCTTGGACCATCATACAAGGTTGATATTAGGTTATTACAGTAGGTTCAAGGTGTTGGGTCAAAATTTTAACTTAAGCTTAGGTCTCTCCATCGCACGCAAGTTACCTAGTCATACTATGTCCCACCACTTCTAAAACGTTATTGCTTTATTGAACGCATTCTTATTACGCGTCACCATTGCATAGGTCCGTGAAGACTTCTTTTTGCTCAGCCCCTTTTACCTTGTGATTACTTACTAAAGGTGAGTTCATAGCCCCTTTTACTACTTGTACATTGTTTCTAAACGCGGGGTGAGATTTTACATGGCGGAACACATCCATTTAAAAACTGTATACTATCCAGATCTTGTATGCTATTCAGACTTGTATGCTTTCCAACAGTTTTCATAGATATTATTGCTTATAGTTAATAGCCTTAAGTTTCCTCTCTTGATCATGAACCGTTAATTGTCCCGTATGCTTTGCGCTAAGCGCGAATGTTGTGGGTGGATCCATCGGGATTGACAATCCCCGTCCCGATTACCTTGACGCACTTACATTTGTTTATACTTGAGTATTTAGGCTGAATACTCCCTAGAGGAACTTACTTTGAGTTAAGATTCGGTTCATGAACTAAACAGCAATAATATTGGTTTCAGACTATGGTTAATGATCATAACCATTTTCTCTATTTACTTGTTTTACAAATGAATGCTTGTGTTCCACACCTTTACTGCTAAACCTATGAATTTCACTCAACTTTGTGTTGACAATTTTACATGTTTAATCTCAGGTATTATTATTTAGCTTTGCTTGGATGGGAGCCCGCAGGATATTATCGCAGCTTGGAGATTTCTGTGATACTTTTAAAAGACTGGTTTTAGTATAAACTGTCAGAAATTTATTATATCTTTTGGGTAACTTTATGTTATAAATCATGATGAAATAATATATCTTTCCGCATATAAAACTATGGGACGTATGTTTAAAACTCTGATCATTTATGATGTGATATATATGCTTTTATTACGTCAGCTTTGTGTCAACTGTAATTCATTGTTTCTTGTACTATGACGTGTTACCCCCTCGTTGCCTAGTTGTTCCATGTCAGATTTTGGGGGTCTCACAACCTCTGACCACGCAGCCCCGTCAGTCCCAATAGAACAATCAGCAACCATATGTTCTACTGAAAGTTTTTGTTTGTTTTTCTTCATATATTTCTTTAATACAGTTGTTTATAGGGTGTACACATATAAAAGAAAAACTGAACAAAAAGTTGCTGAGAGTGGGACTAGAACCCCTGACCTTCGGATCACAACAGACACAAAGCAACTCTGGTTCACCATCTGCTGTCTTGTTGCTTTTGTGTTTTCCCTTCTTTTATTTTTGTCTTATGTGCTTTCTGTCTAGAAAATAAAGAAGAGATAAAAAAACTGGGCAGCAGGGGGGTTCGAACCCTCGACCTTGTGCACTCCACAGACGTAACAGGCAACTCCACAACCATCTGCACTAGCTACCTTTCTTGTCGTATTTTACAAACTCTTTTATCTATACCTTTTTAAATGTTTTTTTTTCATTTATAAGTTTTTTTAACTTATTTCGCAGCTTATTTGATAAGTTGTGATTCTCACTTTATTTTTTCCCTTAAACCTTGTTAGATTTTAGACTTTTCTGTTTTTTTTAGATTTTTCCAAAATCGTTTAGTATTTTTTAAAGTATTTAATTAGTTTAAATCACTTTTAATTCATAATAAATGTTTTAAAAGTCGAAAAAATGTAATTCTTTTTTCAAAAAATTTATTTTGTCATTTAGAATGTAGGAAAAATCAATTTGTCTTTGTAGAATTCAAAATTCAATAAATTTCTTAAATGTCGCGTTTATACTTTCGTTATAATTTTCGTTTGCTTTCGTTATCTGGATTTTTAGCCCATTTGTAGTTTTAATTTAGTTTTTATTTTTCTTTTTAAGTTTACTAAATTTATTTTTAATTAAGTTTTAAAAATCTTCAATCTTTGTAGTTTTTCGTCGTTTTCTAGATTTACGTTATTTTCACGTTTTTACGTCGTAGTTTGTTTTTAGAGTAATCCGTCTTGCATTTTCTTTAATTTTCTTTTTCCAAAAGCGTAACAACTCGATTAAATACGTCTATACATTTTGGCTAAACACCATACCTCCACCGAGAACGAACTCGATTGTCGGTATTGCGTTTTTCACAAAACGTGATACTTAATACTTACCCGCTTTTGTCGCTTTGTTTTTTTCCTAAAACAAAAGTGTATAAAATACTCAACATCACCCATATAGGTCATGAGGTTCCACCGTGCATGAATACTTGGAGGGGAGACCTCGTCATGAAATGAGAGGGGTTGCCTCTAATTAATTAGTCCGGGTATGAGGGATCAACTCCTAGTGAAGGATGCAAGGCACACATCACATTCACTCTGGTAATAATGGTAAACGTGTAACTAGGATGCACCCATACGCCCCACATGATAATATAATATAATGGCCAAAACTATAAATGGACGCCACGAGCAATCACTCCGTTGTGGGGAAGTTATGACACTGGTGCCTCAGTGTTATGGTTATGATACCTCCATAACTAGGGGATACTGGTCATGCATGTATATGGCTTAGGCTCTTAACTAACATAATCAATCAAACATATAAAACAAATACTAGGAAAACAGTTGGCTACAAACGGGGAATCCTAATAAGGAAAGAATGTCCATACTGAAGGGACGGAAAATCTGTACCTTATGTCCAGTGAACGAAGAAGAAGAAAGAATGAAAGTCCTACTCCGATCTCACTAATGCTACATAAATAGGGGACATGTATAAGTATTCTGTTTACTAAGTACGTAACTGATTATATCATGTCTTAGCTTGTTTTATATGTTCTTGTCTTGTTTAACTGATTTTAATATTATGTTGTGTTTATCATGTATTCAAGTATTCTGGTTAAGTATTACTTGTATTCTTGTATTATTATATGTTAATCCAAAGCAATGCCCAATAACATTGTTAGTATTAATTAATCTTTCTTAGTTTTGATCACTACAAATTACAAAGACATTTATTGTCAAACACAATCATAAAACGAATTATCTAACTAACAATATCATTAAGGTAATAATCATTACACTAACATATGTTAATCATGCTTAGTGATCATAAAAGTGATTAGCCTTAAAACTCACTTTTGTCAAATGTAACAAAAGATTTTTAATAAACTTTATTTTTAAGAAAATGTTTTATTAAAATGAAAATGTAAATTTGAATATGACATATTCCAAATGACATAAGAATATCCTTTGAAGGTTTAAACAGCCTCGGATATTTCAAATTCACTAAAAGACAAAAAGGAGCGGAGTATACTACCCGCGGTTCCTTAAGTGCCTACGCGGTTCCCTATCGATAAGGAACCGCCTGGGTAGATAAGAAACCGCCCCCAGATAGCCGTTGGCATTTGTCTTCTATAAATAGTTGATCAAATCTGCATTCTCATCAACCTTTTTTGGACATCTCTTTCAGCCTTGTTTCTCCTATCTAATCCTAGTCATTTGTAAATGATCACTTAATTTGTTAAGTATGTTTACTCATGATTATCCTCTTGATCTCCTTCTTTACCTTGTCTAAAGAGAAGATCACTCACACACTTGTGATGTGATTAAAGATGAAGCTTTGATGAAGATCACCTTCTCTTAAATATCTAGTCATGTTCATCATTTGTTTATTTGTGTCTTGTGTAGATCCAATGAATTTTTGAATACTTGGACTAGTTGTGTTCATCCAAGCTATTTGTGAATACTTGGATTATAGTTGTGTAAATCCTTTACACATGTGTGTGCTTGGATTTGTGTTGTGTAGATCCAAGCTACATGTGTGTACTTGGATATGTTTAGTTGAGTTTTAATAAGTTGTGTTAGTTCTCACTAAGCTATAAAGTGATGTGGTTGTGTCTTGTGAGTTCTCACTAAACTATAAAGGTGATGTGTAGTTGTGTTGTGTGAAGTTCTCACTTAGCTTCAAAGTGAAGAGTCATGAAGATTGGTTCTAGCTTTGGATTAGAACTCGAAATCTATCCTTGTGTCAGAAAATGGTGAAGTAGGCAACGTTGTGAAGATTGGTTCTAGCTTTGGATTAGAACTCGACATCTAGCCTTGTGTCGTAAAATGGTGAAGTGGGCGACGTTGTGTAGATTGGTCCTAGCTAAGATTAGGTCTCGACATTTAGCTTAGTGTCGGAAAATAATGTAAGCGACGTTGTAAGGTTTTCTCTGCCAAGAAGGGAGCTTGTGGATATAGTGGAAATCTCGAGTAAGGTGTACTCGAGGAGTGGAGTAGGAACGAGGTTAGAGCCTTGTTGCCGAACCACTATAAATCTTGGTGTCTTCCTACTAGGTTGTTTCTTTCCTTACTCATTACTTACACTCATTATCATTATACTTACTACACATTGTTAATGCGTTAGAATTAAACCTAATAATTATGCAACTAGCTTTCAAGTAAAAGGTAGTTTTTACACTCACCTAATTGAAAGGAATTTTATTTGGAGATAAACTGATGAGAAACTATTCAACCCCCATTCTAGTTTCTACAATTGGTATCAGAGCGATGGTGACACAAGATCTTTGAAGTATATTGTACTTTAAAACTTGGATCGATCCATTGTCTCCTCAAATTAGAAGGTTAAGTTGTACCGAAGTTTTTCTTTGGTCAAAACTATTTTTTGTTGAAAATAAGCCTTTTAAGTTGTTAATATTGATCTCATTTAGATTAGTAGTATTAATGTATTTTAGATTTACTCTTGAAGAGTATCTACTAGTTTTCATCTTGTTATGTGTAGGTCCTCATGAAGATAAATCATTTTATTGATTGTGGATTGAGTTACTTACACTTGTAGAAGACTCATCTTCTTTGATTTCTAACATCATTGAGTGGTGATATCAAGATGGGTAGGAGTGATACTAGTCCTTGAAGACTTAGTAGTCACTATTAGTCATACTTGGGCTTTGCATTGGTTCCTTGAAAGCTTGTAATGCAATTTGTGGCCAAGGTACGCTTTTATTCTTCCACACGCCCTATTGATCATTATTTTGATCATTAATTGACTATATGCTTGTTCTTGGCATCCTTGCCTTGCCATTTATTTGTGGTTTGTGATTCTTTCCTTTTTCCCTCTCAAACCTTCATTGCTTGGATACTTGACTCACTATGGAGATGTAGGGTGAGTTAGTAGAAGCTTAAAGTATCAAGCATGATTTCCATGGTTTGCACCCTTAAGGTTAGTAGGCCCAATATCATGTACAACTTGTGCAATTAAGCTCATCTCTAGGATGATTAGTGAATCCCTTGAGATACCAAACTACTTCATTAAGTTGTAGGTGGATTTTACACATTTGGAATTGAAATATTCCAAGGATATTGTTATTGTTAATCCTAGCAATAATTATCCGATCATGTGGGAGAGAAAGTGAATCTACACTTTGCTCATGTTTTGAAATGGAATAAGACTACTCTTGAAAATGATCTTATTCTATGCATCAAAATTGCTTGGTATAATTCATTACCATAGTCGTTTATACTTTCGCCGGAAAGGCAAGTCTTAAACCACTATATATGACATAAGCTCTTCGTCTCCTCGATTTGAAGAATGTCATTAGTCTCTTGAGCAATGTTCTTGGTCTTGATCCATTTCCCTTGACTCATCTCCCCTTTGCTTCTTTGCTACGAGTAGTCGTTTGTTCGTTTCGATCTTTTCCTATCTCGATTCAACTCGTAATCCTTCAATAAAGCATTATTACCTAGTGTTGTGGTGGTCCAATGATATTCTAAAAGGTTTAAGATATATTTTTAAGTACTTTAAAAAATTTGGCTTTCAAAAATTCTTTGTTTCTCTTTGATAAAAACCTGCCACTGTAGGCGGTTCCTTATCAGGCGCGGTTCCAATGCGCGGTTCCTTATAAATAAGGAACCGCGGGCAGAAACTTCGCCAAAGTGCCAGTTTCATTAAAATAACCTTTTCAAACAAAACCCTCTCTCTCCTTCACACACACAGCCGACGAGAATACCCAGTTTTCCACCATTGTTGTTTTTCCAAAACCTTCAATTACTCAAGATTAATTGATTTTCATTTGTGGGTTTCACTCATCCTTCATCAAAGATCAATTATCTGTGAGTCATTTCTTTCAATTTCATCTAATTTGTTCTAGGGTTCATACATTCATAATTAGGACTTTTTAAAATTGACATTGAATTAGAACCTTACTAGGAATAAGAGTTGGCATAGTATTGTTACTATGATTCCTTAGGTTCATATTCATTGAGATTTCACTAAAACCCATTTGTAGAACCAATCCTAATTTTGACAAAATAGTTTTGGTTGATTGATGGAATTGATATGAACCCATGAACAAGTTGGTAATGGCATTGTTAAATGCTTACCTAAAAACCTTGTTTTGAAAAACTAATGTTCAACTTCATTATTGATCTTACATGGTCAATGTGTCATTGTTAATGATGAACTAGGTACATTGTGAATATGAGAATGATAAGAATTAAACCTTGGTTTGTCAAGATATTGATTAAACACATTCACATCTTTTTTATTTTTGGTTTATATATGTAACATATGAGTAATTGGGGAAATACTTTTGTGTTTATTTAGGTACTAATCATGCCTTCGGAATTTCAACAAGACCACCAATACACTAGACAATACATGCCAAACCTTTCTGAAATGTGTGCTTCCTCTCAACTTACAAACACCTATTCCTCACTCCAAAAACGTTGCTTTCACATGGATAGAGTTGTCGAAGAGGATATTGAGGGATATGTATATACTTGATCGATGTTCGGAGAAATTGGGTTTGATTGTTTGTTGGACATCAAAGAGGATATATATCCCGAATTTCTCTTAGAGTTCTTTAGCACATACTCTCTCATTTATGAGAATGATAGAGTATATGTTTGGTTCATCCTTGAAGGTGTCGACTCATTAAACTCTCTCCTGAAGACTATGGTCAAGCTCTTTGTGTTCTATTTGTGGGTGATCGTCGTCGAAGTGCCGGTCAAATTAATAACCTAATTAACTTATACTAGATAGGGTAAATGGGTATCGATCCACGAGGACTATGTGGTTTTAGTTTAAGTTTTGAGGTGATCATTGATCAATAAAGGTTTTGGTTTTGAAATCTGACAACTAAAATACTTTTGATAATAAAAATGCGGATTAAAAATTAAAATAATTATTAAGCTAATAATAAAGCTAGAAAAATAAAATAGAGATGTGAACAATTAAAAGAAAAATGCAATCCCTTCCAGCTCCTAATATTTATGGTTGATCACACTAATGGATTATTGAAACTTTTTAGAACCGATTACAAAGATTATTTTGACTTAATATGAATGAATTAACGTTGGCATTTATTATGTTTATCAATGACTCGTGATAATAAATCTTATATTAATCCAACCAATAATTATGTTTTTAACAATTTATTTAGGTACAATTTATGTTTATTATACGACCATCTTTTTCTTTTTTTTTAAACTAAATAAAATAAGTATGAATCGTTAACTAACAATAAATTGTCTCACACAAATAATTAAACATAATATTAAGTCAATAAAAATAATTTATAAATAAATCATAAATCAATGTAGTAAAAATATGATAACCCAAAAGTAATGATCAAACCATAAATAAAGTTACCGGAAGGAATTACAACAAAATTAGCCGGACATCGCGGTGTACCCGACCCACTGCGTATCAACCATCGCAATCTTTTTTTATTTATTTATAATAATCGGCTATTAAGATGCACCCCCCCCCCCCACTTGACAAAGTAAATGTTGATTCTCCAATTGATGTAGCTAACTCTTTTTTTTTTATTTGATGATCGACTCAATGTTGTCCCCTCCACTGTACAATGAATTGAGCTTTGTGAATTCAGAGGTTCTGTGTCTATTGGGGTTGACTTCCTTTGTCGTCTTTTCTTCCCAAAAACCAAGTGGCGTTTTTTTTTTTTTTTTTTATAGAACTTTGATGTCGGTTACACTTTTGGGCTTGGGTCCAAGTGGGCCAAAACTATATATATATTTTTTATTTTTTTTATTCTTTTAACATATAATAACTTTGGCCCAATAAAATATAACCCAACACCAACAATTGCTCAAACGAAGCCCAGACAAATAAAAGGTGACCGAAAATATTGCGACGCGCTCAAATCTTTTTCTTCAATATTCTTTCTTCATTCATCGGCGCTCACAATGTCTTTTCTCCAAAAAAATAATTAAGCGTCCATTTTTATTCCACTTCGCTCGTAACCTAAATAATCACAAAACAAATTAAAAGTACATGTATAACGAAAAATAAATATATAATTATACTAATTTAACATGCTATTAGGTGTATGCAAAATACACCAATCAGATCCCCTCGAACTTAACCTTTTACATGTCCCAAGTAAAAATAAAATAAAAATATACAAGCATGTTAATTTCATAATTTTTAGTCATACTATTGAACTTTCATCAAAAAGATCACATTCAACCTAATCCACTAATAACCATCATACATGACAAATAATCCAAAATGATTACCAATATTTTTGTCCTTCTTAAACACTTAGCATAACCATTCCCATTGATTCCATTTACTTTATGTCTCTTATAATTAACCATGTGTCCAACGTACCTAATACACACCTATAATCAATCTAAACATTAATCTAAAACAAGAGGTGAGAATATCGTACGCCTTTTATAACATTGGAGTTTTTATAGCATAAGAGCACATCATAAGCCATCATACTTTAGCTTATATACTTCTACTTCCTTTCTTTTTTTTTATATATTTTTTTTCTTTTCACTTTTTTTTTTCTTTCATTTTTTTTCACTTTTTTTTTCTTTTCACTTTTTTTTTTCTTTTCACTTTTTTTTTTCTTCACATCACACATCAGCTCTATCTTTTTTAGCCATTCGAGACCGTTTCTTATACAAGTCATTCCGAACGCTTTATACACTCCTTTTAAGGTTGATATAAAGACCGATTATACAGAAAAATGAATATATATCCTATAGGTGCATACTAAGACACATTGGCACATGAGAACCGGTTAATTAAGTCTGTTTAATTAAATGGGAACAGTTATACTTCGTGCCTACTGGTACATCACATGATGGAATTATCTACCACATAGTATAATTATACAATGCACTAAATTAAACTGATCTTCCTAATTTCATTACAACAATACAAGGATTGGGTTATTTCACATAAAATTGTCTCAGCTAAGTGCAATGCTATCCATCATAAAAATTGGCGTCTGACCCATGCTAACAACTAAAATATCACCTTGCGCGGGTGACGAATCAGATAGGCAAGCCCAGCATATGACTACCACCAATAATTATGATAGTTCTCCAACTCTTTTCTAAGGCCACCGTGCGCGGGTGGCGAGCCGAATAAGATCAATTTCAAGTGTCCTAACCCAACTATTACATTACTATATTTCATATTATTTATTCAAACTTTCTACTCGATCTAAGCAAAGGTAAGTAGAGGGAATTCAACCGGCGTGGTTTGATCATCTAAATTACACATATGCCTAACTACATGCAAACAATCAAATCAATTTAATAACCAAATTATACAATGGAATCGGGTGCACCTGATAATTAAGGCCAAATCTTCTAGCTTGCTCCAATAAATCATCCACAAGCTAATCTTCAGAATCTGCACACACTCAACAAACATATATGTAGAAGAAACTTCCACATCTAATTAGCACAAGACTCTTATAATGTAATTTAAAATTTTAAAAATATTCAATTTTTCCCAAAAATCACATTTTAACCCATTTTGACCAAAATTTCACACAAAAACATGTAACACATGTGCCACCCCCCCCCCTCAACTTAAAGCATTGCATTGTCCCTAATGCAAAAACTTTAAATTGAAATTTTGGTTAAAAAAAACAATTTGACAAACTCACACAAAAAACAAAAACCTAACTTACTTTCGTAGGAATCACGGTTGCATTTAGCGTATGCAACAAGCCTTTAAACCACTCGGTAGCCCGACTGGACGAGTTTTGTCTCGTGAGGGTTTGTAGTGAGCACACCCACAAAGTTCCACAAACCACAGGTTGCCTCCCGCGAAGCGCTAAGTTTACCGTCTTCAGCCAGACATAACTCATATGAGCTATTGAGACGGATGGAGTGGTTCCAAGTAAACCACATCCACCATTTCCATCTGATCAGTTTCCAACTCAACATATGGCTTCAAACGGTGTCCATTAACTTTAAACGGCTCTCCACCCACCATATTTTTTATTTCAATGGCTCCGTATGGAGAGACTTGAGTCACTATGTATGGACCCGTCCATTTACTTCTCAACTTTCCAGGAAAAAGCTTAAGTCTAGCATTGAATAACCAAACTTTTTGACCAACCAAGAACAATTTCTTGGTGATGTGTCGATCATGAAAAGCTTTGGTTTTCTCCTTATAAATCCTAGAACTCTCATAAGCATCACGTCTAATCTCATCTAGTTCAGATAATTGAAGTTTCCTAGAACTACCTGCTTTCTCTAAATCCAAATTAACAGTCTTAATCGCCCATTCAGCCCTATGCTTTATCTCAACCGGTAAATGACACGCCTTGCCATATACCAACTTGTACGGTGACATACCAATAGGAGTCTTAAAAGCCGTCCTATATGCCCACAAAGCATCATCTAACCTCAAGGACCAATCTTTCCTATCACTACGAACGGTCTTTTCTAAAATTCGCTTAATCTCCCTATTAGATACTTCAACCTGTCCACTAGTCTGTGGGTGATAAGGGGTAGCTATCCTATGATTAACTCCATAGTGTTTCAATAATTTCCCAAATCTAAAGTTCTTAAAATGAGAACCCCCATCACTAATGATAGCCTTAGGAATTCCATGCCTAGCAAAGATATTCTTCTTAACAAACTTAAGAACTACACTATGGTCATTTGTTCTAGTAGCTTCAGCCTCTACCCACTTAGACACATAATCAACTGCCACTAAAATGTACACATTGCCATGGGAAGTGGGGAATGGTCCCATAAAATCAATACCCCACACATCAAAGATCTCAACAACGAGTATGGGATTCATAGGCATTTGATCACGCCTTGAGATCCCACCAACTTGTTGGCAACGAATACATGCTTTCACAAAAGACTGGGCATCCTTAAAGATAGTCGGCCAAAAGAAACCGCTTTGTAAGACTTTATGCCCAGTTTTCGTAGCACCAAAGTGTCCACCACATGCATAAGAATGGCAATGAGCCAATATGTCCATATGCTCATGGTCAGGAACACATCTCCTAACAACTTGGTCAGCACATACCTTATATAGCTCCGGATCCTCCCAAAAATAATGCTTCAACTGGGAGAAGAAGTATTTTCTTTGTTGTTTGGACCAAAAATCCGGGAGCTTTTTAACTATATTTTTCATCCGGAAAGCTTTCCTTAATCACATCAGAAGGGTTGAACGGCCGAGGAATAATTCTAGACAAATGGTCGGCAACTACATTTTCTGACCCCTTTTTATCCCGAATTTCTAGATTAAATTCCTGTAAAAGCAAAATCCACCTAAGCAACCTCGGTTTTGTCTCTTTCATAGTCAACAAATGTCTTAAGGCACTATGATCTGAAAATACTATCACCTTAGAATGCCCCCAAATATAAGACCTAAACTTATCAAGAGCAAAAACCACAGCTAACAACTCTTTTTCAGTAGTGGTGTAATTCATTTGAGCTTCTGAAAAAGTCTTACTAGCATAAAAGATCACAGCGGGTTTCTTATCGACCCGCTGTCCTAAAACCGCCCCAACGGCATTATCACTCGCATCACACATGATCTCGAAAGGCTTCGACCAATCAGGTGATTGCAGAATAGGGGCTTCTACAAGCTTTTGCTTAAGCATGTTGAATGCTTTAAGACATGATTCATTAAAGTCAAAGCGTGAATCTTTTAAGAGTAGATTGCAAATAGGCTTTGATATAGCACTAAAATCTTTAATAAATCGCCTATAGAACCCGGCATGACCAAGAAAAGAACGCACACCGTTGACGGTAGTGGGAGGAGGAAGGGTCGAAATTACTTGAACTTTGGCACGGTCAACCTCAAATCCTTTTTCAGAAACAACATGCCCTAATACAATTCCCTCTCGAACCATGAAATGGCTCTTCTCCCAACTAAGCACCAAATTAGTTTCAGTGCATCTTTTTAACATACTTTCAAGCTGATCAAGGCAGCTTTCAAAGGATTGACCAAAGATGGAGAAATCATCCATAAATATCTCTACAGATTCTCCAACCATGTCAGAAAAGATACTCATCATACACCGCTGAAAAGTAGCGGGTGCATTACACAGGCCAAAAGGCATTCTTCAAAATGCAAACGTTCCATAAGGACATGTAAACGTAGTTTTGGCCTGGTCATCAGGATGGATGGATATTTGATTATAACCGGAGTACCCATCCAAGAAGCAATAGAATTTCTTACCAGAAAGCTTCTCAACTATTTGATCAATGAAAGGTAGTGGGAAGTGATCTTTAGATGTGGCATTATTCAGCTTACGGTAATCTATACACACTCTCCACCCAGTAACTGGTCAGGTTGTGAGTTTTTCCCCATTCTCGGTTTCAACAACGGTGATTCCGGCCTTTTTAGGCACCGTTTGAGTAGGACTTACCCATTTACTATCCGAGATGGGATAGATGATACCGGCATCTAACCATTTAAGAACTTCCGTCTTAACTACCTCTTTCATATTAGGATTCAGACGCCTTTGCGCATCTCTTGCTGGCTTAATATCTGGGTCCGTAACAATTCGATGCATACATAATGAAGGGCTGATCCCTTTTAAGTCTGCAATTGTCCATCCTACTGCTGCTTTGTACTTGGAAAGCACCTTTAGAAGTGCTCCCTCTTGTGATTCAGAAAGATCAGAAGCAACAATAACGGGTAACGTATTATTAGGACCTAGAAAAGCATATTTGAGATTGGATGGCAAAGGTTTTAACTCAAGAATTGGAGGCACCTCCAAAGACGGCTTCGTGGCCGTGTCAAAAGTAGAAGGTAAGGGCTCCACTTTATAAGACCAGGGTGGTTTTTGATGGTCCAAAGAACTGACCAAACACTCTTGAATCTCTAGAACTTCAGCAACATCAAGAATCTCCTCATTATCACCAGTTAAATATAACTCCAAAGGATCATCCTTAAGCATACGGGATGCATGCTTTTGAACTTCCTCGTCAATCACATCTACTTGGTAACATTCATTCATCGTAGGAGAATTCATAGAATTAAACACATTCAATCTTATCTTCTTATTACCGAAGGCAATATCCATGGCGCTAGTCCGACAATTAATCCTAGCATCTATCATGGCTAAGAATGGGCGGCCAAGGATAATAGTTGGTTGAACATCCTTGTATGGTGACTCGGTGTCCATAACAAAGAAGTCAACAGGGTAATAGAAATCATCAACTTTCACAATAACATCCTCTAGAATACCTCTAGGAATTTTGGTAGATCGATCGGCTAAGGAAATAATGGTGTCTGTCTTACGAAGAGTTCCTAAGTCATACTTATCAACCAAACTAGCAGGAAGGATGTTAATACTGGCACCGAGGTCAAGGAGCGCCTTCTTAATGGCAATATTTCCGACCACCACTGAAATCAACGGTGCTCCAGGATCTTTGAATTTAGGAGGAAGAGAGCTAGATAAGACTGCACTAACATGCTCAGTTAGGTCAATCTTTTTAGGCAAAGACGCCTTTAGCTTCCTCTTCTGAGTACACAAGTCCTTTAAAAACTTGGCATAAGCAGGAATTTGCTTGATAGCATCAATAAGGGGGAGATTGATTTTAACTTGCTTGAAAGTCTCCCACATATCCTCAGCATGAGGACCCTTTTTAGCTAACTTTGCAGATGTCGATTTCTCCAAAGCCGTAGGGTAAGGTGTGCTGGACACACCACCCTCCTCAACTTAGGGAGTTTTCGTAGCTTTTGGATTCGGTGTTGTTGGTTTAGGAAAATCATTTAACAAATCATTTACCAACTCAGAACCGGACTTAACATTATCAGAATTTTTACCTTCAACAATAATTTCGTCTTCAGTAACGAAATCCTCAACATCAGGAGAATTTGGAATTCCCTTGTCATTGTTGTAGATTTTACCGTTTCGAAGAGATGTCACCATATTCACGTGCTCATTTCCATTTTTCTTGTGTGCGGGATTCATGGTAGGGTAGCTCGGTAGCCTTCCCTCATCTCTTTTGCTTAATTGATCCGCTAATTGACCAACTTGTCTCTCAAGAGCTGCAATAGATTTAGTAGTGGTCTCATGTCTTTGATTAGTGACCTCAAATTTTCTATTAATCTCTTGATTGTTGGTAGACAATGAATCCATAAGCCTATCAAACTTTCGGTCAAGGTTCAAGAGACGGTTGTCATCTTGCCCTTGGCCCTGATTTGGATATTGCTGTTGTGGCCTATGATTGTAAGAATTTTGTTGGAAGTTAGATGAATCGCCACCCTCATACCTTGGTTTGTAACCATAGTGTTGTTGTTGGGCATTATTAGGGCGACTGTCTTCATCTTTCCAACGGAAATTGGGGTGATTGCGCCATCCAGGATTGTAACTTCGGAGAATGGGTCATTTCGTGGACGACCACCATAGACTCCATTTACCTCCTCATTTGGTGGCGCCCCCCAACTTTGACAATTATCCACAGAGTGACTTGGATCACCACACATTGAACACCCACTATGCGACACATTGGACACATTTGGCACACCTTTTCCTATATTTCTCAACAAAAGATCAACTTTCTTACTTAACTCGCTAATTTCGGAATGTGTGCCACGTTGGTTAGACACATAATTGGCGGAAGATGGGTGGTTGTTTCGATCAACTGAAGCTTGGGTCTTAGAACCTTTGCTTAGTTTTTCAAAAAACTCCCATTCTTCCTCCATAGGTCGCGAGAAAAACATACCCCCACTAGTGGCCATCACAAATTGTTGGTTGTTATAATCCAACCCATCATAGAAGACTTTGACAAGCTCCCATTTTGGAACATCGTGATGAGGGCATGTTCTTAATAACTCCTTAAGTCTATTAAATGCTTCATGAAACTGCTCACCTGGAATGACGAAAGGATTTAATCTTATTCCTAATGGCAGCAGTTTTACTTATAGAATAAAATTCCTCAAGAAAAGCAGATTGCATTTCAGACCATGAGTTAATACTACCTGGCTCAAGAGATGAGAACCAGTCCTTAGCTTGATCTTTAAGAGAAAAAGGAAAAAGGCGAAGTCTTACCTCATCCTTGGTAATGTTATTAACCTGATGTGTGTCAGCAATTGAAAAGAATTCTCGCAGATGTGCGTATGGCTCCTCACGACCTCTAAACACTGGCAAGATTGCTATGAGGTTCGGCTGGATCTTGAAGTTACTTGTAACCCCTTTAACCGGATCCGGATAAACGATAGGCGAGGGATCCTCGAAGATCCCCGGCCTGTAATAAGAATCAACACCCCGTGGTGGAGATTCTTCTCCGCTACTACTGCCGCTAGCACTTCCGCCAACATCTTCGTCACTTGGCATTTCAGCGAAAAGCTCTGCTAATCTTGAAAAATCAAGATTAGTAGAAAACTGTCGAAACGTCTTCCTTCTCAACCTTGTACTTTTCTCAACCTCAGGATCGTAAGCTAACGGTGATGTACGTCCCGATCTACGTGTGCGCATACACTAACCTGCACACTCACAAGAAACAAAACAAAACAAACAAAACAAAACAAGACAAGAAAAATATTTTTTTTTTTGTATTTTTGTATTTTATTAAAGAAGAATATTAACAAAAACTTAAACGAAAAGCTCACTGAGTCCCCGGCAGCGGCGCCAAATTTTGATCGACGTCGAAGTGCCGGTCAAATTAATAACCAAATTACCTTATACTAGATAGGGTAAATGGGTATCGATCCACGAGGACTATGTGGTTTTAGTTTAAGTTTTGAGGTGATCATTGATCAATAAAGGTTTTGGTTTTGAAATCTGACAACTAAAATACTTTTGATAATAAAAATGCGGATTAAAAATTAGAATAATTATTAAGCTAATAATAAAGCTAGAAAAATAAAATAGAGATGTGAAAAATTAAAAGAAAAATGCAATCCCTTCCAGATCCTAATATTTATGGTTGATCACACTAATGGATTATTGAAACTTTTTAGAACCGATTACAAATATTATTTTGACTTAATATGAATGAATTAATGTTGGCATTTATTATGTTTATCAATGACTCGCGATAATAAATCTTATATTAATCCAACCAATAATTATATTTTTAACAATTTATTTAGGTACAATTTATGTTTATTATACGACCATCTTTTTTTTTTTTTAAACTAAATAAAATAAGTATGAATCGTTAACTAACAATAAATTGTCTCACACAAATAATTAAACATAATATTAAGTCAATAAAAATAAATTATAAATAAATCATAAATCAATGTAGTAAAAATATGATAACCCAAAAGTAATGATCAAACCATAAATAAAGTTACCGGAAGGAATTACAACAAAATTAGCCGGACATCGCGGTGTACCCGACCCACTGCGTATCAACCATCGCAATCTTTTTTTATTTATTTATAATAATCGGCTATTAAGATGCACCCCCCCACTTGACAAAGTAAATGTTGATTCTCCAATTGAGCTTTGTGAATTCAGAGGTTCTATGTCTACTGGGGTTGACTTCCTTTGTCGTCTTTTCTTCCCAAAAACCAAGTGGCGTTTTTTTTTCTTTTATAGAACTTTGATGTCGGTTACACTTTTGGGCTTGGGTCCAAGTGGGCCAAAACTATATATATATATATTTTTTTATTTATTCTTTTAACATATAATAACTTTGGCCCAATAAAATATAACCCAACACCAACAATTGCTCAAACGAAGCCCAGACAAATAAAAGGTGACCGAAAATATTGCGACGCGCTCAAATCTTTTTCTTCAATATTCTGTCTTTATTCCTCGGCGCTCACAATGTCTTTTCTCCAAAAAAATAATTAAGCGTCCATTTTTATTCCACTTCGCTCGTAACCTAAATAATCACAAAACAAATTAAAAGTACATGTATAACGAAAAATAAATATATAATTATACTAATTTAACATGCTATTAGGTGTATGCAAAATACACCAATCAGGGGGCACTTGTCGATTTACTGATAAATGGAAACTTGATTATCTTCTTGAACCATTCGACTATGCTCCAGATGAAAATGAAGAGATTGACCTTGACTACATTCTTGATGTCATTTGTAAAGAGCGTAGTGGAAACATTGTAAGAAGCCTCCACTCTACCAAGCGTCGAGTAAACCGCTATGAGGTTCTCTTAAACGACCTAAATGATTGTATGGTCCGTTGGGCCGACATCCTTACTGAGAATGTATTTTGTCTGGCAGAAACTGGGATCATATTACGGCGTGTTTGGCGCACAGTTATATTGCATCGCTACCAACGCCAAGTACAATCTCGCATACTACATCGCTCGACGAATCACTTATGCTCTTTCCAAACCTAAAACAAATCTTCCCTATGCCATGCTCCTTACTCGCCTTCTTAAGAAGGTTGGTGAAGACTATCCCGACATCAACATTTTTCGCTTTCGTTCGGTCGAACGTGTCATGCTACCTGTTCAAAAGGTACAACCACGAAAAGCTAGAAGTGATCAAGGTTCGAGAAAGTCCGCTCCACAAGAGTCAGATGATGAGGACTTTGATATGTCACCTAGTGATGGTGGTGGCATAGGCACAAGTGCTCATGTTGGTTCTTCGAGTAACTCCTACCCATTCATGGAAACTTTCATGGAAGGTTTAGAAGAAATCATCCCTCCTCCTCACTATGCTAATAGTAGACTTCTCGAAAACTTTGGTCTTGAGGATGTCTACCGAGCTAATCTTAAAACCCAAGGTGAGTTGTATGATCATCGAGTGGAGTCAAGAGAATCGTTCAAGAACATAGCCAAATTGATCAAGGGACTTGGCAAGAAGAAGAAATGAAGCATTGGTTTATCAAGGTTAACATGTTTGTAAACATGTTTGAATTGTTGAACTATTTATCCTTACTCTCTTTTTTATTTAGGTTGTTATGTTTGGTAACTAATACTTTATGTTTGGATTACTTAGTATTTTAATCCTAATAGTCTATGTTATTGATCATTTAATTTGCATAGCCTTGTACATATTATGTGTTTGTTAGCTTCCTAGATTTTGATTTATAGTTAACTTTGGCTTGCTATTTACTTGTGTGAAATCTGGGCTAACTAAAGTTTGAGGAGGTGCAAATTTTTGACACCACTGGTCGCGGTTCCTTATCGAATCCGTGGTTCCTTAGCGATAAAGAACCGCGGACCTACATAAGGAACCGCCTGTCCCTACTTTGATAGAATCTTTGCTTTACACTGTTTTCCTTAATCTGTGTAAAACTTTGATAAAATCTTTTCAAAAACTTGTACTTTCCTAAACTAGGTTACCTAATTTCATTATTCACCTAAAATGATTTTAACCCGTTACTAGTTTGGATCATTCCCTTCTCTTCTTAAACCCTCTCTTGTTGATTGTGTTCTTCATCCCCTCAACTCTTTTCTAAACCTTAACACACAACGATGGTGTCCACTAGAACATCCAATTCTTCCAAAACTTCCTCTTCCAAAAGAAGCCTCAAAGTTAAGATTAAGTTACCTAATATTGGTTCTTCATCTTTTCACACTCCTAAAAATGAGATCTCTCCTATTCTCATTTCCTCTTCACCTTTACCACCCCTTGATCCATGCAAGACAAACTCAACCCATGGTACTAACCATTCACATGGTTCTACCTCCTCTTTATTACAATCAAGAATGAATGAGCTTTCTTCACCTTTCACTCCTAGTCCTCCTTTGGATGGGATTTCTCAACCTCAACCTCTACAAAGCATTCCTTTTGTCTTTGAGCCTTTGGTTACCTCTCCTTTCACTCCACCAAATTCTCTCATCTCACCCTTGGACACTATGCCTCCACCACCTCCTCCACCCTCAAATACTAATGTCCCTATCTTGGGCATTCCTATTCCCCACTTTATGAGTGATCCTTACTTCTTTGGGTTCCTAGAAGCTCATGGTGCGAATTGCCCATGTTGTCTCTATAATAACTACATCATTCAAAACCTAAGGTTGGAGATGCTTGGTCTTCATATAAGGTTGCATGATTTCTTGCTTGCCTTGTTATACATGCCTCCTCTTAGGAGATAAATGATGGTTTTCAAAATAACATGTTTTTTAAAGAAGGTCAAGCCAAAGAGGACTATAAATTCCAGACCTAGTTTTAGCTATCTTTGTAGTAGTTTTTTGTCTTTTTAATTCTTATATTTCCTTTCTTTTCCCTCATGATTTTCTCATGTGGATGATCTATGGATTTAGTTTTATGTGTTTTAACCTATGTGATCACATTAATCAACTTTAATTTATTTAAATTTGAACCTAAATCTATCACAACCTCTAAAAACTTGACTTAAAATTAGATCAAAATATTATCTAAATATTTTGTCACCCTTTGTCAAAACATTCTTTGTGAGTGTGTTGCTTTTATGCAACCCTAGCATACTCTAGTGCTAAAAGAGGTAAAAATCCAAGATTTGCAAAATATTGAAAAAGTCTTATTTTCTCCAAAACTTTTGAAAATCAAGTTTTGTTGTCCTCTGGACGCGGCTCCTTAGCCCCCAGGCGGCTCCATATCGATATGGAACCGCGGGTTATATTAAGGAACCGCGCACAGTAAAGCCGTCTTGGCTTATTTTGGTCTTTCTTCTTTGACCACTGTCTTGGTTCAGATTCTTTGTTTACCCAATTTGGCTAAACATTCCCTGAAACCTTTTATTTTTAATTCAAATCTTTGCCTTGTCTATTTTCTTTAAATTCTTCCCTTTTGGGAGTTCTTTTCTTCATCCATCATAATGCCTAATTCTTCCTTTCCTAACCTTGACATTTCTTTGTCACAATCTTCTCAACCTAAAGCTTCTTCTTCTAAGCTTTCAAAGAAACCGAAAATCTCGGTTCGACCCGTTTGGATAAAAAAGAACAAGAATCCTCGTGATTCTTCTTCTCCACAATCCTCCAAGAATTCCTCTTTCTCTCCGATTCAATATTGGAATAAGACTTACTCTATAAATCCAATTACCAAAGAAAAGGAAATTCTTCCACCACCACAAAAACCTTTCAACTCTCCTCAACTTTGTGACCTATCTTCTTTCCCTAACCTCACTAGGCATTGTGAAAACATCTCTTATCCATTATCTCCTCTCCACCAACCTTTAATCTTGATGGACCTCCCCCATCTAACGACTTTGTTTTGCATCATGGTTCCTCGTGTGCTTGTTGTTGTTTTCAACAAATTGAACTTGCTCATATCTATGACAAGCTAAATTTTATTGAATCCCTCCTCACTAGACCTCCTCTCAAAGTTTTCGTTCCCGTGAACAAAACTTCGAATGATGCTTCGTCGTCTTTCTTTTTTAACTAATGCACATTTTGTATTTTAGTTGTTTGAGTCAATAAAATTTAAGCAATCTTGGAAGATTATCACTATTAGAGTAGTTTATGCTTTGTGGTCTATTTTCCATATTTTTTGCTTTAAATATTCATATTGTGTGTATGAATATTTCTCTTGTATGTTATTTCATATTTATGTAATATGAATGTTATGTGTGTTATCTTTCCCTCTAATTTATTTCACACATTTGTTAAAGAGTTAATCATGGTTAAAACTTAAAATTAATTATGCGTGATTCCATAAATTCTAAATTTTAACCCATTGCCATTTTAAATCATCTTTGATTGGTTTGGATGTTTCTTTTCTTCCTTTATTCCACCAATTGAACTATGATGTTGTCAATACACAATCTTTGGACATACTTAGCAAATGCTTGCTTCTAATTTGAGATTTCTTTTCCTTCTCCCTCTCAAGTTAGTTAGTAAGTAGTGCACATATATACATTGGTGTTTCTTTTCTTTCTTCAAACCTTTGTGTAGCATGTCACCTTAGCTCATTGACTTGGTGCCCCAAGCAAGGGGGAGTAAGCACCAAGTGGGAGCTACTAGCAAAAGTTCGATTCTTTTCTTCTTCAAAGACTTGTGCTAACCTTTTCGCTTCGACAAAGGGGGAGAAATGATAGTGATAAACTCGTTAATAATTCGAATAAATTTTTATTTTACGTAAATGAGTTTATAGTTTGTCGTAATCAAAAAGGGGGAGATTGTTAATGCAAAGCAATGCCTAAAAACATGTATATAATTTCGACGAACTTTTTTTCGATTTTTTTTCTTAAGTCACGTATGAGAGAATAATGTATGATTCTCTCATATGTGACTTAAGAAAAAAAGTTCGTCGAAACTCGAAAGTATATACATGTGCCCTTGATATTTAATTCTCGTTGCGATGATATGTTTTGTTTTACGTAAAGATGAACGGTTTGTGAGATATTTAATTTTTTTGAGCGTCCTGAACTTACTGGCCCTAACGTCAATGATTGGTATCGCTCTAAGAATAGTTCTGAGAGCAGCGGGTACTATCGATATCTTGACTACTCCTTATCCGGAGGATCTTGCTGAAGGAGCATCTGATGCGCAAAGGCTTGAACACGCTGCTAATGTAAAGAAGCACTCTGAGGTGGCTGCTTTAATGTTAGGAAGAATGGCTTCTCCACTTCAACAGAAGTATGAGCTATGTTCTCCGAAGCGAATGCTTGATGAGCTCAAGGCTATGTTCGAAAAGCCGCAAGCTCTGGAAATCTATGACTTGGTAGATGCTCTCCATAGTTGTAAGCAAGCTCCTGGAAAGTCTGTAAGTGCCCATTATTTGGAGATTAAGGGTTATATGGAACAGCTCATTGCACTAGGACAACCATATGATCATAATATGGCTATCAACTTGATCAATAGGTCCCTTAACAAAGACTTCAATGATTTTGTATGAAACTATAATATGCATTGCACGGGGAAGACAGTGAATGATTTGCATGCAATGCTCATTGACTACGAAAAGGGGTTAAAAGACAAGGCATCTACTTCTACTCCTCATGTGCTTTATGTACAAAAGGGTGGAGTGAGTAAGGCAAAACTGGACAAGAACAACAAGAAAGGCAAAGACAAAGGAAAGGGTGATAAGGACAAACAAGTTGCGACTTATTTTAAACCCAAGCAAAACTTTGCCAAGAAAAATTAATCTCAGGAGGATGAGACTTGTTTCCATTGCAAGGCAAATGGACACTAGAAGAGGAATTACCCTCTTTATCTCGAAGAGTTGCGAGAAATAAAGAAGAATGTCGAGCTTAGTGCTGCAGCATCTTCAGGTAACTTATATTTGATAGAGTTATTTAATCTTACATACAAATCAAATTCCTGGGTATATGATGCGGGATGTGGTATTAATATTTGTAATACCATGCAGGGATTTGAGTTGGAGAGGAAGCTTACCTATGGGGAACAATTTCCACATGTGGGCAATGGCGCACAAGTAGCGGTTGAAGCTATAGGAACATTTAATCTAGTTTTACATTCGGGTTTAGTACTGAGATTAAATTATTGTCAATATGCACCTAAAATTGTTAGGGGTGTTATTTCCTTTTCATGTATGTTGGATCTTGGATTTATTCACACAATTGATTATAATAGAATTTCTGTTTTCAAAGATGGTTTATTCTATTTTGATGCAATTTCTGTGAATGGTGTTTATGAAATTAACATGCATCATAATTCCAAGAGAAAGATTAATTTTGTGTTTAGCATGAATAAGAAGAGAAAGTTAGACAAGAACTCTTCTTATTTTTTGCATTGTAGACTTGCCCATATTGGGAAGACTCGTATACAAAAGCTTCAACGTGATGGTCTTTTGGAAAATATCAATGATGAATCATTTGATAAATGTGAGTCTTGTATCTCTGGAAAGATGACCAAGAAACCTTTTAATAACAATATTGAAAGGGCTACTGATCTACTTAGACTAATACATACTGATGTGTATGGACCACTTAGACATGTGTCAAGGAGAGGTGCTAGCTACTTCTTATCATTTACGGATGATTATAGTCGTTATGGTTATGTTTATTTACTTAAGCATAAACATGAGGTATTTGAAACATTCAAAGTGTTTAAAGCAGAAGTAGATTTGAAAATAGGAAAGGAGATTAAAGCTCTTCGTTCTGATCGACGTGGTGAATATTTAAGTCAAGAGTTTAAAGGTTATTTAAGTGAGAACGAAATTGTTTAGAAACTTACTTCTCCATATACTCCACAACAAAATGGTGTATCCGAAAGGAAAAATCGTACATTATTAGATATGGTACGATCTATGTTTAATCTTACAACTTTACCTTTATCCTTTTGAGATTATGATTTAGAATCTGTTGTTCGTATTCTGAATATGGTTCCCACAAAGAAGGTTGATAAGACATCATATGGACTATGGCATGGCAAGAAGCCATATTTGTCTTATTTAAAGATTTGGGGTTGTGAGGCGTATATGAAACGTGACTCCAGAGATAAACTCCAACAACGCTCTGTTAAATGTATCTTTGTAGGTTACCCTAAGGAAACTATGGGTTACTACTTTTATTATCCGGCTGAGAACAAAGTTGTTGTGGCTCGGTATGGAGACTCCTTGAAAGTGATCTTGTAAATCAAGAATTCAATGGGAGAGATTATGATCTTGAAGAAATTCAAGAAGATACATTGCCTTCTGAAAATACTAGCGAAGAAATTCCAATAGAGCCAGAAAGTCTAGGAGCTCCACCGGAATTACTTCCTCTACGTAGGTCTAAGAGAACCGTACGTGCGCCAAGCAAACTATGTCTTAACACAGAGGATGATGAGGATGAGGTAGGGGATCTTGGTGAACCTGCTAACTATCGATCCGTAATGCTTGATCCAGAAAAGTTAAAATGGATAGTTGCGATGAATGAGGAAATGAAATCCATGAAAGTCAACGATGTTTGGATTCTTGTTGATGCACCTAAAAATGCTAAAGTAGTAAAAAATAGGTGGATTTTCAAGAAGAAAACCGACATGGATGGTGAAGTACAATACTATAAAGCACGTTTAGTAGCTAAAGGTTTTACTCAAACTTTTGACGTAGACTACGAGGAGACATTTTCTCATGTAGAAGACTTACGAGCTATTAGGATTCTCATAGCTATAGCAGCATACTATGACTATGAGATATGGCAAATGGATGTTAAAACTGCCTTCTTGAACGGTCGCTTAGATGAGGAAATCTATATGCAACAACCGGAAGGGTACGTTGATCCTTATATCCAAAACGCGTGTGCAAACTTCAAAGATCCATTTATGGTTTGAAGCAAGCATCACGTCAATGGAATAAACGATTTGATGAAGAAATCAAAAAGTTCGGATTTATTCAAAATCGTGATGAGCCATGTTTATATCGCAAAGCTAGTGGGAGTGATGTAGTATTCCTAATTTTATATGTCGATGACATATTAATCATGGGAAGTAACATTCCAAGACTTAAGGAAGTAAGGATTATCTTGGTAAATGTTTTTCTATGAAGGATTTGGGAGATGCTGCATATATTCTAGGAATTAAAATCTATCGAGATAGAAAAATACGGTTAATTGGTCTTAGTCAAGATGCTTATATTGATAAGATATTGAAGAAGTATAACATGCATAATTCCAAGAAAGGTTTTCAACCTATGGAAGTTAAGCATGAATTAAGTCATGAGTTAGATGCATCAACACCCGAAGAGGTGGCTTACATGCAGAAGGTGCCTTATGCTTCGGCTGTAGGATCTATTATGTATGCTGTAAGATGCACAAGGCCTGATGTGGCGTTTGCTCAGAACTTGGACAGTAGATACCAACAGAATCCAGGGAAGCTCCACTGGACTGCTGTTAAACATATAATAAAGTATTTGAGGAGTACAAAAGATATGTTTTTGGTATTTGGGGGTAAACCAGACACAAAACTTAATGTTACAGGTTTCTGTGATGCGTCCTGGCAATGTGATAAAGACGATACGAAGTCTCAGACGGGTTACGTGTTTGTCATCAATGGAGGAGCAGTTGACTAGAAGAGCAAGAAGCAGACAACCATTGCTATGCATGCAACTCAATCGGAGTACATGGCCACTTCAGAAGCCGTAATGGAAGCTGTTTGGATTAGGAAGTTTATTGGAGATCTTGGAGTGATGCCTTCAATTAAAGAACCTATTGATATGTATTGTGACAGTTCTGCTGCAATTATATTTGCCAATGACCCTGGAGTCATGAAAGGTGCCAGACACCTTAAACTTAGATATCACTACGTACGAGACAAGTGGAAGCTCGTGAAATAAAATTAATAACAGTTCACACAGATGATAACGTAGCTGATCCTTTTACTAAGGCTTTACCTAGACCAAAGGTAGTTAAGCATGCCAAAGCGATTGGGCTACAACTAGCTAGCGAATTCATGCAATAAATCTGTTGATTAGTATTTGGATAAAGGATGTTAAGACATTATTGGATTGATGAAATAAAGATTGAGTTTCGTTTGTTTTCCGTTATTTGATTTTGTATCCTATTTTACATATTTTATATCCATGAATAAATTGTTATGTTCTAAATGTCCGTTGTCGATTAATAATATGGGAGTATTATTAAACAAAGACAATTTAAAATAGTGGCAGGGTATACTTGAAAGTATATTGGTAAATTTGGAATGATATTCGATGGATCAAATATTGGACTTATCCCAACTATATGATTTTACTTTATGGATCTTTATCATTAAGTAAATCATAAATAGTTATCCTTAGACCTGAGATACCAGGAAAATGTCATGAATGTAGTGTATTTCTGTGAGATAACCTAACGCTAAACGTAACTGGTAGCTATAAGGGTTATTTTCAGAAGTGTTGCAAAGTTCAAGTTTCGCTTGTAGTCAAAATGGGATTTGTTTCCTTCAAAATTATATTTGAAGTATAATACAACTGGGCCCCTCGGGGGAGTAGTAAGATGTTTGTGTGGCCACACCCAAATGTGTTTTGGTAATCTTGATATATCCGTACACGAGAAATAGAATGGTTAATGAAGGAATGACTGAGATCCATATCCTATTAACGTTGTATTTGAAATGAAAGGATAATAATAATGATGTATCATTAAAAGGGTTTGTCCAGGAGACCTTACTCGCGTTGTACTAGTGACATTGTTAGTGTAACTAGACGCTAATCAATGTAATCACGATATTCGAATTTTGTCCAAGTGGGAGCTGAAAGTTTATGGACATAAAATTAAATAGTCGTGTGATAGGATCGAACTCGGGATTACGTGACTGCACACAATACGTAAAGGATTAATTAATTTTAATAAATATATTTATTATATTTATTAAATATAAACCAAGCTTATCTAAGGATCGTTAATAATTAATAGTTAAGTGTCAACGAGCGTTATAGAATTAAATAAAAGAGAAAACAAGAAACGGAAAGTTCCGGAAACCCCCTTGGTGGGCTTTTAGCCGTCGACTTCAAGGACAAAGGGGAAGGGGGATTTGTTTCCTAATTTGATTAGGACTTGAAGAACAAGTTGTTAATCCTATAAATACCCCTTCATAGCATTCATAATTTTTATCCCTCCCCTCCTTCTCTTCTTCTTGCGATCGCTACAAACACCCCTTATAGGGTTTCGGTTTGTTTTTGATTAAGCTATAATTCACAAGTGTAGAAGCTCCGGTTTATTAGTGCTAGCCTCACGATTGATCTGTTGCATTACGTGTGTACAAGAGCGTAATATAGTTTTACTATAAACTATATCTTGGTGTTCTTCATATAAACCCTGATTCGTGATTCGTCGGTGTTATTGTGGAATTGCTCTAGCTAAAAGGTATGTAACCCTAACTCGATTAATTATGAATGTGTTATTAATTATAATCTTGTTAAACGCTTCCGCTATGTGTGCTTTGATCTTAATTAGGGTTTTACGTAATTTTTATGAGTAATATAAACTTTCATGTGATGCATGTCTAAAGTCTAAAATTGTTGCTGCCAAAAAGTCGAAAAGCCATTCAAATACTATCAGCCAACATTCGGAATTGACACTTTAAATACATATGTAGCGCTTGATAAATATAACTTGGGCCACCAAAATAAAATTACCCCAAGTGCCTTAGTACCCTATAGTTAATAATTTGTACCAAAAGGAAGAGTCACCATATATAGTTTGCAAAATTTTGAAAAAGTCTTATTTTCTCCAAAACTTTTGAAAATCAAGGTTTGCTGTCCTCTGGACGCGGCTCCTTAGCCCCTAGGCGGCTCCATATCGATATGGAACCGCGGGCTATATTAAGGGACCGCGCACAGTAAAGCCGTTCTTGGCTTATTTTTTGTCTTTCTTCTTTGACCATTGTCTTGGTTAAGATTCTTTGTTTACTCAATTTGGCTAAACATTCCTTAAAACCTTTTATTTTCAATTCAAATCTTTGCCTTGTTTATTTTCTTTAAATTCTTCCCTTTTGGGAGTTCTTTTCTTCATCCCTCATAATGCCTAATTCTTCCTTTCCTAACCTTGACATTTCTTTGTCACAATCTTCTCAACCTAAAGCTTCTTCTTCTAAGCTTTCAAAGAAACCGAAAATCTCAGTTCGACCCGTTTGGATCAAAAAGAACAAGAATCCTCGTGATTTATTCTCCACAATCCTCCAAGAATTCCTCTTTCTCTCCGATTCAATATTGGAATGAGACTTACTCTATAAATCTAATTACCGAAGAAAAGGAAATTCTTCCACTACCACCAAAACCTTTCAACTCTCCTCAACTCAATGACCTATCTTCTTTCCCTAACCTCACTAGGCATTGTGAAAACATCTCTTATCCATTATCTCCCTCTCCACCAACCTCTAATCTTGATGGACCTCCCCCATCTAACGACTTTTTTTGCATCATGGTTCCTCGTGTGCTTGTTGTTTTCAAAAAATTGAACTTGCTCATATCTATGACAAGCTCGATTTTCTTGAATTCCTCCTCACTATACCTCCTCTCAAAGTTTTCGTTCCCGTGAACAAAACTTCGGATGATGCTTCGTAGTCTTTCTTTTCCAACTAAGGCACATTTTGTACTTTAGTTGTTTGAGTCAATAAAATTTAAGCAATCTTGGAAGATTATCACTATTAGAGTAGTTTATGCTTTGTGGTCTATTTTCTTTATTTTTTGCTTTAAATATTCATATTGTGTGTATGAATATTTATCTTCTATGTTATTTCATATTTATGTAATATGAATGTTATGTGTGTTATCTTTCCCTCTAATTTTATTTCACACATTTGTTAAAGAGTTGATCATGGTTAAAACTTAAAATTAATTATGGGTGATTCCATAAATTCTAAATTTTAACCCATTTCCATTTTAAATCATATTTGATTGGTTTGGATGTTTCTTTTCTTCCTTAATTGAACTATGATGTTGTCAATGCACAATCTTTGGACATATTTAGCAAATGCTTGCTTCTAATTTGAGATTTCTTTTCCTTCTCCCTCTTAAGTTAGTTAGTAAGTAGTACACATATATACATTGGTGTTTCTTTTCTTTCTTCAAACCTTTGTGTAGCATGTCACCTTAGCTCATTGACTTGGTGCCCCAAGCAAGGGGAGTAAGTACCAAGTGGGAGATACTAGCAAAAGTCCGATTCTTTTCTTATTCAAAGACTTGTGCTAACCTTTTTGCTTCGACAAAGGGGGAGAAATGATAGTGATAAGCTCGTTAATAATTCGAATAAACTTGTATTTTACGTAAATGAGTTTATAGTTTGTCGTAATCAAAAAGGGGAAGATTGTTAATGCAAAGCAATGCCTAAAAACATTTTTAGTATTAATTAATTTTTCTTAGTTTTGATCACGACAAATCACAAAGACATTTATTGTCAAACACAATCATAAAATGAATTATCTAACAAACACTATCATCAAGGTAATAATCATCACACTAACATATCTTAATCATGCTTAGTGATCATAAAGGTGATTAGCCTTAAAACTCACTTTTATCAAATGTACAAAAGATTTTTAATGAACTTTATTTTTAAGAAAATGTTTTATTAAAATGAAAATGTAAATTTAAATATGTCATATTCCAATTGCCATAAGAATATCCTTTGAAGGTTTAAACAGCCTCAGATATTTCAAATTCACTAAAAGACAAAAAGGAGCAGAGTCTACTACCCACGGTTCCTTAAGTGCCTATGCGGTTCCCTATCGATAAGGAACCGCCTGGGTAGATAAGGAACCGCCTCCAGATAGCCGTTGTCATTTGTCTTCTATAAATAGTGGATTAAATCTGCATTCTCATCAACCCTTTTTGGACATCTCTTTTAGCCTTCTTTCTCCTATCTAATCCTAGTCATTTGTAAATGATCACTTAATGTGTTAAGTATGTTTACTCATGATTATCCTCTTGATCTCCTTCTTTACCTTGTCCAAAGAGAATATCACTCACACACTTGTGATGTGATTAAAGATGAAGCTTTGATGAAGATCACCTTCTCCTAAAGATCTAGTCATGTTCATCATTTTTTTATTTGTGTCTTGTGTAGATCCAATGTATTTGTGAATACTTGGACTAGTTGTGTTCACCCAAGCTATTTGTGAATACTTAGATTAGAGTTGTGTAAATTCTTTGCACATGTGTGTGCTTGGATTTGTGTTGTGTAGATCCAAGCTACATGTGTGTACTTTGATATGTTTAGTTGAGTTGTAATAAGTTGTGTTAGTTCTCACTAAACTATAAAGTGATGTGGTTGTGTCTTGTGAGTTCTCACTAAACTATAAAGTGATGTGTAGTTGTGTTGTGTGAAGTTCTCAGTTAGCTTCAAAGTGAAGAGTCATGAAGATTGGTTCTAGCTTTGGATTAGAACTCGACATCTAGCCTTGTGTCGGAAAATGGTGAAGTAGGCAACGTTGTGAAGATTGGTTTTAGATTTGGATTAGAACTCGACATCTAGCCTTGTGTCGAAAAATGGTGAAGTGGGCGACGTTGTGTAGATTGGTCCTAGCTAAGATTAGGTCTCGACATTTAGGTTAGTGTCGGAAAATAATGTAAGCGACGTTGTAAGGTTTTCTCCGTCAAGAAGGGATCTTGTGGATATATTGGAAATCTCGAGTAAGGTGTACTCGAGGAATGGAGTAGGAACGAGGATAGAGCCTCGTTGACGAACCACTATAAATCTTGGTGTCTTCCTACTAGGTTGTTTCTTTCCTTACTCATTACTTACATTCATTATCATTATGCTTACTACACATTGTTAATGCATTTGAATTGACCCTAATCATTATGCAACTAGCTTTCAAGTAAAAGATAGTTTTTACACTCACCTGATTGAATTTTTTTTAATTAGGAGATAAACCGATGAGAAACTATTCAACCTCTCCTTCTAGTTTCTACATTATACTTGTTATGTAATAATAAGTAACTTTCTAAAAATATCAGGTTTCCTAAAATAGAAAGTTTCCAAAAATAGATTAACTTCTAAAAATAGACCAGTTTCTAAAAATAAAAAGTTTCCAAATGTAACACCCCCAAATTTATACAACTCAGTACAGCGGAAGACTAGTTGGTGTTACGGGATAGCACATTACTCACATCATAGACAACGCATAAAAATCGCGTCGTTTAATAATAAATCATTTCCATTCATAAATATCAAAGTTACATCGGTCCCAAGCCATTATATTTCATACAAAGTTTTACAAAGTGTTTGAATGGAAAATATTGTTTAAGTACGGGCCATGAATTCTTGTCGTCTTCCCGAGAATTACCTTCAAGTACCTGAGATAAAACATGTTAAAAGAAAAGGTCAGCGATAACGCCGAGTGAATTCATAGAGTTTAATAAATTCCAACAATATAACTTTGGTATAAAATTAGTACCAAAAATCACTTCGTACAAATCATTGTAATAGGCCGTAAAATAGCCAAAATCGTTTTATACAAATCTTTGTAATAGGCCATAAAATAGCCAAAGTCATTTTATATAAATCCTTATCGAAAATCATAATACAGGCATTTGCCTTAAAAATTATTATACGAGCCAATGTCGTAAAAACATCATACAATACGTCTTACGACGTTGTATGAAAATAAAAACCGTTATATGAGTATGGTTATGAAAACCAAAATACAATCATAATATCAATAGTATGACCCTGTATTGCTAGTCAGGCAATACATCGTAATTCGGAGCGTCTATTATTATTTTGTTAACTTGGATTATTATGAGCCGCATGACATTGTTACCTTACTAAACCAAAACGGGTAGCTAACCCGATACCAATTTTGCCCATCTAAAGTAGCGTGTCGTCATAAAGGTCACGCTATTGGAAATCTTCTCATACATTAATTCGCTTACCAATCAATGTGGCACGACGGGGATCAACCGTCAAGGCGCGAACTGGGGTGATCGTCCCCAAATAGTACTATTAAATGCATAAGCGTCTACCAACTCCCGGTAGTTCACAATTCATGCTAATGGGACTTTTAGTGACATAACCTAACTTTAATAATCCATTTAATTTCATTTATCGGGTCCATTAATCATTTATCGGGTCATACAATCGGGTCATTCAATCATTCGGGTCCAAAATCAACAAACAAACAATCGGGACAAATGGTGTCCAAACTTTTATAAAAACTAACATGTTATCTCCCTCGCGGGTTTATAAAGCATTTATAAAACATTTAAAAGAGTGCGAGGCTATGAACTCACGTTGATGTGGGAAGGCGGGTTATCGGCAATTCGGACGTACGGTACGTGCTTCAATCACGGAAACCTAGACAAATAATACTCGGTCTTAGACGTTTGTCCAATGACTTTATAAAAATAACAATTATGTATACATATGATGATTATATATATATGATGATCAAGTGGGTTTACATATTCTCGTTTACTCATTTTAGTGTTATATGTCGATAACTTTTATACTAGTTTACTAGTTTTACCCGTTTACGTGTCTTAAGCCCAATAAGCTTTTTATAAGTTATTTAACTTAGTTTAATCCATTTTGTACTTATATTATCAGTACTTAAACTTCACAAGTTGGGCCCAAATGGGTTAAGCCCAATAATAAGTTTATAAGTGTTTTTATCTTATTTAGTCCAATTATTAGTCCAATATGCTTAATTAGCTCGTAAATGTCCGTATTTCTTATAGTTCGGGTTTTATCGGTTTTTACTTGTTATACATGTTTATATATCAGTATATAAGTTTTATAAAGTTTACATTAGACGGGTCCAACCATCTAAGTTTTATTTAACAAAAACGTTAATTTTACGGCGATAGCCGAAAAGTCGTAAAATCATATTTATAGTTTTTATTATTTATAAATATTATTTCACCACCATTTATATAATTTATCCATTTAATTAACCTTTTATATATTTATATAAATAAGTTTTATAAGTTAGTGGGTTTTTATTTTACATTTTATATATTAAAATGTGAGTGCTTATATAATAGTATTATTCTTTAATTTCCAAAAATCTGATTTTTAACTTCATCTTTACCAAATCTGCCATATCTTGAGTTCTACATGGAGATAGAAG
This sequence comes from Glebionis coronaria, assembly GCA_025667525.1. Taxonomy (NCBI): domain Eukaryota; kingdom Viridiplantae; phylum Streptophyta; class Magnoliopsida; order Asterales; family Asteraceae; genus Glebionis; species Glebionis coronaria. The sequence continues at coordinate 336,293,280 of CM046880.1, read as the reverse complement.
CTTAAATTTTTATCACATAAACTACATGATATGTGCTACAATTAACTCTTCTATAGCTACTGTTGAATCATCTTCTAGATATTTTCTAAAAATCGTCCAAAACAGTAACTTCAGATTTATACCCTAAACTTGTTTTGATCATATCTCACTCATTATTTTGATTCCATTGCATGGCCAACTCTCACATGTGTACAAGACCCATAGATTACTGTAAATCCATCCTACTTCATCATATTATCAGATTACCATATGGTTCTTTACTGTTTTATACAGCCATGCAAATTAATCAAGATTTTAACCTTGTTTCTTATAGTTTTTCATCTTTTTATCCATGATTATCAACAACAAATCCCCACATAACATTTTTATCATCATATAATCATCATAAATATATACAATAGGAAATAAATACATGATTACATAAACAAAAATAACAAGTTGAGGAGGACAATATTTATACCACCAAGTTGATATAGGTTATGATTTTGACATGGTTTTTGATAGAGAAACTTGTAGACAACCATGACCATCTTCAAGACCACCATGCTCCATGAACTTCTTGTGGAAAATCAGCCCTAATACTCCATGGAAACTCCTCCTTTGATGTTATAACTTACACCAATCTTCATCTTTTTGGATGGAGATTAACATATGTTAATTATAACATATGTTTATGGTTAGATTTTTGTCAAGTGATGGTGATTTAGGGAGAAGAAAGGGGACGGCATAACCAAGCTAGAGAGAGAGAGAGTTTGTGTAGTTGTTTGCATGGTGAAATGGTGGAATGAAAAGGGTTTGATGGTTTTGCTGTTGGTAAGGCTTAAGATGTAAGCTACTTAGGACAAGTGTAAACTTGTTAGCTTACACTTGACACCTTATGGTGTTAAGTAGCAACTTAGGCCGGTTTTGGGAGTGGGGTGGGACAAGTGTCCCACTTGTCTCATCCCATTTAGTTACGGGTACTCCTCGATTCTAGTTTCCTCGATTTGCGTGCCCTCGGGTCGTTTTACGAAAAACGTTTTTATAAATTATGAATCAACGTCATAAAACGAATCCAATAAAAATTGTTTCATCAAAAACGGAGTTCGAAAACGTAAAGACGTAATCCTAAGGTTTCCGGTTTAGTCGTAAAGGACGTTAAAATAAAATCGTAAGTCCTAATCTCTTCTCGCAAATTTGTGAGTCTATGAACCAACATAAATTTAAAACTCCAAAATAATATTTTCAGATAAATTTATTTTCTGAAATGTCGGACTGTCACCAAAGACGGTGTATGTAAACGTAAGCATGTGACGTTGAATCCTCCGGTTTAAACGTAGTCGATGCTACTTCAAGACGTAAATCCAAATTTCTTCCCAAAAATATGTGAGTTCATATTATAAATTGTTTTTAAATAATATTGAGAATAAAATATCAATCGTAAATTGACGGATTGTCACAGCATTTACCCCTAAACAGGATCTTTGTCCTCAAAGATCATCTTACCTTACTACTCGCTTCTTATAGAGTTAAAGCCATGTGGGTATTTCCTCCACATTCGGTCTTTTCTCACAAGTGTAGTCCATTATAATACGCGAGTTTCATCAAACATAACTACGGGAATAAGATCAGGCTAAATGTTGACTTACTTCTCTATCCATGATGTTCACGGGTTTTTGATGAATGCAACTTTTCGCCGATCTAAGCTCTACTAAGAATAATCAGATTCTCCCTTGATAGATATTCCATCAAGTTCGATATACGAAACATAATTCACGCAGTCTTTGAAGTCCTAGGGTAGATCCAGCTTATATGCCTTTCAAACTAATCTTTCACATCATCTCAATGGTCCCAAACAACGGGGACTTATATCCCATGATTTGTCAGATCATGAATTCATTTTCCCAAGTTTAAAAATTGTGGCATAACTTCGCTACCCATTTGGCACTTCAAGATCTACATTTCACTTTCACATAACCTCCTGCCCGCTATCGGCAGTCAATAATCAAATCCTAATTTCAACAATCATTTCAGATCTCGCGGGTCGGGTAATTTGCAAGGATAGGTTTACCATCATAGAAAACCTTAAACCTAAGAGACATGTCCAACTCACAATGGGTGTATGTCGGATGTCTTCATCTCAACTCCTGCTTACAGATGCTCTAAGATTCAGATCCTAACAAGATTCGATCTCGATCCTAATACGATAATTATTAATGATAACCTTTCCAAAGGAAAATGATTATACGGTCTATTACCAAAGGTCATTCATTCAAACATAAAACAACACTTATATTACTCTGTATCGTTACTTTACCTCGTCCCTTCGATTTGGGATGGTACATAGTACTCTCATCAAGGTTCGTTCTCAATGATTTCTAAGCAAATCTCTGGAAATATAATGCGAAGCGAAGATCTTGATATATAGATGATCGATACAGGCACACTATGTTTATATAACTCTTTTGCATTTATCATTTACGGGAATGATATTAGCAGATTTGGTCAGTCTGTCGACGATGACCCAAATCGAATCAAATTCAGATGATGACCTTTGCAATAGCTAGACGTTTACTAATGTATGAGGCGATGTCTGCCTTCATAATTGCCATCAGTACAACTTCTTCAGACAAAGATACTTTTAGTCAAAAATGACATACACATAATACTTATACTTACAAATTCTAACATAACTATATCTCATAATCCTCCATATTTAGACAATCACAAGTGGTCTTTAAAATATTTAACGCTATCAGCTTCTCAATTTTAATGATTCATATTAGTCGTGAATCCTCTTTTATAATCTACATTATCCTTTTTACAAACATCGTTTATTTTTATATCGTTCAGCAATTTATTTTGCACCTTCATTATTAAGAAATATATACTAATTGGTTCTTTATCTTTTATACATAATGTGTCGGTATCTATATTCACTTCTCAGGATGATATAATTATCATGTCCATAATTCACTCAGATATTCTTTCTATAATATGCGTCAGTAATTACGTTCACCTTCCTGATGAAATAAATATCACAATCGTATTTATTCAAAATTCTCTTTTTTTTTTTCTTTTTTTTCATATCTTTTATGTTTCAGTTTCGTCTTTAACTATCATTTTTATCCGTTTTACTAAATCCGTAGTCTAAAGCGTCGATAATTATTATAATTAATTGAATAATTATTAGTTAATTTTTATGAAACGTAAAAGTTTTAAATTTCTTAGTTCGACCAATTATATTAAAATGTTCAAAATAAATTTGATATTAATTATCAAGATTTTTGCTAATTTATCGAAAATAATTAATAAGATTCGTAAATGTTTGAAAAATCTTTGTTTATACTTTGGTCAAAATTCTCTTTAGTTTGAAAAGCGTAAATTATCGTTTTAAATTTCAAGTCATGTTTTATATAGTTTCCTCAATTCCTCTTAAGTTGTCTAAAAGTATACACAAACATTTACCCCTAAACAGAAGTTTAGTTAAATGGTTTGTGTATAAGGGAATAATCCCTTAAAATCCTTTGTTAAAATATTTGTCAAAATATATTTGCACTTTCTTTTTGGTAAAATCCAAAGTCTTAAAAGGGCTCTCAATTTTGAAGAGTCTATATGCATACATCTTACCATTATTAATCCAATGGTCATTTTATGTAAAGGATTAAGTCCTTAATCACATGTTAAATATTTAAGGTACAGGTTTTTATCGTTCGGCCAATTCAGGGCAATCTATAATTAATTATTAACCTCATTCTTATTCTTGTAAACAAACAAATGGTCACTAATGATCACAAGCATGAATTTATCAAATTACAGCCTACACACGTGATTCACCAAATTTATGAATACTACATGTGCATTAGTCAATCCAAACGACATCACGTGGAACTCATAATGTTCATTACAAGCACCGGATGTAGTTATTGGAGTACATAATCTTCTTCGCAGATGCGAAGTTGATAATAACCATGCCGTGGATCAAATCTGCTAGAACCTTGTAAATGATCGAACAATTCTTCCATTTCGAGTTATGGATATTGTTTTCGATTGTCAATTTACTCAGTCACGGTATTCTATAAATATAAGGAAAGATAACACCATAGCTCTTCAGGAGGACAGGCTTGGTATAATAAAATCTTTCTCCGACAACTTTCTCAGTTGTACGGTAATTCTTTAAATTCAGATGGTGCTGACGTACAGTGCACAAGCCACAAGTGCAGCACCGAGAATATAATCAATACCAATTTCAACTTGCCTTAATGGCGAAAGTCTAGGTAATTTACCAGCAAATACTTCCTAGAGTTTCAGATAACAGAAACATCTTTTAATAAATTCATATTAGGTTCTTTCTAGATTATAATATCTATGACTAATTCACAACCATTCACGATATAATTTCGAGTCTAAATACAGGATATGGTCATCCTTCAAGAATTATTTAGATCACTTTTGATAATCAACATCTTATCATTTAGGGGAATTCTATTCGAGTTCCCATCAATTAAGACAATTTCGTCATGTCATAATCAATCAATCCATTCTACTGGCATTACTAACTTTCCAGTTTTATTGCCGTCGATAAGATGTGAACTTCTCAAAAGACTAATAATAATTCATAATCCTTCATAAGTTCAAGGATATCAGGAAACATAACTATCTTAAAAGAGTATGGTCAACGCATAATCTACGCGAGAGAATTTCAAATCAGATTCAAACGAAAACATTTAATGAATATGAATATATCCCATGTTTTCATAATTTGAGTACGCATTCGAAAGCTCCTCTGATTGTTACCCAGGTCATTCAAATGAAATCAAGTCAAAAGAAATGATAGGAATGTCGATACATCCAGTCGGGTATCAACACTCGATAATCAGATACTTTTCCTAAGAATCTCGCTACGGGAGAATTGGACAAGAAAGAATTGTCAATTGTCAAATAAGACAATTTCCAAAGATGAGGAAATTCAACTCAGAAGAATAGATGCTACAGGCACATATGTAGGTGTCCCTAACATTATGTCCTTATTTTTCACTTCTTGCAGATCTCATAAAATTTTAATCTTTCACAATCTTCAAAGAAAATGTAGTGTTTATTCATTAGTTTTATGGTGACTACTAATCAGTCTTGCATAGTCCATTCCAAATTGTATGTAGGCGCGCAACTATATACAATTTCAAGAGTAACGATGCAATACTCAGTTCGTCAAAATTTTATCATCATGTTTATAATAAAAACATTTTCATGCTTAATCCTTAAATAAGAATCAAAAATAAATTTACAAAGAATTTCTTTGTTATGGAAATAATTAAGTTTCCAAAGCATCTCATAAACAACTTCATTTTGATATCAATCACTTATAAATCTCACTTTGAATAATCCTTATAGTGATGAAAATTAAATTTTCTCAAAGGATACCGTTTTAACTTTATAAAAACAATGTGTGATCTGCAAAAGAGTGATGAAGAGTTGTTCACCAAGAACTAACTACAATCTAATAGGAAATGAGCTTAGCCAAATGATCATGAGGTTCATGACTTCGATGGCACTCAGGAATACAAAGAGAATAATCCACGACGTAACTCAAATCAAGATGAGTACTTGTTCAATGGTTGCATCACTAATGAGAACATTAGGATGAAGCAATAAAATATAGATAACATCGATACATGTAGAATTTAGCAATCAAAGGTAGTCTTTTTCATTAATCACAAACAAGTCAAAATTGTACCGTAACACATTACGTGTCACTATGTCATACAATTTTCAGAACTCATCCTACCAACTGATGTCACAGTTAAGTTAGGGATTATTTTTAAAAGATACCACAAGGAATACTAATCTACAAGAGTCATTAGGTGTCCTGCCTGTCCTGGAAGATCCATCGGTCTCAATTCAGAAGAAGATTTCTTCAATTTATTTATTGGACACTGGGCATCCTCGTTAGTGGACAATGGTCTAGGAACAATCCTTAACACGAATCAACAATCAATTAAATCCTTATAATTCAATCACAAAACTTAACGACTTCCTCTTAACAATCTCATATTCCAATACAAGTTAAATTTTACTTTATTCAAGTTTCAACCAACTTTATACTTAATGCGATATCCTACATCATTCTCCAATACTTTCAATCCTTATTCTTCGGCCTTGTAAAGGCAATACAATCTCAATATGAATCAACACTTAATTCCAATCCTATAGCTCTTACAACAACAATTATCAAATGAGTCACTAGTATTAAATGACTCACTCATTCAATTAGACTTCTCGGAAAGGTATTAGTGGCATGAGGCTTTTGGGTAATGGTTCCAATAACAGCCTCAAGTGCAACATTCACCCTTTCGATTTCAAATTTAAGAATTGGATGACAACGAATCAGATGACATCTTTCTAGGTGGTAACGCTTTGTCAAACTCCACTCTATAAGAAAAGATCGTCATGACATCGATATCAGATTTAATCTCGCCAATTCTTTTTCAATATCACAATCAACTAATACTTACATTTCTACGAATATCAACCATTTGTTGGGATCATAAATATCCACAACTTGGTTTAGATCTAGGATAGCTAGAATTCCTACGAGAATAGCTTCGATTAATTTACTAGGGGATTTAGGGTTACTTGTGACAATCTGCGTCGTATAAATACCTCGTATAAATATCGAAATAATCATCAAACATTATGTAATAAAATTACATCATATATATATAATCCAAGTTATATATATATTAAAATAACACTTCTCAGTCTGGCCTTGTCGGTAACTCGGGAATTATTCGGCACCGTTATAGTCAAAAGATTTTTAGACATTTTTAGAAAAATGTTTATAGTTAAAAGATTTTGAAATGTTTTATCCAAAACCTTGGTTTTAAAAATCTTTCGTTCTCTATAACGAGAGCTCTGGTACCAAACTGTAACACCCCCAAATTTATACAACTCAGTACAGCGGAAGACTAGTTGGTGTTACGGGATAGCACATTACTCACATCATAGACAACGCATAAAAATCGCGTCGTTTAATAATAAATCATTTCCATTCATAAATATCAAAGTTACATCGGTCCCAAGCCATTATATTTCATACAAAGTTTTACAAAGTGTTTGAATGGAAAATATTGTTTAAGTGCGGGCCATGAATTCTTGTCGTCTTCCCGAGAATTACCTTCAAGTACCTGAGATCAAACATGTTAAAAGAAAAGGTCAGCGATAACGCCGAGTGAATTCATAGAGTTTAATAAATTCCAACAATATAACTTTGGTATAAAATTAGTACCAAAAATCACTTCGTACAAATCATTGTAATAGGCCGTAAAATAGCCAAAATCGTTTTATACAAATCTTTGTAATAGGCCATAAAATAGCCAAAGTCATTTTATATAAATCCTTATCGAAAATCATAATACAGGCATTTGCCTTAAAAATTATTATACGAGCCAATGTCGTAAAAACATCATACAATACGTCTTACGACGTTGTATGAAAATAAAAACCGTTATATGAGTATGGTTATGAAAACCAAAATACAATCATAATATCAATAGTATGACCCTGTATTGCTAGTCAGGCAATACATCGTAATTCGGAGCGTCTATTATTATTTTGTTAACTTGGATTATTATAAGCCGCATGACATTGTTACCTTACTAAACCAAAACGGGTAGCTAACCCGATACCAATTTTGCCCATCTAAAGTAGCGTGTCGTCACAAAGGTCACGCTATTGGAAATCTTCTCATACATTAATTCGCTTACCAATCAATGTGGCACGACGGGGATCAACCGTCAAGGCGCGAACTGGGGTGATCGTCCCAAAATAGTACTATTAAATGCATAAGCGTCTACCAACTCCCGGTAGTTCACAATTCATGCTAATGGGACTTTTAGTGACATAACCTAACTTTAATAATCCATTTAATTTCATCTATCGGGTCCATTAATCATTTATCGGGTCATACAATCGGGTCATTCAATCATTCGGGTCCAAAATCAACAAACAAACAATCGGGACAAATGGTGTCCAAACTTTTATAAAAACTAACATGTTATCTCCCTCGCGGGTTTATAAAGCATTTATAAAACATTTAAAAGAGTGCGAGGCTATGAACTCACGTTGATGTGGGAAGGCGGGTTATCGGCAATTCGGACGTACGGTACGTGCTTCAATCACGGAAACCTAGACAAATAATACTCGGTCTTAGACGTTTGTCCAATGACTTTATAACAATAACAATTATGTATACATATGATGATTATATATATATGATGATCAAGTGGGTTTACATATTCTCGTTTACTCATTTTAGTGTTATATGTCGATAACTTTTATACTAGTTTACTAGTTTTACCCGTTTACGTGTCTTAAGCCCAATAAGCTTTTTATAAGTTATTTAACTTATTTTAATCCATTTTGTACTTATATTATCAGTACTTAAACTTCACAAGTTGGGCCCAAATGGGTTAAGCCCAATAATAAGTTTATAAGTGTTTTTATCTTATTTAGTCCAATTATTAGTCCAATATGCTTAATTAGCTCGTAAATGTCCGTATTTCTTATAGTTCGGGTTTTATCGGTTTTTACTTGTTATACATGTTTATATATCAGTATATAAGTTTTATAAAGTTTACATTAGACGGGTCCAACCATCTAAGTTTTATTTAACAAAAACGTTAATTTTACGGCGATAGCCGAAAAGTCGTAAAATCATATTTATAGTTTTAATTATTTATAAATATTATTTCACCACCATTTATATAATTTATCCATTTGATTAACCTTTAATATATTTATATAAATAAGTTTTATAAGTTAGTGGGTTTTTATTTTACATTTTATATATTAAAATGTGAGTGCTTATATAATAGTATTATTCTTTAATTTCCAAAAATCTGATTTTTAACTTCATCTTTACCAAATCTGCCATATCTTGAGTTCTACATGGAGATAGAAGCTCAAATTTTTATCACATAAACTACATGATATGTGCTACAATTAACTCTTCTATAGCTACTGTTGAATCATCTTCTAGATATTTTCTAAAAATCGTCCAAAACAGTAACTTCAGATTTATACCCTAAACTTGTTTTGATCATATCTCACTCATTATTTTGATTCCATTGCATGGCCAACTCTCACATGTGTACAAGACCCATAGCTTACTGTAAATCCATCCTACTTCATCATAATATCACTTTACCATATGTTTCTTTACTGTTTTATACAGCCATGCAAATTAATCAAGATTTTAACCTTGTTTCTTATAGTTTTTCATCTTTTTATCCATGATTATCAACAACAAATCCCCACATAACATTTTTATCATCATATAATCATCATAAATATATACAATAGGAAATAAATACATGATTAAATAAACAAAAATAACAAGAAGTTGAGGAGGACAATCTTTATACCACCAAGTTGATATAGGTTATGATTTTGACATGGTTTTTGATAGAGAAACTTGTAGACAACCATGACCATCTTCAAGACCACCATGCTCCATGAACTTCTTGTGGAAAATCAGCCCTAATACTCCATGGAAACTCCTCCTTTGATGTTATAACTTACACCAATCTTCATCTTTTTGGATGGAGATTAACATATGTTAATTATAACATATGTTTATGGTTAGATTTTTGTCAAGTGATGGTGATTTAGGGAGAAGAAAGGGGACGGCATAACCAAGCTAGAGAGAGAGAGTTTGTGTAGTTGTTTGCATGGTGAAATGGTGGAATGAAAAGGGTTTGATGGTTTTGTTGTTGGTAAGGCTTAAGATGTAAGCTACTTAGGACAAGTGTAAACTTGTTAGCTTACACTTGACACCTTATGGTGTTAAGTAGCAACTTAGGCCGGTTTTGGGAGTGGGGTGGGACAAGTGTCCCACTTGTCTCATCCCATTTAGTTACGGGTACTCCTCGATTCTAGTTTCCTCGATTTACGTGCCCTCGGGTCGTTTTATGAAAAACGTTTTTATAAATTATGAATCAACGTCATAAAACGAATCCAATAAAAATTGTTTCATCAAAAACGGAGTTCGAAAACGTAAATACGTAATCCTAAGGTTTCCGGTTTAGTCGTAAAGGACGTTAAAATAAAATCGTAAGTCCTAATCTCTTCTCGCAAATTTGTGAGTTTATGAACCAACATAAATTTAAAACTCCAAAATAATATTTTCAGATAAATTTATTTTCTGAAATGTCGGACTGTCACCAAAGACGGTGTATGTAAACGTAAGCATGTGACGTTGAATCCTCCGGTTTAAACGTAGTCGATGCTACTTCAAGACGTAAATCCAAATTTCTTCCCAAAAATATGTGAGTTCATATTATAAATTGTTTTTAAATAATATTGAGAATAAAATATCAATCGTAAATTGACGGATTGTCACACCAAAAATCGTAAGTTTCCTGAATTAGAAAGTTTCCATACTTAGAAATAAGCTGAAGTAATAAGCTAATAATATAAGCATAAGTTTACTTGTTAAATATCATAAGTCATGTAATTATTTGTATAGTTTATTAATAATATCATGTTAATTAAATAAACTATAGGTTATACGATTTAATTAAATATAAGTAGGGGTGGAAACAAGCCGGGCCGAGCTCGAGCTTGCCAGGGCTCGAGCTCGGCTCGTTTATGTTTTACAAAGCTCGAGCTTGGCTCGTTTTGAGCCTTATTATTTAGGCTCGGGCTCGGCTTGTGGTATGATAGACAAGCTCGGGCTCGGCTCGAGCTCGGCTCGTTTATATGATTTTGCAATGTAAACATAAAATTTGGCTCGAGCTCGGCTCGTAATATACCTAAATTAGGCTCGTTAATAAGCTTGTTATTAAGCTCGTTAAGAAGCTCGTATATAAAATATTAGGCTCGTTTAGGCTCGCGAGCCCAAACGAGCTTTGTACGTAAAGCTCGGGCTCGAGCTCGTCTAATAAACGAGCTGCAACTTAGGCTCGAGCTCGGGCTCGAACTCGTTTAGGCTCGGCTCGTTCGAGCTTTTTACCGATCCGATCCCGAGCTTTTCACGAGCATCTTGGCTCGTTTCCACCCCTAAATATAAGCATGATTTAATTAAATTAAGGTGTATAAAATACTTACGTTAAACATGTATTAATATTATATTAATTATAACCTAAGTCATGTTTATTAATTATTATATTCCATGTCTAAATAATTAATTAATAATATAGTATAATTAAATGAATAAAATACTTAGGTTAAAACATGTATTATTTTATAAAGAAAATAACCTAAGTTCATGCTTAATTAAATTAACTTTTAGTCATGTTTTAATTAATTTAATTTTCTTGTAAGAACTAATAACTTGTTAAAATTAGTCATGAACCGGACCCGTGATTTTAATTTAGACCCATCGTGAACCGGACCGAAACAAAAACCCCCCCTTAACAGTGGCGAACCGGTTCAGCCGGTTGCCACAGTTTGTGCAAAACCTGCCGAGCCATGCGTTCCCCCTACTTGACCAAAACAGCCACCGGCTTAAGCCAGTGTGCTTCTTGTTGCGGCGCCGAGACCAAGAAAGCCACAAGGCCAACCCGACTCGCGTCGGGGTCCCTTGTTTCACCCTGCTACCGAACCACAAGGACTACACCGAGACCACAAGGTCTCAGTTGTGGTCAAACGTGAGACACCGAGAGCTTCGGCTCTCGGTTTGTGTGTGGCAGCCGAACCAAACCAACCCCAAACCCGATTCTTTTTCCATTGTTTTATTTATCCCATGATTTTAACATGTTTATTTACTTGTTTTATTAATCCCCATGTTTACATGTTCTTGACCTAATTAAAAGAATAAAAGAAAAGGAATTAACGGTTTACCGAATGCGTGAAACAAATGAGAATCAATAACACGAACACTATACTTATTTTTAATCACCCAAAATCAACAAACACCCCTTGGTGGTGGTGTTATAGCCGGCGGCCAAAGGAGAGGACAAAGGGGAATTAGGGTTTTAATTTTTAGAAAAAGTATGTGGAATGAAAACATGTTTTTCCTTTTTGTTTATTTGGTAAGAACAATATGGGCTTGACCCTCCTTGTCTTGGTGGCCGCGGGTATGTGGGGCCCACAAGGGAAACCCGAATGTTTTTCATGCTTAATAAATTACGTGTACATACGTTAGCGTTTTCGTGTTAGTTCGTAATTTATTATTCGTGTAACAACTAATACTTGTACGTAACGATATTTATCGTATTGTAACAAATAAGTACGTAATTACATGTTCGTGATTTAACGTTCATGATCTCATGTTCGTGATTATAATTATTATGTTTAATAATTATCGTGTAATATCACGTACTTAATACTTATCACGCAATAACACGTACGTAATTTCTGTAATTAATATTCCTGTCACTTGTTCGTGCTATAAAGGAAAGTTTTAATATGTACATACGTTTACTGAGTGTATTGTTCATGGTAAAAGCATGTGGGTTCTACAACTGTTCCCCCCAAAAAAGAATAATTCGTCCCCGAATTATAGATAAAGTAAACTGAAAGAGGAACATACCCGAATTCAAAACTTGAAATGAGGGTAAGAATCCCGGATCGACTCCTCTGTTTCTCAAGTGTCTTCCCGCTCGGTATGATCCCTCCAAAGGATTTTGACGAATGGAATCGTCTTCTTCCTCATGACGCGTTCTTGTCTGTCAAGAACTCGCTCGGGTTCCTCTATAAAGGTAAGATCTTCACGAATCTGTTCCAGTGGATACCGAACCATGTGAAGGGGATGATAAGTGTACCCTAAAAGTAAGGACACATGGAAACCGTCATGAACGTGAGAAATCTGCGGAGGTAACGCTAAACGATAAGATACTTCACCGACTCGCTCGATGAAATCAAACGGTCTGATGAATCGAGGACTGAGTTTCCCTTTGATTCCAAAACGTCTAACACCACGCGACGGTGATACCTTAAGAAAGACATGATCTCCCATGTTGAAATGTAAGTCCCTACGATGCTTATCGGCATAACTCTTCTGACGTGCACGAGCTTCTTGTAGTTTCGCCTTAGCTACATCAACCTTCTCGTTGGTCAACTCTATCATCTCTGGTCCTTCAAGTGTTCGCTCACCAACCTGATCCCGGCATATTGGGGCGCGACACTTTCTGCCATACAACATCTTGAACGGTGCACACTTAATGCTGGCGTGCCAACTGTTGTTGTATGCAAACTCTACCAAGCAGATATAATCATCCCAATATCCTGTCCACTCTATTGCACATGCTCGAAGCATGTCTTCTAATGTCTGAATAGTTCGTTCCGACTGTCCGTCTGTTTAAGGATGAAAAGTCGTGCTAAGCTTAAGTTTTGTACCCCAAGCTTTCTGCAGACTTCTCCAAAATTGCAAAGTGAACCGAGGATCTCTGTCCGAGACGATATTGGATGGAGCACCATGAAGTGTCATGATCTCATTCTTGTTAGTATTGGCGAGTTTGCTAACCGGATCTTCCTTGTGGATCGGTAAGAAATGAGCTGACTTAGTAAGTTGATCAACAATAACCCAAATCGCATCATGCTTCCTCTTTGTCTTCGGAAGACCGGTAACAAAATCCATGGTGATTTTGTCCCACTTGCACTCTGGAATATCTAACGGTTGTAGTAGACCACTAGACCGTTGATGCTCGATCTTAACCTGCTGGCAGGTAAGACATTTGGAGACATATGTAGCAACATCCTGTTTCATACCACTCCAACAAAAGTACTGCTTGATGTCATGGTACATCTTGGTCGAACCAGGATGAATGGAGAATGGGGAGCTATGAGCTTCAGCCAATAACGCTTCCTTGAGCGTAAGATCTTTAGGAACACAAAGTCTGGTGCCCTTCCATAAGATACCATCGTTATCTAACCGAAACTCCGTCTGCTGCTCCAAGTTTTGAATGATTACCCAAATTTCACCATCATCCTTATGAGATTCCTTGATCTTAGAGAGTAATTCAGGTTCCACTCTAAGATTAGCCCAGTAACCATGTTGTCCACGTACCATGATCTCAATGTCTAGTCGCTCCAAGTCTCTTATAATCTCTTCCTCTATCTTGATGCCGTTGATCATACCTGACTTCCTACTCAGAGCATCTGCCACTACATTCGCCTTGTCTGGATGATACTACAGATTAATGTCATAATCCTTCAACAGCTCTAACCATCTTCTCTGCCTCATGTTCAGTTCACGCTGAGTGAAGATGTATTTCAGGATCTTGTGACCTGTGAAGATATCACATGATTCGCCATACAAGTAGTGCCTCCATATCTTCAATGCAAACACGACTGCTGTAAGTTCCAAGTCATGCGTAGGGTAGTTTTCCTCATAAGGCTTAAGCTGTCGTGATGCGTAAGCAATCACTTTCCCATGTTGCATGAGAACACAACCAAGTCCCTTCCCTTAAGCATCACTGTAGATTTGAAATTCACATGTACAAGATGGGAGAGTAAGAATCGGTGCAGATACCAGCCTTTGCTTTAGGTCATCAAAGCTCTTCTCTCTTTCTTCAGTCCAGACGAATTTCTCCCCTTTCCGCATCAGTTTGGTCAATGGCAGTGCTAAACGGGAAAAGTTCTCTACGAACCTACGATAGTAACCAGCTAAGCCTAGGAAACTACGAAATTCAGTCGCTGATGTCTGTCTTGGCCACTTTGTAATAGCCTCTACCTTTGCTGGAACCATGGTTATTCCTTCTGCTGATACAATGTGGCCTAGGAACACCACCCTGTCTAACTAGAATTCACATTTGGAGAATTTAGCGTACAACTGATTCTGTCAAAGTATCTGTAGTACAGTACGAAGATGGTATTCATGTTCCTCCTTTGACTTAGATAAAATCAGAATGTCGTCAATGAAGACAATGACGAACTTGTCCAGGAACTCATGGAAGATACGGTTCATCAAATCCATGAAAACAGCTGGAGCAACGGTAAGGCCAAATGGCATGACTACAAATTCGTCGTGCCCATAACGTGTACGGAAAACAGTCTTGGAGATGTCCTGCTCTTTAACCCGTAACTGATGATAGCCCGACCTCAGATCAATCTTGGAGATAGATGTTTGGCCCCTTGGAGTTGGTCAAACAAGTAGTCAATGCGTGGTAACGGATATCTATTTCTGATGGTAATCTTGTTAAGCTCACGGTAATCTATGCAGAGACGCATAATATCATCCTTCTTCTTTACGAATAGCACAGGTGCGCCCCATGGAGAAGCACTAGGTCGAATGAAACCGCGTTCCAACAGTTCCTGCAGTTGTTCCTTTAACTCCTTCAGCTCTATGGGAGCCATACGATAAGGAGCCTTAGAAATTGGCTCAGCTCCTGGGATGAGCTCAATATTAAACTCCACTTCACGAGCAGGTGGTATGCCCGGAAGTTCTTCTGGAAACACGTCTGGGAATTCTGACACGATCGGCTGATTCTGGATAGATGGAGATTCAACCTCCAAATCATGAACAGTAGCTAGATAGCCCTCGCAACCATGTGACAGTAGTGCACGTGCTTGTAAGGTTGAAATTATTTGTACAGCCCTTTCGGGTATGAAACCGTTATGAATGTACTCCAGTGCATTTACATCACCAAATATGACCCGATATGAATGGCATTCTATGGTGTCATGATGTTTGATAGCTAGTCCATGCCTAATATTATGTCAAAATCACACATATCCAGTGGAAGTGCGTCAACTGGGCGAATCTTATCGTCAAAATCGAGGGGAAGACTCTTGTACCCATGGGTTATGTGTACAGATTCTCTTAAGGGCGTGGAGATGTTTAATACATTCTCTAATGTCATAGGGGATATCCTAACATTCTTGGCAAAAGTAGTAGAAATGATCGAATGAGTAGCACCCGTGTCAAATAAAACACATGCAGCTTGACCTGTAGACTTGTTGGCCTGATCACACGAGGTCGTGTACACCCGTCCAATAGTAGGAGGTGGCTTGGAGTCGGCATGTCCAGAGGTGCCATTTATCTCACCCTTGCGGTAGTCCTTCATGCGATGACCTGTCAGGCCACACTTGAAGCAAGCGTCACTGTCGCGGCGACATGGCCCTGGGTGCCTACGGTTGCAGGTAGTGCAGAGAGGGTGAGTATACCCTCCAACAGGTGCCCTTGCTGACTGGGAGCCTGTATGAGACATGGTTTATGGGTACAAATAGGACAATACAGAACATCGTAAGACATAATACCAATGATAGATGTACAGTTGGGCTGTGAACATCTGCGGTCCTACTCCCTCCCATTGCCATGGTTCTTGGTAGAAGATACTTAAGTGTCAGAATTATAAATTATTAGCATGTAACATAAGGAATGAGTAAGTTTAGGGACCTGTTGCTATTGGAGTTGCCATCGTTGTTACGATAATTATCATTACCGCCACGCCTATCCGAAGCAGAACGGTTTTGGGTCTGACCGTTACCTTTGTGCTGAGTAGGCTGCTACTGAGTAGCCGGTTGAGACCGGTCCCTAGTCTTCTGCCTCTTCTGCAGCATCTCCAACTTACGTGATGCATCAACTACTTGTGCCACCGTGTTGAAGGTAGCACCCACCAATCTATTGGCGACCGATGAACGAAGAGCCCAACGAAAGTGGTATGCTTGCTCTTCGGCAGTACATGCTGCTGTGCCAAGAAAATCAGCCAAACGAAGAAAGCGTTGCATGAACTCGTTGTTGTTCTCCCTAGCTCTCTGCCTAATCCCGTGGTACTCTCTCTTCAGCTTATCTTGCTCAGCCTTGGGGAAGAACTGTCCCATCACCAACTTCCTGAAGTAAGCCCAAGTCAAGCCAGCCACCCAATTGTCACCTCCCTCAGACTGCTTCACTGACTTCCACCATCCAAGCATGTCACCTTCAAACTTGTAACAGGACAACCTTGCCTTGAAGACAGGGTCGCAGCCCATTGCATCAGATATCTTCTCGATATGAGCTAGCCATCTCTCAGCCTCATTGGGGTTGTCAGTCTTCTCAAAGGATCGAGGACGTTGCTTGTTGAATCGCTCCAGCCATGTGATCAATGTAGCTGGAGGAGGATTAGGATGCCGGTGCTGATTGTTGGCAGCTTGCACCTCGGCCCTTATTTCGTTCCTATATTGAGGAAGCATGGCTTGCATCGTAGCTTGAACTGCAGCATTGAGTTATTCCTGCTCGCATGTGAGAACCATCTAATAGTATAAAACTAAATGCATGATTAAACTGATTAAAACATAATATATATACATGAAAAGAAAATTATGCCAATAAATCATGAGTAAAATTTTATGCATGAAAACAGTGTATGGATGCATGATGATGAAATCACATGGGTTTGGGTGAACGCCTTTGGGTCAGTTCACCTAAACAAATGACATGACGAAGATGATCGCCTATGGGTCGGTTCATCAAAACAACATGATAACAAAAGCACATGCGACTAAATACGGCCAGTCCTGTACCAACCATTACTTAGTCAAAATTTCTACGATAATAACATATGATAAAAATGCATGAAAACAAACTGTCACTTATAGGAAGACCATAGTGACCACCCACTAATCACAGGTCATTTTTGAGAGCCTACAGGTCGAAGCCTTGGCTCTGATACCATAATTGTAACACCCCATTTTGGTAAATGGAATGTCACACGTGATTATGGCGTGTCATGAAAGCATACAACGTAAATGTCTTAAAAATATTAAATGACCATGAATGGAAATACCGGAAACAAACCGGTAGTCCAAGTATAAGCTCATCACACACAAACATAAGTATTGAAATGGAAAAGGACTAAACAATGTCCAAAGAAATAAGTAGCAAAATGTATGATGAAATGCATAAAGTAGAGAATGCTAGATAGCTTCCAATCCATATGCACGTACACTTAATACGAGCGCCCTTGAGTACCTGCCGTTTGGGAACATGAGAGGAAAACGGCTGAGCATAACGCTCAGTGAACGGATATACAAGTATAGCATGGAATAACATAAGCATAAAAGACTAATAGCATCGAAAATGTATAAGTCCTAAATAACCTGGAACATGTTCATAAAACTGGTTTTATAGTTTGAAAAGACTTATGTTTTATGTAAAATCTGTATTAATTAGCAAATAGCCCATATAGGTCATGAGGTTCCACCGTGCATGAATACTTAGAGGGGATACCTCGTCATGCAATTAGAGGGGTTGCCTCTAACTAATTAGTCTGGGTAGGGGAGATCAACTCCTAGTGAAGGATGCAAGGCACACATCACATTCACTCTGGTAATACTGGTAAACATGTAACTAGGATACACCCATACGCCCCAAATGATAATATAATATAGTGGCCAAAACTGTAAAGGGAGCCACGAGCAATCACTATGTCGTAGGGAAGTCATAACATTGGTGCCTCCAGTGTTATGGTTATGGTACCTCCATAACTAGGTGGTACTGGTCATGCATGTATATGGCTTAGGCTCTTAACTTACATAACCAATCAAACATATAAAACAAATACTAGGAAACTGTTGGCTGCAAACATGAAATCCTAATAAGGAAAGAATGTCCATACTGAAGGGACGGGAAATCCGTACCTTATGTCCAGTGAAGGAAGAAAATGAAAAATGAAAGTCCTACTCCGATCTCACTAATGCTACATAAATAGGGGACATGTATAAGTATTATGTTTACTGAGTACGTAACTGATTATATCATGTCTTAGCTTGTTTTTTATGTTCTTGTCTTGTTTAACTGATTTTAATATTATGTTGTGTTTATCATGTATTCAAGTATTCTGAGTAAGTATTACTTGTATTCTTGTATTATTATACTTGTTATGTAATAATAAGTAACTTTCTAAAAATAGCATGTTTCCTAAAATAGAAAGTTTCCAAAAATAGAAAGTTTCCAAAAATAGATTAACTTCTAAAAATAGATCAGTTTCTATAAATAGAAAATTTCTAAAAATCGTAAGTTTCCTGGATTAAAAGTTTCCATACTCCAAAATAAGCTGAATTAATAAGCTAATAATATAAGCATAAGTTTACTGGTTAAATATCATAAGTCATGTAATTATTGGTATAGTTTATTAATAATATCATGTTAATTAAATAAACTATAAGTTATACGATTTAATTAAATATAAGCATGATTTAATTAAACTAAGGGTATAAAATACTTAGGTTAAATGTGTATTAATATTATATTAATTTTAACCTAAGTCATGTTTATTAATTAATTATATTCTATGTCTAAATAATTAATACTATAGTCTAAATTAAATCAGTAAAATACTTAGGTTAAAACATGTAATATTTCATAAATAAAATAACCTAAGTCCATGCTTAATTAAATTAATTATTAATCATGTTTTAATTAATTTAATTTTCTTGTTAAATAATATTAACTTGTAAGAACTAAGAACTTGTAAAAATTAGTCGTGAACCGGACCCATGATTTTAATTTAGACCCATCGTTAACCGGACCAAAACAAACACCCCCCTTAACAGTGGCGAACCGGTTCAGCCAGTTGCCACTGTTTGTGCAAAACCGCCACCAGCTTAAGCTGGTGGTTTGCCCCTGGTCTGCCTCGGCTAGCCACTGCCTCAACAAAGTTCCCACCGACGGTTAGCCGGTGGTTCCCCCTGCCGAGCCATGTGTTCCCCTACTTGACCAAAACAGCCACCGTCTTAAGCCGGTGGTGCTTCTTGTTGCGGCGCCGAGACCAAGAAAGCCACAAGGCCACCCCGACTTGCGTTGGGGTCCCTTGTTTCACCCTGCTGTCGAACCACAAGGACTACACCGAGACCACTAAGTCTCGGTTGTGGTCACACGTGAGACACTGAAAGCTTCGGCTCTCGGTTTGTGTATGTCGGCCGAACCAATCCAACCCCAAACCCAATTCTTTTTCTATTCTTTTATTTATCCCATGATTTTAACATGTTTATTTACTTGTTTTTATTAATCCCTATGTTTACATGTTCTTGATCTAATTAAAAGAATAAAAGAAAAGGAATTAACGGTTTACCGAATGCGTGGAACAAATGAGAATCAATAACACGAACACTATACTTGTTTTTAATCACCCAAAATCAACAAACACCCCTTGGTGGTGGTGTTATAGCAGGCGGCCAAAGGAGAGGACAAAGGGGAATTAGGGTTTTAATTTTTAGAAGAAGTCTATGGAATGAAAACATGTTTTTCCTTTTTGTTTATTTGGTAAAAACAATATGGGCTTGGCCCTCCTTGTCTTGGTGTCCGCGGGTATGTGGGCCCACAAGGAAAACCTGAATGTTTTTCATGCTTAATAAATTACGTGTACATACGTTAGCGTTTTCGTGTTAGTTCGTAATTTATTATTCGTGTAACAACTAATAGTTGTACATAACGATATTTATCGTATTGTAACAAATAAGTACGTAATCACATGTTCGTGATTTAGCGTTCATGATCTCATGTTCGTGATTATAATTATTATGTTTAATAATTATCGTGTAATATCACGTACTTGATACTTATCGCGCAATAACACGTACGTAATTTCTGTAATTAATATTCGTGACACGTCTCCTGCTATAAAAGGAAAGTTTTAATATGTACATACGTTTACTAAGTGTACTATTCATGGTAAAAGCATGCGGGTTTTACAGATGTTGTATTAGAAAATTGTTTGAAAATATAATGTTCTATTAAAAAATAATGTAACGAGAGTTGAGAATTTTTATAGGACTTCATGATTAAAAAAATGTAAAAAAAACCTTCAACTTTTTCCTAAAAACCCATCTAGACAAAAAAAACCAACTTTCTCTTAAAGACCCATCTACACTCAATCACCCAAAACCATTTAGATTTATCCTCTTAAGAAACCCATAACCCGACCCGACCATTTTGCCACTTGGAGATGGCAACGGAGCAAGGTATGCGGGGAATGGTTGATACCATCCTCATCCCAAAGTTTAATATCTATCCTCATTCTCGTCTCCGTCCATGTCCCCATCTCCATCAAGGTTACAAGCTACAAACCATCCCTACACCAGCGAGGAACAAGGACCTTAATGAGAATTCAGGACTTTTCCCCGTTATATAACTACCAGTTTAAATACGTTCCAAATGACGCACCATTTCAAATAACACAATACGTTAATATCAAATAATATTAACCATATGCACATTCATGTTGTCATTCCCATTATTAACATTTTTTTTTGTTTTTTTAAAAAGCGTCTAATATTAACAATAACAACATTAATATACAAGAGTTAATCCTGAAAGGCTAGTTTAAAATGAGATATGGTGATAGTATTTTAAATGTTTAATAGATATATAAATGTATATGTAGAATAAAGATTTAAGGGCGGGTTCAAGGACGGGTTTAGGGACTCGAGGGTATTACCATTCCCGTTTTTTGTTAACCGAGAATCCCCACCTCATCCCTTATCCAGCAACTCGAAAAATCCCTGATCAAATCGAAATCAATTATCAAATTCTTCGTCGGATTCTGAGTTTTTGCCACCTATAACATCAAATGAAAGGTACAATGGGATACATTCTTTCAAAAATCCTCATTCGTCACCTCTCTCTCCACCGCTCTCGCTTTATTTGCAAGGCTTTAGCTTTCCTCCTCTCCTCATCTTCAATCATGATAAGTAACTCAATGCATGTGTGACAAAAGAAACAGAATGTGTTTTGTTATTTGACAACTTTCAGTTAGGGTTAATTTAAATGAAAAGCAAAACAACATTTGAATCACTCGTAACAAGAAATGTTGTTTTAATCGAAAATAAATTTTAGAACTTTTTTACCTTTTTAAAGTGATGTTTCAAGCATACTTTAATTATTACAGTAGTAATTGATGGTCTATAAACTTCAAAACAATTATAAAAACATAATCAAAGATTAAAGCACGTAATAGCAGAAGCGATTTAAACAAAATAATACTAATAACACATTCATAATTAATCGATTAGGGTTACGTGCCTTTTGCAATGCAATTTAAACGAACAAGAACAAATCACCAATTTAGGGTTTATGAGGATCAATGATTAACCCCTTACCGTTTTGTTAATCGATCCTATAATTTATAGTGAGATTATATTACGTTCTTGTACACACGTATAATAACGAGTTAACCGTAATACTAGTACGTATAAAACGAGCGTAAACGTGAAGTGAAAAAATCAAACCGAATACCCATCGATCCAAGATATAATCTATAGTGAGATTATATTACGTTCTTGTACACACGTATAATAACGAGTTAACCGTAATACTAGTACGTATAAAACGATCGTAAACGTGAAGTGAAAAAATCAAACCGAATATCCTTTGGGGGTTTCGGCCGATTGAGCAAAAGAGAGAGAGAGCGAATGGGATGGAGATTATGAGAAATCCCATGGGTATATATAGTGTACTAAACCTTAGAGGCCAAGTTTAATAATTATACTATAATTAAGATTAAGGAAAAAACTTTATTTTTTCCTTCCCCTTTTTCCCACCGATCGGATCACCCCCACAAGAGGTATTTCGGAACCTTCTTTTCTCTTCTATTATTTATCCACATTAATCGTTAGTCCTTAACGTTTAAAACTTAACGAACGTTAAATTTTTAAAACTTGTTTTAATTAATAAATATATAAAATACATTTATTAATAAATTAATTTTTTACGTATTATGTGCAATCCCGTAATCTCGAGTTCGATCCTAACACACGACTATTAATTTAAAGTGCATAAACTTACCGCTCCCACTTGGACATATTTTAATAGTGTGATCACATCGGTTAGCGACTAGTTACACGTCGATGCCTCTAGTACAACTCGAGTAAGGTTTCCTGGATTAAACCTTATTAATAATTCATCATTATTAATATCCTTTCATTTCTAATACAATGTTAATAAGGATATGGATCTTAGTCATTCCTTCATTAACTATTATGTTTCTCGTTTATCCGATTACGCAAGATTACCAAAACTTCTAAACATAGTTCAGAATGACTTTGGGTGCGGCCACACAAACATTTTACTAATCCCACGAGGGGCCCAAATGTATTAAACTCCAAAATGATTTTGGAGGAAACAAATCTCATATTGACTACAAGAAAAACTTATGAAATTTGCTACACTTCTGAAAGTAACCCTTATGGCCACCAGTTACGTATAGCTTTAGATTATTTCACAGAAATGCACAGATCCACGACAGTTTCCTGGTATCTCAGGTCCGCGGATAACTATTTATGATTTACTTGATGACAAAGATCCATAAAGTATAATCATATAGTTAGGATAAGTCCTATATTCCATTCATTGAATATCATCTAAATTTGATATGTAAACACATCAATATACTTTCAAGTATATTCTATCACAATTCAGATTTGTCTTAATTTAATAATACTCTCATATTATTAATTGACAATGGACATCTAGAATAATTTAATATTCATGGATTAAAACATGTAAAATAGGATACAAAATTAAATAACAAGACTACACATTACCGATTCTTTATTTCATTAAATAATAATGTCTAACATCCATTATCCAAATACTAATCACATATTTGAATGAAATTACTAGCTAAATGAAGCCCAATTCCAATGGCATGTTCAATGATCTTTCCTCTAGGCAAATCCATAGTAAAAGGATCAGCTAAGTTATTATCTGTGTGAACGTTTATTAATCTGATTTCACCAGCCTTTACATGTTCTCGAACATAGTGATATCTACGTTTAAAGTGTGTAGCGCCCTTCATGACTCCAGGATCATTGGCTAATATGATTGCGGCAGAATTATCACAATACATATTAATATGTTCTTTTATTGAAAGCATCACTCCAAGATCTCCAATAAATTTCCTATTCCAAACCACATTCAGTTATATATCTTGCTTCCCTCTTAACACTAAATCCATATCTTTTGTACTCTTCAAGTACTTTATAATATGTTTAACAGAAACCCAGTGGAGCATCCCTGGATTCTGTTGGTACCGACTGACTAAGTTCTAACCAAACGCCACATCTGGCCTTGTGTATCTTACAGCATACATGATAGATCCTACAGCCGAAGCATAAGGCACCTTCTTCATGTAATCCATCTCTTCCGGTGTTGATGCATCCATCTCATGACTTAATTCATGCTTAACCTCCATAGGTTGAAAACCTTTCTTGGAGTTATGCATGTTAAACTTCTTCAATAACTTGTCAAGATAAGTACTTTGACTAAGACCAATTAACCGCTTACTCCTATCTCTATAGATTTTAATTCCCAAAATGTATGAATCTTCTCCTAAATCCTTCATAGAAAACATTTTCCAAGAAAATCCTTAACTTCTTTAAGTCTTGGAATGTTACTTTCCATGATTAATAGGTCATCAACATATAAGATAAGGAACACTGCATCACTCCCACTATCTTTGTGATATACACGTGGCTCATCACGATTTTGAACAAATCCAAAAATTTTTATTTCTTCGTCGAATCTATATTCCATTGACGTGATGCTTGCTTCAAACCATAAATAGATCTTTGAAGTTTACACACGCGTTTTGGATACATAAGATTAACATACCCTTCAGGTTGTTGCATATATATATCTTCATCTAAGCGACCATTCAAGAAGGAAATTTTAACATCCATTTTTCATGTCTTATAATAATAGTATGTTGTTATAGCTATGAGAATCCTAATAGCTCTTATGTCTGCTACTGGAGAAAACGTCTCCTCGTAGTCAATGTCAAAAGTTTAAGTAAAACCTTTAGCTACTAAACGAGCTTTATAGGATTGTATTTTGCCATCCATGTTAGTTTTCTTCTTGAATATACACTTTACTTTAACTACTTTAGCATTTGGAGGTGTATCTACAAGAATCCAAACATCATTTACTTTCATGGAGTTCATTTCTTCATCCATTGAACTAGTCCACTTAACCTTTTCAGGATCAAGCATGGCGGACTTATAATTAGCAGGTTCACCAAGATCCCATACTTCATCATCTTCATCCTCTATGTTACGACATAGACAGTTGGGTGCACGTGTAGTCCTTTCGGATCTATGGGCAGGAACTAATTCTGTTGGAACTCCCAGACTTTCTGGCTCTATAGAAATTTCGCTAGTGTTTTCAGAAGGTAATGTATCTATATGATCCTCTTCAATATCATTATTTCTCCCACTGAGTTCTTAAGATATGATATCTCTTTCAAGAAAATCTTCATACCTTCCAACAATAACTTTGTTTTCAGGTGGAAAATAAAAGTAGTAACCCATAGTTTCCTTAGGGTATCCTAAAAAGATATATTTTACAGATCGTTGTTGGAGTTTATCAGTTGAGTCACGTTTCACATACGCCTCACAACCCCAGACCTTTAACTAAGACAAATTAGGCGATTTGCCATGCCATATTTCATATGGTGTCTTATTTACCTTCTTTGTGGGGACCATATTTAGAATACGAACAACATATTCTAAGGTATAGTCCCAAAAAGATGATGATAAAGTTGTAAGATTAAACATACATCGCACCATATCTAATAATGTAGGATTTCTCCTTTTGGATACACCATTTTGTTGTCGAGTATAAAGAGAAGTAAGATTCTGAACAATTCCATTCTCACTTAGATAACTTTATAACTCTTGGCTTAAGTACTCGCTACCTCTATCAGAACAAAGAGCTTTAATGTTCTTTCCTAGTTGCAGATCTACTTCAGCTTTAAACACTTTGAATGTTTCAAATACCTCATGTTTATGTTTAAGTAAATAAACATAACCATAACAGTTGAAATCATCTATAAATGTTAAAATATAGCTAGCACCTTTCTTTGACACATGTCTAAATGGTCCACACACATTTGTATGTATTAAGCCAGGTAGATCAGTAGCTCTTTCAATATTACTATTAAAAGGTTTTTTTGGTCATCTTTCCAGAGATACAAGACTCACATTTATCAAATGCTTCATCACTAATATTTTTCAAAAGACCTTCATGTTGAAACTTGTGTATGCGTGCTTCCCAATATGGACAAGTCTACAACGCCAAAGATAAGAATACTTGGAACATTATCATACATGTCAATTTCAAACACATCATTCACAACAATTGCATTAAAATAGAAAATACCATTTTTGAAAACAAAGATTCCATCTCTATCAATAGTGTGAACAAATACAAGATCCAACAAACAAGAAAAGGGAATGACACCTCTAACAATAGAAGGTGCATAATGACAATTATTTAAGATCAATACTGTTAGCCCTAAAATGTGAGCATCATTTATGGGATTATAATAGTTTAATATAGGAAGGACTAGTATCGTCACTTATTATAAGTGAGATACACCCGAGCTATATATACCCCTCCATACTTCCATGGAAGGGTGAGAATTCTTATTTTTGTATTTCACTCTCTTTCTAGAAATACACACATTCCTTCTTCCTTGCTACTTTCTCTCTCTAAAAATGTCTAACCATCACTTTTATCCTCCCCGACCTCTAGATCACCTTTGTTGCTTTGAATCTTAAAGGTTAACAAGTATTAAACCCGAAGGTAAAACTAAATTAAACACTCCTATGGCTTCAATAGCTGCTTGTGCACCATTGCCCACTGGGGAAATATTGCTCTCCATAGGATAGCTTCCTTTATATCTTAAATCCTTGAAGCGTATTACAAATATTAATACTGCATCCCGTATCATATACCCAAGAATTTAATTTGTATGTTAAATTAAATAATTAAATCATAAATAAGTTACCTAAAGCTGCACCACTGTGCTCATACTTCTTTTTCTTACTTTCTCGCAACTCCTCGAGATAGAGAGGGCAATTCCTCTTCTAGTGACCACTTGCGCCGTAGTGGTGACAGTTCTCATCCTTATAAGATTGATTCTTCTTAGAAACATTTTTCTTAGTCTTTTGATAAGGCACGACTTGCATGCCTTTATCACCTTTGCCTTTGCCTTTCATCTTTTTGTTCGATTGCGGTTTTAGCTTACTAACTCTACCATTTTGTATGTTAAGTACTTAAGGAGTAGAGGTCGGTGCCTTGTCGTTTAAACCCTTTTCAAAGTCAATGAGCATTGCGTGCAAATCACTCATTGTCTTCCCCGCGCAATGCATATTGAAATTTCTACCAAAATCGCCAAAGTCTTTGTTAAGGGACCTTTTGATTAAGTTAATCGCCATATCATTGTCGTAGGATTTCCTAAGTGCATGTAATTGGTCCATGAAACTTCTCATTTCCAAATAGTGAGCACTTACGGATTTTCCTGGGGCTTGTTTGCAGCTCTACAAAGCATCTACTAAATCGTAGATCTCCACAGCTTGCGACTTCTCAAACATTTTCTTGAGTTCTTCAAGCATGGTTTGTGGAGGATGATGCTCAAACTGCTTTTGAAGAGCAGGTGACATTTTCCCAAACATTAAACAAACCACATCATTATACTTCTTGTATTCAGCTTTCCATTCTAGCTTATCAGCGTCGGAAGCCCCCTCAGCGGGTTCAGGAGGAACTAGCATGAAAAAGTATTTATAAGTACCCGCAACTCTCAAGATACTTCTTAGTGAGCGGTACCTAGAGGTGGCAAATCTTGCCTATTTTGATACATATGGGCACTTTTTGATACTTTTTAAAAAAGGACGGGGCACTTTTTGCTCATTATTTATTATTAATGGACTAAACGGGCGCACATGTAAGAAACTAAATGAGCTTAATGGGCACACATGTAAAATAGTAATTAGGCTACTCGACAGATATTTTATATTTAATTTTGAATTCCCGGCTTCCAACAAGTATTTTTATTTTTTAATTTTACGTTTTTTATGCTTTTTCCCGTTTTAGCTTGCGCCCATTTAGCCCGCCCGTTTCTCCCGTGCCCGTTTAGCCCGCCGCCCGTGCCCGCCTGCCCATTTTGCCACCACTAACGGTACCAATCGTTGAAGTTTTGACTCAGTTCTTGACGTTCAAAGAAAGTTTTTGAACGCCGAACTTAAAGCGTTGTTGTTTTCGGGTTGAGCCATTTCTATATATATAAGTTCAAGTATTAGTATTTTCAATAATAATTTCAAGAAAATAAAATTACCCGGTAAATAAAATAACCATAGTATTTTCTTGAAAAACTAGAATCCATATTAACATAAATTTATTACATCAGTTGATCTGCTAGTAATGAATGTATTTAACATGGTAACTTGTCGAACAATAATTGACAATCAATTTTCAATTTCTAGATTACTTTAGGGACTTACATTGCCAAAACTTGTTTCATTGTAACATGTTTCATCCCCTCTTAATGCATTAAGTTTCTAAATCTCACTAAGTAACTTAATTAAGTCGTCTAATCTAAAGAATGTAAAAATATTCATGTGAAATCTCATTCAATCATGAAAGTTTTCTTTCCATCACAATCTCGTCCATGGTCTCACATGACGACATTGTAACTTCAAGTGTTCGTCAATTAGATGACATTTAACTTCAATTTTCGGGTATTATTTTTTATGTGAAAAATCAAAATCTATGTATGGAGCACCATGCATATATCTCCATAACATAAGTTTAATAAAACATTTAGTAAACTTTTTCGTCAAGATTAAATAAATAAATTATTGTTGATTGGTTAAACCAATTAAAGAATTACATGCAATAAGATTCACAACGTACTTTTTCTGAAACTCGGCTAAAGCACAAATCAATAACCTTATTCATTGTGTTTCGGATGTGAATTTGCGGCAAATCAACCTTAAAGTAATTATGCAAATAAATAATCGTAGGTAACTCCAATTTGACGCACAAGCGAGCCGAAAATTTGGTCAGCGACTAATGGCTTAACTTCCTTCCTTAGTCGGGTTCTACCAGCGACGCGTTATACCCACCACATAGTTTGTCAAAATTAGATGAGCCTTTATAATTATTATTGCAAAATTACCAATCAACACAATTTAATGTAAGTTAGATCTAAAAACAATTCTTAATTTTTATATGATTTAGTCTGTATTATTTTTCTTGCTTACACCAATTTATGTAATTTAAATAAACAAATAGGCAAACAAAAAAACTAAATCATAAACACATAATAACAATTTATATGTGCAATAAATAAATCAAATAGTCACATGCATACGATTTTATTCAATAATTTTTTAAATCTAGGTTTTTATATTCATATAAAAGTCTTCCCTAATTCTAGATTTATCGAATCAAATAAACAAGCAGCACATACGTAACAATTACTACATATAAAGCATACAATCCATGAAAAACATGCACGTTGGTCATGGATCCATCCAAATCACTTAACAATTTGATGAAATCTCAATGGATCGTAACCAATATTACATGACATAACAATTAATCATGCAATTTATCAAAAATCAAAACATGTAATTTTAGGATTTCAAAATATATTTACTTTTTATTTTTTTATAAATCGACCCAAAAAACCGGCCAAAAAAACAAAACCCTAAAAAAAATTATGAACACAAAAAAACATGTAGTTTTAACTCAAAATATTTATTAGTTGAGGATATTTAGATATCAATAATTATAACATGTTAAAACGGCTCGTGATGCCACTGATGGTTTATGAAGTTCATAACAATTATAAAAACATAATCAAAGATCAAAGCACGTAATAGCGGAAGCGATTTAAACAAGATCATAATAATAAAACATTCATAATTAATCGATTAGGGTTATGTACCTTTATGCAATGCAATTATAACGAACAAGAACAAATCACCAATTAAGGTTTATGATCAATGATTAACCCCTTACCGTTTTGTTAACCGATCCAAGATATAATTTATAGTGAGATTATATTACGTTCTTGTACACACGTATAATAACGAGTTAACCGTAATACTAGTACGTATAAAACGAGCGTAAACGTGAAGTGAAAAAATCAAACCGAATACCCTTTAGGGATTTCAGCCGATCGAGCAAAAGAGGGAGAGAATGGGATGGAGATTATGAGAAATCTCATGGGTATATATAGTGTACTAAACCTTGGAGCCCAAGTTTAATAATTGTATTATAATTAGGATTAAGGAAAAAACTTTCCTTTTTCCTTCCCTTTTTTCCCACCGATCAGATCACCCCTACAAAGGGTATTCCGGAACCTTCTTTTCTCTTCTATTACTTATCCACATTAATCGTTATTCCTGAACGTTTAAAACTTAACGATAGTTAAATGTTTAAAGCTTGTTTTAATTAAGAAAAAAATTCAAGAATCATCAGCTTTCGTCCCTATCTCATAATAACTCCATCAGCCGTTCCTATCGTTTACAACTACGATTAAAAAATCGTCCCTATCTTGGATGGTAGTTTATTTTGCTCGTTAGGTGGTATGAAAGGAGGGGTAATTTGGTCCTTTACATACTCTCCCATGCACTTATATCACCAGACTCAATTTTACACACACACGATCACACAACACACACACCTACCTTTTGCAACAGTCCAGTATCAAAAAAACCTAAAATCAAAATCAAGATATGGTTTTCTGCTCATGTGGTCGCATTGCTACAATCAAGACTTCTTGGACGGATCGTCATCCAGGTCATCGTTTCTATGCTTGCCCATTCCAAGGGCTAGCATGTAGGTGGATTGATTGGGTTGATCCACCCATGTGTCCTGATAGGTGTGTAAACACCCATCTTTTCTACCACTTAATTACAATAATAACCGGACCAAAACGTGTACTTAATGTCTTTTATGTCAGAATTATGCGTGGTTTGTGTTTTTGTTGTGATTTAGGACGAAAAGGTGAAAAGTGGAGAAAACACGGACATTCACGGGCATTTACGGACTTTTATTGAAGAAAAGGATGAAAGACGAAGTCAAGAAGTCAAAAGTGCAAAAAGAACGGAAGTCCACGACCAATTCTGAAGATTTATCGAGGAAAAAGTCAAAAGACGGAAGTTTATCAAAAGCCGAAGAATTCAAGTCTATTTTATTGAAGAATTTAAAGACGAGTTCGAAGAAATCCCGAAGCCAAAAAGTCCCTTAAGTCCAAGTTTAAAGAAGATTAGAAGAAAAGGATTAAGTATGCAATTAATGAAGATTAAAAGAAGGAGGGACTTAATTACGCAATTAAGAGAAAAGGAAAGAGGGGAGGAAGCTTCCTTAATCCTCCCCTATATATAGATTAGGATTGTTATCATTTACTCTTGTTGGCTAAGTGTGACAATTAGCTCTTCCACCATTTAAATACCTTGTCATTTACTTTTCTTGTCAAATTTAAATACCTTGTCTTGCACCTTAAATTCATTTAATTTCAAGTAAGTTTTCATTTAATATTTGTCAATCTTTACTTTATCTTGTCAATCTCTTATCTACCTTTCTTAATCTTTGATTTATGTGTTTATGGTTATGTTCATGTTCACGTTTTTATTTTGATCCAAGTGATTGTTGATTATTGTGGTTAAAGTTGTTAAATTTCTTGTTTTTAATTATTTGTTGATGTTACTGTTGATTCGTGATTACTTTGATTAAATCGTTTGTGTTTGTTTTGATTACTTTTTGTTTAGATCTGCTGTTTTTTTTTATTCCCTTGTTCTTCGGGAAGGTTTGTTTTGTTTTTTATCTTTCCAGGTAAACTTCCGAACCAAGAAGGAGGGAAGGCTTCATTCGGAACTCCAAAGTTCCGAGTCAAGTGTTCATCCGAAAGATTTGGGATCAACAAAAATTCCGAGCCAAACTTGTTCATCCGGAACATTCAAAGTTCCGAACGAAGGATAACTTCCAAAACAAGAACCATTCATTCGGAACTTCCAAATTTCCGAACCAGAAAAGCTTCATTCGGAACTCAAAAGTTCCGGATCAAGCACTGTTCATTCGGAACTTCAAAAGTTCCGGATCAGTGGGTATTCATTCGGAAGTTCCCAAAGTTCCGAACCAAGAGCTGTTCATTCGGAACTTAAAAGTTCCGAATAAACTTCCGGATCAAGGAGCAACTTCCGACTCAAGAGGTGTTCATTCAGAAGTTCTAAACTTCCGAATCAAGGGGCTTCATTCGGAAACTTCCGAATCAAGGGTGACCAAATAGTTCCGAATCAAGGCAAAATTTAGAGTTCCGAATCAGTAAAGTTCCGAACGAAGGATTGTTTTGGATAAGTGACATATTCAGATCAATTAGTTCCGGATCAAGGATTTTGGTAATATTCCAAGCGAAGAAGAATCATTTCAACCGAAGGTGACATTCCGGACGAGTGATTGTTCTAAACGAAGGTTTATTCCGAATGAGCTGTATTCAGGTTCTTATTAGCTTTTGTCTTTGATTTTTATTTTCAAGCTTTATTTTTCCCGCCTTTATTTTAATTGTACTTTAAGATTATTTGCCTTAGCTTAATTTTAGTTTTTGCCTTAGTTTAAGTTTTAGTTGCGTTTAAGTTTGCCTTAGATAGATTTAAGTTTACGTCTTTGCTTTAGTGTCCTTTAATTTCAGTCTCGCTTTAAATACTTGCACCCTTATTTTAATTAGACTTAGATTTACTTTAAGAGCACTTTTACTTTTAAGTCTTTGCACATTTAATTAAAAACAACCAAAAATATTCTTTTTCACCAAAGATCAACTGAGTCACACATAGGGCCTAGATCAATTCGTTAAGATACCGAGAACAAAAAAAACTTTAATCTTTTTAACTAGGTAAAACCTTAGGTATCAAATGGCGCCGCTGCCGGCTCTTTTCGTTAAGATTGACGGTTTTTTGTGAGAGACACGTTGCTTTTTGGGATCCGCTCACTTGTGAACGTTATTTTTCTTGCATAAAAAAAATTCAAAAAATCATAAAAAAATTAAAAACTATAAAAAACCATAAAAATTAAAAATTTCAAAAATCCAAAAAGATTTTATCTTTATTGTGTATATATATTGTCTTTGCGTTTGGTTTCTTTTTCTTTTTCATTTTCAGGTGTATGCGTACTAGATCTTCTAATTATCAAGAGCCCGAGCCTCAAGAAGATTTAGATATGGCAGGTGTTAACAACAACAACATTCCACCGAACCTCAATAATAATAATAACAACAATGCTCTTCCACAGCCCGATCTTCGGACCATGGAGGAACTTTGTCAACCAACAATGTTTGGACGAGGAGGACCGATTGCGCCGATGCAAATCAACGCTCCTGAGTTTTCGTTGAAGCACCACATGATTCAGCAAGTACAAACAAACCCATTTAGAGGATTGCCTGATGATGATGCCAACAAACACCTCGACAAGTTCATTACAATCACCCAAAGCATGAAGTTGCCTGGGGCCACAATGGATGTACTTCGCCTACAACTCTTCCCACATACTTTATCACATCATGCCGAGAAATGGTTTGATCGTCTCCCGAAGAATTATATTCACACTTGGGATGATATGACTCAACGCTTTTTGTCGCGCTATTTTCCACCATCCATGGTCACAAGCCTTCGCAATCAGATCAGCGGTTTCATGCAAGACCCTGATGAATCTCTTTTTGACGCTTGGGAGAGATATAATGTCTTGATCGACCGTTGTCCAAACCACAACATGCTTCCAGTCACATTGATTGATACTTTCTACAACGGATTGACTTTTCGAGATCGTGATACGATCAATGCAGCCGCCGGTGGCACATTCATGAAAAGGAGACCCGAGGAGTGTAGAGAGTTAACTGAGAACATGACTACTCACCACAAGAACTGGGATTCCTCTGCTTCTTCTAGGAACAACCCGAGAGTCAATGTTTCTCCTACCTCAGCAAACCCTGAGATGACCGAACTCACCCGCATGATGGCTGAAATGAGCAAAAGTATTACGCTTCTCGCTTCAAACCAACAACAACAACAAGTTAAAGCGGTTGCTAATCCTTGTGAAACATGTGGCGGTCCTCACTCATACACCGATTGTCCTTTGACACAAGGAAATCCGGAAAATGTGTATGCAGCTTACGGTAATTATTCACCGGAAAATTACCAAGCTAGACAACAAGGGGATAGAAATCTGCTGAGCTACCGATCTAACAACTACCTTTCACCCGGTTTTTCTCCTCAATACCAAAACCCCGCCAACAACTACAATAGAAGCAACCAAATCCCACCTCGTGCTTCTAACCCTTTTCAACCACCCACCCAACAACACCCACCCATAAACACCGATGTTGATGCCATCATGAGAACTCAAGGTGAGCAAATCAAGAATCTACAGAGCCAAATAATCAATTTGAAAGGAGATATCTTGAAGCAAGGAAATGACATCAGAACCAAGGTTCGTGATAATATTCAATCCTCCTTCAGCACTCAAACAACTGAATTAAAGAATCTGTTGGCTAGTTTCTTGCCCGAAGCTCAACCTTCTTCTTCGGGTTCTCTACCTTCAAACACCGTCACCAATCCGCGAGCTAATGTGAGTGCTATAACTACGCGTAGTGGAATTACCATTGTCAATCCACCTGACCCACCACCATCATCTACACCTCCTCCACCACCATATATCCCTACTCCTCCTACACCTAGTGTTAGTACACCATTACCGTCTCCGCCTCGTCATGACGATGTATCTCGGAAGGACCCTTCAACATCACAACCTTCACCAACTACACCTTCACCATCTCCCTATCAACCCAGAATCCCATACCCTTCTCGCATAGGCAAGACCAACGAGCTAACCAAGAATGACTGTCAAGTATCGAAATATGTGGATATGCTATCTAAAATGACCATCAACATTAGCCTTGTTGAAGCACTTTGCCACATGCCGAAATTTGTCAAAGCATTCAAGGAATTGCTTAGCAAGAAGGAGAAGCTGATTGAACTCGCCAACACACGCTTAAATGAAAACTGCTCAGAAGTTATTCTTAAAGAATTACCGGAAAAGCTTGGAGATCCCGGTCGTTTTGTGTTGCCTTGCGTGTTCAACAAAACTGAAGAATTTACTGCCCTTGCTGATCTCGGGGCTAGTATTAATCTGATGCCACTATTTGTTTGGAAAACACTATCATTGCCCGACCTCATTCCAACAAAGATGACTCTCGAACTTGCAAACCGCACTCTCGCTTACCCCGTTGGTATAGCCGAAGACGTGTTTATCAAAGTTGGCACATTTACTTTCCCGGTCGATTTTGTCGTAGTTGATTATGAAATGGACCCTCGTATTCCTTTAATACTTGGTCGGCCATTTTTAAGAACCGAACGAGCTTTAGTAGATGTGGCCGAAGGTGAGTTAATCTTACGAGTCGGGGATGATTCAAAAGTTTTTAAAATGGGGAAGCTTACAGGCAAATCCTTTGGAGGCCGAGAATCAGTGAATATGATAAATGTGCTCGATGACTTTACCGTCTATGACAATCCTTTATTCGAGTCTTCCACTGATAATCCACTCTTTGAAGATAATGTGGATGATTCTCTCCCTACTTTGGACGCTTCTCCCATTTATGATTCTTCACCGGTCTTTGATGCTTATGATGATAATGATTCTAGCTCAGATTCGGATGATTTTGATTGTACTTCTGAGTATCCCGAGCTGCCCACTTTCGATGATTTCGATGAGGCTGATACTCTCTCGAGCGATTCTTCACTTGATGAAGATCCTCCATCACTCGATCCTACTTTGGACGATTATTCATTTAAGGAAGATTTCTCTGAATTTCTCAACACATACTTCCCTCATGAGAGTGATGCCCCTCCTTTGGACTTTGAAGATTATCGACTTGATCCTACTTTGGATTTGAAGCACATTCTGTCAAAGGAGAAGAAACCGATCGACACCGAAATCCGTTGCACTTATGATTTGACACCTCTTTGTCCCCCTGCTGAGGACGAGGTTGTGCTTCTTTGCGGATCTTCTTCACACTCGGCTGAGCCTGAGTGCTATTTTCCCTTAAAGGAAAAGGTGTTCGACCCCGGTATTGAAGTATTTAAGCCATCTCAGTATCCTCCTGATGCAATAAAAGGAAAACTCTTTGGAAATCTTGAAGACAAGCTTGCACTTCACCCTTGCTTCCACCGTGCTCCATCGCTGCTTAAGGGAACCCTGCCACTTCTTCTTTGGCTTGCCTTGTTCGCCTTAAGCTCTTGCTTATTGATGGATGAAAACTATATCTTTGATCCTGGTGGATATGTTTCATGCTACTTCCGTTGATGATCAAGGTCGAGTCAGGCTCACGACTCGGTAAACAAAAACCAAGCGCTTCTTGGGAGGCAACCCATGCATCTATCTTTTCGCTTTCTTTATCATAAGTGTAGGGGGGACCCTTTGGATTGCTATTTCCTCTCCTCACTTCTTAATCAGGGATTCGAGCTTCAATGATCCACTCTTGATGATTCTTGACGACCCGTGATTCCGTGTTCTACCTCTTCCCGGTTCTATCCTAAACTCTTTTCGATTCACTATTTTATATTTTCTCAATATTAAAATAGGAATCTCTTTAGTTGTCTTTTCCTTAGCAAGATTTAAACAAAGTGCACAATGTCCTAAGTGTAGGGGAGTTTACTCCCACATGCTTAAACATTGAGGACAATGTTTATCTTAAGTGTAGGGGGGACTTCTATCGAAGTTAAGTGGTCTTTTCCTTGTTTTTGTCCTCATTTTAACCGGAAAATCAATTTTTCAAAATTTTTGATCTATTTTGGCCTATTAGTTTTTCCCTTTGTACAGTTATTTCCTTTCTTTATTAGAATAAATGCTTAAATAAGTGGTTTTAATTTTCAAACGTTGTGAATCTTTTGACTCAACCCGAGTTTACTCTAGCTAGTATCCTTAACGTGTTTAAGTCAAGTTTTGCTAGGCTTTTATATAGGGAGCTATAAAAGGCGAAAGTCTTAACTCTCACGGGTTAAGAGCAAGAACTTTTCGCAAGTTCCTATAATTGATCCTAGAGAGTCGTTTATCAAGGGAACTTTAAAACGCGATTTCTAAACTTAAAAAAGTCTAAGAATTTGCAAGATCCTATAGGCGACTCGAAAACCCAAAACTTTGATTTAATAGGCTAAGCATCCACGAGTCTCATTACTTGAGATTTTAAACTGTGGAGAACGAGAGATGATAGAGCCAATTATAAGTCCGGTATTCTTTCGTGAATTTATGTGAGTTAATTATGAGCCTATTCTCCCATCGCTTGCTTAATAATTTATCTGCTAATAAATAAGGTTGTACGATTTGAAAAGTTACTTAGCTTCTAGCCCCATATCGTTTAAAAGTTGTTCGATATGGATTAAAGTTCATAGCCAAGGCATAACTTATTGAAGCGGGACGCGAAGATTGGCGAGTCCAAAAAGGCCCTAACAAGGCATGAGGGCTATATTTTGTTGCTAAAGATCCAAAATGATGTGAAGAATCATTTATCGAAAATCAATATGAAGGATCGAGACACACGACGTAAAGCAAAACTCCCCAAAAGTCATGGAGAAGTGTATCCGAAAAGACCCTAACAAGGTATGAGGATAAATAGATCCAAGTCATAAAAGGAGGTGGATCGTTGTATATCAAAGTCCAAAATAAAGATTGGAGAAAAATGAAGAAGTCGTGGTTCATGTATGAATCTCTCAAAACTTCAAGTGAAGAAATTCTTGTATGAAGAGAAGACCATTATTTCATGAACGTCTCTCAAAGATTTGAAGTATGAAGTCGCTGCCAAATATCGGTCCGAGAAAGGTCTCAAATCGCGAAGCGAGTTATGCCAAGATATGAACTTTATGAGGTCCCGAAAAGCAGTTTTAAAAGATTTGGTCCTTTAGCTAACTATTGATTAAATCGTTCACTTTATTTTCAGACTTAATAACTACCGAAATAAGTCAAAAATGCATCCTTGTGATCATTCAAGACAAATAATAAAATATAAGAGATACCCCTAGGAATAAGGGAGTCTAAGTGAATAATTGGCCCACATGAATTCGTGTTAGTTTACTAACTTATAATAACAATGATCTCGTTTTTAAGCTTGGTTTGGAGAAAGTAAAAACTTGAGGATGATGATTATTCATGACATTTCCAAAACCCAAGGTATGCTTTTGATTTCTTTATTTTGCATGATTTTAATTTTCTATCTCTTTAATAAAGGCCAACGTGGATTGATTATGATGAAAAGTGTAATCTTGCTTTATAACTAATGCATTGCATGAGGACATTGCAATGGTAAAGTGTAGGGGATTTGATAGGTGTGTAAACACCTATCTTTTCTACACTTAATTACAATAATAACCGGATCAAAACGTGTACTTTATGTCTTTTATGTCGGAATTATGCGTGGTTTGTATTTTTGTTGTGATTTAGGACGAAAAGGTGAAAAGTGGAGAAAACACGGGCATTTACGGACTTTTATTGAAGAAAAGGATGAAAGACGAAGTCAAGAAGTCAAAAGTGCAAAAAGAACGGAAGTCCACGACCAATTCTGAAGATTTATCGAGGAAAAAGTCAAAAGACGGAAGTTTATCAAAAGCCGAAAAATTCAAGTCTATTTTATTGAAGAATTTAAAGACGAGTTCGAAGAAATCCCGAAGCCAAAAAGTCCCTTAAGTCCAAGTTTAAAGAAGATTAGAAGAAAAGGACTAAGTATGCAATTAATGAAGATTAAAAGAAGGAGGGACTTAATTACGTAATTAAGAGAAAAGGAAAGAGGGGAGGAAGCTTCCTTAATCCTCCCCTATATATAGATTAGGATTGTTATCATTTACTCTTGTTGGCTAAGTGTGACAATTAGCTCTTCCACCATTTAAATACCTTGTCATTTACTTTTCTTGTCAAATTTAAATACCTTGTCTTGCACCTTAAATTCATTTAATTTCAAGTAAGTTTTCATTTAATATTTGTCAATCTTTACTTTATCTTGTCAATCTCTTATCTACCTTTCTTAATCTTTGATTTATGTGTTTATGGTTATGTTCATGTTCACGCTTTTATTTTGATCCAAGTGATTGTTGATTATTGTGGTTAAAGTTGTTAAATTTCTTGTTTTTAATTATTTGTTGATGTTACTGTTGATTCGTGATTACTTTGATTAAATCGTTTGTGTTTGTTTTGATTAATTTTTGTTTAGATCTGCTGTTTTTTTTTATTCCCTTGTTCTTCGGGAAGGTTTGTTTTGTTTCTGATCTTTCCAGGTAAACTTCCGAACCAAGAAGGAGGGAAGGCTTCATTCGGAACTCCAAAGTTTCGAGTCAAGTGTTCATCCGGAAGATTTGGGATCAACAAAAGTTCCGAGCCAAACTTGTTCATCCGGAACATTCAAAGTTCCGAACGAAGGATAACTTCCGAACCAAGAACCATTCATTCGGAACTTCCAAAGTTCCGAACCAGAAAAGCTTCATTCGGAACTCAAAAGTTCCGGATCAAGCACTGTTCATTCGGAACTTCAAAAGTTCCGGATCAGTGGGTATTCATTCGGAAGTTCCCAAAGTTCCGAACCAAGAGCTGTTCATTCGGAACTTAAAAGTTCCGAATAAACTTCCGGATCAAGGAGCAACTTCCGACTCAAGAGGTGTTCATTCGGAAGTTCTAAACTTCCGAATCAAGGGGCTTCATTCGGAAACTTCCGAATCAAGGGTGACCAAATAGTTCCGAATCAAGGCAAAATTTAGAGTTCCGAATCAGTAAAGTTCCGAACGAAGGATTGTTTTGGATAAGTGACATATTCAGATCAATTAGTTCCGGATCAAGGATTTTGGTAATATTCCAAGCGAAGAAGAATCATTTCAACCGAAGGTGACATTCCGGACGAGTGATTGTTCCAAATGAAGGTTTATTCCGAATGAGCTGTATTCAGGTTCTTATTAGCTTTTGTCTTTGATTTTTATTTTCAAGCTTTATTTTTCCCGCCTTTATTTTAATTGCACTTTAAGATTATTTGCCTTAGCTTAATTTTAGTTTTTGCCTTAGTTTAAGTTTTAGTTGCGTTTAAGTTTGCCTTAGATAGA
Organism: Glebionis coronaria; assembly: GCA_025667525.1. NCBI lineage: Eukaryota > Viridiplantae > Streptophyta > Magnoliopsida > Asterales > Asteraceae > Glebionis > Glebionis coronaria. The sequence continues at coordinate 336,253,476 of CM046880.1, read as the reverse complement.
TTTAAGTTTACGTCTTTGCTTTAGTGTCCTTTAATTTCACTCTCGCTTTAAATACTTGCACCCTTATTTTAATTAGACTTAGATTTACTTTAAGAGCACTTTTACTTTTAAGTCTTTGCACATTTAATTAAAAACAACCAAAAATATTCTTTTTCACCAAAGATCAACTGAGTCACACATAGGGCCTAGATCAATTCGTTAAGATACCGAGAACAAAAAAAACTTTAATCTTTTTAACTAGGTAAAACCTTAGTTATCATGTCCTCGCGCTGTTCAAATCATACCTGGGTTGCTTAGGGCTAGAAATAGGCATGAAGATTCCACCAAGGAACTTAGTAATGAAGTTTGTTTGCTAAAAAATACTTGTTGATTAGTTGGCTAGGGTTTGGTTTAGTTTTATTTTTTTTCCAGATTGGCCTAAGAAAAATGTAAAGGCTAATCTGACAATGTAAGATGGATTTTGGGGTTATGAATGAAAAATCTTTTCCACATCTTTTAGAAGAAATGTTTTGTCTTGTTCATTTACTAAGTTCAGTTTGTTTTCCAGAGTCATTTAATAAGTGTTGTTTGTTTTGTAGAGAAGTAGTTGAGGGGTTGAGGGCATTGAATGGGTATTAGTTAATTCCCAACCCCCTTATGTACTGGCTTATAAATACCAACGCCACACACCACTTATCCATCACCCTTTCTCTCTATCTAACCCTATCTGATATCAAAAACATGTCAAACAAAGTTGTGATTGAGTTGAGTGACTCTAGTAGTGGGGTTATCTTTTGTCCAAGTGGAGATGCTGAGTGGACAAATGCTGAAAAGGGATGTGAAGGATCATCAAGGCTAAGAGCACTTCCTCCCATTGGATCGAACTCAAGGCCTAGGACTTATGTTACCAGGGCTGTTGCTGAAAAGTTTAAGAATGGGACTATTCCATATGAAGTGTTAAAATGGTATGGGTATGTTGATGAGGCTGAGTATCATGGTGATGCTGAATACTGGGATACATGGGATGAGGATTTTGGTAGTCCTTTTGTTGATTCCTTTTCTAAGGACACAGATGATGTTGATGATGAAAGCTCTGATTCACTTTTTATGAAGACACTCTCAAAGGCAAAGCAGTCACCCAGAAGAAGAAAGGTCCTGATGTCACCTATGTTGCCAGAAACATCATGAAAAGCCCAACTCCTATCTACAATGCTATCTTAGGACTTGCCAACAACACAACTTGGGAGCAGATTGTGTCTAAGATGGGAAAGAGGGATGCTGGTAACAAAGGGAAGGGGAAGGTTGTGGTTTGAACCTTGTGGTCTTGATGGTTCTTAGTTTTTTCATGTATTGTCTTATTTTCATCTACTTTCTTGTTATGTAATTGCTTGAACATCTAATTGACCACATATGATGTTGCGGTCAATTATTTTTGGTAATGGAATGGAGTTCAAGTTTCATATGTTATTTGTTTACATCATGGCAATAATCCATTGAAAACACACAAGAAGTTAACAAATGTACTAAATAATTGAAGCATAAATGAAACTTGTTCATATTACAAACATGGTTCAGATGACTAAAGTACTAGAACATAAATGAAACTTTGTTCAGATTACAAACATGGCATCAGTTCTTGTTGGACCTTGTAGCCTGTTTCTTCTTTGCAGGTGCACGTGATCCTGTTGCATCAGATGGTCTTTTCTTTTGGGATGAACTTGTTCTTGTTGCAGGTGCACTTGATCTTGATCCTGTTGCAGCAAATGCCCTATTCCTTTGGGATGAACTTGATCATGTTGCAGTATTTGGGTCCTTTTGCCCTTTGCAAGACCTTTTGTTGTGGCCTTGATTTCCACATTTTTTACATGTAACTGTTTTATAGGCCCCTGACAACCTTTCATCCTTCACCATTTGAGCCTTCTCATCCCTTGTTTTTCTCCTACTTTTCCTTGGCCTACCAACTAGAGTATTATGCTTTAGTGGGGTGAGTGTTGTAGGAATTTGTGACTTGCCACATGCCTTACCATTCAAACAACCTAGAGTGTAACTATATGTTTTTTCCCAAGTAGCTAACCAATAACACTTATCCATCCATTCTTTTTGGATATTCACATGATGTCCATTAAGTGACATGTTGAAGTTGGCTGCTATAGCATGTGCACAAAGGATCCTTGTTAATTCCCACTTCCTACAACTACATACCTTTTTAACTACATTAACCACACACTGAGTACCATATGTGCTCTTAACCTTATACTCTTCATCCCCATTGTACCCAACTGTGTACCTATTTGCCCTTTCAATGGCTATACTTAATAACTTAGTTGCGGCAGGGGTAAGTGGTCCTTCTGACTTTTTAATCACAACAATAACATTGACCATCCTTCTCATTAAGTACTCCCTAATGTATTCTAAGGCTGTGATTATTGGTTCATCCCTAGCATCTAAAATCTTACCATTTAAACACTCACACAGATTGTTCAACAAGATGTCTAATCTAGCTCTACTTGTTATCATTATAACGGGGAGTAATAAGTGTATGTTTAACTACAAATTAAGCTAAAAGTAGATTAAAAAAAATGGCTTTTTACCTGAGAAATGTGATCTATCCCAACTGTGAGCTGGTATTTTAGCCAACCATTCAAAAGCTTCTTTGTTACACTCTTTCAAAGCTTTCATGGCCTTATCAAAATATGGAAAATTTGTTTTTTCATGTTTTCATAGATATGCCTAAGGCAATATCTATGCTCTGCACAAGGAAAAATATTTTTTATAGCAATAGATAAACCCTGTAGAAAAAGACAAAGTTTTAGTGATTAAAAATGTTAGAGACCAAGTATGGAAGAAAAAGTCAAATGTAGGAAAAAGACAAATAACCTTTTGTCTATCACTAATAACTGTGAAATTTGATTCATTTATCAACCCAAGATCATCACCTATGCATTCTAAAGACCATGTCCAAGAACATGTTGTTTCTTTCTCAACAATGGCATATGCAAGTGGATAAATGCCATTGTTTGCATCTAACCCAATAGCAGTGAGTAGTTGCCCTGGGTATGGTGTAAAATCCGCATGCTTTTACCATGAATAGTACACTTAGTAACGTACATATATATTAAAACTTTCCTTTTATAGCATGAACACGTGTCACGATTAGTAATTACAGAAGTTATGTACGTATAATTACACGATAAGTATTAAGTACGTGATAGTACACGATAATTATTAACAATAATAATTATAATCACGAACATGAAATCATGAACGTAAAAATCACGAACACGTAATATCGTACATAGCTAATATAATACGATTAATATCGTTACGTACAAGTATTTAAATATAACACGAACAATTATAACACGAATATACGAACATACGAACACGTAATTTAAAACACAGGAAAACTACGGGTTTTCCCTTGTGGGCCTTACTAGCCGCAACACCAAGGAAAGACAAGGGGCCAAGCCCACTTGATTTTTGGTAAATAAATAAAAAGGAAGAAACCTTTTCATTCATAGAATTTTTCCAATAAAAATTAAAACCCTACTCTTTCTTTTGCTCTCTCTTGGCCGGGGCAACAACATCACCAACAAGGGATGGTTGTTTCATTTTTGGATAATCAAATTCAAGATCGTGTTCGTGTTATTGTTCTCTAATCTTTACACGCATTCGGTAATCCATAAACCCTATTATTTTTATTCTTTTTATTTAATTATTCACACATGAACATGGATTAAATAAAAACAAGGATTAAAACATGTCACGTGATCAAGGGGTAAAATTAAGGGTTTGTTTTGGGTATAGTTGCTCGGCTGACACACAAACCGAGAGCCCAAGGCTCTCGGCGTGTTTATGATAACGCCACCAACCGAGATCTATGATTTCGGTGGTGTTTGGTTCGGTCGGCAACAAGGAACGAGGAACCCCGACTCGCGTCGGGGTACCCTTGTGGTTCGGTTCGGTCTCGGCGACAGGCAGCCACACCACCGGCACACAACCGGTGGCTAGCGTGGGTCAAGCAGGGAGACAGCGACGTAACAGTGGCAACCACCGGCACACATCCGGTGGGAACCCGCTGTTGGGCAGCGGCTAGCCGAGACAAGACCACCGGCTTAAGCCGGTGGCAGATTAACAAAAACAGTGGCAACCAGCCGAGCCGGTTTGCCACTGTTAAGGAGTGTTTGGTTCGACCGGTTCAATGGGTTCTAGGTCCGGTTCACGACATGTCTAAATTAAATTCATGGGTCCGGTTCATGACTAAAATTATACAAGTATTTTATTTTTACAAGTATTTATTATTAACAAGATATTAAATTAATTAAACATGACATGTAATTAATTTAATTAAATCATGGACTTAGGTTAATTATTATTTAGTAAATAATACATGTTTTAACTTAAGTATTTATTTATTTAATTTAGACTATAGTATTAATTAATTATTAAGACATGGAATATAATTAATAAACATGACTTAGGTTATAATTAATATAACATTAATACATATTTTAACCTAAGTATTTTATACACCTTAATTTAATTAAATCATGCTTATATTTAATTAAATCTTATAACCTATGGCTTATTTAATTATAACATAATATTATTAATAAACTATACTATAATCACATGACTTATGATATTTAACCAGTAAACTTAAACTTATATTATTAGCTTATTAATTCAGCTTAATTCTAAATATGGAAACTTTGTAATTCAGGAAACTTACTATTTTTGAAAACTTTCTATTTATAGAAACTGGTCTATTTTAAGAAGTTAATCTATTTTTGGAAACTTTCTATTTTTTGAAACTTTCTATTTTAGGAAACCTGCTATTTTTAGAAAGTTATTGATTATCACACAAGTATAATAATACAAGGAATACAAGTAATACTTAATCGAAATACATAGAATACATGATAAACACAACATAACCATAAAATCAGTAAAACAAGACATGAACATATAAAACAAGCTAAGACATGATAACCAGTTAAGTACTCAGTAAACAGAATACTTATACATGTACACTATTTATGTAGCATTAGTGAGATTAGAGTAGGACTTCCTTTCGTTAGTCTTTTCCGTTCACTGGACACAAGGTACGGATTTCCTGTCCTTCAGTATGGACATTCTTTCCTTATTAGGATTCCCCGTTTGCAGCCAACTGTTTTCCTAGTATTTGTTTGATATGTATGATACTTATGTTAGAATAAGAGCCTAAGCCATATACATGCATGACCAGTGTCACCTAGTTATGGAGGTACCATAACCATAACACTAGAGGCACCAGTGTTATGACTTCCCCACGGTAAAGTGATTGCGCGTGGCGTCCCTTTTCAGTTTTGGCCATTGTTATTATATTATCATGTGGGGCGTATGGGTGCATCCTAGTTACATGTTTATCAGTATTATCATAGTGAATGCGATGTGTGCCTTGCATCCTTAACTAGGAGCTGATCCCTCCAACCCAGACTATTTAATTAAAAGGTAACCCCTCTAACTGCATCACGAGGTCTCCCCTCCAAGTATTCATGCACGGTGGAACCTCATGACCTATATTGGCTATTTGGCTAATTAAAACAAATTTTCATAGAAACATAAGTCTTTTCAAACTATAAAACCAATTTTATGAACATGAATCCAGATTACTTAGAACTTATATTATTCCGTTGCTATTAGTCTTTATGCTTACGTTATTCCATGCTATATTTTTGTATCCGTGCACTGAGCGTTATGCTCAGTCGTTTTCCTTTCATGTTCCCAAACGGCAGGTACTCAAGGGCGCTCGTAGACTTTAAGTGTACGTGCATATGGATTGGAAGCTATCTAGCCTTCTCTACTTTATGCATTTCATCATACATTTTGCTACTTATTTCTTTGGACATTGTTTATTCCTTTTCCTTTACAGTACTTATGTTTGTGTGTGATGAGCTTATACTTGGGGTACCGATGTTTGTTTCCGGTATTTCCTTTCATGGTCATTTAATGTTTTTATAACATTTACCTTGTATGCTTTGATGACACGCCATAATCACGCATGACATTCCATTTACCAAAATGGGGTGTTAAAATTATGGTATCAGAGCCAAGGCTTCGACCTATAGGCTCTCAAAACATTACCTGTGATTAGCGGGTAGTCACTACGGTCTTCCTAGAACTGACAGCTGGTTTTCATGCATTCATTGTTTTCATGCATTCATGTCATATGTCATTGTCGCAGGTTTATGACTAAGTAATGGTTGGTATTGGACTGGCCGTATTTAGTCGCATGTGTTTTTATCGAAACTTTTAACTTTGGGACCGACCCATAGGCGTCCCCTCGCCATGTCTTTTGTTATGGGTGAACTGACCTTAGGCGTTTACCCTCGCGCATATAAAAGTTTTCATAAACTGCATCATGCATTCATGCACTGTTTTCATGCATAAAAATTTTCTCATGATTTATTTGGCATAAAAAAATTTCATGTATATATTTTATGTTTAATCAGTTTAATCATGCATTTTGTTTTATATTGTTAGATGGTTCTTACACGCGAGCAGGAACAACTCAATGCAACAGTCCAAGCTACGATGCAGGCTCTGCTTCGTCAGCTGAGGAACGACATCAGGGCCGAGGTGCAGGCTGCCAAAAACCAGCACCAGCATCCTATTCCTCATCATCCTCCTCCTCCAGCAACACTGGTCACATGGCTGGAAGCAACGTCCTCGATCCTTCGAGAGAACTGACAGCCCCAGTGAGGTTGAAAGCTAGTTAGCTCATATCGAGAAGATATTTGATGCAATGGGCTTCGACCCCGTCTTCAAGTCGAGGTTGGCATGTTACAAGTTCGAAGGCGATGTACTAGGATGGTGGAAGGCAGTGAAGCAGTCTGATGGAGGTAACAACTGGGTGGCTGGTTTGACTTGGGCTCAATTCAGGGAGTTAGTGATGGAACAGTTCTTCCCCAAGGATGAGCAAGACAAGCTGAAGAGGGAGTTCCACGGAATCAGGCAGAGAGCTGGGGAGAAAAGCAACGATTTCATGCAGCACTTTCTTCGTTTGGCTGGCTTTCTTGGCGCAGCAGCAGGTACTGCCTAAGAGAAAGCGTACCACTTCTGGTGAGCTCTTCGTACATCGGTCGCCAACAATTTGGTGTGTGCTACCTTCAACAAGGTGGCACAAGTAGCCGATGCAACACGTAAGTTGGAGATGCCGTAAGAGATAGAGGAATTCAGGGAAGCAAAGAGACCCGAGAAGAGGTATTTGTTCGTCATTCAGCGGTGACCATTTCAAATTCATTCTGTAATATCCAATAGTTATCCTTCTCTTTAAACTGCATCTTTCAGGCAGAAGACTGGGGACCGGTCTCAACCGGCTACTCAGCAACAGCTTACTCAGCCCAAGGGTAACGGTCAGACTCAAGACCGTTCTGCTACGGATAGGCGTGGCAGTAATGATAATTACTGTAACAACGCTGGCAACTCGAACAGCAGCAGGTCCCTAAACTTACTCATTTTCTTATGTTGCACGTTATGATTCATAAATTCTGACACTTTAGCATCTTCTACCAGGAATCATGGTAACGGGAGGGAACATGACCGAAGAGGTTCATAGCCTAACCGTACAGCTATCACTGGTATTACGTCTTACGATTTTCCGCATTGTCCTGTTGTACCTATAAACCATGTCTCATGTGTACTTTCTGGACAGGCTCCCAGCCAGCACGGGCACCTGTTGGAGGGTATACTCACCCTCTTTGCACTACCTTTAACCGTAGGCACCCAGGGCCATGTCGCCGCGACAATGATGCTTGCTTCAAGTGTGGCCTTACTGGTCATCGCATAAAGGACTGCCGCAAGGGCGAGATGAAGGGCACATCTGGACATGCTGATGCCAAGCCACCTCCTACTAGTGGACGGGTGTACATGACTTCTCGTGATCAGGCCAATAAGTCTACAGGTACCATCACTGGAATCTTGTATATGTATGGTCAAGCTGCATGTGTTTTATTTGACATAGGTGCTACTCACTCGGTCATTTCTACTGCTTATGCCAAGAAGTTAGGATATCCCATATGCCTTTAGAGAATGTATTAAACATTTCCACGCCTTTAATAGACTCTGTACGCATAACTCATGGGTACAAGAGCCTTCCCCTCGATTTTGACGACAAGATTCGTCCTATTGACGCACTTCCTTTGGATATGTGCGATTTTGACATGATATTAGGCATGGACTGGCTATCCAAACATCACGCCACCATTGACTGCCATACATATTGGGTCATTTTCGGTGATGCAAATGCACCAGAGTACATTCATAACGGGTTCATACCCGGAAGGCCTGTACAAATAATTTCAACCTTACAAGCACGTGCACTACTGTCACATGGTTGTGGGGGCTATCTTGCAATTGTTCATGATTTGGAGGCTGAATCTCCATCTATCCAGAATCAGCCGATCGTGTTAGAATTCCCAGACATTTTTCTAGAAGAACTTTCGGGCATACCACCTGCTCGTGAAGTGGAGTTTAATATTGAGCTCATCCCAGGAGCTGAGCCAATATCTTATGCCCCTTACCACATGGCTCCCATAGACGACATTCTTATTTTCTCTAAGTCAAAGGAGGAACACGAAGACCATCACGCCACCATTGACTGCCATACATATTAGGCATGGACTGGCTATCCAAACATCACGCCACCATTGACTGCCATACATATTGGGTCATTTTCGGTGATGCAAATGCACCAGAGTACATTCATAACGGGTTCATACCCGGAAGGCCTGTACAAATAATTTCAACCTTACAAGCACGTGCACTACTGTTACATGGTTGTGGGGGCTATCTTGCAATTGTTCATGATTTGGAGGCTGAATCTCCATCTATCCAGAATCAGCCGATCGTGTTAGAATTCCCAGACGTTTTTCTAGAAGAACTTTCGGGCATACCACATGCTCGTGAAGTGGAGTTTAATATTGAGCTCATCCCAGGAGCTGAGCCAATATCTTAGGCCCCTTACCACATGGCTCCCATAGACGACATTCTTATTTTCTCTAAGTCAAAGGAGGAACACGAAGACCATCTTCGTACTGTACTACAGATACTTCGCCAGAAGCAACTATATGCTAAATCCTCCAAGTGTGAGTTCCGGTTAGACAAGGTGGCGTTCCTAGGCCACATTGTATCAGCAGAAGGAATCAACATGGATCCAGCAAAGGTTGAGGCTATTCCCAAGTGGCCAAGACCGACATCAGCGACTGAAGTTCGCAGTTTTTTAGGCTTATCTGGTTACTACCGTAGGTTCGTAGAGAACTTTTCCCGGTTAGCACTACCATTGACCAAACTGATGCGGAAAGGGGAGAAATTCGTCTGGACTGAAGAAAGAGAAAAGAGCTTTGAAGACCTAAAGCAGAAGTTAGTATCTGCACCGATTCATACTCTCCCATCTGGTATAGGTGGATTTCAAATCTACAGTGATGCTTCAGGGAAGGGACTTGGTTGTGTTCTCATGCAACATGGGAAAGTGATTGCGTACGCTTCACGGCAGCTTAAGCCTTATGAGGAGAATTAACCTATGCATGACTTATAACTTGCAGCAGTCGTGTTTGCATTGGAGATATGGAGGCACTACTTGTATGGAGAATCATGTGATATCTTCACAAATCACAAGAGCCTGAAATACATCTTCACTCAACGTGAACTGAACATGAGGCAGAGAAGATGCTTAGAGCTATTGAAGGATTACGACATTAATCTGCAGTATCATCCCGGCAAGGCGAATGTAGTGGCAGATGCACTTAGTAGAAAGTCCGGTATGATCAACGGAATTAAATTTGAGGAAGAGATTATAAGAGACTTGGAGCGACTAGACATTGAGATCATGGTACGTGGACAACACGCTTATTGGGATAATCTTAGAGTAGAACCTGAGTTACTCTCTAGGATCAAGGAAGTTCAAAAGGATGATGGTGAAATTTGGGCGATCATTCAGAATTTAGAACAGCAGACGGAATTTCAGTTGGATGACGATGGTATCTTATGGCAGGGCACAAGACATTGTGTTCCTGATGATCTTGCTCTTAAGGAAGCATTATTAGCTGAAGCTCATAGCTCCCCATTCTCCATTCATCCTGGTTCAACCAAGATGTACCACGACATCAAGCAGTACTTTTAGTGAAGTGGTATGAAACAGGATGTTACTACTTATGTCTCCAAATGTCTTACCTGCCAGCAGGTTAAGATCGAGCATCAACAGTCTAGTGGTCTACTACAATCGTTAGATATTCCAGAGTGGAAGTGGGACAAGATCACCATGGATTTTGTTACCGGTCTTCCGCAGACAAATAGGAGGCATGATGCGATTTGGGTTATCGGTTATAGACTTACTAAATCAGCTTACTTCTTACCGATCCGCAAGGATGATCCAGTCAGCAAACTTGCCGATACTCACAAGAAGGAGATCATGAGACTTCATGGTGCTCCATCCGTATCGTCTCGGATAGAGATCCTCGGTTCACTTCGCGATTTTTGAAGAGTCTGCGGAAAGCTTGGGGTACAAAACTTAAGCTTAGCACGGATTTTCATCCTTAAACAGACGGGTAATCGGAGCGAACGATTCAGACATTAGAAGACATGTTGAGGTCATGTGCATTGGATTGGACAGGAGATTGGGACGATTACATCTGTTTGGTAGAGTTTGCATACAACAATAGTTGGCATGCCAGCATTAAGTGTGCTCCATTTGAGATGTTGTATGGCAGAAAGTGTCGCGCCCCAATCTGCTGGGATCAGGTTGGTGAGCGAACACTTGAAGGACCGGAAATGATAAAGTTGACCAACGAGAAGGTCGCTGTAGCTAAACAGAAATTGCAAGAAGCACGTTCACGTCAGAAGAGTTATGCCGACAAGCATCGTAGGGACTTACATTTCAACGTAGGAGATCACGTCTTTCTTAAGGTATCGTCGACACGTGGTGTTAGATAATTCAGAATCACAGGGAAGCTCAGTCCTCAATTCATCGGACCGCTTGATGTCATCGAGCGAGTCGGTGAAGTATCTTATCGTTTAGCGTTACCGCCGCAGCTCTCTTACGTTCATGATGTATTACATGTGTCCTTACTTAGAGGGTACAAGTATCATCCCCTTCACATGGTTCAGTATCCAATGGAACAGATTCGTGAAGATCTTACCTTCATAGAGGAACCCGAACGAGTTCTTGACAGAAAAGAACGAGTCATGAGGAAGAAGACGATTCCATTCGTCAAAATCCTTTGGAGGGATCACACCGAGCGGGAAGCTACTTGGGAAACAGAGGATTCTATCCGGGAATCTTACCCTCATTTCATATTTTGAATTCGGGTATGTTCCTCTTTCAGTTTATTTTATCTATAATTCGGGGACGAATTATTCTTTTTAGGGGGGGAGAGTTGTAAAACCCGCATGTTTTTACCATGAACAGTACACTTAGTAACGAGCGTACATATTAAAACTTTCCTTTTATAGTATGAACACGTGTCACGATTAGTAATTACAGAAGTTATGTACGTATAATTACACGATAAGTATTAAGTACGTGATAGTACACGATAATTATTAACAATAATAATTATAATCACGAACATGAAATCATGAACGTAAAAATCACGAACACGTAATATCAAACTTAATTAAAATAATACGATTAATATCGTTACGTACAAGTATTTAAATATAACACGAACAAGTAACACGAATATATGAACATACGAACACGTAATTAAACACGGGAAAACTCCGGGTTTTCCCTTGTGGGCCCTACTAGCCGCGGCACCAAAGAGAGACAAGGGGCCAAGCCCACTTGATTTTTGGTAAATAAACAAAAAGGAAGAAACCTTTTCATTCACAGAGTTTTTCCCAGAAAAATTAAAACCCTACTCTTTCTTTTGCTCTTTCTTGGTCGGCGGCAACAACATCACCAACAAGGGGTGGTTGTTTGAATTTTGGATAATCAAATTCAAGACCGTGTTCGTGTTATTGTTCTCTAATCTTTACACGCATTCGGTAATCTGTAAACCATTTTATTTTTATTCTTTTTATTTAATTATTCACACATGAACATGGATTAAATAAAAACAAGGATTAAAACATGTGACGTGATTAAGGGGGTAAAATTAAGGGTTTGTTTTGGGTTTAGTTGCTCAGCCGACACACAAACCGAGAGCCCAAGGCTCTCGGCGTGTTTTTGATCACGCCACCAACCGAGATCTATGATCTCGGTGGGGTTTGGTTCGGTCGGCAGCAAGGAACGAGGAACCCCAACTCGCGTCGGGGTACCCTTGTGGTTCGGTTGGGTCTCGGCGGCAAGCAGCCACACCACCGGTACACAGCCGGTGGCTAGCGTGGGTCAAGCAAGGGGACAACAGCACAGCAGTGGCAACCACCGGCACACAGCCGGTGGGAACCAGCTGTTGGGCAGCGGCTAGCCGAGACAAAACCACCGGCTTAAGCCGGTGGTAAATTAACAAAAATAGTGGCAACCGACCGAGCCGGTTTGCCACTGTTAAGGGGTGTTTGGTTCGGAACGGTTCAAGGGGTTTCGGGTCCGGTTCACCACATGTCTAAATTAAATTCATGGGTCCGGTTCATGACTAAAATTATATAAGTATTTTATTTTTACAAGTATTTATTATTAACAAGATATTAAATTAATTAAACATGACATGTAATTAATTTAATTAAATCATGGACTTAGGTTAATTATTATTTAGTAAATAATACATGTTTTAGCCTAAGTTATTATTTATTTAATTTAAACTATAGTATTAATTAATTATTAAGACATGGAGTATAATTAATTAATAAACATGACTTAGGTTATAATTAATATAATATTAATATATGTTTTAACCAAAGTATTTTATACACCTTAATTTAATTAAATCATGCTTATATTTAATTAAATCTTATAGTCTATGGTTTATTTAATTACATGATATTATTAATAAACTATACGATAATCACATGACTTTTGATATTTAACTAGTAAACTTAAGCTTATATTATTAGCTTATTAATTCAGCTTAATTCTAAATATGGAAACTTTCTAATTCAGGAAACTTACTATTTTTGGAAACTTTCTATTTTTAGAAACTGATCTATTTTAAGAGTTAATCTATTTTTTAAAACTTTCTATTTTAGGAAACCTGTTATTTTTAGAAAGTTACTTATTATTACACAAGTATAATAATACAAGGAATACTTAATCAGAATACATAGAATACATAATAAACACAGCATAACTTTAAAATCAGTAAAACAAGACATGAACATATAAAACAAGCTAAGACACGATATAAAACCAGTTAAGTACTCAGTAAACAGAATACTTATGCATGTACACTATTTATGTAGAGTTAGTGAGATCGGAGTAGGACTTCCTTTCGTTCGTCTTTTTTGTTCACTGGACACAAGGTACGGATTTCTCGTCCTTCAATATGGACATTCTTTCCTTATTAGGATTCCCCGTTTGTAGCCAACTGTTTTCCCAGTATTCGTTTTATATGTTTGATACTTATGTTAGAATAAGAGCCTAATGCATATACGTGCATGACCAGTGTCACCTAGTTATGGAGGTACCATAACCATAACACTAGAGGAACCAGTGTTATGACTTCCCCACGACGAAGTGATTGCTCGTGGCGTCCCTTTTCAATTTTGGCCATTGTTATTTTATTATCATGTGGGGCATATGGGTGCATCCTAGTTACATGTTTATCGGTATTATCCAAGTGAATGCGATGTGTGCCTTGCATCCTTCACTAGGAGCTGATCCCTCCTACCCAGACTATTTAATTAGAGGCAACCCCTCTAATTGCATGACGAGGTCTCCCCTCTAAGTATTCATGCACGGTGGAACCTCATGACCTATATGGGCTATGTGGCTAATTAAAACAGATTTTCATAGAAACATAAGTCTTTTCAAACTATAAAACCAGTTTTATGAACATGAATCCTGATTACTTAGAACTATATTATTCCGCTGCTATTAGTCTTTATGCTTACGTTATTCCATGCTATACTTGTATATCCGTGCACTGAGCATTATGCTTAGCCGTTTTCCTTTGATGTTCCCAAACGGCAGGTACTTAAGGGCGCTCGTAGACTTTAAGCATACGTGCATATGGATTGGAAGCTATCTAGCCTTCTCTACTTTATGCATTTCATCATACATTTTGCTACTTATTTCTTTGGACATTGTTTAGTCCTTTTCCTTTATAGTACTTATGTTTGTGTGTGATGAGCTTATACTTGGGGTATCGATGTTTGTTTCCGGTATTTTCTTTCATGGTCATTTAATGTTTTTAAGACATTTACCTTGTATGCTTTGATGACACGCCATAATCACGCGTGACATTCCATTTACCAAAATGGGGTGTTACATTTGGTCCCTTCATAAATGCACTATCTAGTCCCAACAACTCTCTACCACAAGATCTGAAACCTTTCTTTAAGGGGCCTAGACAAACATAGATCCTCTTGAAAATTCTTGTATTATCATCAGTAGTTGCATCTCTTTCAACTTTAATCCTTACTGTGGTATCTGGATTGGCCCTTCTTAATTCTAGACAGTAATCTCTCTACATGGTATATTGGTGCTTAAAATCTCCGTTGACTTGATTAACAGCAGTTGTTTTAGCTCTACGTGCCTTTTGAATAGACACACCTAGCTCAAACTTCTTTTGCAACTCATCCTGAAGAGATCTTAAGGGTATATGTGGGTTTTTCTCAACTTGGTCAATGGTGCCTTTACTCAAAAACTTGGTAGTACAAGCACTGACTTTCCTTGTTTGCAAGCAGTTATGTACATTATTATATGTCCTGACTTCCCATGATTCAAAGTTTTTAACCTTAGTAACCTGCAAAGCCCGTGGACATTCATCTGGTGCAAGTTGTTTGGGCCTTCCTCTACAACCAGTTTTGGCTCCTTTCTTATTAGACCCTACTTGCTCACTTGCCCCCATATCTGTTATACCTTTAGCCCTTTTCTTATTATGCCCAACATCTTCACTATTACTAGTCCCTTTGTCATCTAGTAAAAACACAAGGTTTTTTCCACTACACTTTGCTCTAATTATTTGTTTATCATTCTTTGCCAACCACATATTCCTTCTAGTTTCAATAGAATGAAGTCTCACTCTTTCTTTGACTTCAGCTGCATATGATGAAGTTTGGCCAACATAGAAAAAATTGCTAGAAGACAATGTTATCTTCACTTTCATTTGCTTTTTTTTATCTCTCTAAGCTTCTTTCTCCTAATATGCTCAATCCCATCATCCTCTGAATCTGTTCCACTATCAAATTGGTCATTATCAATTGCTTTTACCTCACTTGGATCTAAATCAGGAACAACTTCTATCTCCTTTTCATGCCTAACCCACTCTACATCTGCATCTATGTTAAAGTGATAATCAGCCATGTCTACATTCGCCTCTTCTAAAAATGTATCTTCATCTACAATGTAATACTCATAATCCTCGGAATTAGTATCATCATCCTCTGTACTATTGTACTCCTCATCCCCAAACAATGTTTGCCCTTCAAACAATGTTTCTGTTAGTTCATTATTGACCACCCTATCCCTTTCTTGTTCATTCACAACCCTATACCTTTTTGGTTCATTCACCACCCTGTCCCTATCTTGTTCACTATTGTCCTCAAATGGATCAAATTCATAGTTTATGTTCAACAAGTCTTTATATATGGTTTCCACAGTCTCATGGTCAGTAGGCATAGGCTGACTAGTGGAGGGTGGGGGAGTTAAGGTAGAATACTGATTAGTGGAAGGTGTGGGAGTTGAGGTAGAATGTTGTTGGGTGGAGGGTGTAGGAGTTGAGGTAGAAGGCAGTTGGGTGGAGGGTGTAGGATTTGAGGTAGAAGGTTGTCGGGTAGAGGGTGTAGGATTTGAGGTAGAAGGTTGTTTGGTGAGGTATGTTAAATATAATACATTCTTCGGGATCAAACTAGGGTTTATCTCCTCAATAACAACACTGCTAGAAGGAGGGGGAAAGCATATGTGTCTACCACAGTTTCTAGGTGTTCACAGTATATTATAATTAGTTTGTTGTTAGGGATATACTTAGCTAACCCAATAACATCTTGATCTTTACCTAAAGCTCTCAATCCTACATCAAGGTCAGTCCCAGGAATCATATAATGATAGTATATAGGTTCCTGTTTCACATATCCTAATTGCCACATTACATCATTTAACTCAAGAACTGAAAACCTATCTATATCAACCCATTCGACATAACTAACTAACCCATTTACATATCTCCTTCTATTATTACCAGAGATGATCTTACCAGCATGATGTATTTTTAGGAAAACAGAGCAGGATCCTTTTCTGCAAAATGCAATTGAAAAAATAATTAAATATGCATAATTACTTCAATTACATTATGATTAAAGTAATTTGTACATAAACCCTAACAAAGCTATAAAATTAAAAAAAAAAAAGTAGGTCTAATTGATTAATTCGTCTTACCGTATTCAATAGGCATTTTGTAAGGTCCAAATGCCTCTTTAATCTTCCAACCAGTACCATCTATTTTTGGGGAAAAAATCATAGTGATTGAATTAGGGATTTTTTAAGCAGGTGTTTAAGTTTAATGGAAGGAATGGAGTTTGAGAAAGAGTGTGTGTGATCGTGTGTGTGTAAAAGAAGTACTGGTGATATAAATGCATGGGAGAGTATGTAAAGGACCAAATTACCCCTCCATTCATACCACTTAACGAGCAAAATACACGACCATCCAATATAGGGACGATTTTTTATCGTAGTTGTAAACGACAGGGACGACTGATGGAGTTATTTAGAGATAGGGACGAAAGTTGATGTTCAGTGCAAACGATATGAACTATTCTTGAATTTTTTTTCTTTAATTAATAAATATATAAAATATATTTATTAATAAATTAACTTTTTACGTATTGTGTGTAATTCCGTAATCTCGTATTCGATCCTAACACACGACTATTAATTTAAAGTCCAAAAACTTACAGTAATTACTACTTACTAGCATAGTACCCGCGCAATGCAGCGACAGGTAATAAGTGACTATTTTTACTAATTCATTTAACGTTAAAATGTAAAAAAGTTGAATTAAAATAAATAAAATCACTAAAAATGAAAAAAAAAAAATTAAAACAAAAAATTTGTAAAATATATCAAAATGCATGTTGAATTAAAGAGAACAAAATTGTAAAAAATATGGTGAAATTAGATTACGAAAAAAAATAAATGTGTTAGAAGATATTACAATTTAAAAATAAAAATGATTTTTTAATAAGTTGTTAAGAAGTTGTTACAAAAGTTTGTTAAAAAAAATGGATGGTCAAGATTTAAAGTTAGGTTTGGATTAAAAATGATCCAATGGTTAAGTTGTTAATATGTTTATCTTAATTTTTGGTTTGGAGTTAGGTTTGGAGTTAGGATGTGTATATGCACCTTTTATAGATAGTATAGATAATTGCAGCAATAATAAACTTGGACTTAGAAAGTACATCTGAGTGCTACTTTTTTCTAAACAAAAGAAAAGGTATACTTTCATCCCACATAGGTCAAGTAAAAGAAATGCCGCTAGTTTATATATTGAGGTGAGTGGGTGTATACGGTTCAGTTTGGGTTGGTTTTTGGCGAAAATCGAAATTACGCTGTGATATTCGGTTTTTATAAAACTAAAAACTGAAACTGTTCGGTTTTGGACGGTTTGATTTTTTTAGTTTTTTGTCGGTTTCGATTTGGTTTTTCGGTTTTAAAACCTTTTATATTAGTGCGTAGCCAGTTTATACTAATAACCTTGTTTTACGTAAAAAAAATTGATTATTTCTTTTATTTTTTCATTATAAGCCTAATAACGTTTATCACAAAAATATTAGAATTAAACATAAATCTATAAATACACACATAAAAGTTAACATACGAATTATACATAAACGATCGTTGTCACATATATAATGATATATTCTGAAATAAACACACATACATATAAATAAACAGATAAACATTAAGATGAATATATTATATTTCACTTACCAAAAGAATATTTTAGTATTAGAATTATTATTTATTTTTTTATATAATATTAAATATATATAGTTATGTAATTAATGGTTCGGTTCGGTTCAGTTTTTGATGAAAACCAAAATCAAACCGTATATTTTCGATTTTTGAAAAAGTAAAACGAACCATCCGGTTTATGATTCGGTCTTTTTTTTCGGTTTCGTTTCGGTTTTTTTTCCTCACCCCTTAGTGTTGTTCTTCATCCAAGTTAATTGATGGTTTATGATTATCATAACAATTATAAAAACCCTAACATAGATCAAGAGCACACAGCGGAAGCAGATTAACAAGATCTTTATTTAACACGATTATAATTAATCATTGCTAGGGTTACAAACCTTTATCCTAGCAGGATCTACAAGTTGACAGAACGGTCACCGGTAGAGATAGATCACGAACACCACCAGGATGTAATCTAAAATAAGATTACACCACGATCTTGTACACACGTGATACGGTGAGCTAACCGTGAGTCTAGCACGAACAAAAACCGAGCTTCCAAGTCTATGGAAGATCTACCCAACAACCCTAGAGAGGGGCTAGGACTAGATCTAAAATAGCTTATAGAAAATCAAAGAGGAACCCTAATGGGTGTGTTTTTAGCCGGCGGTATAGAGCAAAGAAAAAGAGAAAATGGAGTGAAAAATTATGAGGCTTTTTGGTTTGTTTATATACACCTTGGAAACTTAACTTCCAAGGTTAAACAAGATAAAGCCAAAAACTTTTTCTCCTTATCCCTTCTCTCTAAATAGGCCGGATATAAACATGCTCAAAAGGAGGTTTCCGGAACTTTCCGACTCCTTCTTTTAGTTTCTTTAACATTCTATAACGATCGTTTAATACTTAACTTTTAATACTTAACGATCGTTAGCTACAGTTTGATTTAATAAATATAATAAATATATTTAATAAATAAATTAACTCTTCACGTAATGTGTGCAATCCCGTGATCTCGAGTTCGATCCTATCACACGACTATCGATTTATAGTCCATAAACTTTTAGCTCCCACTTGGACAAAATTCGAATATCGTGATCACATTGATTAGCGTCTAGTTACACTAACAATGTCACTAGTACAACTCGAGTAAGGTTTCCTGGACAAAACCTTTTAATGATATATAACCATTATTATTATCCTTTCATTTCAAATACATTGTTAATAAGGATATGGATCTTAGTCATTCCTTCATTAACTATTCTGTTTCTCGTTCACGGATATAGCAAGATTACCAAAACACATTTGGGTGTGGCCACACAAACATCTTACTATTCCCCCGAGGGGCCCAGTTGTATTTATACTTCAAATAATAATTTGAAGGAACCGAATCCCATTTCGACTACAAGCAAAACACATGAACTTTGCAACACTTCTGAAACTAACCCTTATGACTACCAGTTACGTTTAGCGTTAGGTTACCTTACAGAAACGCACTATATTCAATGCAGTTTTCTGGCATCTCAGGTCTAAGGATAACTATTTATGATTTACTTAATGACAAAGATCCATAAAGTAAAATCACATAGTTGGGATAAGTCCAATATTTGATCCATCAAATATCATCCAAAATTGACCAATATACTTTCAAGTATACTCTGTCACTATTTTGAATTGTCTTAGTTTAATAATACTCCCATATTATTAATCGACAACGGACATTTAGAAACATCATAATGCTCACGGATTAAAAACATGTAAAATAGGATACAAAATCAAATAACATAAAAATAAACGAAATCCAATCTTTATTTCATCAATTCAATAATGACTTACATCCTTTATCCAAATACTAATCAACAGATTTATTGCATGAATTCGCCAGCTAGTTGCAGCCCAATTGCCTTGGCATGCTTAACTACCTTTGGCCTAGACAAAGCCTTAGTAAAAGGATCAGCTACGTTATCATCTGTGTGAACTTTTATTAATTTTATTTCTCGAGCTTCCACTTGTTCTCGAACGTAGTGATATCTACGTTTAAAGTGTCTGGCGCCTTTCATAACTCCAGGGTCATTGGCGAATATTATTGCAGCAGAATTGTCGCAATATATATCAATAGGTTCTTTAATTGAAGGCATCACTCCAAGATCTCCAATAAACTTCCTAATCCAAACAGCTTCCATTGCAGCTTCTGAAGCGGCCATGTACTCAGATTGAGTCGCATGCATAGCAATGGTTTTCTGCTTACTGCTCTTCCAGTCAACTGCTCCTCCATTGATGAAAAACACGTAACCCGTCTGAGACTTCGTATCGTCTTTATCACATTGCCAGGACGCATCACAGAATCCTGTTACATTCAATTCTGTGTCTGGTTTACCCCCGAATACCAAAAACATATCTTTCGTACTTCTTAAATACTTTAGAATATGCTTAACAGCAGTCCAGTGGGACTTTCCTGGATTCTGTTGGTATCTACTGACCAAGTTCGAGCAAATGCCACATCGGGCCTTGTGCATCTTACAGCATACATAATAGATCCTACAGCCAAAGCAAAAGGTACCTTCTTCATGTAAGCCACCTCTTCAGGTGATGATGCATCTTTCTCATGACTTAACTCATGCTTAACCTCCATCGGTAAGAAACCTTTCTTAGAGTTATGCATGTTATATTTTTTCAATATCTTATCAATATAAGCATCTTGGCTAAGACCAATTAACCGTCTACTCCTATCTCGATAGATCTTAATTACCAGAATATATGCAGCATCTCCCAAATCTTTCATAGAAAAACATTTACCAAGATAATCCTTAACTTCCTTAAGTCTTGGAATGTTACTTCCCATGATCAATATGTCATCGACATATAGAATTAGGAACACTACATTACTCCCACTAGCTTTGCGGTATACACATGGCTCATCACGATTTTGAATAAATCCGAACTTTTTAATTTCTTCATCAAATCGCTTATTCCATTGACGTGATGCTTGCTTCAAACCATAAATAGACCTTTGAAGTTTGCACACGCGTTTTGGATATTTAGGATCAACATACCCTTCTGGTTGTTGCATATAGATGTCTTCATCTAAGCGACCGTTCAAGAAGGCAGTTTTAACATCCATTTGCCATATCTCATAGTCATAGTATGCTGCTATAGCTATGAGAATCCTAATAGCTCGTAAGTCTGCTACAGGAGAGAATGTCTCCTCGTAGTCTACGCCAAAAGTTTGAGTAAAACCTTTAGCCACTAAACGTGCTTTATAGGATTGTACATCACCATCCATGTCAGTTTTCTTCTTATAGATCCACCTATTTTTCACTACTTTAGCATTTTTAGGTGCGTCTACAAGACTCCAAACATCATTGATTTCCATGGATTTCATTTCCTCATTCATCGCAACTATCCATTTTAACTTTTCTAGATCAGACATTGCGGATCGATAGTTAGCAGGTTCACCAAGATCCCCTACTTCCTCCTCATCATCCTCTATGTATAGACATAGTTTGTCCGGCGCACGTATAGCCCTTTGAGACCTACGTGGAGGAATTAATTCCGGTGGAACACTCAGACTTTCTGGTTCTACAGGAATTTCATCGCTAGTATTTTCAGAAGGCAATGTATCTTCTTGAATTTCTTCAAGATCATAATTTCTCCCACTAAATTCTTGATTTACAAGATCATTTTCAAGGAAGTCTCCATACTGAGCCACAACTATTTTGTTCTCAGCCGAGTAATAAAAGTAGTAACCCATAGTTTCCTTAGGGTAACCTACAAAGATACATTTAACTGAGCGTTGTTGGAGTTTATCTCCAGAGTCACGTTTCACATACGCCTCACAACCCCAGACTTTCAAATAAGACAAATATGGCTTCTTGCCATGCCATAGTTCATATGGTGTCTTATCAACCTTCTTTGTGGGAACCATATTCAGAATACGAACAGCAGTTTCAAGAGCATAATCCCAAAAAGATAATGGTAAAGTTGTAAGATTAAACATAGATCGTACCATATCCAATAATGTACGATTTCTCCTTTCAAATACACCATTTTGTTGTGGAGTATATGGAGAAGTAAGTTTCTGAACAATTCCATTCTTACTTAAATAATCTTTAAACTCTTGACTTAAATATTCACCACCACGATCAGAACGAAGAGCTTTTCTTTCCTAGTTGTAACTCTACTTCGGCTTTAAACGTTTTGAATGTTTCAAATACCTCATGTTTATGTTTAAGTAAATAAACATAACCATAACGGCTATAATCATCCGTAAACGTCAAGAAGTAGCTAGCACCTTTCCTTGACACATGTCTAAGTGGTCCACACACATCAGTGTGTATTAAACCAAGTAGTTCGGTAGCCCTTTCAATATTGCTATTAAAAGGTTTCTTGGTCATCTTCCCAGAGATACAAGATTCACATTTATCAAATGATTCATCATTGATACTTTTCAAAAGCCCATCACGTTGAAGCTTTTGTATGCGAGTCTTCCCAATATGGGCAAGCCTACAATGTCAAAGATAAGAAGAGTTCTTGTCTAACTTACTCTTCTTATTCATGCTAAAAACAGAATTATTTTTTCTCTTGGGATTTTTATCATGCATGTTAATTTCAAAAACACCATTCACAGAAATTGCATCAAAATAGAATAAACCATCTTTGAAAACAGAAATTCTATTATTATCAATCGTGTGAGTAAATCCAAGATCCAACATACAAGAAAAGGAAATGACACCCCTAACAATTGTAGGTGCATAGTGACAATTATTCAAAAACAGTACTAAACTCGAAGGTAAAACTAATTTAAATATTCCTATAGCTTCAACTGCTGCTTGTGCGCCATTGCCCACTTGCAGAAATTGTTCCCCATAGGTAAGCCTCCTTTTCAACTCAAATCCCTGCAAGGTATTACAAATATTAATACCACATCCCGTATCATATACCCAGGAGTTTGATTTGTATGAAAGATTAAATAACTCTATCATAAAAAAGTTACCAGAAGATGGTGCTGCAGCAGCTTGCTCAGACTTCTTCTTATGTTCTGCCATTTCATGGAGATAGAGAGAGCAATTCCTCTTCCAGTGTCCAGTCATCTTGCAGTAGTGGCAAGTCTCATCTTTCAGAGATTTCTTAGCAAAGTTCTGCTTTGGTTTTGATGTAGTCGCAACTTGCTTGCTCTTATCAACCTTGCCTTTGCCTTTCTGCTTCTTATTCACTTGCGGTTTTGGTTTCGACACTCTACCCTTTTGTACATAAAGTACTTGAGGAGTAGCAGTGGGTGCCTTATCTTTCAAACCCTTTTCGAAGTCAATGAGCATTGCATGCAAATCATTAACTGTCTTCCCCGTGCAATGCATATTATAGTTACGAACGAAATCATTGAAGTCCTTATTAAGGGACCTATTGATCAAGTTAATATCAATATTATTATCAAAGGGTTGTCCTAGTGATATGAGTTGTTCCATATAACCCCTCATTTCCATATAATGATCACTTACGGACTTTCCAGGAGCTTGCTTGCAACTATGTAGAGCATCAACCAGATCATAGATCTCTACAGCTTGCGGCGTTTCATACACAGCCTTGAGTTCATCAAGCATTTGCTGAGGAGAAGCTAGCTCATCCTTCCTTTGAAGTGATGGAGCCATTCTCCCTAACATTACAGCAGCCACCTCATGGTGCTTCTTAACGTTAGCAGCGTGTTGAAGCCTTTCCGCATCAGTTGCTCCTTCAGCAAGATCCTCCAGAAAAGGAGTTTCCAAGATATTGATGGTACCCGCTGCTCTCAGAACAATTCTTAGTGAGCGCTACCAATCATTGAAATTAGGGCCAGTAAGTTCAGGCCGTTCAAAAAATGCCTTGAACGCCGAGCTTATTGTTAGATTGTTTTCGGGTTGAGCCATTTCTACAGAAATAAGTTCAAACATTAGTATTTTCGATAATAAAATTCAAGAAAATAAAATTACCCCGGTAATAAAACCATAGTATTTTCCTTGGAAAACTAGAATCCATATTGACATAGATTTATCACATCAGTTGATCTGCTAGTGACAAATGTATTCAACACAGTAACTTGTCGAACAATAATTGCCAAATCATATTACAATTTCTAGATATGTCCAGGGATTTACATTGCCAAAAACATTTGCATTGTAAACATGTTTTATCCCTTCTTTATGCCTTAAGTTTCCAGTTCTCACTGAGTAACTCAATTAAGTCGACTAATCTAAAGAACGTAAAACCTTCATGTGCAATCTTATTCAGTCATGAAGTTTTCTCTCCATTACAACATCGTCCGATATCTTATATGACGACAATTGTAACTTCAAGTGTTCGTCAATTAGAGGGCATATGACTTAAATTTTAGGGTATAGATTTTGGTGTCAAAATCATGTATGGAGAAGCATGCATACATCTCCATAACATAAGTTTAATAAAAACGTTTAGTAAACTTTTTGGTGAGACTAAAAGTTCATCATATATTTGCAAGTTGAGGTATTGGTTAAACCAAACAACCTTAAATAATTATACCAATAACAACCGTAGGTAATTCCAATTTTGACGCACAGGCGAGCCGGGAATTTGGTCAGCGCTGAAGCATAACACCTCCTTCCTTAACCGGGTACTTGACCAGCGGTGCGTTATACCCACTTTATAGTTTGTCAAAATTGGGTAGGCCGTTAAGTTGCTATTGCAATTCCAATCAACACAAATCATATGTAATTTAGATCTCAAAATAATTCATTAATTTTGATAAGATTTAGTCTATATTATTTTTCTTAAAAAAAATTACCCTTGTTTACAATATACAATGTAAAACGCATGAAAACAAGTAATACAAAAAAAAACTAAATCAAATAGCCACATGCATAACAATTTATTCAAAGAACATCAAATCTATGGTTTTTATGAACATAAAAAGTCTTCCCTAATTTTAAAACTTTGAATCAAATAAAGCAAATAGCAATCAAAATTATATAATCCGTAAGAAACATGCATGTTTATTACGGATCTCCCATATTCTCTTAACAATTAAAAAAACTACTACGGATCGTAACCACGCATGACATAACAATTAATTCATGCAAACCATCTAAAGTTTAATTACCATGTAATTTTAGGGTTTACAAAAAAAATTATAAAAAATTCGGCTATAGCCGATTTTTAAAAAATAAAAAAAAAACAAAACCCTAATTTTTATAAAACCTAAAAAACAACATGTAATTTTTAACACAAATCAATATTAGTTAAAAAAAACTTTAGATCTTGATAATTAAAATCATGTTAAAACGGCTCTCGATGCCACTGATGGTTTATGATTATCATAACAATTATAAAAACCCTAACATAGATCAAAGAGCACACAGCGGAAGCAGATTAACAAGATCTTTATTTAACACAATTATAATTAATCAAGGCTAGGGTTACATACCTTTATCCTAGCAGGATCTACAAGTTGACAGAACGGTCACCGGTAGAGATAGATCACGAACACCACCAGGATGTAATCTAAAATAAGATTACACCACGATCTTGCACACACGTGATACGGTGAGCTAACCGTGAGTCTAGCACGAACAAAAACCGAGCTTCCAAGTCTATGGAAGATCTACCTAACAACCCTAGAGAGGGGCTAGGACTAGATCTAAAATAGCTTATAGAAAATCAAAGAGGAACCCTAATGGGTGTGTTTTTGGCCGGCGGTATAGAGCAAAGAAAAAGAGAAAATGGAGTGAAAAATTATGAGGCTTTTTGGTTTGTTTATATACACTTTGGAAACTTAACTTCCAAGGTTAAACAAGATAAAGCCAAAAACTTTTTCTCCTTATCCCTTCTCTCTAAATAGGCCGGATATAAACATGCTCAAAAGGAGGTTTCCGGAACTTTCCGACTCCTTCTTTTAGCTTCTTTAACATTCTATAACGATCGTTTAATACTTAACTTTTAATACTTAACGATCGTTAGCTACAATTTGATTTAATAAATATAATAAATATATTTAATAAATAAACTAACTCTTCACGTAATGTGTGCAATCCCGTGATCTTGAGTTCGATCCTATCACACGACTATCGATTTTAAAGTCCATAAACTTTCATCAATATGAATACATATTGTTATTGTGAAGGTATTGGTGCACTTTGTGGTGATTGGAAAACCACAAATGTAGCCGTGAGTTTCACGATAAATTTGTATAAGCTATTAATTTTTTGTGTTCTCTTATTTGTAGATATTGTATGTGCTAATTTTGTAAGTAAATAACGCGCGACCCAGTTCTAAGTTACATCGGAACGACATAAAAGAAAAGATTATTAAGCAAAATGCATCATAATGTTTTGACCGTCTAATCCAAATCAAAAGACATCGTAGCTCGAAAAATTGTGTAGAGCCGGAACGTGACATGGGACACAACATAATATAACCAAGAACCAATCTTATAGTATCCGTTTAGTCCCTCATCAGCTCCATTTTGAATGAGATTCAGTCTTAAACTCGACCATGAACCGAACTCAAGTAAGCTTCCAGAGGTTCGATTGAGCTTGTCTTTTGATCATATCGTTTGTTCACATGCCCACTTAGGCGTGACATTCCCTCACACACGTGAGAGAAACGGGCACTTCACGAGTACAGCCTTGTATAACACAAACCCGAAGCAAGTGTCAGTTAACACTAACAACTTTGATGTCGATCAACAACCTAAACCCCGAATGAATTAGTATGTAACCTCTTTCTAAATAATAGCTGAATGTGCTCCATTATTCGGCAATTAACTTTCTGGTTAATGAGAGCAAAATGAAACATTAATGTCGTACTCTTGTAACTTTTCAAAAGTGATTTATCTTGCGTCCTTCCCATAAACTACAAAGTAGGTAGTATATTGGATTATTTTCTTGTAATCTGGTTTCATCTTCAAAGTGTCAGATATACTTGAAAAAATATTGATAGGATTGGATGTGACCGACGATGCAACAGCCTGCGTAACTCATGGATTTTTCTATCGAGTACTTACTTCGTTAAAACTCCTACAAACCATAGTCGCAAGAATATTAAGCCTGGATTTATAACAGGTCTAATATGCCCCAATGCTTATAAGATTGGAGATGGATGCTACATTTTGACAAACACAAAGAAAGGGATGTCGAAGACTTGGTGTGGTTTGTTGTTTGTCGAGCGTTACTTGAGCTTAATGTGATATTTCAGTCACATTCCATTATATTACTTCATTTTTGGGTTTTTCTAATGCCTTTTTATGTCAAATAATTTAAAAGTCAATATTCACTAGCAAAGTAGCAATATTACTTTAGATATTGAAATATTGGCTTTACATTTTTAGCTATTTTATCTCACTTTAGCTCACATCTTCCCTAAACCAAGTTTGAACCGAAGAAGACTTGCCAAACTATCAACTCAGACTCGAGCTTAGCCTAACACCAATCAACTGGAGGTCAAGCACTTGTTGGCAAAGCTATTGCCTACAACTTTTTCATAGCCATACTTGCATTGTACTTTCTCAATACGCTTTGCGTGTAAGTAGTTTACTGGTATTTTGGTCTCTACAGGTAGTCTATGTAACTAAACGTTGAACCTTTTTAATTGGTACCATGATATACTGTTATCACAATTTGACGCTAATCGACAAAACTATGCAAATAAGTTAAGCCATAAACGGAAACTTGAAAAACAAATTACCCTTTTCATTATAATATCAATCAGATTGAAAAGAGAGTTATGAAGAAAACTGCATTTGCAATTTCATAAGCCAATTTTGACCCATAATAAAAACATAAGCAGGAAAGAAAACACAAATTAGAATCCATTAAAAGAAAACATGAGCTAAAAGAAATCAATCTCTAAATAGTTACCAGAAGGTTTCACATCTACTCCAGCGTTTTCCGGTGACGGTTTCGGGATATCTGGTGGAGTAGCACACCGGATTAACGCCCAGTTCACACTTTGGAAAAATGGGTGTTGTTTAATCTCTGTTGCTCCTCTTCTATATGCCAATCTATGTTGCGGCTCTTTCACTAGTAACCCCCTGATCAAATCCCTTGCTGCAAAACTAACCGACGGTGAATCAGGAAACCTCAAGGGCTGTCCGACCACATTAAATAAAGTCGCTCGGTTTCCGTTCCCTTTAAATGGGGTTTTCCCAAACAAAAGCTCGTAAAGAAAAATCCCAAAAGTCCACCAATCAACAGCGCTTCCATGCCCTTCGCCCTTAATGATTTCTGGAGCTAAATACTCATGGGTCCCAACAAACGACATTGACCGGGCGCTCGTGGGTTCAGCTATGAGCTCAGGAAGCGGTGAGACTTGATTGTAGATTTCGGTTTTGGGTTTGGGTTTTGATTTCTTTTCTTTTTTGGGTTTGCTCATGAATCGAGGAACAAAACATGAGGGTTGTATGCAGGCAGGTTGAACCACACAAGATGGTTCGATGCAAGCAGGTTGGACACAGTATCCGGAACTCTTTGTTTCTACGTTTGTGTTCTGGGATCTAACCAGCTTTGGATTGACAGCGCATCTTAAAGAGAGATCAAAATCTGATAACATTATGTGACCATCTTCACGCACCAAAACATTTTCCGGTTTGAGGTCTCTATATATGATTCCGAGCATATGCAGATATTCCATTGCGAGAAGAACTTCGGCAACATAAAACCTAGAGAAAATAGCTAAAGATTAATAGTTGAATATAAGAAATTTCAGAGATCTATAACTAAACTTTTACACTCGCGTTGCTGATTAGATGCAAACATGTATGCCAATTGGCAAGTAAGGAATCATGTCAATGGTGACCATAACATGGTTAAGACGCTGCACAGATATATGTTGATAAAGTGATTATTACAATATACGATCAGATAATCAGAAAATTAGGTGCTTAACAATCAAGTACGATTAGATCACTACTCTTACAATGGTTTCTTATTTCACAAGATTCGATTATTTTGACCTCAATAATCAGAAAATCATAATCAATTTTCCCCAAAATAGTCTAAAGTGACATGAGATCTAATGTTATTTTTCGTGTCACGATAGCAAAAGCATATGTGCAATGAATCTATACTCCTATCCAGTGATACTATGTAAATGGTTTCTCCAAATCTAGTTAATTCTGATACATCAACATCCAACAATACAAAATATAGCACAAAAACGATGCACAAAATCTTAAAATAGAGGTGTTAATTTTGACCCGCTTTCCTTTAGTTTGTGAATTATCTCTAATGTTTCAAAAAGGTCACATAATTCTAGAAAATATAGCCTTAATTAGAGAAGTTAAACGGTGTAACAGGTCGAGTCGACCTATTTAATGCACAAATCCTCCAAATTAGTGATAAATTTGCAACAATTTCCAAAAATTGTGTTTAGCACCAACCCAACTCGAACAGTTTCAGCATGTACCAAATATTTATTCTTTGATCCAAAACTTGCTTCGACTCCATTAATCAACCCGCCCAAGCCATCCATTATGCCAACTTAGTTTAAACAAACCAAGATACGAAACAAATTATGAATAGAGTTCTACTGGAAACAAAATGACTAACCTCGCTGCATGCTCGGTGAAATACTTCCCAGGTTGTTTTTGTCTAAGCGAATGCAAATCGCCCCCAGGGCAATACTCCATCACCAAACACGACAATTTCTCAGTATCAAAATGAGTATACAAAGTCGGAAGAAACGGGTGATCTAGTGATTGCAAAATCTCTCTTTCCGTTTGTGCCCTCAAGAGCTTATTCCTGCTAGCCAAAGCCGCTTTATCCATAACTTTCATGGCAAAATAACTTCTTGTCCCAATCAATTCTGATAGATAAACACTCCCAATATCCCCAGCTCCCAGTCTCTTCAAATGCCGAAAATGCTTCATTCCCATCATGCCCGAGTCATTCATTGACCTCACGACCTCAATCGCTTCCCATCTCGAGTCATTTTGTTTATGTGGTTTGTAAGCTGCACTAGTGAAACTACCTGAGCTACTCTCCTCGCTAAGATCACTCCCTGTACTTTCTCTATAAACGCTCGTTCTTTTACTTTCAACATAATCACAAGAAACCCCAGCCTCGCCGTTTTCTGTCGATTTTTCACTAATTTCGGTGTTGGTAAAGCTTTGTTTGGTATCAGTGAAGTTTGTTAGCGAATATAAACTACTTTGTGGGCTCGGGCAAAAGTTATTATCAGGTTCCTCATGCTTGATGTTAGCTTTAGCTTCTAATGCTTGAATCTGTTTATGAAAGTATTCTTTTGCGGTTTGATCAAGGACAGCATTGGGTCCCACAATCTCGGATTTACCTTTATGATCGTATGAGGTTTTATGATGTCGTTTTGAAGTACTACCGGAATGTAAGGATGTGTGGCTTTTTTCGGGGTTTGAGTTCCTTGAAGGGTGTTGCGGCGGTCGGGTTTTTCCCGGTGGATTGTATCCTAGTATTGCTGCAGAGGTGTGACTAGTTGACAAAGAACTGACCCCATCAACAAGTGAATCCATTCAAATAAATCTGCAATAATTCAACTAATCAAAATCAAATAGCAAAACCAAAAATTTAACAACAAAAAGAAATCATATATTCATTGCTATTTCAAAGCTAACCAGAAGTTACCAAAACACTGCTTTTAAACTTTAAAGTACTGAAAAAAAAATCAAAATTTATAAAATTTGAAATTTGGATGGTGTATGTAACTGCCTTCAATAAATGGTAACATACATTATTACATCCACTTAAATTCAAATTTAGTCACTTTAAAATCAATAACAAAACGAAAATTTAATTATTTCTAGTTATATAAAAAATAATTATGTGATCACAAAAATGTCATATGCTATACAAGATAAATAATTATCCTAACAATTTAGACCAAATAAAAGACAATGAAAACCATATCTAGTGTAACATTGTCCAAATCAAACTATTCAACATTTCTATGTCAACCCGAAAAATATTTAACCAAATGAAAAACGAGCAACAAGCTGCGCGCCGCTATCCCTTTTTATCAGTTTATTACACATTTCTAGAACAGCCCAAAAAAGTACTACTACAAATTTGGGTAAAACATAAATTCAAACAAATTTTATACGCTGAAAGATTTAAAAACAAAAACTATATAAAAAAAAAAGATGACCCACTATTCTGATTATATATTTGGATCATTGGGTTAAGATACCTGATTAAAGACTCATAACTGTACAGAAGTTCAGTCCAGCAGCTTATTTTTAGATCTGATAGAGCAAGATGGAAATATATAAAATTATGTGTATAGCTAATATTTGGATGAATATAATCTGTTGGATTAATTAAGGGTTAATGTTGGGTTTTCTTATTTAAGGAATCAAAGAATGTGCTTTTTATTCTTGTACGCAACAAGTTCACAAAGCAAAACACAAACAAGAACAAGGCAGCTAATAAGCCGTCTTCTTGTTTTTTAAGTTATTATATTTGGTACCTGCAGTTTGTGTTTTTCTAGTTTATGGCCCCCTTTAGATTGATTTAGTACCGAATAAAGTTTAGAGGCACGGTACGGTGGCTGGTCACGATGGCGCGAGCTCACGGCGTAATCAACCGTACTATGGGTTATTGTAGTTTGCACCGTAAGTATTAGTCGACGTTATGGTTGACGGTGCGACAACTGCACCGTGGCTTGTGTCGTCGGTCGTGTTATCGGTTTTTTTTTTTTGAATATTTGAATTTCTAGCCGTTATCAACTTTTTGGCTTGTTTTGAATTTTTACGGGTAAATAAAAACGATACACGAATGAATTAAAAATGATACGGATAATTTTTCAAAACATCTCAACAATGAAGATGCTTGTTGGGATTCATAGTCACGGAGGGCATTATTCATTACATCCTCGTCATTTACTCCAGTTACCCGTGTACGATTTGCATTGTGGTAACATTCAGCAAACCTACCCACGATGATCATTAGGGACTTTAATTTCCCATATATGCTATCGTACGTTTGTTTCCTTGAATCGTCTAATCGGTCCTCCATTATTTGCAAAACCTCAGCCCAAAAACTTCAAGAATCTCTTGTGTTACCTGTCATGTTGTTTTCGATAACAAATTTCCAAGCGCAACGCTATTTCTTCCTCGGGTGTCCATATTACCGGCACCATTTGAGATGTGAAAGAAGATGAGTCTTCTACAAGTGTAAGTGACTCAATTCACAATCAATAGAGTGATTGATCTTCATGAGTACCTATACATAACAAAATGCAAACTAGTAGATACATCAAGAGTAAATCTAAAATGCATAAATCCTACTAATCTAAATGAGATGCTATATTACCAATTAAAAGGCCTATTTTCAATAAAAAAAATAGTTTGACCAAAGAAAAACTTTAGTACAACTTAACCTTCTAATTTGAGGAGACAATGGATCGATCCAAGTTTTAAAGTACAACATACTTCAAACATCTTGTGTCACCATCGCTCTGATACCAATTGTAGAAACTAGAATGGGGGTTGGATAGTTTCTCTTCGGTTTATCTCCTAAATAAAATTCCTTTCAATTAGGTGAGTGTCAAAACCATCTTTTACTTGAAAGTTAGTTGCATAATGATTAGGTTCAATTCTAATGCATTAACAATGACAAGTAGTAAGTGTAATGATAATGAAGGTAAGTAAAGAGTAAGAAAAGAAACAACCTATGAGGAAGACACCAAGATGTATAGTGGTTCGGCAACGAGGCTCTATCCTCGTTCCTACTCCACTCCTCGAGTACACATACTCGAGATTTCCACTATATCCACAAGCTCCCTTCTTAGCGGAGAAAACCTTACAACGTCGCTTACATTATTTTCCGACACTAAGCAAAATGTAGAGACCTAATCTTAGCTAGGATCAATCTACACAACGTCGCCCACTTCACCATTTTACGACACAAGGCTAGATGTCGAGTTCTAATCTAAAGATAGAACCAATCTTCACAACATTGCCTACTTCACCATTTTCCGACACAAGGCTAGATGTCGAGTTCTAATTCAAAGCTAGAACCAATCTTCACGACTCTTCACTTTGAAGCTAAGTGAGAACTTCACACAACACAACTACACATCACTTTATAGTTTAGTGAGAACTTACACAACTTATTACAACTCAACTAAACATATCCAATTACACACATGTAACTTGGATCTACATAACACAAATCCAATCACACACATATGCAATGGATGTACACAACACTAATCCAAGTATTCACAAATAGCTTGGATGAACACAACTAGTCCAAGTATTCACAAATACATTGGATCTACACAAGACATAGATAAACAAATGATGAACATGACTAGATCTTTAGGAGATGATGATCTTCATCAAGGCTTCATCTTTAATCGCACACAAGTGTGTGAGTGATCTTCTCTTTGGACAAGGTAAAGAAGGAGATCAAGAGAATAATCATAAGTAAGCATGCTTAACACATTAAGTGATCATTTACAAATGATTAGGATTAGAAAAAGAAAGAAGGCTGAAAGAAATGTCCAAATTGAGAATTCAGATTTGATCCACTATTTATAGAAGACAAAACCCAACGGCTAGCTGAGGGCGGTTCCTTATCTACCTAGGCGGTTCCTTATCGATAGAGAACCGTGTAGGCACTTAAGGAACCGTGGAGGTAGACTTCGCTCCTTTTTGTCTTTTAGTAGATTTGAAATATCTGAGGCTGTTTAAACCTTCAAAGGAGATTCTTATGGCATTTGGAATATTCCATATTCAAATTTACATTTTCATTTTAATAAAACATTTTCTTAAAAATAAAGTTTATTAAAAATCTTTTGTCACATTTGACAAAAGTGAGTTTTAAGGCTAATCACATTTATGATCACTAAACATGATTAAGATATGTTAGTGTAATGATTATTACCTTGATGATAGTGTTTGTTAGATAATTCGTTTTATGATTGTGTTTGACAATAAATGTGACACCCTAGGCAAATCCCACATCGGTTGTGGCCAAGAGAGATCCACGGTTCATAAGATAACAATCGCCTTCTCATGACACAACGCGTTTTGTGGTCTACTGCAATTGCGGTTCTTAGGAACTGGCAGTTAAGCGTGCTCATGTCAGAGTAGTACTAGGTTGGGTGACCAGACGGGAAGTACTTACAAGATGGCCACAAAGCAAAGTCGTGAGCCTGCGCGCAAAGCGGACAATATTGTGGTCTGAGTAGGCGGGATGTTACAAGTGGTATCAGAGCCACTCCTGAGCCGTTCGAGATAGTGGGGCAAACCTCATCGAGGACGATGAGTCCCGAAGGGGGGTGATTGTGACACCCCTAGGCAAATCCCACATCGGCTATGGCCAGGAGAGATCCATGGTTCATAAGATAACAATCACCTTCTCATGACACAACTCGTTTTGTGGTCTACTACAAGTGGGGTTCTTAGGAACTGGCAGTTAAGCGTGCTCATGTTAGAGTAGTACTAGGTTGGGTGACCAGTCGGGAAGTACTTACAAGATGGCCACAAAGCAATGCCGTGAGCCCGCAGGCAAAGCGGACAATATTGTGGTCTGAGTAGGCGGGATGTTACAATAAATGTCTTTGTAATTTGTCGTGATCAAAACTAAAAAAGGTTAGTTAGCACAAACAATGTTTTTAGGCATTGCTTTGTATTAACAATCTCCTCTTTTTTATTACAACAAACTATAAACTCATTTATGTAAAATACAAAATTATGTGAATTATTAACGAGTTTATCACTATCATTTCTCCCTCTTTGTCGAAGCAAAAAGGTTAGCACAAGTCTTTGAAGAAGAAAAGAACCGGATTTTGCTAGTAGCTCCCCCTTGTTTGGGCCACCAAGTGAGATAGCTAAGGTGACATGCTACACAAAGGTTAGGAGATAGAAAAGAAACACCAATGTATATATGTGCACTACCTACTAACTAACTTGAGAGGAAGGAAGAAAAGAAATCCCAAATTAGAAGTTAGTATTTGCTAAGTATGTCCAAAGAGTGTGTGTTGACAACATCTGTAACACCCCATTTCGATAATGGAATGTCACGCGTAATTATGGCGTGTCATCAAAGCATACAAGGATAAATGTCTAAACATTACATGACCATAAAAGGAAAATACCGGAATCAAACATCGGTAGTCCAAAAATAAAGCTCATCACACACAAACATAAGCACTGTAAATGAAAGGACTAAACAATGTCCATGGCAAGAGTATCAAAGTAAGGATAATGCATAAAGTAAAGAAAGGCTAGAAAGCTTCTCGTCCATATGCACGTACGCTTAAAGTCTACGAGCATCCCTGAGTACCTGCCGTTTTGGGAACATAGAAAAGGAAAACGGCTGAGCAATACGCTCAGTGCACGGATGTACAATAAAGCATGAATAGT
The DNA here is from genome assembly GCA_025667525.1 of Glebionis coronaria. Taxonomy (NCBI): domain Eukaryota; kingdom Viridiplantae; phylum Streptophyta; class Magnoliopsida; order Asterales; family Asteraceae; genus Glebionis; species Glebionis coronaria. The sequence continues at coordinate 336,218,122 of CM046880.1, read as the reverse complement.
ATAAGCATAAAAGCATATAACAGCGGAAGAAACTAAGTCCCGAATAACCCGGTTAAGTCTTGGTAAAACTGGTTTTATAGTTTGAAAGCCTTATGTTTATCTTATAAAAACTGTTTAACATATTCTACCATTAGCCAATATAGGTCATGAAAATCCACCGTGCATGAATACTTGGAGGGGTGACCTCATCATGCAAATTAGAGGGGTTGCCTCTAATTTAATATACTGGTTTGGGTAGGAGGGATCAGCTCCTTGTGAAGGATGCAATGCACACACCACATTCACACTGAGTAATCTGCTGAAAACATGTAACTAGGATGCACCCATACGCCCCACATGATAAATATAATAAAATGGCCAAAAGCTAAAGGGATGCCACGAGCAATGACTCCACCGTGGGGAAGTCATAACACCAGTGCCTTTAATGTTATGGTTATGGTACCTCCATAACTAGGTGAAACTGGTCATGCATGTATATGGCTATAGGTATTCTAAATTAAACATAAGCAAATCAAACATATAAACTTATACTACGGGAAAACAGTTGGCAGCATACGGGGAATCCTAATAAGGAAAGAATGTCCATACTGAAAGGACGGGAATTCGTACCTTATGTCCAGTGAACGAAGAAGACGAACTGAGGAGAGTCCTACTTTGGTATCACTAATGCTACATAAATACATACGTGTATAAGTATCTGATTACTACATACGTAACTGGTTTTATGTCATGTCTTAGCTTATTTTATACGTTCATGTCATGTTTTACTGTTTTAAGCTTTAAACTGTGTTTATCTTATATTCTGTCTATTCTGATTAAGTATTACTTGTATTTCATGTATTATTATACTTACTATGTAATAATAAGTAACTTTCTAAAAATAGCAGGTTTCCTAAAATAGAAAGTTTCCAAAAATATAAAGTTACCAAAAATAGAAAGTTTCCAAAAATAGAAAGTTTCCAAAAATAGAAAGTTTCCAAAAATAGAATTACTGCTTAAAATAGATAATTTCTAAAAATAGAAAGTTTCCATAAATAGATTAGCTGCCTTAATTAAATAAGTTTCTAAAAATAGAAAGTTTCCATAATTAGATATAAGTTGGTTAAATAAGATAAGTATATAAGCTTAAGTGTTTTCTGATTATTATTCTAAGTCATATTGATATAAAGTATAGTTTATTAATTATTACATGTAATTTAAATAAACTATAGGTTAAAAGTATTTAATTAAATATATCATGTTTTTAATTAAATAAAGTTAAATACTTATGTTAAAACATGTATTATTAACTATTAATAATATAACCTAAGTCATGTTAATTAATTAATTATAACCATGGTTTTTAATAATTAATTAATTATAAAGTCTAGAAAATATAAATACTTAGGTTAAAAATCCATGATCTAATAATTAAATTATAACCTAAGTCATGTTTATTAAATTAATCATGTCATATTTATTAATTTAATTTTTAACATATGATTATTAAAAACATAACCTTAACATAAACCATGAACCGGATCGTGACTAGAAACCATGAACCGGACCCGTAATCAACACCATACCCCGAACCACTTCGGGGTTCTCCCCCGTTTGCTTCTGCCATGGGACCCACACCACCAAACCGAGACCTTGAGGTCTCGGTGGTGGTCCATAAGCCAAGTCGAGACCCCCTTGGGGTTCGGTTTAGGCGTTGGCCACATCAAACACCCCCAAATCCCATGTTTTGATTTACCCCATAACCATTTACATGTTTAATTAATGTTTTTAATTAGCTTTTTAAAAACATCATGATCTTATTTAATTTATTAAATCAAAACATAAAAGAAAAGGATGAAAAAGGTATACCGAATGTGTGGATCAAACGAGGATGAACACACACGAATAATCAAACAAACATCCCCTTTCTTGTGTTTATATACGGCCGCCAAAAGGAGAGGACAAGGAGAAGGAGAAAAACTTTTTAGGGTTTTGATGTTTTTACTGTAATGTGAAAAGTGACAAAAGATTTCACCTTAACCCTTTGTTAGTAAAAATTAGATGGGCTTGGCCCATCTCTTTGGTGTAGTCGCGGGTAGGGGCCCCACATGGGGTACCCGTACCATTTTCTGAGTCTATTTATTTTAGTGTTCGTTCGTGTTTAGTCGTGTTCATGTTTTATGTGTTCTCGTTAAATATTAACCGTGACTTAATATATTTATTCGTGTTCGTAATAAATATATATACGTAATTAATATTAGCTCGTGATTAATTTACGTTCATGATTTCATGATCGCATGTTCGTGATTAATTATTGTTTAAATAATTATTGTGTGTTCGTACGCAATAAATACTTATCGTGTTCTAACACGTACGTAATACGTAAAAATTCTAACACGTGAACGTAATCATACTATAAAAGGAAAGTTTTAATCTAGTACGTACGATCTTAAGGGTACTATTCATGGTAAAAGCATGCGAGTTTTACAACATCAAAGTTCAATTGGTGGAATAAAGGAAGAAAAGAAACATCCAAACCAATAAAAAATGATTAAAATGTCAAGGGGTTAAAATTTAGAATTTATGGAATCACCCATAATGAATTATAAATTTTAACCATGATCGGCTCTTTAACAAATGTGTGAAAAAGAATTAGGGGGAAAAAGAGATAACACACATAACATTCATATTACACAAATATGAAGGAACATACAAGAGAAATATTCATACACACGATATGAATATTTAAAGCAAAAAATATGAAAAATAAACCACAAAGCATAAACTACTCTAGTAGTGATAATCTTCCAAGATTGCTTAACTTTTAATTGACTCAAACAACTAAAGTAAAAAATGTGCCTTAGTTGGAAAAGAAAGACGACGAAGCACCATTCGAAGTTTTGTTCACCGGAACGAAAACTTTGAGAGGAGGTCGAGTGAGGAGGAATTCAAGGAAATTTAGTTTGTCATAAACATGAGCAAGTTCAATTTGTTGAAATCGACAACAAGCACACGAGGAACCATGATGCAAAACAAAGTCGTTAGATGGGGGAGGTCCATCAAAATGAGAGTTTGGTGGAGAGGAAGATAATGGATAAGAGATGTTTTTACAATGCCTTGTGAGATTTGGGAAAGAATATAGGTCATTGGGTTGTGGAGAGTTGAAAGGTTTAGGTGGTGGTGGAAGAATTTCCTTTTCTCCAGTAATTGGATTTATAGAGTAAGTCTCATTCCAATATTGATCAGAGAGAAAGAAGAACTCTTGGAGGATTTTGGAGAAGAGGAATCGTAAGGATTCTTGTTTTTCTTGATCCAAACGGGTCGAACCAAGATTTTTGGTTTCTTTGAAATCTTAGAAGAAGAAGCTTTAGGTTGAGAAGATTGTGACAAAGATATGTCAAGGTTAGGAATGAAAAAGTTAGGCATTATGAGGGATGAAGAGAAGAACTCCCAAAAGAGAAAATTTTAAAGAAAGTAGGCAAGGTAAAGATTTGAAATGAAAACAAAAGGTTTTAGGTAATGTTTAGCCAAATTGGGTAAACAAAGAATCTTAACCAAGACATTGGTCAAAGTAGAAAGACCAAAGATAAGCCAAAAGTGGCTTTGCTGTCCGCGGTTCCTTAAAGGAACCCGCGGTTCCATGTCGATATGGAGCCACCGACTAGCTAAGGAGTCGCGTACAGTGAACGTTAAACCATGATTTTCAAAGGTTTTGAAGAAAATATAACTCTTTCAAAATTTTGCAAATCATGGATTTTTACCTCATTTAGCATTAGAGTATGCTAGGGTTGCATAAAAGCAACACACTCACAAAGAGTGTCTTGACAAAGGATGACAAAATATTTAGATAACATTTTGATCCAAATTTAAGTCAAGTTTTTCTAGAGGTTGTGATAGATTTAAGTTCAATTTTAAATAAATTGAAGTTGATTAATGTGACCACATAGGTTGAAACACATAAAACTAAATCCATAGAACATCTTCATGAAAAACTCATGAAGGAAAGGAAATACAAGAAAAGAAATAACAACTAACTAATACAAAGTTAGCTTAAACTAGTTCTTAATGGCAAAGTCTTCTTTGGATTGACTTTTTTTAAACAAATTTGATTTTAAAAATCATCATTTATCTTCTAGGAGGAGGAGACATGAAGAACAAGGTAAGCAAGAAATCATGTAACCTTCTATAAAGACCAAGCATCTCCAACCTTAGGTTTTGAATGATGTAGTTTTTATAGAGACAACATGGCCAATTAGCACCATGATATTCTAGAAAACCAAAGAAGTAAGGATAATCCATGAAATGAGAAATAGGAATGCCCAAAATAGGAGCATTAGTGTTTGAGGGAGGAGGAGGTAGTGGAGGCATAGTGTCCAAGGGTGATATGGGTGAGATGGGTGAATTTGGTGGAGTGAAAGGAGAGGTAACCAAAGACTCAAGGACAAAGGAAATGATTTGTAGAGGTTGAGGTTAAGTATTCCCATATAAGAGAGGACTAGGAGTGAAGGGTGAGGACAACTCATTCATTCTTGATTGGAATGAAGAAGAGGTAGAACCATGTGAATTGTTAGTACCATGAGTTGAGTTGGTTTTGCATGGAGCAAGGGGTAGTGAAGGTGATGAGGAAATGAAAATAGGAGAAATCTCATTTTTGGGAGTGTGAAAAGATGAAGAACCAAGTTTAGGTAACTTAATCTTGATCTTAAGGTTTCTTTTGGAAGAGGACGTTTTGGAAGAATTGGATGTTCTAGTGGACACCATGGTTGTGAGTTTAGGTTTAGAGAAAAGTTAAAGGGATGAAGAACACAATCAACAAGACAGGGTTTAAGAAGATGAATGAATGATCCAAACTAGTAATGGGTTAAAATCATTTTAGGTGAATAATGAAATTAGGTAGCCTAGTTTAGGAAAGTGCAGGTTTTTGCAAAAAAATTATCAAAGTTTACACAGATTAAGGAAAATAGTGTAAAGCAAAGATTATGTCGAAACAGTTGTTGGCGGTTCCGTATGTAGGGCCGCGGTTCGATATCGATAAAGAACCGCAGGGAGGATAAAGAACCGCCACCAAGGGGTTCGAAAAAGTGCACTTCTTGAAACTTTTGCTAGCCCAGATTTTATACCAAGGTTTATCAAGCCAAAGTGAACTATTAATCAAAATCTAGGAAGCTAATCAACACATAATATGCACAAAGCTATGTAAATCGAAAGATCGATCACATAGGCAATTAAGATAAAAATACTAAGTAATCCAAACACAAAGTATTAGTTAATAAACATAACATCCCAGAAATAAAGAGAGATTAAGGAAATAATGTTCAACAATCCAAACATGTTCACAAACATGTCAACCATGATAAACCAAAGCTTCACTTCTTCTTTTTGCCAAGTCCCTTGATCAATTTGGTTATGCTCTTGAACGATCCTCTTGACTCCACTTGATGATCATACAACTCACCTTGGGTTTTAGGATTAGCGCGATAGACATCCTCAAGACCAAAGTTATTCGAAAGTCCACTAGTGGCATAGTGAGGAGGAGGGATGATTTCGTCTAGCCCGTCCATGAAAGTGTCCATGGATGGTTGGGAGTCACTCGAAGAGACAATATGAGCACTAGTGCCTACGCCACCACCATCACTTGGTGACATATCAAAGTCCTCATCATCGGACTCTTGTGGATCGGACTTTCTCGAACCTCGATCACTTCTAGGCTTTCGTGGTTGTACCCTTTGAATAGGCAGCATAACTCGTTTGACCGAACAAAAACGCGAAATGTTGATGTCGGGATAGTCTTCACCAACCTTCTTAAGAAGACGAGTAAGACGCATGGCATAGGGAAGGTTTTTTTTGGGTTTGGAAAGAGCATAAGTGATTCGTCGAGCGATATAATATGCGAGATTGTACTTGGCGTTGGTAGCGATGCAACATAACATGTGCTCCATACACGCTGGAATATGATCCCGGTTTCCACCAAGACAAAACATATTTTCCCTAAGGATGTCGGCCCATCGGACCATAAAATCATTAAGGTCACTTAAGAGAACCTCATAGTGTTTTACCCGACGCTTGTTAGAGTGAAGTCTTCTTACAACGTTTCCTCTACGCTCTTTACAAATGACATCAAGAATGAAGTCAATGTCAATCTCTTCATTTTCAACTCTAGCACAGTCGAAGGGTTCAAGGTAATAATCAAGCTTTCATTTATCCGTAAATCGTCACGTGCCTCTAAATGAAACACTAAGAGCTTGACTAAAGTCTTCAAGAGAGAGTTTAATGAGTCGACCTTCAAGGATGAACCTAACATATACTCTACCGTCATCATAAACGATAGAATATGTGCAAAAGAACTCCAAAAGAAATTTGGGATATATATCCTCCTTGATGTCCAACAAACAATCAAACCCGATTCGTCTGAACATCGACTGAGTATATATATAGCCCTCAATATCCTCTTGGACAACTCTACCCTCGTGAACGCAACAGTTTTGGAGTGAGGAGTAGGTGTTTGCAAGTTGAGGGGAAGGACACATTTCGGATAGGTTTGGCATATATTGTTTAGTGTGTTAGTGATCTTGTTGATATTCCGAAGGAATTATTAGTACCTAAATAAGCACAAAAATATTTCCCCAGTCACTCATTTGTTATATATAAACCAAAAAATCAAAATGATGAGAATGTGTTTTATCAATCTCTTAACAAAAAAAGGATCAATCCTTATCATTCTCATGTTCACAATGTATCCAATTCATCATTGACAATAACATATTAACTATGTAAAATCAACAATGAACTTGAACATTGGTTTTTCAAAACAAGGTTTTTAGGTAAGCATTTAACAATGACATTATCAACTTGTTCATGGGTTCATATCAATTCCATCAATTAACCAAATTTATTTAGTCAAAATTCGGATTGTTCTACAAGTGGGTTTTAGTGAAATCTTAATGAATATGAACCTAAGGAATCATAGCAAGATTACTATGTCAACTCTTATTCCTAGTAAGGTTCTAATTCAATATCAATTTTAAAAATCTCCAATTATGAATGTATGAACTCTAGAACAAATTAGATGAAATTAAAAGAAATAACTTACAGATAATTGATCTTGGATGAAGGATGAGTGAAACCCACAAATTGAAATCAAATTATCTCGAGTGATTGAAGGTTTTAAAAGATCAAAAATGGTGGAAAATGGAAGAAACCCGTCGCTATGTTGGAGAAGAGAGAGAATGTATGTTTGAAAAATGATTTTTAATAAAAACCTGGCACTTTATCGCAATCACTGGCTGCGGTTCCTTATCGATATGGAACCGCGCATTTGAGCCGCGACGATAAAGAACCGCCTATTGTGGCTATCAAAGAAAAACAATGAATTTTTCAAAACCAAATTTTTCTAAAATCCTTAAAATATGTTTTAAGCCTTTAGGAAATCATTGGACCACCACAACACTAGGTAATAATGCCTTAATGAAGGATTACGAGTTGAGTCGAGATAGGAAAAGACCGAAACGGACAAACGACTACTCGTAGCAAAGAATCAAAGAGGATAGAAGTCAAGATGAGTGAATCAAGACCAAGAACAATGCTTAAGAGACAAATGACAATCTTCAAATCGAGGAGACGAAGAGCTTGTGTCATATATAGTGGTTTAAGACGTGCCTTTCTGGCGAAAGTCTAAACGGCTTTGGTAATGAACTATACCAAGCAATATTGATACATAGAATAAGATCATTTTCAAGAGTAGTCTTAATCTACTTCAAAATGTGACCAAAGTATACATTCACTTTCTCTCCCACATGATCGGACAATTATTATTGCTAGGATTTACAATAACAATATCCTTGGAATATTTCAATTCCAAATGTGTAAAATCCAACTACAACTTGTGAAGTAGTTTGGTATCTCAAGGGATTCATCAATCATCCTGGAGATGAGCATAATTTCATAAGTTACACATGATATAGGGCCTACTAACCGTAAGGGTGCAAACCATAGAAATCATGCTTGATACTTTAAGCTTCTACTAACTCACTCTACATCTTCATAGTGAGTGAAGTATCCAAGAAATGAAGGTTTGAGAGGGAAAAAGGAAAGAATCACAAACCACAAACAGATGTCAAGGCAGGGATGCCAAGAACAGGCATATAGTCAATTAATGATCAAAATAATTATCAATAGGGCGTGTGGAAGAACAAAAACGTAGCTTAGCCACAAAGTGCATTCCAAACTTTCAAGGAACCAATGCAAAGCCTAGCCATGACTAAAAGTGACTACTAAGTCTTCAAGGACTAGTATCACTCCCATCCATCTTGATATCATCATTCAATGATGTTGGAAATCAAAGAAGACGAGTCTTCTACAAGTGTAAGTGACTCAATTCACAATCAATAGAGTGATTGATCTTCATGAGTACCTACACATAACAAGATGCAAACTAGTAGATACATTTCAAGAGTAAATCTAAAATGCATAAATCCTACTAATCTAAATGAGATGTTATATTACCAATTAAAAGGCCTATTTTCAATAAAAAAATAGTTTTGACCAAAGAAAAACTTTAGTACAATTTAACCTTCTAATTTGAGGAGACAATGGATCGATCCAAGTTTTAAAGTACAACATACTTCAAAGATCGTGTGTCACCATCGCTCTGATACCAATTGTAGAAACTAGAAGGGGGGGTTGAATAGTTTCTCTTTGGTTTATCTCCTAATTAAAATTCGTTTCAGTTAGGTGAGTGTCAAAACCATCTTTTACTTGAAAGCTAGTTGCATAATGATTAGGTTCGATTCTAATGCACTAACAATGACAAGTATCAAGTGTAATGATAATGAAGGTAAGTAAAGAGTAAGTAAAGAAACAACATAGTAGGAAGACACCAAGATTTATAGTGGTTCGTCAACGAGGCTCTGTCCTCGTTCCTACTCTACTCCTCGAGTACACCTACTCGAGATTTCCACTATATCCACAAGATCCCTTCTTGGCGGAGAAAACCTTACAACGTCGCTTACATTATTTTTCGACACTAAGCTAAATGTCGAGACCTAATCTTAGCTAGGACCAATCTACACAACTTCGCCCACTTCACCATTTTACGACACAAGGCTAGATGTCGAGTTCTAATCTAAAGATAGAACCAATCTTCACAACGTTGCCTACTTCACCATTTTCCGACACAAGGCTAGATGTCGAGTTCTAATCCAAAGCTAGAACCAATCTTCACGATTCTTCACTTTGAAGCTAAGTGAGAACTTCACACAACACAACTACACATCACTTTATAGTTGAGTGAGAACTCACAAGACACAACTACATCACTTTATAGTTTAGTGAGAACTTACACAACTTATTACAACTCAACTGAACATATCAAATTACACACATGTAACTTGGATCTACACAACACAAATCCAAGCACACACATATGCAATGGATGTACACAACACTAATCCAAGTATTCATAAATAGCTTGGATGAACACAACTAGTCCAAGTATTCACAAATACATCGGATCCACACAAGACACGGATAAACAAATGATGAACATGACTAGATCTTTAGGAGAGGATGATCTTCATCAAGGATTCATCTTTAATCACATCACAAGTGTGTGAGTGATCTTCTCTTTGGACAAGGTAAAGAAGGTAATCAAAAAGATAATCATAAGTAAACATACTTAACACATTAAGTGATCATTTACAAATGATTAGGATTAGAAAGGAGAAAGAAGGCTGAAAGAAATGTCCAAAAAGGGTTATTGAGAATGTAGATTTGATCCACTATTATAGAAGACAAAACCCAACGGCTAGCTGAGGGCGGTTCCTTACCTACCTAGGCGATTCCTTATCGATAGAGAACCGCGTAGGCACTTAAGGAACCGCGAAGGTGTGGATTTAAAATATCTGAGGTTGTTTAAACCTTCAAAGATATTCTTATTGCATTTGGAATATGCCATATTCAAATTTACATATTCATTTTAATAAAACATTTTCTTAAAAATAAAGTTTATTAAAAATCTTTTGTCACATTTGAGAAAAGTGAGTTTTAAGGCTAATCACTTTTATGATCACTAAACACGATTAAGATATGTTAGTGTAATGATTATTACCTGGATGATAGTGTTTGTTAGATAATTCGTTTTATGATTGTGTATGACAATAAATATCTTTGTAATTTGTCGTGATCAAAACTAAGAAAGATTATTTAGCACTAACAATGTTTTTAGGCATTGCTTTGCATTAACAAAACCATATACTAAAAGAAAGACGATAAAAAGGCGAGGTGTTCTGATGGTAAAAGTCGACGATATGAAAATGATGGGACCGTGACAATAGTTTAAGGGGGTCTATGGTGATTTGTGTTTGAGGGAAATATTGTTGGGCGTGCAAACCTAATATCTCACATCGATTGAAACTTAATTTTAAAGTCAAAAACCTTGAAGTATATAAAACGTAAAGTGTTGTGGTATGCTTAACATCTAACCCTATGACCTCCTTTTATAAAATAAGAAGTCCTTTGCAAGATAAGAACAAAAAAATCTTTTAAATTAAGAATATTTATACACGATATCTTCTATTGATAATTCACAAGTCTTCCGTCTTTGTCTTCTTCACCGGCATTAGTAACACATACACCATTAATCTTGATCATGGCCACATTTGACCATACGCTACCAGTACTAATATATTACTACCATCACTAATTCCATTAATACTGGTAGTGCAAACAAATAACACTAATTTTATTCCCAAGAATCATCCCCTAAACTTGTGATTACTCTTTCAAATCCACAACCTTCACAACTGTGAATAGGTACAACAATGGTGATTATATAGATACACTTAACACAATCACACAAGTAAACTTGAAGGATCAAAGCTTGGAGATAAAGTTCTTGTAAATAATCTTCAAGAAGATTAAGATCTATATCACAAGAGACAAGAATGAGAGAATAACAAAGGTTAGAGGGTTAGAGATTAAAATAGATTAGAGAGATTTATGGAGAATGGGAGTGATTGTAAAGCTTGGAGAATATTTGGTATTTATAGGCAAATAATCATCAGCTCACGGACCTTTGCGAACCCTTTTCATTTAGGTTCACCCCTTTACATGAGGGGTCCGTGACCTATGACTTTTGTTGCCTCATAAATGCCTTGTCCAAGATCACGCATAATCATAATTGCATTAGATTTTACTTTTACATATCAGATATATGGAGAGATTATGTGTACTTTACACATGTTAAGTTTTTACAAAAACTTTATACGTGTGGAAAACTTTTTACAAATGTTAGAAACATAAAGTCATTGATCCAAAGCTTTAGTGTTGTTTGTAACACAAGCATAAAAATATGTTTGATGTTTTGTCGTTAACAAAATCTAAGAGTGATTAAAATATAAACATCAGTTTAACACGATATTTGTATTCACATAGTCTTCAGTAATCTTCAAGATCAAAGCTTCTCAACAAGCTCTGATACCACTTGTTGATCTTTTTTTATCGTTTAATCTAGCTTGTAAATTTAGACTACAAAAAGTGAACTCTATATAGTCATAGTAAAAACTTTGTATGAATATAAAAGAGTATGTGGAATCTACTTATTGATATGATGAAGATTATGAATGAAAAGTTTATGAATAAACAAAACATATTATATGCACCAAACACTTCAATATCAAATACTAGGGTTTAGAAACCTTGAAGTATAGAAAACGTAAAGTTTTGTGTTATGTCTAACATCTAACCTTATGACATCCTTTTATAATACAATGAGTCCTTTACAAAATAAGAACAAAAAAAAATCTTTTAAATTAAGAAGATATATACGCAATATCTTCTGTTGATAACTCACACGTCTTCAGTCTTTATCTTCTTCACCAATATTAATAACACATATAACATTAATCTTGACCATGGCCATCTTGGCCACATTTGACCAGACGCTACTAGTATTAATATATATTACTACCAGCACTTATTCTAGTACTGGTAGTGCAAAACAAACAACACTAGTTTATTTCCAACATGATTTATTATTGACCATTATTTATAATGGTTAAACCATAATGTTTCAACCCCGCAAACGGATTTGGGCTTATTTAATCTAAACTCATAAATCATTCATATTTATCTGCTAAGAATAAGAAATTACTTTCACATTAGATTATTGAAGCTTAAAATATTTAAGAATCTTATGGGTTGTTTGGTTCACAATGTTTTTGAAAAATTTATAATATTTGGAATGAATTGTAATTTAATGTAATTGTAATTTAATGAATTGAAGTGTGTTGTGTTGTAAATGATTAAATATGGAAATATATTTGATTGACTCACAACGTAATATAATTCAATCTTTTTAAAAAATTTAAAATTTAGCAAAAAATAATGTTTAAAATAATATAAGAATGTAGTAATAAATAATTAAAAAGTAATAAAATTAAATATTTATAATGATAATTATAATAATTAATAATAAATATTAATAAAGATAATTAAAAAAAGAAAATTAAAAATAAATAATAATATGTTTGGTCCTTATAGTTTTCATAAAATAACAAGTTTTATCTCTAACAGGAGTTACGTACATTACTCGTTCATAATTATGTAAGTTGGAAACCCAACAGTCTCTATTCTGAAATTTAGGGATAATTTATGAAACTTGTTACACAAATAGTTCTTGTTTATCAAAATAGGGACGATGCGGGTTATAATTTACAGAGTTAGGGACGAGTAGTGAGCTAGTGAACATAATATCAATTAGAGACGAAACTTGTTATTTTATGTAAACTATAGGATGAAACATGTAATTTATTCAAATAAATATTAATATAATAATAATAATAATAATAAATATTATTTTTATTATTTAAATAATAATAAAATAACTTTTTTTATCTTATTTTTTTATTAATAGCTATTTTAGTATAATATAATTAATATTTGTTATATTAATTTATACTTACTATTTATTTTAGTTATTATATTAATATACTAATAATTAATAACCAATTACTACATAGTTTATTAGTAATAAAAAATTTATTACTAATACTTTAATTGATAACCAATTACTACATAGTTTATTAGTAATAAAAAAATTTATTACTAATAATTTAATTGATAATAATTATTAACTTTTTAATAACATTTATTTTGATAATATTAATACTTATTTAATTAATACATATTTTTAATATTTTATTAATATAATAATAATTAATAATAACTTTTTTTATTTTGTTTGATAATTTTTTCATTAATAAAAAAATAATAATTTTACTTTTTAAATAATATATATATTTTTAATAATTATTTTATTAATATTATTATATTAAAATTTTAATAATATATTACTATTTATTTTATTAATATTAGTGTATAAATATTTTATTAATAAAATAATAACTATTTTATTGATATATTATTTTCATAATTATAAAATTTTAATTAATAATAATTATTTTTAGTTTTTATTATTGTTATTATTGTTATTAATAAATATTGACGTTCTAAAGTAGAGAAAATACTAAATTAAAAAGTAGTTTAAATTTTTTTATCCAACTTCTTATATAATGTGAGTTTTTTTTTATGTAATTTTAATATTTAAATTACAATCACAACATAAAACAGTCAACCCACATAATATAAAGTGAATTACAATTACTCAACTGTTAAACAAAAGTACTTAATATAACTTTCACATTTAATAACAAACCAAACGAGACCTTATTCGTTTACCGGTAAATTGTACAACGTATGCAATTTTATGTATACAAAACATCCTTCTCATGACAATGAATATGTATGTTAGCCAGTTATAAGTCAACCACCATATGGATGATATCTAGTTGTAGAATAACTATAACCAATCGTCTTCATTTTGGCCTTTATGGGTTACTACTAGTTCACTTAATGACTTTGTCTTTAAAGTAGCATGTGCTTGTAGTTGATGATTGTCAATGGTGCAAAAAGTTGCCTGTACACCTAACCTAGGTTGGTCTGTTCAACTACTTGGATCAATCTTGATTCAATTGCTTTTCAGTGTGTGTGTGTCTCTTACTTATCAAATATTCTATCACTTCTACACATGTGATGTGAGTAAAATGTTATCAAAACATTCGACTAATATCATGATATTCGACTATGTAACATAGCTTTAAACACATTATGAGACTCATTAAACATTAATCCAAATTCCAATCCATTTAGTTGTCCCGTGAAGGAGCATATTAAATATTGTAAGTAGAACGTGTCAGAGACAGCTAAGAGAGTTAAAGATTGACTCGTGTCGAAATAATTTGCAAAAAACAATTTGGGATTTATAGGGGCTAGAATTATAATAAAAGTAATCACATGGGGTTTTATTGTTAATTTATGTAAATGACCGCAAATGTTGCCGCCGTGCCACGTGACACCCATGTGCACCGGTGCTTATTCACTGCCGTTTCTTAACATTTTATTTTTATTTTTTTATAACTTCAAAAAATACCAAATATGCACAGAAATTACGGATGTTGTACTTTAACTTAACATTTTTTATCGACTTTCTAAAACATAAAAACACTTTTATTGTCAATTTGTTGGAAGGGTTTATTTTTATCTAAATTTATTCGTCTATATTTTTATATACTAGTTATAAATCTCGTGCACGTACGTGACTTACAAATAAATTAAATTTGTTAAAAATTTTCATATGATTATATATAAAAAAAATTAATTATGTATTAACATTAGTATTTAAATAGAATCTCTAAATTTTGTATGTTTAAAATATAAAGCGTAAAAGATATCAAGTGTAAGAAATATTTGTTTATTTTTCGATTTATTGGAAAAATATAAAAAATTATAGTAAGTTTTATTTAACTCCATCTAATTTATTTAAAATTTTTATTAATTACCTCCTCTTTTTTCAAGTTTTATTTTTCATAAATTTGACACATATACTTTAGTGTTATTTTTTTCTTCATCAAATTTCTCCACCAATTTTTCATATACTATCTTAACTTTTTAGCCGAATTTAGAGTTAATTTGGTTTTATTATCTTTAAAATTTAATTTTGATTTTTTGGACGGACAAATTCTCCACTAAACGTTTTGCTTTAATAAATAAAAGAAATATATATATATATATATATATATATATATATATATATATATATATATATATATATATATATATATATATATATATATATATATATATATATATATATGAGTTGTCTTAAAATTTAAGATTATTTTTAAAAATAAATAGAAAAATTTGATTAAATTAATATATTATTTATATTTTCATGTAAATCTTTGTTTGATTTTTTGTAAGATTATATATACATTTTATATTCTTATCATGTGTTCTTAAATTACAAGATAAAAATACACATTTATAAAACATGTATCGTTTAAAAAAACATAACTATTCTCAACTCTTGTAAAATTATTTTTATAACATACTAATTTACCTTCAACAAAAAAAAAAATCCTTTTTAAATTTTGCAAAACTCTATGTAATTTTTATGTACTGTTAGCTTTTTTGTTATACACTCCTTAAAAAACAAAATAAAAACCCTACAAATGATAATTATTATGAAATAAAATGATTAGCAATAACAAATAAATGTACATAGAGATTAAAAATGCTTGAAATCAATAAATGTATATTATCTATATTACTTATAGTGAAAAAATCAACGTGATTATATAAAATAATATAAACTTTTTATTTATGGCAAATA